>OU862908.1:4810000-6010000 GCA_917880885.1 Limnephilus marmoratus | reverse complement strand
TTTTGTATTTTCTTACTAGATGTATGAAAATATTTACGTACATCTAAATAAAAATTTCAAAAAAAAAACAAAAAACCACCAATAATATTCAAACTGTATTGTAAGAATCTATGATCTGAGTGAGGTAAAAATGGTTGTAACTAGTTTAGAAAACGAGGAAGAATCTCTTTTAAATTATTAACTTGTAATATCCTTAAGGCTCATTAGTAAGCATTAAAAAAGAAGAAGAAGATGGTTTGAAGAGAGATGTGCAAATACGAATGTTAGAGGGGGTAATATTAAAAAAAACCCATTATAATTAAGCGAAAATTGTGAAAATATACACAGGAGGCCCTAAGATAAATAATTTCCCTAGGGAAAAGAGAAAAGGAGAAGGAAAAGGGTTTAAGGGGTGGGTAGGAATCTGGGGTTCAGTGTGTCCTGGTCATCCGCCTCCAAAACCTAGGTAGACCTAGCCCCATGAACCCGGGCACCCCTGCTAAATCACCAAACATAGCGAACCACTTGGGGTGACCTATGGCAGAGGTGTTGGTTTGTTGGTTATCCAATAAAGGTTCCTGGGGCGGCGGTACCCATTCCCGCCTCCCAAATTGAGCTTGTTTAAAATAGAGCAAAAATCTCTCGGAAAATGTCTAAAGTAGCATTTAAAGATACACTGTGAATATTTGATACCTATGAAATGTTAAATAACAGAATAAAATATGTTTTTAATAATTTACGCATAGTTCACGATTTTTTTTCTATGGAGACAATTTCATATAATTACTGTTTCGGCTTAGCAAATGTTTAGATATTATCTACTAAAACAACATTTTAAATTTTAGGCACTAAAAGTCATTAAGCGTTCAAGGAAAATATGTTGTAAATCGGAAGAAATTCGGAATGCCGAGCCATTATAATTATTGTCTCCTAGTTCAAAACCGCTTTCCTTTTGAAAAGTCATAATCTTGCCATTGAGAGCTCTGTTGTTACGTCTCTTACATCCTTCTTTGACAAGAAAGATGAAAAGAGTTTTCACAGAAAAATCTCTCGAACGGTTACCGCTGGATTCATGAAATTAGTTAACCTTTTTTGTTGTTTGGACATTATTTACACAATGACGTTTATCCATTTAATTATCAAAAAAAAATTAACAAAACAATAAAACGACTTAAAAAAATGCACTAAAAAGTAAAAAAATAATATTCGTATTCTTCTACAACTTAATAATCAACTTACTTTTTCTACTCCTCAATATGTAGGTACGATTGTTATTTTTGGAGTCGGTGTCAGCCAAGGTAGGTTTGTAACTATATACATAGTTATAGGTGAGATGTGCTTGTGTCGCACGCGCAAGTTGACGAGGCGAGTGGCGAGAGCGGGGCAGCGGCGGGAGGGGAGCTGTCAAGTGTACACGCCGGGCCGGGTACCTTAGCTGACACCGACTCCAAAAATAACAATCGTACCTACATATTGATGAGTAGAAAAAGTAAGTTGACTATTAAGTTGTAGAAGAATACAAAATTATGTTTTTTACTTTTTAGTGCATTTTTTGAAGTCGTTTTTTTGTTTTGTTGAAAAATTTGATTATTTTTTGATTTTTAGTGAATCTGAAGTACGCTAACTAACTTGTCTGAATATGGGTAGACCTACTAAACGTGCTGCTCATATGAGACAGACATTACTTGATCATAATGACGTTAAGGGTAGGTGACTCAAAGATCCGGATAGCCTATAAAAGATTCGGCCGAGTATCGTCAATTTGCTGCTAATAATTGAAGAGTTCCGTTACTTTGTCTTGGATTCCATAATCAGAACCTAACCAAACTCTCATCAAATTACCCTTGACGTACATCCTTTCCAATAAAAAAGAATCATCGAAACCAGTTGGCGTGATATTTAGTTATTCGTCCATTTGTCGCGCACATACTTAATGCAAATTTAAGACTTATATGGTTTTCTCATGGGTGCCATTGTCAGAACTAGACCAAATTGTAATGGGACCACACAGGAAGCACCAGCTTTCAAATAAAAAAAGAATCATCAATTTCGGTTCACCCAGTCGAAAGTTCTGAGGTAACAAACATAAAAAAATACAGTCGAATTGAGAACCTCATCCTTTTTGAAGTCGTAAAAAAATAGAATACATGCGTTTGTTCTAGACCATAGACAATATTGTTCAATAAAAAAAATCGTAAAAAGAGTGATAATATCTCGATCTAAGTCGGTGTTACAAAGCTACTAGGAACCTAATAATATTAATTAAATAATGATAAATGGGTAATAGCCCAGTCATTCCGTAGTTTTACCTTGCAAAAGGTCATGTAGTAGCGATTTTGATATATGTTGTTAAGATTGGGACTCTAAAGGAAAAAAAAAGTTTTCGACCTCGGGAGGGTCGAGCTCGATCCGCCATCTTGGATTGAAGGTCCCAAAATTCGGTTTTTTCAAAATAATTATGAAATCGTTGATTTACAACCAAGTTGTTCAAAGTGAACTTAAAGAAAACTAAATTACGTACATTTTATGTTTTAAGTTTTTTTTTGTAAGTCTAATAGGTAACGAGTTACAGTGGCGGAAATGTGAATATTTTTCTAAAAAATGATGAAATTCCCAATTTGTGTTATTTTTTCGGGTTATTCATTACATAACTAGCTGTTAAAAACCCGCTCCGTAGGGTTTTACTGCTAGGCCCTGTAGGCAGCTTTTGGTTTGGCTTCGCCCAGTTAGTGTTGGTGACCATTTTATACATAATTATATTATATAATATATTTTTTATCATATAATTATAGTAATTTTGTTAACTCATTTCTACACCACCATGAGGTAGAGAACATAGCGCATTTTTTTATTGTGGTATCCCCTGTAGGTCTACTCCACAGATATACCAGCGATGGTAGATTTCGAAATTATTTTATATATTGGCTATTGCGTAATGATATTTTTTTGTTGATGCCGGTTGGTTGATATCGACATCTTACAACCCGCTAATGTTGTTCCAGAGAAGAAATCTTTATTTTGAAGAAATCCGACGAAGAATTGAAGGATTACCTTAAATTCGAACTCGCCCCATTTCCTTTGTCGCTTTTCTCTGAAGAAGGAATGCGCAAAGGTAAGAAATCATCATTTTATGGTGTTTTTGAACAACTTCCAGAAGGCGTGCAACTTGAAGGTAGCAAAATTAATGTTGTGGATGGAGGATAACTTTTACATAAAGTTGTATGGAATCGTAATGATTTTTTTGGGTCAATTTGCGAGAAGTACGTTCACTATGTAAGACATCACTATGGATCACATGCAGTTATTGTTTTCGATGGATATCCGCTAGATGATGGTGGAAAAAATACAAAAACCGCAGAAAGACTTCGCCGATCGAAGAAGCATATGTCTGCAGATGTTCTTTTCGATGAAACAATGCCAGTTCAAGTTTCACAAGAACGTTTTTTAGCCAATGAAAATAATAAAGTCCGTCTGATTTCGATGCTTACAAAGAAATTTATACAGGCTGATTTTATAGTTAAGCAGGCTGAAGAAGATGCTGATGAGTTGATTGTCAATACTGCGATTTCCTTGTGTTCATCATTTGACGCTGTATTCGTTATTGGCGAAGACGTTGATCTCCTAGTTCTGCTAACAGAATTGGCACCACCCGAAAGAAGTATATATCTTCGCAAACCCGGGAGAGGCAAAACTTTTGAAAGACTGTATTCCGCGAATAGTGTGAAATACAAAGAAGCGGCTGAGAATATTCTGTTTCTCCATGCCTTTAGTGGCTGCGATACAACATCGTCCTTCTTCAACCAAGGAAAAACAAAATTTTGTTCACTTGTACAGAACGACACAAGACTCAATGCCATAATAGGAATCTTCAAACAACATGATGCAAAACCAGAAGACATAGCAGATGCAGGAACAAGCTTTATTGTTGTTTTGTACGGGGGTGACATGGATAAGGAAATCTTGGAAGAAGTCCGCTACCAACGTTTCGCAAAGTCAACAACAAAAAGCAAATTCAATCTTGCCTCTTTGCCACCAACGAACGACGCTGCACGGTACCATGCATTTAGAACGTACCACCAAGTCCAAAAATGGTATGGAATCCAAAAAAATCCAGAAAACTGGGACTGGAAACCAGTACTGTGGCACCAACGGGCTTGTTCCAGTAAGAATGACTAAGAAACCAGCACCCGAGACTTTATTGAAATTTATTTCATGTGGTTGTAAAAAAGGATGCGGCGTTGCATGTGGCTGCAGGAAAGCTGGATTGAATTGTTCTATTGTGTGTGGGTGCTGTAATGATCAAACATGCCAAAATTCGCCAGAGGTTCATATCGATGTCGAGGAAGAAGATAAAGAGATTTTGTCAATGGAAGCCCAGAATCTCAGTACCACAGGCAATGAATTAGAAGATGACATTGATGAAGAGTGTTATTAAGATGTCGATATCAACCAACCGGCATCAACAAAAAAATATCATTACGCAATAGCCAATATATAAAATAATTTCGAAATCTACCATCGCTGGTATATCTGTGGAGTAGACCTACAGGGGATACCACAATAAAAAAATGCGCCATGTTCTCTACCTCATGGTGGTGTAGAAATGAGTTAACAATATTATTATATTTATATGATAAAAAATATATTATATAATATAATTATGTATAAAATGGTCACCAACACTAACTGGGCGAAGCCAAATCAAAAGCTGCCTACAGGGCCTAGCAGTAAAACCCTACGGAGCGGGTTTTTAACAGCTAGTTATGTAATGAATAACCCGAAAAAATAACACAAATTGGGAATTTCATCATTTTTTAGAAAAATATTCACATTTCCGCCACTGTAACTCGTTACCTATTAGACTTACAAAAAAAAACTTAAAGATAAAATGTACGTAATTTAGTTTTCTTTAAGTTCACCTCGAACAGCTTGGTTGTAAAATTAACCATTTCATAATTATTTTGAAAAAACCGAATTTTGGGACCTTTAATCCAAGATGGCGGATCGAGCTCGACCCTCCCGAGGTCGAAAAATTTTTTTTTCTTTAGAGTACCAATCTTAACAACATATATCAAAATCGCTACTACATGACCTTTTGCAAGCTAAAGGCCTTTTTAACTACGGAATGACTGGGCTATAACCCGCGATGGCAAAAACGCATATTATATTTTTTCAAGAAGTTTCGAAAATGTTTGAAAGACGTTAATTTTGATTCAAAATGTGCAATGCGCTTGCATTCACATATTAACATTTAGAGATAAAATAACATTGCAGCATAACGTTGTATGGTTCAAAGAAAGAAAATTATGCAGTTCTCCGATGATTTCACCGGCCATCATTATAGTGGTTGTCTGCAAGTTTGCGGTCAGAATTCGTGATCGGCACAATCGCAATATATCCATTTCGAAATAGTTGATCATTTACATTTAGAAATGTTCAAAATTTTGTCAACGTTATGGGAGTAGGTACTTCGTATAGTACTTCGAAAACATTTTTTTTTAATTGATTTTATTAACGTTTTCGGAACTTGGGATAAAGCCTAATCTAATCACGAATAACAAGTGATTTGTTTAGGAGTTATACGTATTTTTAACATTACGATGTAAGGCAAACCATACATAGAAAAATAATTAAGTTATCGCTATTGTCAGTTTAAATCAGGGATATGACGTAGATGTACCACGGTTTATTTAAAACAAATTGTATTTACGCCATTCCGGGAACCATTTATTGGATAACCAACACCTCTGAAATAAGGCACTCCAAGTGGTTCGCTACTTTTGGTGACTTAGCTGAGGTTCGTCTGGAGCCAGTGAGACTATGGCATTCCCAATTGGGGTATGTTGTGAGGCTGATGGTTATGGAAGAAGGAGACGGGGGAGAGAAAGGTGGGGAAGTACCTAACTATTCAGATATGGTCACCAAACACGGCTAAATCCATTTCAAGCAACGTTTCAATTCTGAATGGTGGTCTTACACAAGGGCGGTACTGAGAGATACATTTATAATAGTAGAAGGAATATAGATATTGTGGAATTTATTCATTATCATGTCGCTCCTAACCCGGAAAATTTCGTTTTTCTTAAAAAAAACCTCTATATCCATTAAACTCAATTTTCAATGGTTTCATGAAAAATATTGTTGAAGAATGCGTGTGAACCATTTCATGACTGTTGATCCTCCAACAGTTGGCCCCCCGTCATACTTATATACAATATGTAGTCGGTTTAGAGAAAATACGGTATGCTAACAAATGGGTCTGTGGAGAGGATATACCGCCGAATAACAAAAATATAAAAAATATTTTAATTCAAATGCACTAATGATAAAACCACCTATCTACTCGTATATACTGAATGTACCAGTTAATCAGTTAAAAAAATCGACACTGTCAATAAATTCGTTTGATCCATACCAACTTCTACCGGTATTGCAATGGAAGATGCTCCGAGGAACTAGCGTCATTGATCCCTTCGGCACCGGTGCATAGTCGGGAAACACGCCAAACGCGTGCCCAACATTTGTACCCGGTTGACATTTGTCACATGAGAACGGGTCGTTTCTTCGACTTGTTCTTGTGTTCAACAGCTCGGCGGTGGAATGATTTGCCGGCCTCTGTGTTTCCTCCTTCCTACAACATGGGTCTCTTCAAGACCAATGTTCATTCCTTCCTCTCCTCAAAAGACCCTCCACACAGCATCCCAGATGACATAGGCCCTGAGGGAAATTATTTTCTTCAGGGCCTCCTGTGTGGAGTTAATGTAAAAAAAAAAACTTATTATTAAAGGAAAGGTATTTTTGAAGTGATTTTAGATTTGAAATTGGTAAATAATGTACCAAAATTATAATTTTTGTAATAATTATAATTTCGGGTGGTCAACTGTCTAGGGATTAACTATTGGGTCACCTGTGTAAACTCATCTTCATGCATCAAACTTGGTACAAGCACAATACTTATAATTCTATAATTATAGAATATTCCATTATACGTAATACTAGTTGGGGTACCCGACTTTGCCCAGGGAGTTGATATGAGATTGAACTGACTTCGAACCCACGACAGATCTTGTTTTATATACCCCAACCAATGGGTTGCCCCATCCAAACCAAAAAAGCTTCGAATGGTTCACATTATTCCAGAACATTCCACAACATTCGAGAGTATTCTAGAATGTTCCACAATGATCTGGGATGTTTCGGGATGTTCCCGAACGTTTCAGACTATTTCCGAACATTCAACAACATTTCTGAATGTTTCGCGGGTTGTTCTGGAATATTGTGGAATGCTCTCGAATGTTCTGGACTGTTCTAGAAATTTCTAGAGGGCGAAACTTCCAGCCTTCTTCAAAAGCACGCCCTTCAGGTAAAAACGGGAACCTTCTTCGTGGATGGGGGATAGAGGGCTACCACACCATTATAACTTTCTCTGATATTACCGGGACTCGTTTCTGAGTTTTAGCGGCACGCACATTTATAGATGACTATCTGACCCTGCCACGCGTTGCTGTGGCTAACAAAACACAACGCCATCTACTCGATGGTTATCCAACCTTTATAACTACCGCCGTCTTTGAGTTTATCGCGAAGAGACAGACAGACGCCGCGAAGGACTTTAATTTATAATATGTAGAGATGGTGCGAAAGATAATAATAATGTGCATGACATGGTTGAGGTAACAAACGTATTTAAGTTAATAAGGATTAATACTGTATCCATCTAAATAATTTTCCATTTACCGCAATTTACGTGACCATTTTTTTAGAAGATAGAATGGGTATAGTAAGCTATCCGTAAAAGATAGATATATGCTTTCGCAGACTTTTTTGTAGATCTATAAAAAAGGAATATCCCACCATGCATTGTTTTGTTATATCTCAAAAGGATTAGGCAGTGTTTTCGATGAAAGCTACCAGGCGGCTTGACTTTTTCCGACACTTCTAATAAATATCGTTATGTTTCAACCAATTTACATAAATCGTTGACAAATTTCATACTTAAACCTTCCTCACGAAACACTCTATCTATTGGTGAAAACCGCATGAAAATCCGTTCACTAGTTTTCGAGTTTATCGCGAACAGACAGATAGACGACGCGGATGACTTTAATTTATAATATGTCTCTACAGATTCTGACCAGAGACCACTATCCATAGGTAACTATTTATCAGTAAAGTGAACTAATGAGCACTGAGTAATTTACCTCCACATATTGGGGCTGGGCATTGTTGCGACTATCCTGTTCATAGATTGGGGTTGCTTCCTGTCTCGCCCGCCCGTCCTGCTGCTGGTTCTGAGCGAGGTACTGCCGCAGCAGGTGTGGGGGTAGAGCCACGGCCTAAACAACCAATCAATATTCAACTTAACTAAAAGAATACAAGGTTATTATTTAGACTTGTTTAACAAAAAAAATAAACAATAGTAATGCACGTAGGTATCTTATTCATAAATACATAAAATTAGGCAAATCATCTCAATTAATTATTGCTAGAATAACACATAATTTTTATTTTTACAATTTGATCTACATACATTCAGACATGATTTTAGATTTTCACGGTCAAAAGTATTTCCGTTATTTATTTCGTTATTACGGGGTGTTTGCTATCTCTGTGTTACACATCTGCCCTTATGGTGAACTCTGTAACGCGACCGAAACGTTGGCTAAAGAAAGAGATAGCGCAACACGGTATAACACCCCAAAAATAAATCACGAACCAACATACGTGATTAATAACATTATCGTGAGGGCAATTGATTTTGACTTGGGAGGTTGGGAGCTCGATTTCCGCCACAAACTTATTCATATTGCAATAATAAGTTTGCATTTGGACAATTATTGTCCTTTTGATTGCAAAGATTGATGGACCCTACAAAATGGTTAAAAATTGTCGCAAAGAACATTGATTTTATAAATAACTTGACTTTGAATATTTTGCCTCACACTGCTTTGCTAAAACCTTTGTAAACTTTGCTAAAATGATTAAATATTTTTGCTTCAAATGAATCGTATATTTTGTCCATTCTGCACATCCATATGCTTATACATTTTTTTGAAAATTTAAACAATCTTTTCTTCAAACATTTTACTTCTGAATTCGGTATCGGAAGGATATTAAATGCGTTTATTTCTCCTTCAAATCAATTCTAAACAGTGCAAAAACATGTTATCACGCTATTCCATACACGCTTACACTTATTTCACTTTGTATAACAAATCACACACACCAGTTGATATACGATTCCACCCCATGCATGAAGTAAACTTTCAACCCTTAAGTATTATTCAAGAATCACTGGCGGTTTATGAAGTAATATTTTATACCTGCTGGGGATAGGGAAGGGCGAACACCGCTGACAAACACGCCGCGATAAACACACTGATAAATGCACCCTTCATTCTGAATTATTTAACTATCACTTGGAATGGACTAAGGTACAGATTAGTTGGCCGTTGATTGAGCTTTGATCCATGCATTATCTTGCATATGTTTTATATAGAAGCTCCCCCACTTAGCGGAGTATTCCACTTTCGTTCGAGCGTAGATCGTATTCCGCACATATGGTGGGACGCCTAAGGAAATAAAACTGCCTCAATTAATACCAGAACTCTGGTTTCGCGCTATACAAGTACGGTTCTCAGGCTGTATGACGAAAAAATGTCAGTTTTAAGCGAAATGTCATTTTTAATGCTAGGTAATCTGGGTCTGATAATTTCGCTCGCATTTAGATTAATCGTTGGTAGTGATCATTGTTGGTGATAGCTGCGTAATTACGTAATATTATGATGCATTACGTGTTTTTATAATATAACGATAGTATGAACGTTAATTAATACATTAATAGAAATTTGATTCGTATTGCATTTTCTACGTAATCGGATTCTTGTAGAGAAGTTTAATCAGTTTAGTATATTCTTTGAATTAAATAATATATATATTTTTTTATTGTTGTTTTTATTTCTTGCTAGAGCAATCCCGATGAGTTACAGAACTCATCACATACAATATAGAAGAAAAATAAAAGACAGGTTGAGTAGAATAAACAGCAATGGAAAACAATTAAAGAAAAGGGAACAAGGTTATACAGATATGGATGATTACAACTTAATGGAAAAGAAAAGAAGAGAAAAGAAACAAGACAATTGAACATGACAAGAAAATTACAAAGTTTCATCCTTATACGTACTTAAAAAATATTCTTTTAAAGCATTACTCTGATTTTTTTTTATTTTGCTGAATTCCCTTGTACATATCTGGTAGCGAATTATATAGTGTATAGGCAACATAGTTCAGAGATTTTATCCCAGATTTTGTAGTGTGTGTTTGAGGTATGCGGATTTTATTGCTATTTCGAGTATTGTGAGTGTGGATGTCTTGATTGTAAAGTGGCTTGATGTTAGTGTGAGTTGATTGTTGGGTAATTTGTAGGATGGTGCTTGTGATTTCATGTTTAGGAAGGACTGTGATTGGAAGAATACCGGAAACTGAATAGATGTCTCTGACATGGGTGTCCCATGGAAGTCCAAAAACATTTCTGAGAGCTCGGTTTTGAACCACCTAGTAATTATGTTTAAATAGGTATAACGTGTCTTGATTATGAAACATTTAATCCCACGTAATGTGATTCAGCCAACGGTGAAATTAAAAAAAAATCTTAATGAAACATAGAATATGTAGGTTTGTAGGTACGTCGTTCAAGTATTGACACTCATGTGGAGGAAAATCAATAGTTATTAAAATTACCGGATGTTTTGATCATAGACATTTATCAATTCGTACCATTAATACTTTAGATTAAGTAAAAAAAAATGTCGCTTCTCAGTTAATAATGCTGTTTTATGCAAATTTTTGGTTACATTTATTGCTTTCGCGTAGTAACTCAAATAACATTTAAAATGCGTTGGAATTGAGCCGAGAATTCATATTTCGTCGAAAAATGTTCTTACAGGGCGGTTCCAATGAGAAAGATTAATTATTCTCCGTACCAGATTAAAAAAATAATAACTCAATATTTATTTTATTTCATTCAAAATTTGCTTTAATTTATACTTACATTCAAAAATGCTGAAAGGCGTAATGATAAAACTATAAAAAATTATGTACTTTTTGTAATTATTTTTTGATCATAAGTATTTATAATTTTTCAATAATGTCTAAGCAAAATAAGAATTGAAAAATCTTTAATATATTAGTTTGTAAAAACGTAAATAAATTGACAAACTAAAGTATTCTCGTCACAAAACACGTGTGCGTATCTTTTTTAAAATGATTTTATTTAACTTAAATTAAAATTCTGAAAGATGGCTTTCCCAGATAATTTAATGATTTATTTTACTGCATGATTATATGATTTGAAATGTATGTTGTATAACACAAAATTTTGTTTGAAAATTTAACAAATCTGCCAACGACCCACGGTAAAACCTTATTCTACTAAAAATAAACACATTTTCTCAAAATTTAAAACAAAGCTTTAGTAGGTAAAAGAACAGTCTTTCGAAAGCAAGAGGATCATAAACAGGTCAAAATTCGAGCACGACCTGCAGATCAGCAGAAAGCTGGCTGCCTGCCCGCACGGCAGCAGAGCGTTCTGGTCACTTGCGGGCTCAATAGGTCGCAATTTCTGCAAACCCAGTCTGCCACCTCTTACCAGACCTGACGGCTCTCTAGCAAATACCGCCGCCGAAAAGGCTAACTTATTAGGCAAAATGTTCGCGGAAAACTCGACCCTCGATGATCAAGGTGCTACCCCGCCGTCGGTTCCTCATTGCGGTTTTCATATGAAAAAGCTGAGGATCCGGCATCGGGATGTACTCCCAAGTCTTACGAGGGCTTGATATTCATAAAGCTAATGGGCCTGACGGAATACCTGCCCTGGTATAACAGAGGTGCGCTGCAGAAATAGCTCCAGTTTTGGCGAAGCTTTTCAAAATGTCCCTGAAGTCTGGCTCTGTGCCCTCTGGTTGGAAAAAAGCGATCATTCACCCTATTCCAAAGAAGGGTGACCGCTCCAACCCAGCCAACTACCGCCCCATAGCGATCACATCAGTTCTCTCTAAGGTGATGGAACGTGTGATCAACGACAAACTGCTCACATACCTCGAGAAGAACAAAATTATTAACGACCGTCAATACGGATTCCGGCGGAACCGCTCGTGCGGTGATCTTCTCGCGTATGTGACGCATGTTTGGGGGCGGTGCCTGCACTGAAAAAAATGAGTTAGCTAAAGTGTTAAGCTAATTGAAGTTGTGTAACCATCGCCTAAACTTCAGCTACTAGTTACTAAACTACTTTATGTGCAGATACCGTCGCTGTTCAGTAAAAGGTGCTTGAGCTACTACAACTAAACTTTAATAATAGCATACTAAAAGCTTACTTACCTAAACAAAATAATCGGTTTGGTTAATTAACCTAAAGTAATTTACTAAACCTATTTCGCTTTAGTAGCTTAAGTTTATTTGTTAATTCCCAAAGTATTTAGCTAAATTTAACTAAACATCTAGTTTGGTTAAATGTTTTGTTCAAATAGCCAAACTGAGGTTGGAATATCTAAATTTGGTATTTTTACATAACAATTAGTTGCATTGCACAAACTTGAGCAAACTGCTACAAAACTTTAGTTAAATCTCCCAAACTTTGGTAGCCGAGCACACACCGGCCTTTTCGTTATCGCTAGTGTCCCGGCCAAGATGGCGCCGTTCTCAGTTCTCAGTACGCACTAGACAGGAATTGACGTTCGTTGCGCGCGTTTATTATATGCCGGCCGCTGTTCCTAGTTGTAATGGATTATTTAATTTCATGGAATCTGGAAGCTTGAATAGACAAATTTAAAGGTGATGTGTGTATGATCAAAGGTGTGTGTGTGTGTGTTTTCTTTTTTGTGGCTTTGCTGGTAGCTGGAAACAATATTTTGAGAGACGATTCTCAACAAAATAACTTTTATGTGAGGTTTTTAATAAGTAGATTCTAGTCTTACAAAACATAATATTTATTTATTTAGGTTTCATCTCTCAAAAGGGTTGTAATAAACTACCAGCAACTCTAAGTATTTAACCCATGATTCTGAATCATGGGTATAATCCTTTGAATGGATGGTGGTTACATTTACACACTGTATTGTTTTCAGCTAAACTGCAAAGCTGCACTTCCTATTTAATATAGATAATCCAACCAAAAAGCTAAGCTACAGTACCTAAAGCTAGCTAGCAGTAGAGAGCTAAAACACCTATATCGGTAGGGCTATTCCAACCAAAGTTTAGTTAATCAACCTAAACATTTTGGAACATTAACTAAATAATAAGGTTACTACATCTAAACAGTTATGTTTTTCTAACCAAACACTACAAAATGGTTTAGATATAAAATACACAACAGTTTAGGCAACACAACTAAACACAGAAAGCTGTATCAACCGATTAGTTCAGCTAGAATATCTGAATCGTTAAGCTGTCATAAATAAACTGCTGTTTAGCAAACAGTAGCTAAATGTTCGGTCACCACAGCAACTAAACTGTTTAGTAGATAATTACTGAAAATTTTGTAAATAGTACCTAAACATTTCTTTCAGTGTGGAACGTTTCGGTGAGACCCAAACGGTTGCACTGGATATTTCCAAGGCCTTTGACCGGGCTTGGCACCGAGGGCTTGTCAACAAACTGTCTTCTTACGGACTTCCCGCATCCTTGTGTGCGTGGATTGCCGACTTTTTGTGGGAGAGGTCAATTCAGGCGGTTGCTGACGGTTTCACCTCTTCCTCGCATTCTATAAATGCTGGCGTCCCACAGGGATCGGTTCTGTCACCGACTTTGTTTCTGTTGCACATCAATGACCTCTTGTCATATGCACCGATTCATTGTTACGCGGATGACAGTACAGTCCATGATAGCTTCTTGTTTGACAAGCCCCCAAAGGGCACACAAACTCCAATAGCTCGGAGGGCTTTGAAGCAAAGAATGTACGGTTACCTCGAGAGTGTTTTCTCTTGGGGTAAGAATAACCTCGTCGAATTTAATGTTTCAAAGACCCAATCATGTTTGACAACGTCTAAAAGGGATCGAAATGAAAATCTAGTCTCATTCAACGGAAGCAATCTTCCGAACAAGACCTCCATTGATATGCTTGGTGTAACTCTAAGTGACCAGCTCAGGTACGGGGGCTCCATCGAAACCAGAGTTAAGTTAGCCTCTCAGAAACTAGGCGTACTGTACAGGGCCCGCAGATACTTTAATAGTAAACAACTGCTAACCCTGTACAAATCGCAAGTGCGCCCCACGGTTGAATTTGGCAGCCACCTCTCAAAATACTTAAAAAAAAACCCTTGACTCTGTGCAGAAACGGGCGGTCCGTTTGATAGATTCTCCCATCTTAACAGACGGACTGCAATCTTTAGAGCACAGGCGTCAGGTGGGAATGCTGTCCAACCGGTGTTACAATGGAAGATGCTCCGAGGAACTAGCGTCATTGATCCCCTCGGCACCGGTGCATAGCCGGGAAACACGCCAAATACGCGCCCAACATTTGTACACGGTTGACATTAGTCACATGAGAACGGGTCGTTTCTATGACTCGTTCTTGAGTTCAACGGCTCGGCTGTGGAACGATTTGCCAGCCTCTGTGTTTCCTCCCTCCTACAACATGGGTCTCTTCAAGACCCATGTTCACTCCTTCTTTTCCTCAACAAGACCCTCCACACAGCATCTTCAAAGACGACATAGGCCCTGAGGGAAGTTATTTTCCTCGGGGCCTCCTGTGTGGAGTTAATGTAAAAAAAAAAAAATCAATTTATATTTTTGTGGAAGAGAGTCAATAGTTTTGTCTGGAAGTAGACTGCTTTACCATATTATTATGATATAACATGGTAATGCATCAATGGGATGTATACTTTTTGTTCTTTAATGTATTTTTGTTTTAATTTGATATACAAAGTTCTTACATTAACCCCAACATAACAGCACAACATTGAATTTGTTTCATCGTATTAATCTAAAATCATTATTGTAGCATCCCGAAATTAAAGATAATATTTTAAAAATAATGAAATAATTTTACTTTGTATAAACCACTTATTTGATGTGCAAATCCGACCGGTTTCGGAACAAACGTTCCTTCGTCAGGGAAAGCTTATACTAATTTGACAGTTTCGAACAATGTTTTATTATGGTAGGGGTGGAGCTGTTGCTAGATAATAATGTAGATTGGGTAGGTAGGTATTAGTGTAGAGTGGGTGGGTAGGGGAACAAATCCATGATTGGGCTATATGACAATATTTTTTGTTTGTTGGTAATAGATTCATTATTTTTAAGGGATTTTTTAATTTCCAAGGCTTCTAAGTTATCTAAACGTTTTCCTTTATGATTAATATGAAGAATATTTATCCTTGTATTTTTTTCAAAACTATGGTTATTTTCAATGATATGGTTAGCAAACTCAGAAAAATTATTATTATTAAGACACCTTAAATGTTCTTTGATTCTGATTTCAAAATTACGAGTGGTTTTTCCAATATAAAATGAGGGACAATCATTGCATTTGAGTTTATATATTCCGGAATTAGTCAATTTATGGTCTTTATCTTTAGTATTTCTCAAAAAATTACCGATATTATTTCTTGTATAAAACGCTGGTTTAATATTAGAAGGAAGATTTTTGCAACATTGAACTGAAAAATTATTAATATACAAAATTTTTACGCCATTCTTTATCATTAATATTATTAGAATTGTATAGATATTTATTTTTTGAAATTTTGATAAGTTTTTTATTTAGGATGTTATCAATTAATTTTGGTTCATATCCGTTATTTATAGCAATTTGTTTTATTATTGAAAGTTCAGAAAGGAAATTATTATTAGACATTGGGACATTTATCGGATTTGCACATCAAATAAGTGGTTTATACAAAGTAAAATTATTTCATTATTCTATAATGGATAACCACAAAGTAATAGCTACATTCAAAAATATAATATTTTAATATTGTAATTTAGTCAATTCAAAAAGAAACACCATTTATTTAATATTTTCGAGTATGAGACAACCCAAATCCCTGTGATACATATTAACAATTAATTCAAAATCAATTTGATAAAGAAATTCGTAACTTCAAACGCCGATATCTCAAAACTATAATTTTAACTTAATACTCTAAAGTACTCATGGTGCGAATTATTTCAGATATACCTAATTGTTCATTAGAACATGACAATACTTAGGTTCATTGGAGTCATGTGATATGTATCGTATTACCTTTGTTGTTGCTGGTCTAATTACCATCCTCAGAAGAATATCTTTGGGAATGCTGTGTGGAGGGTATAAAGCAACGTTTCCATTTTGACCGGTGGTCTTACACAAGGGCCATACTAAGAGTCTTTTCGACTCTGGAACGTGTCGCAAATACGCTACATATTATGTTCAGTGGCGTAGCTAGCATGGGTGGCACCCGGGGCGGAAAACGTGGTGTCACCCCCCCCCCCAAAGTTTACTTTGAGATATTCAAAACGCAAATTTCAACCTCCTCAAATATAAAAACATTACTAGCTAGTCAAATGTGTAAACAAAAATTTCGCAATCCTCAAAATGAAAACACTTTTAAAAACACTAACCTAATAACAACTTTTTCTACAATAATAACAGGTAATAATTGTCTTCACGAGTTCCCGATAATCACAATGTACAAAAGAAATTAGAATGACACAGGTGATAAGCGAGGAATATTTCAGGGGAATCCGGCACAAAGCAATAGTAAGAGCTAGGAACGAAAATAAAACAACAACAAATAACCGAGCTACAAATAACCGAGTTCCGAGTGGAGTCTTCAATTCTAATATGCTGCAAAGTTCTGAAGTTAATCATTTGCTGGCATGAAAACATCATTTTAACACCACGCATTTAAGATAAAACCAGTTTTGTGTTCTGAGTGTAACGATAAAATTTCAATCGTGAAATGGCGAAGGTGTAAGTCTTAAGCTTTAATTATTAATGCACGCAGTACACGAAAAGGGTTTTCCTCCGAACTTTGCAGCACATAGTCTGCAACTTTCAAATCTTGCACTTGGAACTCTAAAATGGTTTCCTTTGAAATTTCATTTGAAAGTCTGTTCATCTGCGGAACCATTTCGAAGGAAACCATTCCCTAGTTCCACTATTGCAAGATATTCCCCGAGTTGAAAGATATGAAAGTTTCAGACTACGTGCCGCAAATAGCGGAGGAAAACCATTTTCATGTTATGGGTGTAGTTTTAACTAAAACGATTAACCGAATACAGATTCACTCTTAAATTTAAACCAGTTTTGAAAAAATTAATAAGGTTCAATTTTAATTTAAGCCGGTGGACTCTTATCAGATTAATTATTAAGTTAAAACAAGTCTTGTATTCAGAATTTCAAAAAACTATCCAGATGCGGATGCAGGTACTGACGCATTTCGAAGGAAACCATTCTCATTTCCCAAGTGCAGTTAAAAAATTCAAGTTGCATACTTTGTGGTACAAAAATCTGAGGAAAACCATTTTTGAGTTCTGGATGCAGCTTTGAACCTGGGGAAACGCAAACAGAAAGTTAAAACCAGATATATTCTCCAAATGCACGATAAAAAATTTCGAAACTTCGTCCTAAAGTTCCGAGTGGAGTTTTCAATTCTAATATGCTGCAAAATTCCGAGGGAAATCATTTGCTGGCACGAAAATATAATTTTAACAACCCATTCTTAAGTAAGAACCAGTTTTGTGTTCAGAGTGTAACGATAAAATTCCAATTGTGAGATAGTAAAGGTGTAAGTCCCCAGCTTTAATTATTAATGCACGCAGTACACGAAAATGGTTTTACTCCGATCTTCGTAGCACATATTCTTCAACTTTCAAATCTTGCACGTGTAAGTCGAAAATGGTTTCCTTTGAAATTTCATTTGTAACTCTGTTCGTTCATCTGCGGACCCATTTCGAAGGAAACCATTCCCGAGTTCTACTATTGCAAGATATTGCAAGATATGAAAGTTTCAGACTATGTGCTGCAAATATCGGAGGAAAACCATTTTCATGTTATGGGTGTAGTTTTAATTAAAACGAGTTACCGAATATAGATTCAATCTTAAATTGAAACTAGTTTTGAGATATGCTTAAAATTTGAGTTGCATACCGTAAGCCCCAAAATTCGAAAGAAAACCGTTTGCTTGTTCCGTATGTAACTTTTATTCAAGCTTTTGGATTCTCACACAGAATCACTCACTTAAATCTGGAAAAATGTGATATTGGTATAGGCCGGGTCAACGAATAAATACACCGTCAAGACGCCATGCTCAACGTCGCGAATCAAAAAACTTTTTAGAAACTCAAACTAGATTTTGGATAATACCCAACCTAATATTGGATAAAATAATTCAGGTATCATGATTTACAGCGCTAGTAATGTGCAGGTGACCTCTTATCCAAAGAATCGACAACTGGTCGAAATCTGAGGGTGCTCTTACATTTGGTAGACGAATTACCTTAGCTTGCGAAACTACTCCAGTGTAAACAGCTAATTGTTGACTTGCTAATAGGTGTAAATAGCGCTTCGTCAACAAATGATCTTTCAGCACTGATAAAAACGCAAACAGAAAAACCACTTTTTCACTAATTCACTTCAGTTAATAGATAACAATTCATTTCTCGAGTTTACGTTAACGATAACAATAAAATTACGAAATTAGAATGACACAAGAAATATTTCAGGGAAATCCCCGACCGAGCAATACATCGAGCTAGGAACAAAAAAAAAAAAAAAAAAACATTTTTTCGGGAATCCCCGACCAAACGAGCCATAGAGCTAAATAACAGTCAGTGTTCAAGTGTAAAATATTATTTGCGGCCATTTTGCACTTTCGTAAGTTTTTTCTCCACGTTCGAGTGTCACCCCCCCCCCCCCTTGGGTGGCACCTGGGGCGGTCCGCCCCCCCGCCCCCCCCCCTCGCTACGCTACTGATTATGTTTAATGAATAATTTGCGAAATAACACAAATTAATCAAATAAAAGGAATTTGAACTCGCTACAACAAAAAAATCGACTACAAGCTAGTCGAGAGCTTGACCAAAATAGTTAAAATTAAGTGGCGAAAAATATGCTGGCAATTAGGGTGGGATATTCAGGTAATAACATATTATATAACAGTATTCACAGCATTTAAAATTACCTGAATTATTTTCAAATAAATCATGTCCCAGCAACTTTTTATTTATTTACTTTTTATTTAGTGACTATATATTTATTACTTTTACATTTTTATATGAAACATCTTAGGATATATATAAAATAGAAAATATATTCGTAGTCCTCCCCACTATAGGAGATCCTGTGCTGAGGTAGACTATGCTTTGGATAAGTTTTCAGCGACTTCTATGGTTTAACTTCATTTTTTGGATAAGGTTTTCCAGAAACTTCTAAGACGATGTTTTAAGTATACTAGTAAGTTCATTTTCCGATAGTTCCTTCAGCCAACATTTAATGTCATTAATGTAGCTATTTTTTGTTTTAATTTGTTTGATGCTAAGTGGGAGTTTGTTATATAACTTTACTGCTAAAAATTCAGAACTTCTTTGTCCAAATGAAGATTTACACTTTGGTATATTAAGTATAACTAAGGTTGTAAATTCCAATAATAAGTAATGGCAAATAATACGAGTAGTAATGAAAAACAAAATATTATTGTGATATTAGAATAGATCGTTGAATAGATAAATATATATATTTTTTTAATATTAGTTCCACACAGGAGGCCCTGAGTGGAGGGTGCTTTTAAGGGAAGGAGGGAGAGGAAGTTCTGGGAAGGAAAATGTGTGAGGGGTGGGGAGGAATCTGGGGGTCAATGTGTCCAGGAGTGACGGACGTATGAATGCATTCATGATATATGCATATGCACGTATGAACGTATGAATGCAATCTCTTCAACTGCGGTGCAAGGCGATAGGTCGAGAGAATCTGACTAAGAAGGTCTTCCTCAACCAGTCTCTCCCAATTCGACCCGCCACGCAGGGGCAGAAAGTGCACTAACTTCGGGAGGCAAATCTACTCGACACATGCTAGAAATATTTTTTCCATCCAAAGAATTCATTTTTTTTTCCCTGAAACTGCAACGTGGAATTTTGACTCCTTGACACAGGACACCTTGCATAATAATAAGTTATTATTAATAACTTTTTACAGTGCCTTAACACAAATTAATCAAATGTGCCAACGTTGGAACCCGCGATTGCTAGTCGAGTGCCTTACCCCTCGACCACCGAGGGGTTGATCATATATCATATCATTCATAATGGTTACGTATCGTCAACACATTTAAAATATTTGCTCTTTTATTCTGGTGAAAGGAGTTCAGAAATTTACAATGTTTCAATTAGCCTAAATTCCAAAATAATTTACCTCTTGTTTGATATACAAGCTCGTACATGGAATACATTTAAAAATAAATCTATAAATCTTTAGGAAATATTTTATTTAACCTCATTAAACAACATTGTACATATTTTTCAGACGTGAAAAAGAAGAATACAGAAAATTCCAGGATGTCATTATTTTTCGAACATATCCAAACATAATTATTACGTGCGTGTTCGCTTTCAGAATACTCATTATTCGTTGGTAGGTATTTTCGTATGAAACCTCTTATTTATTAAAAAAAGGAATCGGCAATATTTAATTGAAAATCTTAATGCATAAAAATTAATTTTTCTATACCATTCATTCGTTTGCGATGAAATTTTGGTCATTTATATTCTTTAACCAGTTCAATATTTTCACATGTAGGTACCTACACAATGTAGAGATACCAACATGTAAGTAATATGAAGTGTGTGTTTTAATTTCAGGTGTAATAATATTTGTCTTGCCATTGGGTGATCTATTATGTACCAATATAGTATTTTTTTACATTTATGATTAAACCAGAGTCACTGCATGAAATTACCAATGCAGTATAATCCGCGTACACGAAGTGTTTTACATAAATGATATATAAAATTGGACCTGCTATGGAACCTTGAGGAACGCCTGCTAAAATTCTTCTTTTTTTACTTAAAATGTGTTCAATGGCTTTATTTTCATGCACCGGTTGTTCAAGTAAATTTTTCAAAGAGTTTTAGAAGTCTTCCTCTTATTCCTATGATTTCTAGCATTTGCAATAATTTTCTGTGATTAATAGTGTCAAACGCCTTGGAATAATCTATTAATAAAATTAGTACATGATTTTAACTATTCAATGACAAATTTTTGAAGTAGCATTTTAGTGCCTTTTTTTGGAAGCCATATTGATTGGTATCAATAATAGAAAAATCTTCTAAACATTTGATTAATTTCAGCTGAATGTATTTTTCAAGAATTTTTTCAAGTGATGAGTGTGATCACCTCCTTTATGAATAGATCTGTAATAATAATACTACATTTTAAGTCATCTGGAATTTTTGCTTCAAGTAAGATTCTATTTACAAAATGGGCTATAGTTGGAGCTAAAATTATTATGTGTTTTTTAATACCGCACATTCTGATATTATCAATTCCAGGAGAAGAGTTTTTAAGTTGAATCACAATTGTTTGAAATATGTGTGCATTTCATATCGTTTAGCGGCAGGGAGGCGTTAGGGGGGGGGGGGTACGGAAGGTGGGAGAGGAACGAAGGAGAGGAAGGGTTCACGGGAGGGTGGAAAGACGGGGAAGGTGGAAGGTGAACGCGGGAAGGGAACGGGGGTGGGAACGGGGACGCGTGGGAAAGGCAGTATAGTCGTGACGGAGGGGTAGGGAACGAGAGAGTTGGAGAGGGAGGGATTTCAAAGGAGACATAGTAGCGGCAGGGGGTAGCACTGAGTAAATTTGGAATATACATGCTTCTCGAACGGACAGTTGTATGTGGCTTGCTCACGCGTAGGAAAACTTTCTGTTTCATTCGTGTACCCACCAGAAAAAAATGATGGAAAAGCAAAAAATGTTGTGTATCCAAAAACAATTCAATAAACACGAATAAAACATAATTTTATTTATTTATTTAAGTTTTTATTCCAGCAGGACTGGGAGGGTAGTGCAATCCCAGTCTGCCATATTACATAAACGACTATAAAAGAAAAAAAAATGTTTAAATATTAGGTAAGTACCTAATTAAAACATAAAATGAAAACAAAATTCATCACATAAATAACAAAAAATAAGCATAAAATTAAAATAAATAATAAGTGGACAGAATTAAAAATAAAAAGATACATAAAAACGTTCATTTTTTGAACTCTCTAGAATATTATAAAAAATGATATTTGCAAATTTATTTTAAAGTGTGTTATTTGATCTGATTGCTCTGATTTCACGTCGCTATTAGGCCTAGTTGACATATTACCAACATTCCGCATTCCAATCAACTCTGTAGGCTCTGTGACTATTGTAGCATTATATCCACTGTAGATTTAACTAATAATCTTAGTGTCGCTAAAAGGTGTTTTAATTCTTAATCAAATGTAAGACTGTAATTCTAGGTAAGTTGACATTTTTTTACGTTTTTATTATTTGATTTGCGATCTGTTTGCTCACTATTTAATCTGCCATCTGCTACGAACACACACAAATGTGAATGAAGCAAGGAATGTGTGCCAATACGGAGTTGTTTGGCTAAAGTTTGGCAAAGCTTTCGGGGAAACGGCGAGACGTTAAGTTGGCTAAAGAAGGAAGTAGTACAACACGGCATAATATCCCAAAAACAAATCATTACACATTTGGCCTTATCTGGCGTGATTATGTTAGATATTTCGTAAATACATAATACTGTACGGGCATAGATGTCACTTGCAGTGGCGGTCCGCGACTTTTCAGTGAGCTAGAGCGGTTAAACGTTGTTGTAGCTGAAAATTTTAATTTAATTTTTTTTAAATTTAAATTTTTTCTGTGAAGTTTTTCAGTATTCCTTGAATTTGGGGAGGCGCAGCCTCCCTAAACTGAAATATATTCACACAAAAATTGAAATTAAAAAAAAAATTTCTTCAGCTGTAACGGTATATTTACCTAATATCTATCTTTACTTATCACCGCCATCTAAATACTCTCAATATTTCTCTCGTATTCAATAAAAACAAGTGCAGACATGTGGGTAAATCAGTGTAAGAAAAGACGGATTATACCAGTAACAAAGATGAAACATTTATTTAAATACTTTCAACAATTATGGGTAGAGCATGATTAAATTGATTTAAATCTACAGGGGTGGTTGATTACCATAGGTAAGTCAAATTAATGTGAAAACTATAATCTCGGAACATGTGGGTCTCAATAAATGGAAGCATAATATTTGTTAATCCTGAAGGGCGCCTGTACGGATAACCGAACATATTTAGTAGGATTTAAATTAAATGCTAAGGATAATAAAATACCAAAGTTAAGCTATAATATCTCGTGATGATCCATTACTAATTATTAATTCGCTCACGTGTGTTTCGGCCATGACCTTTGGCGGCTTGTAGTTCAGCTGTCACACCATGAAACTCCCCAGAACCAACTGACGAACGTATCGAAACTTCTTCTCGATTCGCCCTCTACCGGCGCCTGTACATTAAAGGCTGTCAAATTCATCAGGTACCCGCGTGGCTAGAAACTCCGTCTAAATTAGGCCAGTACTTGCCCAAACTGTTGCACAGCAACAACAACATCAATAACGTCGTATTTTCAATCTTACCACTCTAGCTCTTTGCAAAGTCACAGACCATATCACTGTAGTCCTTGGTCACATATATGTAGGTTTATTGAAACTGGAAATTGTGGGCATATCTATGTTTATAGAAAAGGTATAAAACCTGTAGAGTACCAATTTATATGATATTAGAAAGTATTTAAAAAGATTAACAGAAAAGGTCCGTTTCAGCCAAATATAATATTACTATACTGCTAACCTACCGGTTTCGCTTCGGCCCAAACTTCCTCAATTCCCCAGCTCAGTACGTTATCAATTATTTTTACGATAGCTGAGATTGATTTAAATAATATCCTGCCCTGAAAAATCTGTGCCTTTTCAATCAAAGCATAAATAATTTTTGCTCAAATTTTTTCATCGTGATAAATTGTATTTTTCAAACATAAATACGAAAGGATTGATGATCGTAGGCAGTGTGGAGTCTTATACCCACGCCCGCCATGGCAAGGGAGGTGAAAGAAACCCGGAGTGACCTTCATCCTGCAGTGGAATGAGTACGGCTGATCAAAAAGCCAGTAAATAGACACCTTTACCTATTAAACCAAAGCCTGCACCGCGCACCGCCTAGATAAAAAAACGAGTTGTGCCTACGTGCAAATGGTCACAGATTTCAAAACGATCTGATCGCTGTTATACTGTACGGATGTAAACATAAAATACGAACCTAACTGTATAGAAATATACTATTGTTGTCGTTAGTCGCAAGAATATTACAAAATTTGTCACAATAATTTTTCCAATGATTTTTTTATATTTTTGTATTTCTTGTTGGACGAATCACTGTATCACCCAGTGAAATATGATACGTGTGTGTATAGTTATATTTATTTCGTGTCGGCTGTTAGAAAATTCATTATGTTATAAATAAATCATTTCGCACGAATGAAAAAAATAGGGTCAGACGTGAAGTTTTCCAAAGCTGTATCGGTGACCGATGTCAGCGTCGCGTCGATACGTAATAGCCAGCAGCTGGGGAGAGTGATTATGATTAGGAAATGATATGGGAGCAGATTTTAACTTATATAATAATGGCTTGGTAAAGTAAAACTATTGATCGGATCATGTTACTAGATACTAGAGGATTGCTTAGTAACTGACTCTGAACGTGGACAGGAAACGTAGCAGGAAGTGGTTTTCGGAGAATAATATCCCTTTATTATTGCGTAAACATGTAATTTGTCACTGGTGTTAAAGAGCGTTTTATATTATTAGAGTATTTCTCAAAAAAAGTGTACATTTTGGAAAAATAAAGTGTGCCGAGAAACAGTTCAAAAATTACCCATTTTTAATTAATCACACAAAAAAAATATATACACCATTTTGTAGAATAAATATTAGGCTTTTAAATAACGAAGAATAAACATTACAATCGTATTTATCCGCAAATATTTAAATTTTTTTTAAAATATCGATTTTTACCTTTCATACAAAATAAAATTGCCACCCTACCTACTTCATGTGTTTATACTTCATAAAATGCGAGTAAAACGTTGTAATATGTGAATTTTTGTAAGTTTTAGGGTCTTAACTAATTGTAGTTTCTGTACAAAGTAATTTTATAAGGGGTTTCATAATAAATTAATAATTTATGCACAAAAATAAAAATGAGTCATAGTCATTTACTTTTTAGTAACTATTCTTTAGTTACGTTTTATTTCTACTTCCACTGTAATTTCTGAACCCATTCATTAAATTTTACATGGGCAACACTAGCTTCATTCTGGTTGGTTTTTGGTCTGACGTCTCCGCCATAACATTAATTGTTAAAATCAGTAAAAACGTGTTTCTTTAGTGGGACTACTATTTCGAGACAGGAAATATTATAGCCTTTTTTCACGAAACGGTAAGTCTTTTTTTACTCATATTTTTGTAATACGTGCGGTAAGAACATTGCTAAGCTTACCTATTTACAGTTTTAAGTTTTATCAAACCATTGACTTTTTATAACCCCATTTTGCCTAATTCTTATTACAATTTCGTAACTTTTATTATAAATTTCGTAACGTAACGAAAAAGTATAGTGTAAAGCTGAGTGTACACAGTTACAACCTGATTTTTATTTTATTTATTATAAAGACAAAGTAATACAATACGACAGGAAAAATAAACATATTTTACAAAAAAAATAAAATTCCCAATCAACTACTTTAAAGTAGTTTGTCAATGGGTGCTTTTACTTTGAAGATATAAAAATTATTTCTTTCGGCAAGCCAATTCTTCAACATAATATTTTTTTTACCATTTGTACATGTTTTATTTTCGATAGGTAACACATTTAAGCAATTAGGTATCATGTAGTCCAGCGTTATTTGTCCATATTTGTTTAAATGCTTAGGTTAAGAATAGTATATTGTAAGTGTGTCTGTAAGTATAAGTTGTCCCTTCAAATTGAAAGCATTTTTATAAATTAGTAGTGCCTCCAGCTTTTATAAAATCTTATTTAAATAAATATATATTATAATTTACTCTTATAATACCGGCTACAGGATAACTTTTTTAGGAATACCCCCAAAAACCAATTCCGGAAGGCAAAAAGCTTCTTAGAAGAAATTTTACCAAATGTGTCCATGGCAGAAAAAGAGAAGGTGAAAAAAAGCTAATATTGCTAAATAAAATTACAGATTCTTTAAAAACAAAGTTTAATAAAGCAGATAATAAATTTTATTTGATTAATTTGTGTTATTTCACAATTAATTCATTTAAAATAATATATAGTATATTTGCGGCATGTTCCAGAGTGGAAGATACTATCAGTATCGCCCTGGTGTAAGACCAGCATTCAGAATTGAAACGTTGCTTGAAAATGGCTTTAGCCGTGTTTAGTGACCAGATCTGAATAGCCAGGTACTTCCCAACCTTCCTCTTCCCCACCTCCTTCCCCTCCCCGTTACCTTCAGCCTCACAACATACCCCAATTGGGGATGCCATAGTCTCACTGGCTCCAGACGGGAGCAGTTGAGATTCTTGTGCGGTATTCACTGTAAAAAAAAAAAAAAGGATCTCTGAGAAAAGAAAGTAGGTACTAAAAAAAGTAGCTACCAACCAAATTGTAAATAAACACAAATTAAAACTAGCTTGATTCAAATTAATACATTTTTAAATGTTGTTAGCAGTGCCTGTTCTTTAATTTCTAAGGATTTGTTGAATATTGTGTTAGGTACTTAAATTTGGGAAGCTGATAATTTTATTAAAAAACATTAATTAATACTTCTTTGTTTTATTTTAAACCCTTTACAATAGGTACAACAAGAATTTGGGAGGTACAACAAGAATTTCATGAGTTTATGTATGTTTGTAGGATGTACAATAAATAAAAAAAGTAAAAGACGTACATTAAGAAAAGACGAATATTTTTTAAATTTAATAAATAATACAAAAAAATAAAAATAAATTTAAAAATTTGGTATTGTATATAACAAGCTTTATGTTTACTATTTAGTTACATCTGAGGACTATTTCGTAACAATATTTCGTAACAACTTTTTCGTTACGTACATTTATTTTGAGAAATACTCATTAGGTATTGAACAGTGTATTTAGATTATATACGATGTCCGGAAAAACGTAGAAGCGGGGAAGCGGATTGGATCCAAATCATATTTGGAGTAGATTTTTTGGTATAACTTTTTCATTTTAACTTTCGTTTTCGGATAAATCGTGAGAAAATTTTTTGAGGAAAAATATTAAAATATTCCGTAGCATGGGAGTTAATTTCAGCCATTTAAATAGGTAAATACGTAGTTCGACCTACTGCCTGCCTGACCACCGCAGTTGAAGGGATGGATTCATACATCCTTCACTCCTGGACACACTGACCCCCAGATTCCTACCCACCCCTCATTCCCTTTTCCTTCCCAGAACTTACTATTCTTCCCTTCCTCAAAAAATTGCTCCACACAGCATCCCCTAAGATTATTTTCCTCAGGGCCTCCTGTGTGGAGCTAATGTAAAAAAAAAAAAAATAAAAACTCACGATGAAAGATAAGAGGCCTTTTCGGCCCGGAGCTCATCCTTATATCAAAAGTCAAAAAGAGTATTATTTGGGAATTATAGACAAACCAATATACCTACATATAAGTTAATAATGGAAAAACAGAAGATCATGTACCTGTCTATCTGTACAGAAGAATAATTGCAAAATGAAATAAAGGCTGTGCTACGTCCTTTTTGCGTTCAACCCTATTTGCTTATCCCTCCGGGAATGGCGTGATTTTCAGTACGGTAAACCGAGAGATTGTGATGACTTGGATGTTGTATTATGAGTATGGATAAGTAGATTCTTTTGGACAAAGAAATATGCAATACTTCTCTATAAAATTATTTAATTTACTCTCTCTTGCATTAAAAACCATAAAAAAATAACCGACTTCAAAAGAAGCAATTATGGACATGGGAAGGAAGAATATAGATACAATATTGCAACCTAACAAAGATTCATGGTTGTATTGTACTTACTTTAAGTTATAACTTTATAATTTTCCACTTTTAATATTTTAACATAGGTAGATATTTACTTATATTTCATACACGAAAACTGGTACAATGTGACCTTATAATGGGGTACCCCAGTAAGGACACATTTTTCTCTATAAAATTGTAAAACAAAGAAAAAATAAAATAAAATAAACAAATAACGAATTGACAAAAAAATATTACTTTGTGTCAAAGTGAAACCGGAAACCTGTGAAATGCGGTACAGTTATGCAATATAAGATATTGTTTTAAGATAAAGCCGGTAGTCACGCCAAACAGACGCAGCACTACTAGGCCAATATCTGCCAATGTGCAAATATATTATAGTACAGCCACGGATCCCGGAGCGGAACTTTGATTTGGTATTTATCAGCGTGGTGAAATATTATTACGTGATTCGTTGACCTTATTCACAGGCCTATAATTTAATTCTACCACGATGCAATAATATGTCGAGAGTATAATGATCTCTGAGATTTTTACAAGCTTTAGAGGGTAGATTGTAATGGAAAATGGTCACTTTTTGCATCAAAGCTCATTACATGCCATTATGCACACACTAATTTTAGCCCCCGGCAGCGGCTGGAGCAATGCTCTATAGTCTATAGGGAACTTATTTTCACAGTGCGGGTACCTATCGATTTTGATTATTATTATTATTTCGAGTATCGCAATAAGTTCTTTGTTTGTGTGAAAGGCGAAAGCATTTTTCATAATTTGTTACTTATTGACCCTACATTGTGATTATCCCCAAATATGGCTGCACATTCTAAATTGCCTGAAGATATTGCAATATAACAATTTACAGTATTTCCATAACATTACTCAGAATTCATTTCCTTGAGACCTGTTAGGATATGGCCATAGTTATAATGGTCTGATGTTTACTTGAACCATATTCCATACTCTATCATTTCGAGCTGGTGTGGTAATGTGCTGATTAGAGTACCCGTGATACACCTGCGGTATTTTCTACCGGAGACCATTGACCTTATATTTTCAAAACTTCAATTCACACATCGTAGAACGACATCTTTGCTTAACACCAATCAATGCCAAATCCGCAACTGCATTTATAGTAGGTATAGACTGGGATCCCACTTCAACTAAACCTACGCCATCGGTTACATAGATGAAACTACTTTGTAATGAGAATAGATCTTCAGTAAGTTTTTCTTCAAAACCTAACGAAAAAATAAAAATTTTACATGTCGTCACTGGTTACTCAGCCGAGTGAATTTAACTCGACCTTCACCAACCGCCCAATCCCTCTACAATCCGATACCTAGTAGCTTGTGTCGCTCTCAATAAAGAGACAAAAAGTCTTATTTTTAAATGCCTGGGGTCTCAAAAGTTGTGTATCATCTGTAGCTATTCGAAAACTTACAAATAAATGAAATTGGTATTAACTATTATCTCGCTAATATAGCCGGAAGTTTTGAAAAACAATTTCAAATTTCGTGATTTGGGAAAAAATAAAACAAAGGGTCCATATGTTATATTTTGTAGCAAACTTAAGTTCTATTACATAACTGCAGTATAGATAACGCAATATTTTTTTTGAAACATATATGATGTGTTTGTTAAAAATATAAAAGAGGAAAGTTACACCTTTTCTGGATAAAATCGGTATTCTTGTAGACTTACTTGTATTCATAAATTTGAGTTTTTTTTTCCAATTTCGTCAGCTATACGCAGTTTTTAATAACAAACACACGTTAAAAGGTAAATTATTCTAAAAAAATATTAATACCATAATTTAAAAATACCTACATGGTTTAGGTTTTTCATTTCTGATTGTCGGCAAAACTTCCTAGATCGCATTATCGGCCTCCTTGTTTGAGAACCTCAAAAAAAATTTTTATTTTTTTTTATTTTACTAAAATTTTTGAAGATGTTTTAGTAAATAAGAATGAATGGAAAAAAATTAAAACTGAATTTTTTGTGGAATCTCATACAAGTTAGGAGGCTGCTTTGAATGAGTCCCGGCCTTGTGATCTAGGACTCTAGGAGGTTTTGCAGCCGGTCGGCAGACCTGTTTTAGTCATCTACTAACTATCTACCACTATCGCAAAAAATATTCCCGTTCATGTAACTTATGAAGTAATTTTGTCGGAAAAAATCGTTCACTATTTCCATGACTGCGCGGAAACCTCCAAGAGGCGCACCGGCTTTTGAAAGGCTTAATAAACAAAGTAGTTTTGTCTGTGTACCCAATGACGTAGGGTTTGTTGTAGCGGGATCTCAGTCTATTATTTATCTTCCATATTTTGTATAAAAGCGTGAATCACAAACGCGAAAGATTGTTCTATCCGGGTTGTTCAAATGATCTCTCTTTAACTAATTATTGAGCAATTATTATTCTGGATCCGGTTCCAGAAGAAAATATAGTTCACATTTAACGTTTTATTTTGTTCGTACCGTCAATTTATGGACCGTTATTACATGACTGAAATTAGTCCTTTTGCGGTGTAGAAGGACATATGGGTAATGATAAAGACATCGGTCGTGATATTCAACTGCTAACAGTACTTGAAAACGAAGGGGAAACACCCGAAAATTTAAATGAAGTGGTCTGTAGGCTGATACCTGCGAGGTTTTCGTACGTAGATATTCGTACATGCGCGGAATTCGAATTCATTGCAAAATATTTGCGTAATTTGGCGGTACGTATCACGTCATGCAGCTTTGTTGAAATCAGCGACACATGTTCCATTTCTGTTCTCAGTCGGATTATATAACAGACATTATAGTTTATATATTTTCCATTACACTGCTCATTATGATAAAACGTATATATTTTGGCAGGTCAAGACACCATGGGCGGCTGAAAAAATGTAGCGGAAACTCACAAGATTATGCGTAATTCGTCGTTACTATTTAATGTCATATTTATTACACGTTTTAGTAATGTAATTCAGGAAATATATACCTTACCTAAGGCGGTTAAGGTCACTTTCGCCAAACAAAACTGAGCTAACTCTTAGTAAAGTATAACGGTGGTTTATTCAATCAGAAAATCTTTGTAGGAATAATTACTACCAAATTCCTTTCCAAAACATTTTTATTCATAAAAAAGTGGGTAAGTAATCTAAAAATTTACGTAATTCTTATCTTCATATACTTATTTTCATATGGTATTGCCTAGTCAGGTCTTACGTTTTATTGCATACTAGCGAGTCCTTCGACCAAAAATTGTCCACGTTGGCTCCAAAAACTAGAAAAATTGAATAATTGAATGGCATATAATTATAACTTACAATGTAAATAAAGTAGCACATATCCATTCTAGTCAATTGCGATACATTTTGGTTAAAAAATAAAATATTCAGTTTGGTCAAGTGCTTTGATCACAAATTTAATTTTGTATGATAAAAGGCTAATTCACTATTTTAGATTAATATTTCTCACGAATTGGTTTACATTATAAATTTAAAAAAATATGCTTTGGATGAATCGAAACTTTCCTACCGCATCCATTAAGTAGAATTAAATTATTATTTTTATTTATTTAAACTATTTTTTTTCATTGGAAATATAAGAAACAACTTTTTGAAAGATGTCATTTTTGGCTAAAATTATCTGCGACAGTTTCCATTGATGATTTTTTTTTAAATCACCTTTGCGCTTAAATTGTGACCTCCACGCTCCGTTTGCTAACGTTTTACGATTTTTATGCCAATTACCTATATTCGTGGCGATATAAGGCACACTAAGAACACATACATTTTGACTTGTGGCTTCCTCTTAATTAGGTTGATTTTTAAATAAGCCGCCTTGATTACATTGCCTACGTGCGCAGATGTGCATTGTGTCGTCGGTACCTACCTTCATTATAATATGATTGATAGAATTTCAAGCTACAAGCAGTTGCTGTGTTAAACTTTCGACAAACTCCATAGTGCAACTCAAACATAATACCATATTTACATTCATTTATACGCGCCGTTAGGTTGATGGACGATGACGATGACGATGGCGATGGGTTGATGTTACATTGATAAAATAGTTTATTTCTTACGAAAAGCTTTTTTTTCTAAGAAGATAATTTGCAGTAGGTTAGTAGGGTTTTTGGGGCGCCTGATTGAAAATCTAGAGGTATTAAAAATCTCCTCGGCATACAAAAATCACACATGGCCAAATGACGGCGAAGTAAATACTAACAGCTTTACCAAAAACTGAAAATTTTATTCAATTGATAAACGACCGTGTATGTGAAAACCTACTAATTAAAAACTGACAAAAATTATTTATGGAAATCTATATATACATTGCCTTTTCAGCCAAATAATGTAGTTTATCTATTGCATATACTTGTTTTATTAAAAGTTTCCGGACACCATGTATACAATGCCTTTTCAGCCAAATAATGTAGTTTATCTATTGCATATACTTGTTTTATTAAAAATTTCTCAACGAATTTCGAAAAGTTTCTAAGGTATTTTAAATGTCGTGTACATTTCTTGTTTTTGAAGATGTCGTAAAAAGATACCACTTTAGAAACTAGATAAAAGCATTTCTGGGCTCAACTGTCACGGATCATACCTTCGTTATAATTATGTATACCTATATTATACTTATGTTATTTGTTAAACCTTCTTGTTTAGGGAGTTAAAAAAAGGAGGGGGGGGGGGTCAACTGTCACGGATTATACCTTCGTTATTATTATATATATATATGCATCATATGTTATTTGTTATACCTTCTTGTTTAGCAAGTTAAAAAAGCAATTCTTTTGTATTTTAAGTACCGGATTGCTCCCTCCTTCCTTCTTGTATTAAATTGTATTTTTTTTCCTTAGGTCTTATTAGCCAAGAGGCCTTATTAATTACCCGCACCTATCTTAGTGTCAATTCTCAATAATAATAAAACACGTTAACACGACGTGTTTAGCGTGCTTTTTGTCTTTTTTAGACCATATATTTTTAACCTGCCCGTGCCTTCACTGTACCTTCTCAACGCCTCCAAATTTTCTCCGGGTGTTCTACCGCCCCCTGTAAGTCTGAAACACTCCCGAATGTTCTCTGGGTCTTCTACCGCCCCCCTGAAAGTCTGAAACGCCCGTAATGGGGCTTTATCACCCGTTGAGAATCTGAGATCTACATCATAGGGACAAAACTAGAAAAAAAATGTTCTTTGAATTTTGATGAACTTTTTATTTTTTCTTTTTTTCTATAAATACATAGTTAAAATAACTTTTGGAGCCCTGTATAAGCTCCGACGAATTTAATTTTTTTTTTAAATAACTGGTATTAACACCTTGGCGGCCGATTTTATTCAAATTGATTTAAAAATGCAAACTTCATAAACCGACTCCAAATGTGATGTAGATCAAGTGTAAATGTAACGTGTTATCAAATTATCAAATATCAACCACGAATAAATCAACCCCATTCCAAGGTGACTTGCTTATCATTGTGATTTATAAAAACGGGCTTACCTGAAGTGAGTATCTAAAAAATGCATCATTCTGATGTTCTGAAAAAAAAATGACCGTGGTGTTTGGGTGGGGCCACTTACTAATAGTGCATGCTGCGAAAAGGTTAAAAAATGCGTTAAGGGTCGACGCAAGAAAAAAAAAACATCGAAACGATCTAAATTGTCGTCCAGTTTTTAAAATCAGCCAAATATCTAAATAAAACTAACAACGATTCGAGTTTTCTAATCTTATCAACTAATTCATTCAAATTAAATAAAATCTCTAAACGGAAATCTCCATTATTCAAATAGCCACGCAAGGTAACATACTTATCCTTACGTGCATTCTTCGGGTGCTAATAAATCTATTCTCATCCTTCATTCAATATTCAACCCAACATGGGAGTGTAGATCGTTGATCTAATCAATTATACTCCAATTACCATATCAATTATTTCCTAACCTAACGATGCACGAACGATACAAAACTGCTAAAAACAAACCTCCCAACATGATTGTTACTTTTTATTTATTGGTGCAATCGCGTTCTGAACACTGAATAATGGAGAAAACAATTTGCATGTTATTAAACCTGCTTTGCGGTAACATCAACGATTTATAATTTCATTATATCACTAAACGTTTCACCGTGTGCGATAAGTGTTGCATGTGTACACAATATTATTACCTACTGTTGAGTCTAGACAACATTTTTATTCGATATACAAATTAATCTATATTTTTAATTCATCTCTTTTCTCACTTAGGTCACATCGATTCAATATTATCCCTCCTCCGATCCTGGTAGCACATTGTCTGCAGCTAGAATTTCATAACCGCATATTACAATCCGTGATATTTTAATAATTACAAATATATATCTATATATTATTCACTCAGAATATGCAAATGGCTTTCCTCCAAATATTGGAGCAAATGTGCAACTAGAATTTTACTCTCCACTCGGAACATACTAAATACCTTTCCTTTAAAATTCGTCAAAAATTGTCAACCGCAACTGAAATTTTAACCGTAGAAACATTTGGAACACAAAAGTGATTTTAAGTGAATAAATATGAGTAAATGAGTCCCCAGCTTTAATTATTATTAACGCACGCTGTTCACGAAAATGGTTTTCCTCGAATCTTTGCAGCACCCACAGTCGGCAACTTTCTTATCTTGCTCTTTGAAGTCGAGACAAAGCCAAAATGGGTTTGCAGATAAATCCACAACTGAAATTTTAACCTTACACTCAACAATCTGAACCAAACTTGTTTTAACTTAAATATGCGAAGCTTAAATTATGGTTTCAAGTAAGCAAATGGTTTTCCTCGGAATTTCACAGCATATTAGAATTTAAGATTCCACTCGGAACTTTAGAACGGTTTCGAAATTCTTTCGGCATTCGAAAGACAAAACGAGTTTCAACTTTAGATTGAATCTGTGTGCGTTTTCCCAGGTTTAAAACTACACCCAAAACTCGAAAATGGTATTCCTCATTAATTTTGAGCTTGAACTTGGAACACGAGTGCGGTTCGTTTCCTCATAAATTTATTTCAACATTTTATTTATCTATTTTTTTAACTAATTAAAAAATACTTCTGACATACCGTGAAAGAAAATCATTCTGGCATTCTAGATGAATTTTTTTGAGGTTCTTTTCGTAAACGCACCGAAAGTGTTCGCTGGCTGCACCAAAAAGCCTCGTGGACCGCAGGTTCCCTACCCCTGCTTTAAACAGTACCTACGATGTGTAGAGAAAAGAGCCATTCCCCTTCAAAATAAAAGAGATCACAAATCCATCGCTCAAACGGATTGTTGTAACTTAATCATTTATCTGCCAATAAGAAGCCTTGAAAGCACACATCACAAGATATGAGATGATCGACGAAGCTTAATTACTAAATGACCATTTTAGATTAATCTTTATTACGAATCGGTTTACATTAAAAAACACAAAACAATAATTGGATAAGTTGAAGCTTTTCCTACCGTTCCAATTGAGTAGAATTAAAATCAAATTGTTTATTACTTTATAAAAAAAATGTTACGTTAAAATATAAGTGCATGAATGCCTTTAAGAAAAAACTTTTTAAAAACACAATTTTATGGCTAAAATTGTCTATGACAGTTTTCATTGATTAACTTTTTTTCGTAAACTAACTCCGTTTGCCAAGATATTTGTATGCCTATTACCTGTATTCGAGTGACATAAGGCACACAAATAATGCATACATTTTTGGCTTGTGGAATCTTTTTAACTAGGTACTGTTACGTTACGGAATTGATTCCCGTGCGAGCTAATAGCGAATTGACCCCTTACACAGGCCCTCCGCCCCCCTTTCCCCGCACCGCTCGACACAAGTAGCCAAGCGCCGAGCGGCTCCCGGCATTCATTCCTCGGCCGACCTTCGGCATAACAACTGTGTCCCCGTGATTGCGCTCTCCGTAAACGCTCGCGATGTTTATTTTAATTGTGCATTGTGCTCCAGAGGCTCCCGCCTCCTCAGTACCTGTCTGCCGACCGCCTATCTCCTGCTTGTGAGTACCAATGAACCTTGCTACCCCTCTGTGTGCTAAGAACTGACATTTAAATTCACTAAACACGTGTAGAGAGAGTTGAGAGAAGCTCCCCCGTTATGATAGAATTAATTAGAGATAGCCAAATACTCATGTGTGTAGTGCCGATGCTGGCCTTTTGTAGAACCCTGTTCACCTTTAAATGAATAAAACCCTTTTTCGTGCATAACTACTGTGTTCTGATTGAGGAAGGAGACCTGGAGATTTTGAGGAAAGGAAGGGGAGTAGGAATTTACAAGCGAACCACAAACACTCGCCCTGGGTTTAAGAGGGACCTTGCTCGCGCCGGCTGTGCAGAGCTAGCCGCCGGCTTGTTTATTGCATGTCCTTTCCAGGTTTTGGGTTTGGCGTTGGCCGCAAGTAGCGCCGATGCTAACACTGTCGCCCAACGTGTGGCAATTTTTTTCCTCACCTCCCCAATGCCAACACTGGTTTCCAACTTAGGGGCAATTTTTTTCCCTCCCTCTTCACGGTCCCACAGTCTCGTTCTTCAATCAGCAATTGTTTAAACTTTATAATGTATAATGTTTTGTCTCGTTATCCCCAATTTGTCTAGCATTTCCATCAAGAACCCCGGCGCGATTGTAACTTCGAATTGCAATTTAAATTACCACGGGCACGATTCCTTCATTTTCGAGTCGTCACTCGACAAAACATTATCACCGGTATTCCTACGTAAAGTGCTCAACCAAGAAAGTTGCCGTCGTGAATAATATAGTGTTTACAAGTGTCGACCGACTAAATTTGCTAGTTTCAAATACAAGATTAATAGTGGAAATGTACACAAATATTTAAAACAAAGTTATTCAACAATTAAAATCCTGTATATGATAAACCAATTACCCGCTTCGTTTCCCGAAAGTTAATTAACCAGTTTTTATTAATAAACTTATTCCGCAGAGTGCTGGTCTGTATTTGATATCGACATATTCTGCGGGTAGGGGACTATTTCGCAAAGTACTGGCCTGTATATATAACGGCATATTTTGCAGCTTAAGGGAAACAAGTGGATTAAATTCTTTCTACCTTTTGACAATTGGGCATTTTTTTTGTACTTCTGTCGTCCGTTTCTCCCTTTTTCTTGCGCACCTATCACCTTTCATAAAGAAACAGACGACATAATTCGAAAAATGCCTAGTTCGCGTTGACGTCGATTCCTCGAAAGCTAACATTACAACCGTATACAATATCTGTATATAACTTGTTATGACGAAAGGAAGTTGGCGTGTAAATACCAATAATTGGTGATGCTCAAATCAGGCTACAGCCTAGCCACGTAAATAAAAAACTATTCCCCAAGACATTGTTGAATTTTCAAACAAATACTTCCACTAAAACTCGTATAAAAGAAAAATATTTCTTTCCTTTCTTAAGAATTCCCCTTTGGAAAGCCAATGGAAATATTCAAAAACATGCTCGTTTGAGGCGAACCTCGTTTCCGTTTTTTTTATTTTTTTTTCTTTTCCGGACTTTTGCAAATTTGCAAACCTTTTTCAAAAACATCGGAATAAATTCTAAAAACGTGTTCCATTAAGATGAATTCCGGCCTGTGAAATTTTCATATCCGGACTTTGAAAATTTTCAACAAATTTCCAAAACATCTGGATTTTTTCACAAAATCACGTTTTTTAAGGGAAACCGCTGCCCAAATTTTTCTCGTTTTTGGACTTTGAAAAATTTTCAACAAATTTCCAAAACATCTGGATTTTTTCACAAAATCACGTTTTTTAAGGGAAACCGCTGCCCAAATTTTTCTCGTTTTTGGACTTTGAAAAATTTTCAACAAATTTCCAAAACATCTGGATTTTTTCACAAAATCACGTTTTTTGAGGCAAACCCCTGCCCAAATTTTCAAATAAACCAAACACTTATAAAAAAAAAACGTTTTTTTTTTCTTTCAAAAAACTTTTTGTAAAAAAAATACGTCCCCAGTGGTCAATCTCTGCCTAATTTCTTTCCAATTGCGAGTCTAGTTCTCACTTTTTCCAACATAAGGTCACTCTGATACGATCTTATACACCATGGAAGTTCCTCAAGTTACGCTGGGTATAATCCCGCACGTCTTTACTTCAAGAAAGGAAGAATTACTACAGGCCCTGAGAAATAGAAAGATTTCTCCTAGGAATAAATCCAAAAAATGCCTTACTCTATATGCTTCTTTCTACAACAAAAATACATCAGGAGGTTGCAATTTCAACCGGAAGTCACCTCTCACGGAATCAGTAAATTCCATCACATCAAGTTCTCAGGCGTTATCAAATTGGCAAAACATGCATCTTGTTAACCCTGATCATCATTACGCCCCTGACCTCTCTTGGCCAGTCGTCAATCAGTGCGATGCGGCCTCTTTAAAAGTCTTATAATTCTTGTCATAAATGACGTGAGTTACTTGTAAATATTAAATGTAAATAATCACCCATATGGGCATTCGTAAGGTAATCCTTACACCCGAAGGCACATTAATGTCAACGGTAGCCTAACTCCTGTACATTCTTTTTCTTTTTGCATAATTTTATATGTTCTTGTACATCCTGCGTGCCTTGCCTGCTGTACCACAAGAGCACCTCTTGGGGCACCGTTTTCATACTTGTATGCATCCTCTTCCTGAAATTGATCACTTCGGGAAAGGGCCTCCTTTTCCTCCTACCATCAACGGTTCCGGAAAACTCTTGCTCCAAGACGTCGCTTTCCTTTTCACAATTCTTGCAGCATCCGCGCGTTTTTTTTCTCACCTTATCGCCTCATCTTGTCATATCACCTTTTTTTAATTGTTTTGTGTCGGGTTTTTGTCGTACCAGTACGTCCCTACCCTAATGTTGTAAATATAAAATCTTAAGTGCAAGTCTGTATAATAACCATTGGTTTCAGACCATTGCCGCAGCTCGCTACTATGGTCACAGCACCATATTGTAAGTATGTCGCGACGATTTCTGTTATAATAGGAAATCCTCCCGTTTTTTCTTTTTTCTTTTTCCTCTTCACCCCATCCTACACATTCATAGTAATGTTGTATATTGGAGATCGTTTCGAATACACCAAATGTACACACCTATCAGGTCACATTCGCTGGATTCGAAACAATTCAAGGGCAACCTTGTTGCTACTTGTGGTTTTTTCTTCTTTTTCCAAAATTAGAATGGCGCTCAACCCAATTGCTCTATTTTTTTCCAGAATCGTATTTTGTCGGATTCTGAGAAAAAAATTTGTTATAAAAGTGACAATACGTTTCGTCCCTTCATTAACATTGTTCTTTGTACATATACAACTTCATTATGAGGTACAATATTTTATCATGACATCAGTTTCTTTTGTCCTTTATTGAACCATTATTCTTGTTTGAAGTTTAAAATCTTGGCCAGATCTTCAATAAAATTTGTGTTTATCGCCTTTTGGCAAGTCTTGTAACGTATGCTAATATGAAATTATTAAGCTACAGCAGTGCCGTATTAATTACATCATTGCAAACCGCCGTCTGTATTGAATGGGGACCCACCTTTTTTGAACGTAAACTTTTGTAACATTATAGGCGCGAGCCTTACAATATCTACTATTATAGGTGTGAACCTTACAATATCCACTGCTATAGATGCGAATCTCATAATATCTTTGTGTTTTTACACGTCACGGGGAGTCCGTCATAACTACTCATTGTTTGCTCGTCAACACAGGGTTGTTGATCGAGAGGGTGATTTATCTCATTAAATTGTTTTAAATACCTATTGGGTTACTGTCTTTCAATACTGGACAAAATTTGTTGTAAATCGTTCATTCCTGTCACGTGAGACGTGAAAACGTGACAATATCTACCATCATAGGAGAGATCCTCAAAACATCCGCCATGCTACGAGAAGTTCGTTATAATTACTTTATACTCTTAACTAAATGTTATTGAATTGGTCGTGTGTCTTTTGGCATGAGAACCGCTTTGTTATAACTGTGTACTTATATAATCTGTGCACCAAACGTGAAAACGTGACAATACTCACCATGAGTCGTGCGAACGAAATAATATCTACCCCTATGTTTGTGTGACCTACCAAGTGTAGATCACACGCCTTTTATTTTCTGTTATCAGAAAATTATTGCTTTTGCAGCAGAGTACTCATTAACATGCCCGTGGACTTCCTGTCACAAGAACCCAGGAACTATCCACTATCTCAAAAGGACTAATCATACGCTTCACTCATGATTATGGGGCATCGTGTCGTAGGAGTTAAGTTGATGGACACAAAAAACACCTAACTCGTTGTCTGGGAGACGAACAAGAAAACCCCCCAGGTTTGTGAGATTTGAGCAAGGGTCTGTCATTTCTCGCAAACAAGTAGGAGAATAAAACGACCCTCTAATCTTCTACCCAATACACGTGGAGGATTAGACTCTTTTATGTCAGTGTATTCCTTTTGTCCCACACTACCAAATGGTATTGTAATGTGCCAGGATAACTGCTGTAGACCTTGTTTCACCTTCCACTCAGAGGTCGAATTTCGAAAATAGCCGAGTCCTCAGCAGTTTTCTTCGTTCAAATGTTCCCAATTGTCACCCTTTCCCTTCCTCGAAATTATCCGTGAATGGGGATATATGCGTTACGCACTTGGCGTTTCGTTTGTCAAATGGGACAACCTTCATACACGGATCCTTTCAACTTCCTACTCCTTTCCCACTTTTCATAACTTATTTGTACTCAATGTTTTTGTTCTTCGAAAGTAGAAAAAATGCTACCGTATAGAGGTGAGCATAGGTCATGGAAGACCAACTTCTTTCGAACGGGGCATTTTGTCATACGTACAAACCCTTACCCACGTGTTCTTGGAAATGTATTTAGTTAAAAAAAAACTAAATGGGTTAAACAGAACCTTCCTTGAATACGTACCTTTGTAATATGTATAAGTCTGTAGTTGCATTTAGTTAACTCTCTCTCCGTCTCTCTCTCTCTCTACACGTCAAACAAATCCAATCTTTCTCAACATGCACACCTTGTTTCTCTCCAAACCTTTTCATCATTGGTCTACCAGGCAGGTAAACTTCAAGAATTTTGTTCTAATAATAATTATTTCGCCGGATTAATAAGAAGACCAGCAGCTCTTCACCCCATCTACACCTGCGCCTCTCTTCATGCTGCCTTCACTACCGTCACGGAGGTCCCATGCTTTCAAACCCTACGTACCAAAAGCACCTGACCACACCTAACATAACCTAGTGTGAGTCGTGCGTGTAGTTGCGAATTGTATCATCACAAAACCATCACTCAAACAAACCCGAGCACGTCAGCTCTAAGTTGGTTCATGTTCCTGTTGCCATCGTGCAAATGTTCCTGCGGCATCTCGCAAATGTTCCTGTTGCCATTGTACAAATGTTCCTGCGGCACCTTGCAAATGTTCCTGTTGCCATCGTGCAAATGTTCCTGCGGCATCTCGCAAATGTTCCTGTTGCCATTGTACAAATGTTCCTGCGGCATCTCGCAAATGTTCCTGTTGCCATTGTACAAATGTTCCTGCGGCATCTTGCAAATGTTCCAGCTGCACCTTGCAAATTGCTCTGTTGCCATCATGCCAATGCTCCTGTGCCCTTGCGCAAATAACAATACCAACAATTGTTCATACAACAATCCCACTGTATACAAACCAGTGTACCAACCACCATCACAACAACGGCTGTCATGCACACAAACCACCTCCTCTATAAAGGACCAACCACCAATTACAATTCCACTCTCCAGTACCTCAATGATGTCATACTGGCCCACCCACAGGATCCGGAAGCAGCTACCTTTTTGACCTCTGTGACAGGTAGAACCCTCTCCACCACCAAGAAGCCTCATCCTGCGTTCTCGTCTTCGTGTTTTCTTTAAGGCCCTAGTGTTCCTTGAGTGTAATCTCAAACGGGCCAGGTTACTGTGACAAAGTAACCTTGTAACTTCAGTGCAACGTTCAAACACCCCAAACATCCTACGCAAACCACGCTACGCAAACTTAGCTCACAGACCAATGATACAATTTAGAGTCATTTTTTTCTATCACTGCATAACCCTTGTACCTTTCTCCAGCAGGTCCTTGTTTATATTTATGTATGCCACTGCTCTTTCATGTACATTCATGTATAATTCTTTGTTCACCATGCTTTTTTTTCTCTCTTGTTTTTGTTTCTACTATTTTGTAGCTAGCAACTTTTTCTCTTTCTTTTTCTCTCTCTCTCTCCTTTTTCTCTAAAAATGTTTTTTCTTTTTTTGGCACAAGTGCTAGAAGGGTAAGAGGATTTCTTAGCCCTACTGCTCCATTACCACGTCGCCTTTTTTGCGGCGAGGGGGGAAGTGTTACGTTACGGAATTGATTCCCGTGCGAGCTAATAGCGAATTGACCCCTTACACAGGCCCTCCGCCCCCCTTTCCCCGCACCGCTCGACACAAGTAGCCAAGCGCCGAGCGGCTCCCGGCATTCATTCCTCGGCCGACCTTCGGCATAACAACTGTGTCCCCGTGATTGCGCTCTCCGTAAACGCTCGCGATGTTTATTTTAATTGTGCATTGTGCTCCAGAGGCTCCCGCCTCCTCAGTACCTGTCTGCCGACCGCCTATCTCCTGCTTGTGAGTACCAATGAACCTTGCTACCCCTCTGTGTGCTAAGAACTGACATTTAAATTCACTAAACACGTGTAGAGAGAGTTGAGAGAAGCTCCCCCGTTATAATAGAATTAATTAGAGATAGCCAAATACTCATGTGTGTAGTGCCGATGCTGGCCTTTTGTAGAACCCTGTTCACCTTTAAATGAATAAAACCCTTTTTCGTGCATAACTACTGTGTTCTGATTGAGGAAGGAGACCTGGAGATTTTGAGGAAAGGAAGGGGAGTAGGAATTTACAAGCGAACCACAAAAACTCGCCCTGGGTTTAAGAGGGACCTTGCTCGCGCCGGCTGTGCAGAGCTAGCCGCCGGCTTGTTTATTGCATGTCCTTTCCAGGTTTTGGGTTTGGCGTTGGCCGCAAGTAGCGCCGATGCTAACAGTACCTATCTTGGTGTATGTACAACTAGCCGTAAGCTTCTAAAAAAGTACGGGAAACTAGGGAAGACTGTTAAGTTTGTGGCAAACGTGTTGCAGTAATTTGAATACATAGATCGTCCAGGAAGAAATTTAACGCATTTATCATTTGTCACTCTTCGAATCTATCGGGGGCGTACATGAACCCGGGCACCGCTGCTAAGTCACTAAACGAAGCGAACTACTTGGTTTAACTTTTGACAGAGGTGTTGGTTACCCGATGAATGGTTCCCGTGGCGGCTGCGCTCATACCCGCAGTGTAATAATTATCTAAATGTGTGAAATAAATGTAAGTTTTTTTGAAGTGAAAACTTCGTAAGCACCGTTGTATTTGAAACTCGATGAAACGAAAAATAGAGATACTAAAAAGAGACAAACACATACATCTGTAAGATTTCACCTACGAGAGAATGTGATATTATAATCGGTCTCCTCTTTGTGCGGTGGTTCGTAGTCTCCCCACTCTTGTCTTCTTTAGTTTTCTGTGAAAACTTCTATCACGTGTGAATTGCGCACTTTGATTTTTTTATTTACCGGACAATTTATTTATATAATAATAAAAAAAAAATTACAAACATTTTTTTTTTACATTAGCACCACACAGGAGGCTCAGAGGGAAATAATTTCCCTCCCTCCGATGCTGTGTGGAGGGTCTTTCAAGGGAAAGGAAGGAGAGGAAGTCGTGGGAAGGAAAAAGGTATGAGGGATGGGTAGGAATCTGGGGGTCAGGGTGCCCAGGAGTTACAGACATATGAATCCATCCCTCCAACTTCGGTGTAAGGCGATGGGTAGAGAGTCCGGCGGGAAAGGTCAAAAGACCTCCCTCAAACAGTCTCTTTCGATCCGGCCCGCCACACAGCAGGTGGGTAGACGCATCCGCCGCCAAGACCTGGACAAACCTTACCCCATGAACCTGGGCACCTCTGCTAAGTCACCAAACGTAGCGAACCACTTGGGGTGACCTATGGCACAGGTGTTGGTTATCCAATAAATGGTTCCCGGGCCGGCGGTACCAATACTCGCCTCCCAAATTGTATCCATGTAAACATCCCCATTGAGAACGCAATTAGTGCCAAATCAAATTCTTTAGGTGTAGGTAAAAAACAAAAAAAGGTTTTACTTTGATGTCTGTTAATACGAGTGTATAACTACACACAAACATGTATTTTTCTAAAAAAAAATAATAAAAATTACTGTACCAGCCTGTACACGGTTGCAGTTAATGGCCTCCGACAACACGGTCGTGAACGCAGCCTTCCAGCACCAAGCGCCACCACTGAGTGATTGCTGGGCCCGAGTTCACTCAAGACCACTCCCTACGTAATTGATTTCTGTTAATTTTTAATTTTTAAATTTTAAATTTTAAATTTTAATTGTTTTTCTTTGTGTATTCGATTTACATTTTATTATGGAATTTATTTATTTACGCCCTAGTAGGCTTTTACAAAGATGGGTAATAATAGTTAGCAGGTATTGTGTACTACAATATTAATAAATTAAATTAATAGTAAAAAATGAAATTAATTAAAATTAAAATCATACATTTCATTAAAGTAATTATAAAGACGGCGTTTTATAACACGGAATCTGCAAACATGTGTACAATGTTCCCAAATTTATTGCCAAAATGGTGTAATCTATTTATGGTGTATGAGCCTCATACTTTGTTTTAAAATTGTCACAGAAAAAGGTAGCACTTTGCCTAGTATTTCTGGTCGGTACGTAAAATTTTATTTTGGCGAGAATTTCAGGGTTGTCAATGCAATTATTAATGATTTTATTTAATAGTACAAGGTCAGAGATGATCCGCCTATCTGACAGCGTAATTAAGCTGAGTTGTTTCATCAAAAGGACATTATTTTTTTCAAAAGGACGTTAATATTTTGAATTGAATATTCAGCTTAAAGTTAATAAATCTTAGAAATTTGTACTGTGTATATCTTTCTATATTGTCGGAATGTGTTTTATACAATGGGGACCAAATGGGCGAATTATACTCTACCTAGCTTCTTACTAAAGAAGTGTACAATATTTTCAAACATTATAGTGACTTAAATGGAATAACATACGAGAAAATGCTACACGAAGGTAAAGTCAATATTGGATGGGATAGATGTAGAGTTTTCGACAACATCTCTCTTCTAAAATGTTACAAGTGCAATGGCTATATGCACAAAGCACAAGACTGCAGAAGTGAAAAAGCATGCACTCGATGTTCCGAAGCACATGACAATGAAAACTGTAAAAATGATGTTCAGTGCATTAACTGCAAAAAAATTAATGAAAAACTAAAATTAAAATTGCCAACTGACCATTTTGCTTGGAGTGATGAATGTTCAGTACATTTGAGAAAAATTGAAGCAGAAAAAAAGAAAATCGATTTTTTATGCCATTAATAAGTTCCACCAATAAACATTCACACTCCCCTACTTTCTCACACAACGTCATCAAATCAGTAAAACAGAGGTCAAATCAGAAAAACAGAAGTAATAGGATAAAACTAAACAAAATGAAAATATACTACCAGAATGTCAGAGGCCTTAAAACAAAATTGAATTTTCTTCAGTCTACAATACCAATGTTAGAGCATGACTTTGTACTACTCTCTGAAACGTGGTTAGAGCCAAATATTCATTCTAGTGAATTAGGCTTCATAAATCATGATGTACACAGATTAGATAGAAATACATTGACAAGTGTTAAAAGCAGAGGTGGTGGTGTTTTAATCGCTATCAGCAAGAAATATAAAACAAACTTAATTACAACTAAACACAAACAACTTGAGCAAATCTTCCTTCAAGTGAATGTTGCCAGGAATAAAAAGATTATTGTGGGCTGTATTTATATCCCACCAAATTCAAGCAATGAAGTATACAGGTGTCATAGTGAGGAAGTGGAAACTATTTTAAAAAGGAATCCTAGTGCAACATTTTTGCTTGCTGGTGATTATAACCTTCCAAAATTGAACTGGGTGAACAGTGACAATAATATCTGTGTTAGTGAGTCGGAACGCATTATTCTAGACATGGCGTTATTCTTAGGTCTGAATCAGGCAAATACTATACCAAATGAAAATAATCGTACTCTAGACTTATGTTTTTCTAATTTAGAGTCACTAGTAATTGAAGAATGTAGTGAGCCGCTGGTGCCAATTGACACTTATCATCCTCCACTGGAAGTTATTATTTCTAATGTACATGTTAATACTTGTAAACTGTCTTTCTGTTACAAAATTTTTTTCAAAACTGATTATGAGCAAATTTGTAATTATCTTGTCTCTTTTGATTGGTCATCTGTGCAATATGATGATATCAACACAGCTACCAATAAATTTTATTCTGTTTTGGAAAATGCTATTAGAATGTATATACCAACCATGAAATGTAAGCCAAATACCTATCCAAAATGGTACTCCAAAGAACTTATAAATCTACTTGTCACCAAAAAACTTAAACATAAAGAATATAAATTATTTCAAAAATATTCTGATTACATTGAATTTAAAGATTTAAGAACTTCGTGTAAAAAAATGTCTATGACCTGCTACCGTAACTATATAAATGAAATTCAAAATTCCATAATAAATAATGTTAGTTATTTTTGGAAATACTCGAAATCTCTTAAAGAAGATGATTCTGATTTCCCGAGCATTATGCACCTAAATGGCAGCCATAGCAATAATACTAATGGTATTGTTAACTTATTTGCAAAATTTTTTAAAAGTGTTTATACAACAGACTCAAATAATGCTCCTAATCCAACAACAACTCTAGATGAAACTCTTGATATTTCACAGTGTACCATAAGTATCTCTGATGTAATTACTAAAGTTAAATCCTTAGATATCCACAAATCTGCTGGGCCAGATAATATCCCAACAATATTTATCAAAGAATGTATCAAAGTAATTGCTCTTCCATTAACCAAACTTTTTAACCTATCTTTATCCAGTGGAATTTTTCCCGATAGGTGGAAAATTAGTTATTTAACTCCAATTTTCAAAAAAGGTGATAAAAGTGATGTTTGTAATTACAGACCAATATGCATTCAATCCACCATACCGAAACTCTTTGAAAGTCTGATACTTGACAAACTTTTATCACAAATAAAACCTATAATATCACCTCACCAGTTTGGATTTATGCCAGGTAGAAGTACTTTGTCCAACTTAATTATTTATGAAAATTTTATAACCAATGCTTTCAAAGAAAAAAAACAAGTAGACTCTATTTATACTGATTTTAGTAAAGCCTTTGACACAGTTTCTCATAAAATTCTCATTTGGAAATTAGAAAAACTTGGTATACGTGGCAATATATTAGCCTGGTTTGAAAGCTATCTTACTGGAAGACAACAAATTATTAGAATAAAATCCTCTCTGTCGGAAATAATTTATGCAACAAGTGGAGTTCCACAGGGTTCACACCTTGGTCCAATCTTATTTATCTTGTTTATAAATGATCTTACAAAAATATTTTATGATGTAATCATTTTACTTTTTGCTGATGACCTCAAAATTTTTAGAATTATTCAAAATATTCACCATTGCAACATTCTTCAAGATAATATCAATAAATTATTAATTTGGTGTAATGAAAATAGACTTTACCTAAATATCTCAAAATGTCAAATAGTTAGATTTTTTCGAATAAAAAATCCAGTGATTTACAATTACAACATTGATAACAATGCACTTCAGACATTAACACAAATTAAAGACTTAGGCATCACTTTTCAATCAAATCTTTCATTTGTTAACCACATAACAGAAATCTCTAATAAGGGCTTAAAAATGTTGGGATTTATAACTAGGCTTACTAGAAATTTTAACAATATAAAGTGTATTAAACTGTTATATTTTGCCTATGTTAGAAGTCAACTTGAGTACAATTCTCCCGTCTGGAATCCACATTATAGTATACATGTTCAAGCTATTGAAAGAATTCAAAACAAATTCTTACGTTTTCTAAATTTTAAAATGGGTATTCCAGCTAATATGTTGAACTACAACACTATTTTAAATGATTTGCATATGCTCAAATTGTCCGACAGAAGAATTTTCTCTGACTTGGTATTTCTATATAAAATTCTAAATGATTTAGTTGATAGTCCGGTATTGCTAGAATTGATAAGCTTCCGGATTCCACAACGTAATACTAGAAGTCAAGATTTATTTCAGTGTAGAAATTCTGGAACTAACTACCACATGTATTCTTCTTTGCCCAGAATACTAATGGAGGGAAACAATTATACCAAGTCAGTGGACATCTTCAATGTATGTTTAAACAAATATAAAATATTGTTACTGAAACAGTTCAGTTATGTACATTGAATGCTTTGTATTTTCTTATTATTCATATGTAATGTAAAAGCCCCGAAAAAGGGCGTTAATCAATAAATAAATAAATAAATAAATAAAATCACTTGCTGGTCGTGTGGGATTGCACTATTCTCCCCACACCTTAGACTAAAATTATTATTATTATATTGTCTAAATAATTCCCAATAAATGCGGTACGGACTATTTATTTCATATAGAACGGTGTTTTGCTATAGATAGGTATACCTGCATAACATGACACGCCCACGCCGTACGTAGCGTAGCGGTCCACGACTCCAAGCGTTTGACTTTGAATCGGGAGATTGCTGTTTCGATTCCCACGCAGAACGTGTGCATATTATTTTGAGTCTAGTCCATGATTTGTAACGAACCCCGACCCAGTCGTGATGAACATTCACATTCGTAAATAAATAAACTTGTAATGAAAATTCTTTGCGATTACTTAACTACTTTCAGAATTTGAGTAAATAAAAAAGCGTCCTTTTCTAGATATTATCTACTATGTTACGTGACCTTGCATTCTTTTCTAATATCCTCGTTTCTACGCAGAGCAAGGGGAAGGACAACCAATTTCAGATACATTTTAAATTTTATGTATGCAGGGGCGGACTGACTATTGAACAGGCCCTGAAAAATTAATAACGTGTAGTTCTACTTACGAGTATTAATTTATGAAATAAATTTGATGAATGTGTTGGTATACAGCATAGATTCTCAACGTGGGCGATAACACCCCCTTGTGGGCGTTTGTCTTTCAGGGGGGCGGTAGAAGACCCAGAGAAAATTAGGGGGCCTTGAGATGGTACGGGGGGAGTTGAGATGGGCGTTAAGGGCGTGGACAGGTAACAAAAAATATGGTCTAAAAATACAAAAAAACACGCTAATCATGTACTAATAAAGCATTGTAAACATTAACATTGGTTAATTTTTGTTATTGTACCAATGTATTGTAATAATTTTTATCACGTGTGCGAAAATTCACATATTTCAGTAGTTCGGGAAGTGGATGAAAATCGAACTTAAAGATTCCATTACATTAAATTGGATGACATGAAATTTTTTATTATGTAATATTATCATCTTACGTGTATTATTATTATTATGAATTGACACTAATCATTAATACAAGAAGGAAGGGGATAGCAACCCGGTACAAAATAATTGATTTTTTAACTTGCTAAACCAAATAATTTTGTATATTTTTAAACGTATTGATTCCGAGTCAGTTGAGCCTCCCCCCCAACCATAAGTAAAAAAAAATGGGGGGCTCTAGAAAAAAAAATATTCTCAAAGGGGGCGGTAGGCAAAATAAGGGTGAGAACCTATGGTGTACAGAATACAGTATATTTCTAGTAGAAACTTAGATACTTCCGTGAACTTTCCGATTTTCTTTTATTTAATAAATTAGAACTTAAATTTCTTAATAAGTTCTGTAAGCAGGTTTTTATGTAAGTACCTACCTAATTTTAAGCCATATAATTATTTAAGAAAAAAACATATTCACAAATTTATTAGGTGGAGTGAAGTATTGTTTATTATTTTTTCGTGCGTGCAGAATCGGATGAGATCACCCCCAAGTCGACAGTATGAATATTTGACATGTGAGGTGAGACAGGATTTTAGCGGTCTCATTATTCAGGTCTCATTCGATTTAGCACGAATTAAAACAACTAAATAATTCATCACTCGACCTAGCTCGAAAACATCTATTTTCCAAAAATCCTTGTCCCCCGTTAGGTTAGGTGGGTTTTCCGCCACTCTTTTTGGGCGTACTCTGCCGATCTTAATTTATACTTCAAAGATGAATGGTGACACTGATGTCCAAAGTTTCATGAATGCACGAATTTTGTCATTTATTATACCATATTTTACCTGGATTAATTTGCGCCTGCATAAGATCACAGAATGAGGAATGAAATGTTCCTGTCCGTCAATTGGGCATGCATAAGATCTTAGAATGAGGAATGAAATGTCTCTGCCTTAAATTGTACCTGCGTAAGATCTTAGAATGAGGAATGAAACGTCCCAAATTGAGTGTTGAGATCACAGAATGAGGAATGAAATGTTCCTGTTCGTCAATTGGGCTTGCATAAGATCTTAGAATCATAGAGATATACAATAGAGGCGCCATGCCTTACAAATATATTCGAAATTCGTGTTCATCTCAGGCCTGCGGGAGGGGTAGTTCGACACTTTCCGTTATCTACCGAACTGGCACGAATGCGATTGCAAAGCAGGGGTTTACAGACTTTTCAAGTAGAGGGCCGCATACAACGAAATCAAAGTTCATCAATTATATTAATAAACCTAGTTATTTTTTACTGTTGCAGCGCCTATTTTTGGTAAACTTTCGAAATCACTGGTTACGCTTAATACAAATATTTTTTAGAAAAATCTTTATATTCACCTAAATTACTATAAAAGAAAAAAAATGCTATGGAAAATATTGCATTCAAAGTTTCAATTACGAGTATGACATCGCGCCATTCGCGGTCGCGAGTTCTGGAACGAGTTTCAGCACATAAATAACCCTTTATATATAAACAGGCTGGAACACAACCATAATACTCGTTTTAACTTTAATGAAAGACTAATTGTACCTAAACATACAAATAAATATGGACAAAGAACGTTAAATTACATGATTCCCAGTTGTTTAAATATGTTTCCAGCTGAAATTAAAAACTGTACCCAAAACAAACAATTGGTGAACTTACTGAAGACTTGGCTTACGGAAAGAACTAATTTGTATTAGCGTACAATAACTAAAGACTTTAAAATTGTTATTCATGTTTTCATAATTTTTCTTTTATCTAAGTATATTTCTGTAAAAAAATTATTTTATTTTATATCTATAATTGTAAAAATGTATCCAAGTATATTTCTGTAAATTTTTTTATTTAATTTTATATCTTAAATTGTAAAAATGTAACTATTAAATCACTATAATAAGATCTTTAATGTAAAGAACCCGTTAGACAAACTACTAAAAAGTAGTTTATCGGGACTATTTGTCTTATATTTGTAAAATGTATAAAATATAATGCTCTGAAGCCGGGTATTGAAACATTTAAGGGACTTACAATAGACTCCACACCGAGCGCGAGCCGCCATGTAAATATACATGCAAAAATGTACAAGAATGCAGGTGTCCTTAGACTGAGGGCACAGCGTAGTAAGGACTTGAACGTTCAACAGTCTGAATAGTCCGTTCCATACATTGCACGAACGCCTTTTACACATACGCTTACCAGATGTATTTCAAATGACCAACACGACACGATGGTTTTTGGTCCACTAAATGGGTGAAATAGAGAATTGGAGGTACTACCTTCAAATCCGTCGAACCAATTTATTCGCTTAATGTCTCATCTATTTATATATATCAATGCTTAGAATGAGGAATGAAATGTCCCTGTCATAAATTTTACATGCAATACGGCCCCGATATGGAATATTTGAATCGTGAATATGAAGAGATTGTTACTTTTAATAACAACAGAATAAGTATTTGATCCGCCCCTGGACACATACTTTCATTCGCATTATTCTATTTATTCGAGGGTCATAATCTTGAAGGAAATATAAATATACTTACATAATATTTCATGTTTTCCGAAGGCCAGAAATTTGAATTATTAATATCTATTATGTAAAGAAAATTTAAATTGCTACATTTTTGTTCATTAAAAAAATGATCATAAAAAATGGCATAATTTAGATACACTAACCCTGAAATGAAAACTTTAGCGTTCGTTCGTGAAAAAATATTTTATTCAAACAAACAGTGAAATTTAGATAACCCTGAATTACTAGCACATACAAACTTAATTTTGGTAAAAGTACGTAAAAAGAATGTAGGTACCTACATATTTATTAAAGGGGTTATAAGCATTATATTACATACATGCTTTCACACACTCACTGTATACTGGGAATAATATATGGCGAGCGATATGGTGAATAGGCCAAGCCGTAAGAGTATTTACTGCACGTGTGTATTACTAGCATTAGTGGGTTTCTCGTATAATTACGACCAATGGGCGTATATAGAGTGAAGTTTAAAATCAAAACACGTTTGGGATGTATTTCAAAAATAAAAGTAATTTTAATCACAGCATAAAACATAACAGACAAAACCATAAAGTAATCGGACTTGATACATTTTCAAAACATGCGATCAGCACAGAAATTCAGGAATAGATCGTAAAAGTTATTCGTTGTTTGATTTTTTTTCCATGTAGTACCTACTCCGAAATATTGCGTACATTTGATTTGATTCATAAACACGCGAATATAGTAAGGACGTGGAGAAGAGTTTTGGGACAGCATTTCAACTGGGTGTAAAACAGTTGTTTAGTGGAAGATGGTTTAGTGTCCTCCGGCGTACTTCTTGCCCACGTGGTGGCGCACACCCCACTTGAAGTTGGCGTGCTTGTCGGTCTTGACGAAGGTGTGGACGGGTCCGGTGACTCCTGGGTGGTGGGGGGACCTCTTGCTTCTGAAGAGTCTGTCGGCCACCATTATACCGTCTTCTGCAAGGCAAAAAAAAATTATATTAGTTAACTTAGAATAAATTTTTATCTTGGTTGAGGTACGATAGATTTCTGGTAACGGTGTCCATGTCACCAGTCTCTCTGGGATCAGCTGAGCTAGCTGCGTTAAAATTAGTTTCAAATGTCAAGATTGAGAGGGGCCCACATTCAAAGGGGCTCTCGAATCCTAGAAAAAGTGGAAAAACCTTCCTCCCTCCAAATACAGAAAATGACAATGTAAGCCACGAAACCTTGTTATAGATAAACTACAACTTAAAATACCATAACGAAAATTAATCCACGATCTAAGCAGGTTTTGAAAATTGACGAATCTTTTGGAAATTGGCCAAGTCACGTAGCAAGGACTCAGGAAAAGGATTGATAAAAGCCCACTTCCTTTTAGTTTTTACTGTCCGGATTATAAATAGTAAAGATAAGAATTTAATAAAATACTTGAAAACACATTTTACACTTACCACCATCAAAAGCGTAAACAGCGGCATAGGTTTCAGAAACCACGGCCATCAACACCAAAACGAGAATGGAATACTGCAAATAAAATACAAAAGCATTATGATTCATTCAATCTAACAAAATATGGTCAATTGAATTTCAACACGAGATCTTAAGTAGGTCCACCGCAATGATTGCAGACTCACAAAATTATAACAATAAAGCAAATTCTTCATAAAAAGAAAACAGATTAAACGTACGATTCCAAAAGAAGCCATTGTTAATATTTTCTGCTTTAAGCACAACTTTTCAATGATCCAAATATTATGTTACTGGTAGACAATTTCTGTGCTAAATCGTTTTATAGCAGAAAATTCTCGATTGAGATCGATATGGAAACGGAAATAAACAAATAACAAAAAGTTCTATGTTCCGTTGAGAAATGGACAAATAAAGCGTACGTTTTTTTCAATCTCCGTCAGCCAAATGGAAACGGCTGACTGCGTCTGGTCTGTGACGGTACCGGCTTGCAATTTCACTTTTGTCCAATGTTTTGATCATTAATTCCCGTCTCTGATAATTATTTCTAGCGATCTTGTTAAATGCATAGATGGCATACGGCACCACATTCAATAGGTTTTTTGTTCCCTTCAATAATATAATAGTTGGGAATCAATTACTTGTACGATTGACTATGACGATAGCAGAAATATATCAGACGTCGCGTCAGAGAGTCGTCGTGACACTTGCATTTCTTTAGTCGCCTTGGAATCAATGACGAGTTATTTAATTGAAATAAACATAATAGTATGTTAAAGTATCTACAATTTGATTTTTTTTTCTGTTCAACGAACACCGTTTTGTTAAGTGAAGTAGAGTTTAGTAGTGTGGTAAGTATAACACAATAGACTTACGGGTAAAGGGTTGTACGTGAGTCGGTATTCTGCACTTACCTAAGGGTTTGGGAAAGCGGTACCCTTTTCTCACAATAGGCATTATTTTTCTAATAAGTTAAAGATAGGTACATACTGAGTAGTTATTTATCAGTTGATATTCCATTTGTCTGAAAAACTTAACACTTAAATGGTTTTGTTTTGAAATCATGATTATTGGCGGCATTCGCGCAAAAATTATTACGATATTCTTTCAAATGGTCGTTTTTTACCGGGATCTCGAATTTTATGACTACGAATAAGCAAAAAAGTAGTATGCCTACGATAAAAATTTCAAAACGATATTCTTAGGCTCGAGAGAACATTTTAAGTGTTTACGATGCCTAATAAAAATATTTATCCATAATTATACAATAATAATATTATGTTTGTACCTATATTACGATGTATACGGATAATACGTAAGCATACTTACCTAATATTACATTATTATTAATTTTTTTAATACTAAAGGCCCGTTATCGCATTCAACATAACTTTTACAAGTATTATTTCATTTTATTATTAACAGTTATTTTTTATGTAGGTACCTATTCTTTATTTTGGGTTTCTAGACTTTTTATGAGAAATTCACCTTTTCATTGTGATAAAAGTAAACATTTAAATTATTTTTTCAAAATGTTGATTGAAATTGGCAGACCGGTATTTGCTTTAAATTACAAGTTTTTCGCCTGTGACCGAATTATTTCACGTTCTCGTAATATTTTTATTGGGCAGGTGTAAACTTTGGCCAACTTGGTAATGCTCGGTTTATTTCATGTCCAGTTTCCAGTTGCGTTTTCACGCTTTTTGCATTCTCGATAACTTTTTGAGTGAGGAATTTCGTATTGATCTGCAGCCAGCATGAACGGAAGTAGGTTTAGCAAAGGGAAAAAAAACATTTCCATCTCTCTCCGCTATCTCGAGACGGCGAAGCTGGGAGTGGGCCATTTTAGGAAATTAAATGAAATTGTCGTATAAATAGTTTGGTCGCACTTTACCTAATACAATAGTTGTTGAGTAGTTCCAGTGCAAACATGAAGATTAGCCAAATATCTTGCCTTCAGGTCAGACGGTTTATTTGATTATCCACTAATATTATAAACTTTCTTATCAATCAAATGTGTGTTACCTAATTTAAGTGATATAGTACTCGATCTCATAAGAAAAGCGTTTCTTTTACACCAGTGAAATATGTTTAAACCATAAATAACATTCAAAGTAATATCATACGCGTGTTGACTGAAAAAATACGTCATGTCATTACTCAGTAGATACATAAAACTTTGCATTCACCCATATTTCTTTACGTCAACTTAATATTATGTATTATGAAGGGCGAAAATATTATTTTTTATATATATTTTTTTAATTCTTTGGTTGTGTTCTCATTCGTTCCATTTAATTATAAATGATAATTCTTCATACTGCATAAAACGTCCGCCAAACGATTTTCTTATTTTTCAACGAGTGTTCCCTTCAGAATTTTCATTTGTTAACACATCTTTTTTAGAGCTAAGACAAGAGATTTCTTGAGAGATACATCAATTCAATAGTTCAGTTATGTAAAAAGTTTCCAGAAACTCTGCATCATGTGGGCGATATTGGTTTTCTTTCTGGTGGTTTTGTTTCTGATGGATTATGGTGGATTTTTTTTCTGATCTGACAGTTGGGGTTGGGCGTGCTGGCCGTGGTGGTGATGACGGGAGCCATAAGCGTGGACGGGAACCGAAAGCGGCAGGCGGGCCCCTCCCAGGGTCTGGTGGACTCCAGCGATGACGCAGTGGCCGAGGGCACTGGCTTCCATGGAGCCGGCGCAGTAGCCGCCACCTCCAAATACTTCCAGTGCGTAATCTTTAATACAGTGAAAATAGACATTCCTAGAACCTGTTGAAAGAACCCGCTGGAATCCCATTCTATAAAAAAAAGAAATGACAAGACACAAATATGTGTCAGATTGATTGCACCACGCACTCTTTGATTTTTTTTATTTGTTTCTCCATAAACCTAGAGAAGTCCCTTGTAGAAGAATTTTTGCTTTTAACTAAAGTAGTTAAATATGTGTACTTAAATGTTTTATAGGGATTTTTTCACAGCGCAGTTGGCTCCTTACAAAATAGAGTTTGGTCACGTGTGTGAGGACCCAGACGACTGGGAGGAGAGGTACGAAAGGAAAGATTTCAAAGACAACAGGCATCAAGGAAAAGTAAATCACCCCCAGATTTTACCTAACGCTTTGCTCATGGTTGATGTGTTTCTGGATAATAGTTATTCCATAACAGTCTAACAACTATCCTGATCAATGTATTTATGTCCCTAACCGATATGCTAAGTAAATTGATCTTCCTTTCTCGCTTGGCTTTTGTAACTAATATCATTTTTAACTGGGTGTTTTATCTTCTTCTTTATATGTCCTCTTCACACTCTTCTGCTGGGATCTCTACTGACTTTAACTGATTAATTCTCTCTCTATCCTGCGGAACTAACACGAACATAACATTTTGAACCAAATTGTGTTTTGGAAATCGAAAATTGGTCACAACCCATGAAGGTACGCCCATGTTCCGCATAAGGACCACTACGAACATGGACACAAGAAGGGAAATGACCACCACTTCATCGAAAGACACGAGAAGGCTCACCCTCACGCCGGAGTATTCAAAACTAAAGTAGGATATTTTCCAATTTGTTTTGTTTTCTTAACATTAATATCAAATTTAAAATCAGTTTATTATTTAAATTGCAAATTGCAAGATAACATATAATTATCCATTGCACGAGAACAGGAAGCGGTTTTGATCATTACGGAAACGTTTTCTGGTGAGATTCCTACATTTGTTGTTTCGTTCGGAAACAATCTTGATTGATTCATCTTAGAATTTGCTAACATGTACTAGATATTACTATTGTGGTTATTGTCCGGTTTTGGAGATTTGTATAGTTGCATTTATTGGAACCTGGTGGTTTTATCATGTTTATTTTATTACAACGGTTAAATTTTCCAGTTTCGTTGAATTGTTTAGGTAACATTGATTTGGCGCTCCTTTTAGTCGCTTCAGTCAAAAGCGAAGAAAGTTGTATTATTATTATTATTGTTTACTAGTGTAAACCCGTGAAAATACACGGGACATTATAATTGTAAAATTTTTGAAGCTGAAAGCGTGTGCGAATAACACAACAGAACAAGGATAATTGCTGCAGAATGATGCAGTAAAAATACTCACGAAAAAATATTTACATGTGTTATGCGTGAATATTTTTTCATGATAACTTATGTAAGATTTAAAATTATGTCTGGATTCTTGACACATCAGTTCTCATTTTGAAAATGACGCTATTTTTTTTCTTTTAAAATAGTATATTACAGTTAGGTACTGTATCGCTTCTCTAAATTTTTGACGCAATCAGTTCTAATTCTGAAATTGATTGACCACTACTACTACTACTCAAATTCAAAGCAAATCCGAATTCATTGTTCATTGAACAAGGGTTACAATCACTAAAAGATAGACTCACAACCAAAATAGTATATTTGATTATGGGATATGCTAATGCTTTAATCATTGCGTAGGTTCGTTGGGGAGACAAGCACGGAGGGCACGGAGAACACTACTGGGACTACAATCACGGAGGGCATGGTGGAAAGCACGGAGACAGCAATGACGAAGGAAGCGACGCAGTAGCTGACTACGAACAGTACCAAGAGGAAGAACCGAGCAGGGCGAAGAGGGCCCTCTACATGGACGAATCCACCGGAGAGGTCGTAGACCAGGCAACAGGACGCAAATACTTCCTGCAACCCATCTACTGAAATGACTCACACAACAACGAAAATTTTAACGCCAAATAATTCTAAATATAATGTTGTTACTGAATTGAAATAAAATAAAAATACAACTACCGCGGGTAAAGATAGCTAGCGTGGCCAGCTTTCATGTTTTGTGAATGTTCGATGGATGATGGATAATATATTCAAATTGTTTGAAGAGCTTTTAAAAAGTAACAATTTGGAATATTTTGCACTTTTTAAAACAGGTAGAACGACGTTGAATAATGAATACGCAGAATTGTGCATCTTTTTGATATTGTATATTATTTATATTTGTGTTTGTATGAATTTGTTCTAAATAATATGGTAACCGTTCTTGATATAACCATGAGTTTATTTATCCATCTCCCCCTATGCTGAAAATGCCCTTTAACGGACCTATTGAATGACTACTCGTAAATCGAAAATTGCAGATTCAGTTCTGAAAATTGTTTCTAGATATTACGTAAATCAGACAATTTCAATTCATAAGGACGTATCTGCAATAGACTAGGTACGCTAAGATTCTATGTATAAGTATTACTATGCTCAAAGTGAACTATAGTAACATTTTATACCCCGTTTAACTTAACACAACAGCCCGACTAATACAAGGTTCTAAGAATAGTTTCAAATAATTCCTCTTCTCATGAATGCTTACATCCTATATCATTCGAGCTGACATTTTAGCAAGGTTGACATTTTAGCAGTTTTTAACTAATTAATATATTTTTAAGCGTATTTTATATCCTTTATTACCAGTTGTAAATGTGTAACTGAACTGCGTAGTGATATCACACAGAGTTCAGTTACACATTTACAACTGGTAATAAAGGATATAAAATACGCTTAAAAATATATTAATTAGTTAAAAACTGCTAAAATGTCAACTTTCTAAAGCACCATCGAAAATGATTTTATTATTAGATATCGTTGTAAAACATTGTTCGATCACAATAATTTGGCCCCTAACCCCACAGTTGAACATTCACCGTTTGATGATCGTGCTAGATATTAAAGGTGCTTAGAATATGCCCCTATCGTTGAAGAAAGCTGCGATTTGGACATATGCAAATGAGGAATGCAGAACAATAGTTCGTCCTTCCAACCCTTAATGGTTCAACAGGTAGCCGGAAACAGGTTTTCACTCCTGCCAAAATAAATGGTCAAATGCAAAAGGGGTGGATTACATAATGAATAGGACATCGAGACCCACCCCAAGTAATAACTGCAATTGCCCCTCGAGTAATACAAGGGGATGCACTGCATGAACAATATTACTGCTGCGCATTGCCTTTTGAGTAAAACCGGTCAACCTGGTTTTTTTGCAAGGAAGTATCCCTTGGTGGACACTTCTGTTAAAATATTAAATTTGGATGCTTATAATAACCAGCGGTAGGTCTAGTTTTGCATCCACGGAGGGTTGGTGAATTTTTGGAAACGGAATAGCCAAAAGTGGTCTGTCCAGTTTTCTACCGATGGGAAAGTGTGATTTCAACTAAAGGGTAACCATCGTATTATGATGGCTGTTTGGAAGTGGGTAGACAGATTTATATCTGGTTGTATGGTATTTCGGGTAGTTATTTCGGGACCACGAATCACTGACCTTTCTTGAATTGACAGTCATTATTGTTGGCCGAAGATCACCAACAACAAGACCTATGAACCCTGAATGCTTTTGATACGAAAGATATGGCCTCGCAATGTGTCGTTTAAGCCCTTTTGTGGATGTGTTTTCTTTATGAACAATTACTTTTATTTTTAGGGTTTTGTATAACGGACCGTGGATTTACGTGTGAAGTAAATAGTTTATTGAGTTTTATACGTTGGAAGGACTAGACAAAATCACAACGATTTTTGGCATAAAGGAAGGGGGAAGCGTTTTCCTTCAGAGACCGGAAGGAGTAATCAGTAGTTCCACTTACGATCTTGTGACGATCAGTTAACATCGATCTAAGGAAATTTTCTTAGTACCAAATAAATAATTTGTGTTGTTTTTTTTACAAAATATTGGCCAAGAGTATCAAACAAGAGTTTGTTTTCTTTAACGTGTTTTATCATTTCCATTAAGCAGTTCACAAGGAAAAGGAGGACATTTGAAACAGGTGAATACATTGCTTTCGATAGTTTATTGAAATTAAGAAATGTTACGAAGTATATAATAACTTTCATATATTCACATGAAGATATATGTCCATTTTCGAATTGCTACGTATTTAATTATTGCAGATAGACAGATAGATATACCAATAGTAAGAGATACAATTTAAAATGAAAATATTATTTGCTTTCGGAAACTAGAAGAATAAAATCAATTGTTAGTTGAATTGCTGATAAAATGATAAATATTTGGAAAAAAGATTTACATTAAATGATAATAGAAAATAATGACACTTCTGGTGATCATTATTTTCTTAAACGTGTTTTAAACTTGCTTTTGTTGCACTTGTTTCTTATTTTTTTTCGTCCTCATTTTTTTGTATTTTTTAAGTTCTCTTTTTCTCTTTTTTTGGTTTTGTTTTGGTTCCTTGCTATATCTACGAGGACGACAATATATTTCACTTGTGTAGCATTCAGTTACTAATGGCCATCTGCGAGGTGTTTAAACCTGTCGTCTTGTAGATATGTTGTTGTTGGTACTTATTCCGGCTCGTTCAGACGGAGCCTTGCAAAGTCTTCGAAGACAATGTTGTCCTCATCTTCATTGGTGTAAAGCGAGTTTTCGTAGCGGTGACGTTCAATGGACTGCATCTTCTTCATGGCGTTGACACGCTGACGTTCAACGGTACCTGCAGAAGAAAATACGTAACATTATTTATAGAAATCGCATCCCATTAACGTAGATAATTTATTGGAATGACGAAGCAGAATATGTTCATGAACTGATGACAGCGATGACACTGAATTCAGCAGACCAAGAGCAAATTTGTATGAACTTGCTATGAATGTATTCAATCGAGTAAAAGTTATGTGCTATAAAATTGTGATTGAAAGTGAAATTGTCATTTACTTGACTTAGTTCAAAATGTAACAAAATTAGTTAAATAATGTTTCTTATTTACATTTACCTATAACAACGTAATCTTTGAGACTTTCTTACCGGGAGCTGGGTGCAGTAGCTTGAAGGGCACATCGGTGACCAGCTCTCCTCCGAGGGTTCCGCAGTTCAGCTTGACCCTCAGGGAGTAGGAGATGACGATACCAATGGCCTCCGTGGGGCACTTGCCCTCGGCCACTAGGGTGGAGCTGGCCAGGTTCACGTCATCCTCCTTCAAGTGACCGTCCAGAGCGATACCTGCGTAGAATATCAAATCATCACCATATTAACTCGTTGTACTCTAAGATAGTTAATTAAATGATTCAGAATCAATATTACATGCGCCACCAACAGGTAGGTAATAAGATATTAGATCAAATTTCTCCCGATTCTCATGTGCGATAAACGAGATTTATCAATATAATTATTGCTTGTACTGAGATCTGATTTATTAGATCAGGAACCCCTCTGCAATCCGCATGATTGCATTCAACATAGACACTACTTCGGATGAGGAAGAAGTTAAGATAAGTACAAGAAATTGTATAGCCTTAGGTACTTATAACTGGGTTTATCAGTTTCTTAAAAACAATATAGACCACGTGTATGTAAAAAAAGGTTACAGCGGAGCTCCGTGGGTAAACCTACCGCGACTATCCCTGTTGGTGCGAGCGAGGGGCACCAGGTAGAAGGTCTTGGAAAGGCTGGCCCCTGGGGTGATGGGACAACCCTCGCGGCTCTCCATGGAGGCGACGTGCCTGCTGAATTGCGAGTTGATCATGGTGATCTCGCAGTGCTGGATGACGTAGCACTTGATGCCGCGCACCGACTTGCGCGAGTTGTTGGACACGATGACGTTGGCGGCGAGCTTCTCCCCGTGGTAGTACGTCTCGCGGTCCAGGGTGACCTCCAGGTTGATCTTGCCATTGCTGAAGGTAAAGCCCTTGCTCACCAGGGAGCTGGGCAGGCGGCGGCCTCGGGTGGCCGGGGCGTATTGCAACTAAAGGGGATAATTTCTCATCAAGATTTGTACATGTAAAATTGTAATAAGGCATAAAGACTAACATACATCGACCACCATAACACGGGCATGTGCCTAGCATGGTGGTCGAAAAATCCCCAAATTATGTAACCATCAAAGCAATGAATAAAGAAAAAAAAATTAGAAAAGTCTATTTTGAACATCAACGGCTATTCGTTCAAATCAAAGAAATAACTGAAAAAATACGTGAAAAAATAATACTTTGAAAATCGACGGTTTCTTTATGGGTAGGTACTATTCCAAAAATAAAAATTCCATCTCAAATCTAAAATATTATCTAATAAGAAGTAGGTACTTAATATTAGTGCAATGTTGCTTCCATGAGCATTGCTATTATTTGTTTTTGTTGTCATCTTCAATATTGATATATTTGGTTTTGTATATTCATAATATAATATATTATTAATAAAATATTTGATGTTTTGTTGTACCTTCTTAATAGTCAGGGTGACCGAACTACGCTTGTGTCCCTTATCTTCCTCTCCATCGGCCACGTAAGTCCTGACGCTGTACTCAACTCCTAGGGGCTTTCCCTGGTCGTCTTCTCCGGGTTGCAGGGTGACCTACGTAAGTTATTAAATTACTATATGCACTCCCATAAATATTGAAACTTTTCTGAAAGTCCATCAGATGACAAGACAACAGAATTTATTATGTCTTATGCAATGCATTCAGAACATTAAATTGTTAAGTATCCTATAAACTTTGTTATCCAAATGATATAAGCATTAAAAATCTCACTTCTCGGTTTTATGACATATTTCATGCAACAGCGAATGAAAGTAGTAGTTACCGAGGTAGGAGACATTTCCGGGAAGGTGAAAGTGAACGGAAACGCGTTGGGTCCCAACTTTTTCAAAAGTTTTTCCTGAATGGGTGTCAGCTCCATCTTGCTGTTGACCATCGGAACAACCTGGTCGTGGCAGAGCACCATCTCCTTGGAGAACTTCACCCCCATGACCTCATCTTCTTCGCGACCATACCTGTACGTGGTGATAAGCTACAAAAAAAAATTGATCAGGCAGGAGTCGTGTTTAACGATAATAAATTTATGTTTTTGTGCCGGTGGAACTATTTTATACCTGGCTGTAGATTTTTCTTCCCTTCAAGTAGTCAGTGTCAACGACGATGATTCCATCAACGGGGTCACAGAAATCCAGATGATCGACGAAATCTCGTTTACCGAGATAAACAGTCACTTTCCCATTGGGAGTAGTTTTCTTGAACACCTTCACCGCAACGATAAAAACCAAACTCAATAAAGCGAGCATCTTGCTAGATTTTAGACAACTATTGAGTGATAGAACTTTGTGGAAAAACGATGTTATTTATTCCTGGGATGTTGTACTTATCGCTGAAGTCCACCAGAAGTGACAATTGTGGAAATAATTTTTGCTTATATAGGGAAGAAACATTTATAAGGATTCATTTGAATTGATCGTCACACATGTAATAGGATTGCATTTTCGATGGGGGCGTTAGAATAAGATTATGTGACGTGTCGCCCTGCGAACATAAACATCAGATATTGATTTGCGAGCGAAGCCGTACATTCATTCGTAAACGTATCATTTTTGTATGTACGCCCGTGTGTGGGTAACTTCATACATGTGTGGGGAACTCATACGTGTGTATGTACACACTTTGGAACTCGACAGAATGACAAGTAATCAAATATGGCTGGTCTCGTGTTGGTGTACTTCGACTAACATGTCTTTTTATACGTCATTTTCTAGAGGTATTGATGAAATGTATAGCTTATCATAATGCGAACTATCACAAACATTTCGTAGTGTCAAAGGTACATTAAATTGCACAGTTTAACCTATGTTTTAGGCATTTATCTTCTTTTATTTTGATCTGTCAGATTTGTCTCATGACAGTTGTCATTATGATTTTTCAGCTCGATATTCACAATGCCTACGTTTTTAACACCAAATCGTCACGGATACAGTGTTAGGTTCTCACCTTTCCACCCCGACAGGCTGGTGGTGGCTACTAGTCAGTATTTTGGGTTGGCAGGCGGAGGAACCCTCTTCCTCCTGGAGTTGTCTCCAGACGGCACGAGCGTTACGGAGATCAACACATTCCAGTGGAGCGATGGCCTTTTCGACGTGGTATGTCTTTTCATTTTATTGTTTTCTTCAAAATTATTAACAAGGTAAAATATTCATATTATGCAAGCAATGTTATTATTTGTAAGTCAACGTGAGAAAGATTAGCATACTTGATGATGAAATTTATTGATCGGATGCAGTATGACGATTCTACCGATGTTTTAAGGTTTCTCAAATCTATTCTTTAAAGGTCAGATGACTTATTTTGATGCGTGGCTAATAGCATTAATTTAGCACCTTTATGATGACGTATGATTGTTTGTTGTAGGTATGGTCGGAGACAGACAGTAACGTGGTGGTGTCGGCGTCTGGAGATGGGGGGCTGCAGGTGTGGGACGTGTCTCGCCCCTCCGTTGCGCCGCTGTCCTTGAGGGAACACAAGAAGGAGGTGTACTCCGTGGACTGGACCAGGACACGCCAGGAACAACACATTCTCAGTGCCTCGTGGGATTGCAGTGTGAAGCTGGTAGGCTCGCCTGTTTCAACTCTAAAATTTAATATTATTATTGCAATCTTTATTTCTTTATGGCCATTTGCAGACACTGCACAAAGTTTGTAGAGTTTTGTAAATAATTAGCTTGGATAATAAAACATGTCTTGTTTTAAAGCACCACCGATATAGCAGACAGAGAACTACTTTTCTGACAAACCGATGAATAGCTTAAACTTAGCATTTGTACAGCACCCTTGGGGTGATTTTTTCCCAAAAATGACACTATATAAATCATGCAAATATTATTATTATTAGCAAAACCGAGTGTATTTGAATTGACTTGAACCAACGAGAATGGCTTATCAACGTGGAATTATGCAATAGTCTATCTTCATAGAGTTAACTTTTGTACTTTCAGTGTTCTAACCTGTCATTTGCCAGGAGCGCGCCGGCGCGCGAGTTACGAATTTCAAAAAAGAATATTAATTCAAATAATTTGGATGCGATTTTAAATTTTATTCCATTAATTTATAACATAAAATAAAGCTTAAAATAGCTTCCTCCATTCTTGTTATTAAGGTAATTTAAAAAAGGTAAGGTAAAAAACCCTGGCCCTTGACAGGTTAAATATAATATTTTTATCTTTAATAATAATGTTTTTCTTATCTTTCAGTGGGATCCAAACCGACAAAATTCATTAAACACATATTTAGGCCACTCCCAACTTGTTTATAATGCAATGTTTTCTCCGCACATCCCCAACACATTCGCATCAGTTTCTGGAGATGGTTACATGAAGATATGGAGTACCGGAAATACTGTCAGGCCTACAACTAGTGTCAAGGCGCACGATGCAGAGGTAATATTATTATTAAATTATTTATTTCATATTTCAGGAAATGGTACTACTTACCTACATAAATGAAAACATTTGAGTAGGTACCTCTACAAAAATATACCGACTTAAGACGGAAACATACTTACATAGTGTCGTGGTGCATACTGTCGTGATGGTGAGTGTGCACAATAATGTGTCGTGTCGTGCTCTGGCGTTATTTCTGAACAGTAGATATCAAACCTATGCAGCGTTTAAATGTGCATAATGTATTCTACTGATTCGGATAGTGATTTTGATGAAGATCTTCAAATCTCTTAGCAATGAAACCTCTTGAGGGCAAAAAAAAATAAAAGAAGGTACTGGGTTCACCTTATATACACAGAGAGACAGAAAAAAGGTGAATTTCATCGTCTTGTTAAAGAACTAGAGAGTGACGTGAGAAATTTTTTTTTTTAAGTTTTCTTTATTCATTAAATTTTTCATTACACACATAGGGGACTTTTCGACCACCATGCTAGGCACATGCCCGTGTTGTGGTGGTCGATACTTTAGTATTACTTTATACTATAGTATTACTTCCATCAGTACTTTAGATTGAACAAAGCACAATATTTAATATTTCAGCAATTTCTTCCCAAGAAGCATTGCTGTTAAAAAAATACTCTTTACAACACTTTGACGTAAAAGTTCAATAAGCTCGTCAGTCATTTTTCAGAAATACGCTGCAAACAAGTGTCCGTTAGTTGTTCACATTGTTTGATGCGCCACGAGCCACGCGGCATAGAAACACATTTGCATTTTGTGTCGTGTCGCGTCATACCCCCCACCACCGCTCTGGCGCAATCGGTGGTAAGCAGTTGACGCCACGACACAACGTGTCACGACATGCCACGACCTTCAAATATGTCTCTAACCATAATAAATGTATGAAACCGATGTGCTTCTGGCAAGTATGCAAGTACGCAAGTATGTTTCTCCCTCTATATACACTGACGGAGTGTTCTATTTTTCAATGTGCATTTGATAAAATTAAAAGATTTGAGTAGGTACTTATACGTAAGTAGGTAACTTTAGATAAATACACAGGATAATAATGGAGTGTTCTAATTTTAAATAGTAAATGTCTATGGCGGTGAAATAGTGTTCTTATGTTTTATAGTAAGAAGTCATGAAATGAACAACTAAAGTGTAAATTTTTGGCATTATTTCTTATTTTGAATAAGTTGACATAACCAATATGTTCTGAGCTAACTTATTAGGGGGCATTCAAGTATTACGTAATACAATTTTTGAAGATTTTTGACCCCCCTTCCCCCCATGTAACGCGCCATAACGTTTTTCTGTACCCTCTCCCCCCCTAAATGTTACGTAACGCCCAAGTGACAATTTTTACCTGAAAGTCACAATTAAGTTGCGTAAAGAACTTGAAAGTCGCTTAAATACCTTTTTTCTTGTTTTTATCGCGTTTACAGTAATAAATAAAACAAGAGATTTCGAGTACGAAAAGGGTTGCCAGCTTGGAAGATTTTAGTTACCTAGTTATTTTTATCTAAATAAAGAAAAACACGCATTGTTCGAACCCCCTCTTCCCCCCTGGTAACGCACAGTAACGTTTCACAAGACTCCCCCCGCCCCCCCAAGCGCGTTACGTAATACTTAAACGGCTCCTTACCATAGTATTAATAATAATTCAGGACCTTCTTGAGAAATAAGGCAATTTTCTTCATTTATTTTTTCATAACATTTGAAAAATATTAATTAATATTCCTCATATTTTCCATACTGTAAGCCTATGCATGATACATGTCTTAGGTATAATCCAAAAGTCAAAGAAGCCATATTAACAAGTCTGCGGAAAGTAGAGTGGCATTAAGGTTTAAAATATGCTTTGATTTATTTTGCAGATTAATAATGTCTTTACTACAGAATATCATTCGCCGAAGCGAGTGGCATTACATTCCACTTCTCAATAACGTTATAGGGTGTCTCATATTGTTTTTCGTTTTTTGTTTGACCGTTACGCGCCAAACGCAGATAGCAGGGGGAGGGGAGTGGTCTGAAACGCTTGGCGGGCTTGTTTAGTTTAGTAGTGATGGATCGCTTCACGGGACCGCAGCTTGCATTTTGCGTGCGAGCATTTTATGAAAACAACGATTTGTACACTATTGTTCGACGTCTCTATAGGACACATTTTCATTTAACCACTGAGAAATGTGCCAAGTGCGAATTTAATCAAGCATTGGGTTGAACAGACTGGGAACACAATGCCGGATAAATCAACTGAGGGCAAAAGGACATCGAGGACAAGCACGAATGCCGACCGCGTTCGCAAGCAAGGAATTATCGGCCCTTACTTTTTTGAAGACGACCGTGGTTGCGCTCGGGCAGTTAATTCTGATCGATATTGATATGGCAACCGGACTTTTTTGGCTACAGAAATGCAAAGTCAGATCGGTTACAACTGCAACACATTTTTCCAACAAGATGGAGCCACTTCTCATGTTACAATTGACTCCCTAGCTGCTCTTCACGAATTATTCCCTGAAAGAGTAATAAGTCGCCGAGGAGACATGTACTGGCCACCGAGGAGCCCAGATTTAACGCCTGCTGATTATTTCCTACGGGGCTACTTAAAAAGTAAAGTTTACAACCCCTGCCACCCAACCTGGATGTTTTAAAGCAAAGAATCACAGACGAAATTAACGCTATTCCAAGAGCGACGCTCTAGCGAGATATTCAAAATTTTAGTGCCAGGCTAAACGAGTGTGAAGAAGCGGATGGTGCGCACTTACAAAAGGTTATTTTTCATAAATAAAATTTTAAAATCTGCTCTTTAATTTAACAGTAATTATGACAACTTTGAAAGAAGTCTGGTGTTTTATTTTTAAGAATCAAAAACGAAAAACAATATGACACACCCCATATAATATATAGACATATGGTAGAATTCTCGAAGGTGGTAAGCCAAAGACAATGCGATTGTATTTGTTTTAGACTTCGTGGTTTTAATACTCAACTGCCACGAGTCGCGTAAGGTTGTGTCCTACCAGTAAGTGAATTACATTAAAAAAGTGTCAAAAAGCTATTGTGTGGGATGAGAAAATGTTTCCAATACAAGGCAAACACTAATAAAAGCCAACGAATAACATTTCATTCATAAATACATGCAAATTATTTATTATTATAAAATAAACAATTATTTCGATTGTTTATGGAAGATTTTTAATGCCATTAGAGAAAGTGAGATAGCAAACAATAAAGTATAAGAAGAACAAAATACGACAGCAGATCATCTCATATAGCATTCTGTATTCGTCTTAGTGTAAGCGAGTAGGCGTATCTTGTCATATAAGTCACACCTGTGATCAGTGGCGGCTCGTGACTTTTGGTTGTGCTAGGGTGCTAATATTAAAAAAATGGCATCATGGATGTTGTCGTATGTGAAAATTAATTTTTTTTTTTTTCAAAAATCGGTGTTTTGTATGAAGATTTTTCAGGAAATCGGTGCGGCGCACCACCAAACTGAAACTAACCTGAAATTTTTCATACAAAAAACTGATTTAAAAAAAAAAAAAAAATTTTTTTCGGCTACAACAACATCAATAATGCCATTTTTTTTAATATCAGCGCTCTAGCACACCAAAAAGTCACGAGCCGCCACTGCCTGTGATGTTCAGTTTCAGTTTCAGTGCCGGCAACCCGGGTGTTTATTTAGTTTCATGGTTATTTACATTGTTTTCTTTTCTTTTACCCGCCTCACTAGACAAAGTCTGTTCCGAGGCGAGTAAATCACTTAAAAAAAAATTTATCCAATTTGGTGCAATCGTTCGGAAGTTATGCGCCCACACACATTTCGGCGATTCATTTTCAGAGATAGATATTAACTACGACGCCAACATCGTTTCCACGGCAACCGTTTGTTTTGCTTTTCTTCTGACGTTTGCAATAACTCAATTTTGTTAGGGACAGAAAACGTATGAGCTATTCATAACGCCAGAGCTTACCAATACATTAAGCCTATATTACTCGCAAATAATGTACCTTTCTATTAGTGAAAGAATTTTTAAAGTCCATTCAGTATTTTTTGCGTGAAAGAGTAACAAACATACATCCATACATACATACAAACTTTCGCCTTTACAATATTAGTAGGATGAATAACTTTTGAATTAAGAATTTACTGAAAACAAAAGAGTTTTTCTTACTTGCCACATTGTATCTTGAGTTTGTGAGACAATGGCAAGTCTAGATGTAATATATAATGTCATTGGTCTTCACTTACTTTATAAACACAATTTTTTAATATATTTTTTCACAAGAGCGCCCTCGTGTGTACAGTGTAAAGGCAGAGGAACTATGTCGCCACCCAGTTGGGTAGCCTTGTGAGAAGGTAGGGGTTTGTAGAAAGGGATTTATTGAAGAGGCCTGGATTATATGATGGAGGAAAAACAGATGCCGGTAGCTCGTTTCACACATGGAACCGACTTACACAAAAATGAGTCGAAGAAACAACCCGTTCTCGCAAAGCCAACATCAACTATTAACGGGTGTACCGCTCATGACTGTCGAGTTTCACGCATGTGCACCAGTGCTGCTAGCTCCTAAGAGCAGGCTCCATTAAAACAGACTCAGCATATCTACATTGCGTCTGTGCATTGGAGACGGAAATTGTTATGTTGATAACCGATGGTCAATCAGACAGATTGCCCTTCTTTGCACAGAATCAAGTAGGTTTATCAAGTATTTTTATCAAGTATTTTGGGGCTCCAACCCAGAGGTGGCTTCCAAATTCAATTGTTGACTTTAGTGGCTACTTGTACAGGTTTAGCTGTTTTTTTTATATGAATACCTCACAAGAGTCCCAGTTGCTCCCGTCTGGAGCCGGTGAGACTATGGCATCCTCTTTTGGGGTATGTTGTGAGGATGAAGGTAGTGAGGAGGGGAAAGAGATGGGGAAGAGGAAGGTAGGGAAATACCTGGCTATTCAGATCTGGTCACCAAATACGGCTAAAGCCATTTCGTTACGTTTCAATTCTGAATGGTGGTCTTACACCAGGGCAACACTGAGAGTATCGAACTTGTCGAACTTGTCGCAAATATACTATATATTATTTTTAAATGAATTAATTAAGGAATAACGCAAAATTAATCAAATAAAATTTATTTGCGTGTGCCGGGATTCGATTCCGCAACCACTAGACCACGGCAGCCAAAGCTGGTCACTATTGAAGAATCTGCTGGCCCTATACAAGATGTTTATTTAAATAACACCTTATTTCATCTTAATTAATTATTATGACAAACAATTATTTACTTCGGAAGATGATAAGATGCATTATAGTTCCATTTTTTCAATAAATGCTCAAAATTTCCCTTGTCAAAATATGTTTTTTTTTACATGAGCTCCACACAGGAGGCCCTGAGGAAACTAATTTCCCTCAGGGCCTATGTCATCTTTGGGGATGCTGTGTGGAGGGTTTTTTAAAGAAAGAAAGGAGAGGAGAGTTCTGGGAAGGAAAAGGGTTTAAGGGGTGGGTAGGAATCTGGGGTTCAGTGTGTCCTAGTCATCCGCCTCCAAGACCTAGACAAACCTCACCCCATGAACCCAGGCACCCCTGCTGAATCACCAAACGTAGCGAACCACTTGGGGTGACCTGTGGCAGAGGTGTTGGTTATCCAATTAAGGTTCCCGGGGCGGCGGTACCCATTTCCGCCTCCCAAATTTTGTATGTTTCATTTTGTATGATATAGTTTCATTTTGTATGATATAGATAGTATGAAGTAGTGATGGGAATAATCGATACATTAACATAATCGATATATTTGTATCGATACATAAAAATGGTCGAATGATATATCGATTAATCGCTCAGAGTTCGGGAGCAATAGCTACGGTCAGGGCCAGTAATTTTTCTCTCGCGAGGGGGGGGGGGAGGGGGGGGGTTGGACTGAAAAAAAATATATGGTGCATTGGAATGGCAACATTTTCATAAGAAGGTACTGCAAAAAATATAAATCGGTCACTGGTTTTTATTGAACATTATTATAAATAATTATTAATAAGATTCGAATACCTACGAACAATTAAAATAAAATATTATACATGTTTTTTAAGTACAAAGAAAAGTATTTTCTAATTTAATTTTACGTTATTTAGATGTACGGTTTAGGTACTGCAACAAAATTAAATCAGTCAAAGGTTTTTATTCCTGGCAATGATTTCCTTATTATTTACTAGCAACATTAATATTGTTTCTGTTACCCGCGAATTTCAAATATGTTTGCGTCTCACAAGGCGCAACTCTCTCATTACGATTGAATATTATTATAAATAAGACTCAAATACCTACGTACACTTAAAAGAAAATATTATACATGTTTTTTAAGAACAAAGAAAGGTATTTTCTAATTTATTTTACTTTGTTTAGGTTTATAGGTTATGTACCGCAAATAAGTCCAATTCGATATAAAAACTGTCTTACTGTTTATTTTATTTTTTCAACCTACATATCTACGTATTGTAGAGGCGGTTTAATGTTGGATACCTACCTGTATCTTGTGATGCAACGGGTAACCTACCTGTACCATTTTTATTGTACTGCAATTTTCATTTAATGTTCTTTTATATAATATTGCAAGCTCCTGCTGATATGGTACTTAGTTTAGTTAGTAAGTTCAAATTCCCTTTATTTATTGATAATATACGAGTATTATGATTAATAATAAATTATAACATGTCGTTTTTGTTAAAAATAACCTATAAATAATAAGTACGTTGTAGGCACCTAATCCTAAACAAACTGAATTGTTGTATTCATTTGTATGCAATTAACAAATTATTATTAAATAAGGTTATTCTATTATATAAATTGTTTCATTTTAATTGCAAACTAAGAGACACCGATGTTAATTTCAAATGAATTAAAAATATTTGTTCGTGTGAAGCAGATGTGTTCATATGATCACGTATTACTTGCTGATTTTAGTAGACTATTGTATACTGCCCCGAAGAAGCTACAATTATAGCGTATCCCTGTTTGCATTAAATTTAAAAATTATGTGTACTAAGTGATTGTTTTATATTAAATATACCAACACTACCCTAGATGATACATAACCTTTTAATAACATAAGTAATAATAAACTTTAAATTGTGAAAAACAGTCACCATGGCAATCTTTAAAAATAAACTAAAACTGAAACGTAGATCGTTACCTAAAAGTATTAATTCATCATTTAAAACAAAGCGGGATGATGATAACATCAACACGCTTTATCAGTTTATCACAATCTGAGATATTTTGACGTATCTTGAAATACAACCTCTCGGATCTAGAATCGATTTGCTTTTACGAATGAATTCTGACAGTTGTAAAACGATTGTATCACTCATTTTCAATGACATTTCAAAACGATTATATCGGACTGTGCATTCGAATGAATATTGACATTGATAAGCGAGAATCGATTCCACTTCGATGACATTTCAAAACGATTGTATTGAACTGTATTCGATATGAACATAGACATCGATAAGCGAGAATCGATTCTACTTACGATGACATTTCAAACGATTATATCGGATTGTGAAATCGATACGATCATTGACATATCGATGTAATTCATTCGGAAATGGAATCGATGTAAATCCAGCGCTGTGATTGGTCAGAAATAATCGATGTGAGAGAAGCGTTGTGATTGGTCAGAATTAATCGATTTGACATCGATGCGAGAATCGATTGTTCAAGAATCGATTTATCTATGATAATGTATCGAAATGCATCGATGGTAAAAAAGATCGATAGAACATCCATATTTGATCGATATTTCCCATCGCTAGTATGAAGTGACGTTTACAGAGAGATTCTGTTTCAATCTAAATATACACAAATTATTTAAATAACCCAAATTAAAAACCTAATAACCTATTTTGTGCATATTTTCCATCTCCCCCGATGTAAATAGTTGTTTCTTGTACTTAGTAAGTTGAAACAAAGTGTTAATTCAATATTTGGGGTATATTTAGCAGAAAGCGAAGTAGATACAATTTGGGAGGCGGGTATGGGTACCGCCGCCCCGGGAACCATTTATTGGATAACCAAAACCTCTGCCATACATAGGTCACCCCAAGTGGTTCGCTACGTTTGGTGACTAAGCAGGGGTGCCCAGGTTCATGCGGGTGAGGTTTGTCGAGGTCTTGGCGACCGATGTGTCTGCTCACCTGCTACACGGTGGACAGGATCGAGAGAGACTGGTTGAGGGAGGTCTTTTATCCTCTCCGGGTCAGAATCTCTCGATTTATCGGCTTTGCCCTACTGTTGGAGGGATGGATTCATACATCCGTCACTCCTGGAATCACTGACCCCCAGTTTCTTACCGATCCCTCTTATCTTTTTCCTTCCCAGAACTTCCTCTCCTTCCTTTCCCTAAAACAACCCTCCACACAGCATCTCCTAAGATTACATAGGCCCTGAGGGAAATTATTTTCCTCAGAGCCTCCTGTGTGAATCTAATGTAAAAAAAAGATAAATTTTACCATTCATTTATATTTATAACATCTTTCATCGAATCAGACTATATATTTTTGAAATCGTTTAAAAAACATGTGAAATTAAGAATCGTATTTATTGTGTCTACATTAGAGATGATTTTTTAAATGTCTCACATGTTTTGCCTTCCTTAAGTATGCAAGCAAGAAGTGTAATTAATGATCTACTCAAAATTATCCAAGTCTAATCTAGCTTCATTGTGAATTTTCATTCTTACCCAAATTTGGAAAATAATAGTTTATGCTTTCCAATTGGTTTCCTACCATGTCTTTAATACTTGTCAGATTGGGTCTCCCTTCTACCGAATCCTAAAAGTGCAAGTCTAGTCATCTAGTGTCTTAATGCTACGTGCAAAACACAAAATCGTTAATTTCTTTAAAATCTATTGTATAATGTTTCCAAATTATTAGTGCAAATATGAATGATTTTTTTCTTGTTGCAGGTATTGTCATGTGACTGGTGCAAATATGAACAGAACATCCTGGCAACTGCGGGCTCTGATGGATTGATACGAGGCTGGGATGTTCGTAACCTAACTGCTCCGATATTTGAATTAAAAGGTAAGATCAAAACATTTTTAATATTGTGAACATTCAAAAAGATATCTTTGTGAATATAAGAAAAGGATCTTGCCTGCTTTCTCTTATGAATCAGATGTCTTTATGTATTGAATATCTGTTGCAGGTTGTGAATACGCTGTTAGAAGAGTACAATTTTCGCCACATTCCCTGTCTGTGATGGCTTCCGTTTCATATGATTTTACCACAAGGTTTGTTGAAAATATTATTCTCTTTGCATACTCTTATATTAATTTATTTCCTTATCAATTAACCGGTCAGTGGCAGGGTTGGCATCGCGTCTGGGTCCCACCTAGGCATTGTGAGTTAATTACATACGTCTGGCCGTGTTGTAGGTAGCTTGAAAACAAGTTAATGGGTCCAAGTGGTTAAATTCACATACCTGAGGGAGTATGGCTACTACCCGTGGCTCTACCCTAGCGACCTTCTCTTTGGCATGCTCGGTATGAACCATCTACGAGTCAGAAGGGATGTGCTTATTGTAACAAATTTCTTCAGACTGATTCGTGAATGGAAACTCGATCATCATAGAGAGCATAGAGAGCGGGAATTTTTGTCTTTCCTAAAAAAAATTACATGTGTGCAGTTCACACGCGGTAGAAGTGAAACCTTCAGAAAACTAAAGTAAGTAAGAGTGGGGAAGCTACGAAGCACTGCACAAAGAGGAGACCGATTATTCTATCTCATTCTCTCATAGGCTAAATCCTAGAGATGTATGTGTTTGTCTCTTTTTAGTGTCGCTTTTTTGTTTCATCGAGTTTCAAATCACAACGGTGCTAAATAAGTTTTCACTTCAAAAATAAATTTTTTCATTGTTTCTTTTGATATTTGGTGTTTTTTGCCCTGCCGCCATTTGCCTTTGAATTATTACCTTTAAATTCATCGCGAGAAGTAACTTTCTGAAAAAAATACATAGATGGTGTTGATGAAAAACTTCTTACAATATTTATTTTTATTTAGTTCCCGTCCAAGGTTCGTAGAAGTTCGTGCAAGTTAACAAGGTTGGCTTATTGAGGGGTAGAGCGGTGATTGGCTGAAAATTCGTGACGTAGCTTGCAGGCGTATCTGCAAAACAACTGGCGATGTTTTACTTCAAGCGACATTACGCTTTCTAAATTCCGAAGGTGGCCTGATGAGTTTTTTTTCGAAAAAGGCCCGTCGTATGAGCTAACCTTGTTAAACGCATTTTCTACGAACCTTGGTTCCCATGTGACATAAAATTTGCCAGTAATTTTTAAAAAAGTGTTCTGACTGGTGGTACATACATAAAAGAATTCGTAAGTTAATCGAGGGTGCAGAGCGGTGATTGGCTAAAAATTTGTGACGTAGCTTGAAGTTAATGTTCCACTGGGAGATTTGAATTACCTGCAAAACAAGTGGCAGCGTTTTACTTTAAATTACGTCACGCGTTTGATATTTTCGAAAAAGGCTCGTATGAGCTAAACTTGTTAAACGCATCTTCTACGAACTTTGGTTTACATGTCCTGCTGACATTGATACAAGCAGTTACTGATTTGATCTTTTAGTGGTGACATTATAATATTATGATCCAGGAGAATTTATATGTGAAGTGTTTCAGGGATTTATTTGCGTATTATTATCTCTTTTCAGAATATGGGACTTCAAACAGAGCTCCGACCCGATAGAGACAATAAAGCATCACTCAGAGTTCACGTACGGCTTGGACTGGAACACTCTGAGGAAAAATCAAATAGCTGATTGCGGGTGGGACTCCCTAGTTCACATCTTCTCGCCCAGATCCCTCCAGGTCCTCAATTGAAAAACATCCATGTCATTACGTATTACATAAATAAAGATTTCAACGCAACTGTTTCAATGGAATTTGTAACGCAATGTTAATGTATAAATATAAAGTTGTTTTTTTGTTTAATATTTTATGTGTTGGAGTATGGTTTAGATAGTTTTTGTTATAAATGTACAATATTTTTAATATTAACGTACTGAATATTATAAATTTTTATTTGCTATATTTTACAGCGCAGGGTTTTTGAAAACTCCCAGCTTTAGCGGAAAGTTATTCTTCTCATTAACTCGTTGAATGCCGCGAGTAAATGGGGTTGGTTGTAACCAATTAGCGTTCGCAAAAAGCGGCAGCCATGACACCCAATGTCCCGCGATTCTGACAGCGTCCTTGAGAAATTTAGAACAATAGAAAGGTCAAAGTTCAAAACCAAAGAATTTTTCCCGCGCATGCGCAAGAACTGCGCACGCTCCCGCGCTCCGGTAAATCATTAATATAAATTATATGGAGTCACCAATCTAATTGCGGTTTTCTCTATGGTAAAGACCGATAATAGAGCAAGCGATTCTGACCGTGTTCTTCATACACTTTCTTTATACGTAAGGGTCAAAATCGCGTTTCAAAATCAGGACCCGCCGGCGCACAAGCGGCAAATGACAGGTTAAGAGATTATTTTTTTTTATAGATTTAAATGTCATTTAAGAAGATCTCGCTGGACTGTTAATAACTTCAATGTGACAATTTTCCAAAAAAAAAATATTTATCCGATTGTCTGCTTGAAATTTTAGCAAAGTGGCAAACCATATTGAGGTAGAACCTGTTGTATCTTATTGTTTTAAGGATATAATAGGAATCTATTGTGACCTCCTTTTTAATATTATCACTGGAAAAGGTTTCGCTCCCTCTTTCAAGTTTTGCTTCTGATATGTTTTTTTTTTCAGATATGAAGAAATCTGTAAATTTTTTTTTGCCATCTATCTGATAGCAAAAAAATATTAGAATTGTTTGTAGAAAACTTATCCTAAAATAAAGCAAGATTTATACGAGCTGCTGCTGGTTTTATTAAAACGTGTATCTTTTACCGATTCTTTTGCTTATAATAAATTGAAACACGATAATTATGATTCTCCAACTTGTAAATTTTCCCTTTTTTGCATTGAAGTTTTAGCAGTACAGAAAAGATAACGAATATTAACACTTTTTTCATATAAATAATGAAGTTACGCCCTATTTTTCTATAAGAATCCCGATTTTCTGTTTGCCTATAAGGTTCTTCATACTACTAACACGAAAACATATTTTTTACTTTGAATTAAAATCACAGTTCACTTATTATTCTTTTTTAATTTTCTATTTTTAACTGTGATTATTGATGGGTTTACATTGGGGTTTTAAAGAAGGATAGTTTTCTTTGTCTGAAGAGATAAGCGTTAGAAAAAAACATAGAAGAATAATTTTGTCTGTGAATATGTTGCTATAGAGAATATAAATATCGCCACCGACTAGCCAGCTTCTGGAGCAGGATACGAACTTCAACCAATATCATTGTTGTGGCTGCATCCGAGTGGCTCAGTTCCCCAATAAATGAGCGATGGATGCAGATGATGAGGCGACCTCCATGATGGACGATCCCAAAATATCTTTTTATCTTTTATTTTTAATTCTGTCTACTTATTATTTATTTTAATTTTATGTTTATTTTTTGTTATTTGTGTGATGAATTTTGTTTTCATTTTATGTTTTAATTAGGTACTTACCTAATATTTAAACTTTTTTTTCTTTTATAGTTGTTTATGTAATATGGCAGACTGGGATTGCACTACCCTCCCAGTCCTGCTGGAATAAAAACTTAAATAAAAAAAAAAAATAAATAAAACACATTAAATGAGGTTTGTGTAGTGAAAAATCATAGACATATGAATATTAGTAGACCAGAACATAAAGGTGAGGGGGGAAACCAACTACAGCGGGGCGCAGAGCGGGAAGATGACTTTGTAGATATGTGATTCGTCGATAACTCAATGTGACAGTATATAGGCATCTCGCATTATAGTATCACTATTTAGTTCTTAAAAGTAAACTCTGCTTTTGAATGAATAGACCTTTTTACATGGGAGCGCGAATTGCTCGCCGCGTATTGAACAAATTTGTGACGTCTAAACACAGCAAAGTAAAGTCCGTTTAGTTTCAGTCTTCAATATTTTGTTGCCGTATTTAGTTAGGACACTTTTACAAATGTTTCATAATTTACTTACCCCGTAAACATCGACGAGCACACGCCATGTATCTCGAGTGATAATATATATTTACACATTTTCAAAACACAAACCATGTTTTTTGCGGTGTTATTTCATAAAATGCACTGATAAGCGCTCGACGCTGACTTGCAGAAGAATGATGACATCACATTTTTTAGATTCACGCGAAGCCATTCTCAATCCCAGCCGGTTCCAAGGAACCGGTGTTGGGAGGGGGAAATAATACGCTTTTATCACTTAGGGCAGGTCTACTAATATTCATATGTCTAGGTGAAAAATGCTTTCTACCTTTTTACAGCCAATATTTTCTTTCTCGAGTTGGAGAAATTCACCGCTTTATTGTGACTTAACCTATTTGACTTATTTCCTTTGGGTAAAGGCTGGTTAACATTGCAGTACATTCTGAATCTTGAGCCAATATTTCAGTACTCCAAAGTTAGCCTTTCCGTGGCAGGAAAGCATTTCTTTTTACAGATGTACAACACATGCCTATCTAAATATTGTATACCTATGTACAAGTGTCAGTTTAAAATGTATTTAATAGGTCCTACTTATTCTGTAAATGGGGTTAAATAATGTGACAAAATAAGAACTTTTTCAAGGAAGGGAAAGAACTTGCCTGTACCCCGTTTAAAAATAAATAAAATTGATTTGTATTAATTTTTTTATTCATGCAGCTAATGTTACAACATTAAACACATGTTATATAACATTATCTAATTTCGTGTTATATAACATTATCTAAAAGTACATTAATTTATCCATCCCTCTGGGCAGCGACTTGCCGAGGCGCCAAGGACCCAAGAAGTAAAAGCGCTGATTATAACCCAATACAGCGCCCTTCAGGTTTTTATCAGTGCCAGGCAGGTACTAGGCGGGTGCAAGGCGGGTGCAAGGCTAGTACTAGGTGCCAGGCTAGTACTAGGCGGCGTTAGGTGGAAGATTTGTGTGCATTCTGTGTTTCTTAGGAATAATCTTTTCTGGATAAAGTAAATCTTTGGGTTATTTGAATAACATGACGGGTACAACCCTTGATTAAATAAAAGGGGTCACAATTATTGCTTTTGCTAAAATATTACAAACAAGGTATTTTTTCTTAACCCTCAAGGTATTTTTTTAATAAGATATTTTTTGTTTGGCAGTCGTAGTAAGTAAACTATACAAAAGAAAAAATAGATTATACATTCGTAGAAAGTTTATGAAAGCAGTGAAGAAGAAACAAAAACCTATTATTCAGTGACCTTGTTAAAATATGTACTGCTCAAGTGTTTATTTAGTACTGCTTTGTACTTCAGTAGAGGCATATTAAAAACATCTGCAGAAGAGTTACCAATGGCGTGTAATCTATTTACAACACAATTGTAGCCTGAAACCGTAGTATAACTGTCACAATTATACATATTAGGGAACCTTGATCTAATGGTAGGGACATGAATGAAAGTGAATCAACAGTAATATATCAGCCGAGCGATTCTCTATCTTTTGTGAGATCGAGATAGATATCGGGCGAGATCTCTTGTCAGATTTGTCTGATCTCACAGCTGAAATTCTGATATCGGCCCATAGAAAACGCAAATAACAGCCAAAGAAAATCACACAAATCTGTTAGAAGATCTCGCCTGAGATCTATCTCGATCTCACAAATGATAGAGAATCGCTTGGCTGGGCGATCCAACTGAAATCAAATTAAAAAAAAAGCATGCATATAAGTGGCACTTGTGCACTATATTATATATAAAAATGAATCCCTGTTTCCCTTGGTCACGCCATAACTTCAGAACGACTACTTATTTCATTCATCTTTTTTTTTTAAGTTTTCAAATACTTTGTAGAAGGTTTTTAAGAAAGAAAAATTAAGAAAATTGTGCACAAAATTGAATAATTTCAGAAAACTTAACGACTATTTTTTAACTTCGCACAGCACAGGTGTTTTTTTTTTTTTTTAAAAGAATTGTCTATGGATTTTTTAAATTATAAATATTTTAAATTGGTACCTATGTTAGGTACCAAATTTGATTGATTGTTCTTATAATATACCAAAATGAATATTTGTAATATACGAAAAATGAAAATTTGAATAAAACAATTGTAATAGGTTGCACGCGCGTTGTTTGAAAACTGAATGTACTGGGACTGAATATATGGAAAGCGGGAGGCGGGTTTGCGGGACGGGGGAGCGGGAGAGGGGAAAGGGTAGGCGGGGAAGATGAAAGGGGAACGTGGGAGGGTAGGGGATGCGTGAGGACATGCAGGGAAAAACAATTTATTTCTTTGAATATGGCATTGCTATGCATACCGGGAACCAGCTAGTTAATTCTAATTCTAAATAAATAAAATAAGAAGGAGGTAAACATTTAAATGACATAATTCATAGTCATTTACCAAAGATATTGAAATATAAGTAGATGTGCTATCTGCAGTTTTTACTAGGTGGGACTGCGCTTCGACTAAAAGAACGAATAAACCAAACGAACGTTGAACTAAATGAACGAATTCTTTCTGTATTCATACTATATTGTTAACCAATACTAATGCACATCTTCAAAAAATCAACGAAATGAACAAATTCTTTTCGTATGCAAATTACTCTAATTAGGGCGTAGTCCGCCGACAGTTGCGCGGACACCATAGCATATCTCTTTTGTATTTGAATATCTTTGGTATTTACCAAAGAATAAACAAAATACCTAAGAGAAGGACTTGGCATACCAATCCAAATACACACCGATTATACACACGGTTATATAAAAATGTTTTCATGGTTATTCTTCAGTTTATACAATACGTAATAAATATTGGTTCCATCTTGGCCACCATTTTTGTTCAACCGTTTGGACAGAATGTTTTATTGGTACACCAAGTCCTCTCTTAAGAGTCGTTTGCACTGGGAGAGTAGTTTAATCGAGTAGCGAGTATATTAGTAACTAAACGCATCCGAACACCGCAATTTTAGTAGAATAGTTTAGTCAGCTCTTTAGAAGAGTCAATCCATTTTGTTCTATTTTCCCTCCCCCCACCACGCGTCCCTGCACACTGACATGCGCAAACCCGTCATTTTGGGAGAGTTCATTAGTAGGCGCGCAGATATGTCTTGCAGTTATAAAATTCTTTATTTTTGCTGCTATTAATCTCTTTTCGTGTCAATAGTTTATTTATTTTCATCTCAGAAATTTTTTCTTCCACATCTTCTAAAATAAGCATTACAATCAACTTAATTAGCGTATTTACTTTGTTGTGTAGCAGCCCATCATCTTGCAATGGGCGTCTGTCTAATGAACTCTACTTGAACGTAATGCGAAAGGTTTTTGGCCTGTCAAGTAGCTGGTTACTCGCTACTCGACTAAACTACTCTCCCAGTGTTAACAATCCATTAGGGCAGTGTTTCTTAACCTGTGGAATATATGTGTGGAGGCCCGCGAATATATATGTTTGGGGGGTCCGCAGTCTCATCTGTGGACATTTAACAATAATAAATAAATGCCACCAAAAGTCTCGTAATCTCTACGCTTACTTAGCGCGGCGAATGTGCGACAGCGGGCAGTGTGCTAAGTAAGCGTAGATTATAAGGAAACATCAGAAGAAGCACTGAATCACATACTGCTTTTCTCAACCACATACCTCTGGAAAGAGCTATATATACTAAGCTCTTATATACTAAAAATAAATACAGAAACAGATTACAGGAATCCGATTTAAGATTATAAATTAGTGGTAACACCAATCCTAACATCACCAATTAATTGCAAAAAAGCGACACCAACATTCACATTAATTAAGCGTTAATTAATGTGAATATTGGTGTTGCTTTTGTACGTTAATTATTAACTTATTTTGAAGTGAAACTTCTTTAGCCCCGCTGTGACTTGGATTTCAGATGAAACGGAAATGACGATTACTGCACCTGCGACGCATTAACTGCGCTCATTGGCCGCTTTTATTATGATGTCATTTTTAAAGGCTCCTATTGATTGAGATACGAAATGGAAATTAAGCGAGATCTGTGCTCATTGGTCGCTTTGATTATTATTATGACTTCACTTTTCAAGTATTGGTTGAGATTATTTTGGTAGAGTTCCGCTTCTTCCGCGTGTAAACTACACTCGATTTTTTTTATATAAAAATATTTTTTTGTATTTGTACCGAGGTACTAAAATGAATAGTCCGAAATTTATTCCTTTTTTATTTTACTAATGGGGTCCTTAAAAAATGTGCTTGATTTTCTAAGGGTCCGTGGCTGAAAAAGGTTAAGAAACGCTGCATTAGGGTATTTTATTTAGTCATTGGCACTTACTTATATTGTTTTTATCATTGCTTTCCTATTTTTTAACGTTAACCGTTAAATCTGTTAGAAAATGAACACTTTAAACATTATTGTTTTTTCTTGAAAAATATTGAGTGGCAACATAAAATTTGTATCAGTGGCATACTATAAACTACCTTTTTTGGTGCAGCATTTGGTGCGTTTTTAAACCCAGTGGTTCCTATGGCTATTAAATAGTTTGAATTGTATTTAACTTAACAAGGAGTATGGATAAAGAAGGAAGACTGCGAAAATATTTAATATAATGGAAATACATAACCAATTCTTTAAAAATGTGTTCTTTATTTTTTAGTAGGTAATTTCCTATCACTATTTTTAAATACATTTCTTTGGATAATATTGTAATATTAATAAATTATTCTATTATGTTGAAATAAATTGATTATAGGGGGCGTTTAACTATTACGTAACGCAATTTTTGAAGATTTTTGACGCCCCCTCCCCCCCATGTAACGCGCCGTAACGTTTTTCCGTACTCTACCCCCCCCCCTAAACGTTACGTAACGCCCGAGTGACAATTTTTACCTGAAAGTCACAATTAAGTTGCGCGAAGTAATGGAAAGTCGCTTAAATACCCTTTTTCTTGTTTTAATCGCGTTTGCGGTAATAAATAAAACAAGAGATTTCGAGAACGAAATGGATTGCCAACTTGGAAGATTTTAATTCCCTAATTTTTTTATCTAAATAAAGAAAAACATGTTACGTAACGCGTTGTTCGAACCCCCCCTCCCCCTCCCCTCGTAACGCACAGTAACGTTTCACAAGACCCCTCCTCCCCCCCAAGTGCGTTACGTAATACTTGAACTAAGGGTCGACCGAGATCTCGGTCTCGGTCTCGGTCTCGGCATTCTCGGCTACAAATTCTACCGAGAACTCTGTCTCGGTTCTCGGCGAAAAATCGCCGAGATTCTCGGCCATAACCGAGACCGTTGTAAGTAGGTACGGTATAGGATAATGGGATTCAAATCTACCGCACGCGTTCACATTTGTCACTTGGTGTCAGTGCGTGAGAGAGCTGTCGATTGTGATTGGTCGGCTGGCAGCGAGGCGGGTTTTACTTATAACCATAATGATAATATCTAGACGCCTTCCACGCCGAAATGCAAATTATTTGCAATTCCCTCGATAGAAAAAAAATCGCAAAGTATGCTCCAAAAATTATTTTAAAAACGTTTGCTTCAGTTATTTTACAAGTTATAATTGTGAAAAAAATTCACAATGTTTCTTTAAATGATGTCGTGTTTTATTAAATATTTTCGATTTTATCGCTTTAAATATTAGCGCGCTCCTCTAACATTCCAAATTACATATTTCTCCATCTTCTTCTTTTTGAGCGCGGATGCGGCGCCTTAAAACAAATTATTATTACATTCTTAAATATACTATATTATGCCAAAATAGCGCATTTTCATTTTTTTCTCAATTTATCTATTCTCGGTCTCGGCTCTCGGTCTCGGCCGAGATTTTAATTTATTCTCGGTCTCGGTCTCGGTCTCGGCCGAGAACGAAAACATGTCTCGGTCGACCCTTAACTTGAACGGCCCCTTATGTACCTACCTACTTATGTAGTACATAATTATATTGTAATGCGCTTTAATGTAATCGTGAAATAAGTTTCTGCAATTCCATTTTTTTATAATATAATAATAATGGTCTTTATTCCAGAATTTATGTGTTACGCAGAAAATAATAAAATCTCTATCTGTAATACTTCATTATTTTTATTTTATGTTGTTTTTTATTGAATGATATATTATTTATCCTTTTTTTCTTAACACTTGGGAAGATAGTTGTACAAAAAAGTTTTACATGAGCTTCCAAAAGTAAATTTTATGGCTGTTCAACGTCAAATAATTTTCTGGTAAATTCTTCAATTTGGGTTCTATACATTTATCAGGTAGGTATTAAAATTTAAATTTTCACATTTCAAAAAATCTGTTGCGGTTTTGAAAGTATGATTTAAAATTAAAAAACATTATCTGAATGCCTTAGAAATGGTGACCAGACATCTCAATAAATAAAGTGGCTGTTCATCACTACTTTGAAAAGTCATTAAATATGATTGATTGGTACAGGGTCGGATTAGCTCAGTGGTCAAAGCAAAGCCCCCGGCAAGGTTAGGGGCCTGGTTTCAATTCCTTGGTGCGACCGAATCTTTTCTCTTTTTCATTTTCACCTCTTTCGTCAGAGATTTGTTAATATTATCAATTTCATTGGCTTGCCTTGGGCCTAGTGGGCCTAGTAGTCAAAGGTCTTAAGTAAATTGGTGATTAGTATCAATTTTCAGATTGGCATAGATCACAGTTCTAGAGGTTGCGTATTTCAATTTGGGAGGCGGATATGGGTACCGCCATCCCGGGAACCATTTATTGGATAACCAACACCTCTGCAAGTGGTTCGCTACGTTTGGTGACTTAGCAGAAGTGCCCGGGTTGATGGGGTGAGGTTTGTCTAGGTCTTGGCGACGGATGTGTCTGCCCATTTACTGAAAACACGTCTAAAATTATTTTCCTCTAAGTCTATGTATGTCACCTCTAAAATTTGTGTTTTTACAAAAAAGTCATTAGATTTGGATAAATTAACATTGTTTCAACACGCACAAAATGAATTATTTCCTCGATTTATTTATTTGTTTGTTTACGCCTTGATGGCTTTTACATGTAAAGTGAATTGTACAGGAGCATTATAACAAGTATGCAGTATCATAAGTATATAGTACATAAAATAATAAACAGAGCATGAAAGAGAAAAGTAGGTATCGCAGGGCCGTAGCTAGGGGGGGCATTAGGGGGCAATGCCCTACCTTAAAATACCTGTGCCCTACCTTAAGAAATACCATCGACTATGATAATATACTAGTAAACTGTTTGTTCATTGTTTGACATGATTAAAAAAAATTCTTCCTATTAGGGTAGCGTAGCGACATCTAATTAAACAGCTTCGAATTAACCAAAGAATCATATTTAATATCAATTCTTTATTCTACCCATAGATGGAATTGAAGTATGTAAGTGGTGAGAGGCTGTGCGCGTATTGCAATCACTGCTTAGGGGGAATTCCCAAACAGTTTGGGGATGTTATTCAACGGTTGAGTCATAAATAAACCAATCCCTAGATCGATATCTTCGGGCCTTCTCCATACTAAACGGTTTGTCATCAGATCAAGCACTTGCATACTGCTCGCTAACAACGTATGCAGGGACAATAGGGGTCTAGTTTTAGTTAATTATAATTGGAGGGTCGTTCTATAAAAAAATACGAGTCCTTGTTAAATAGGAACCTTCTCTTACTTACACCGGGCGGGTATGTGGTGGATAACCTCCAATTCACTTCGAATAAGAGAACGTTTTCCTTCAAAATATGTCAGCAGATGAATCCAAAACTGGAAATTTACATTCTGATCACAAAACTGGTTTTAAATTAAGGGTGAATCTGCTTGCGTGTCCACAGATTTAATTAGTATTACTCTCATATAATGCGTAGTATGGTTTTCCTACGAATTACGAATTTTATGGAATGGTTTGAAATAAAAATTTTAACTCCACTCGAAATAATCGAACGGTTTTCTTCGAAATGTGTCAGCAGATTAATCCGCTACTGGAATTTTGACAGATCATTCGGTACATGATACTGGTTTTAACTCAGGATTTAATCTGCTAAGTCCTCAGCTTAAGCTCAGATACTACACCCAGAACAAGAAAATGGTTTTCCTCTTACTTTTGTACTTGGAACACATGGATGGTTTGATGATCCATTGGATTTGACGATTCATGAAACTTTCTTAGAATTGTCGCGCATCGCCCACGGACCTCTCTCAATCATTCTCACCGAATATTAGTCATAAAAAATCCATGCGCAAAACAAAATTCGACCCGGACGGTGTTGCCAGTCGCTGCAGTTATCAAGATTAAATTATTATACATTCATTTGAAGAAAGGGGATAACCCAGTTTTGTCACAGAATAAGTAATGAAAAATTCCGTGCCCATTTCAATCGGTCTGAATCATATATGCAATAAAATATGAAAGAAATGATTAAAATTTTAACAAGATATTATTATTATTTATTGTGAAATTTTGCCGCCCCTTAAAAGTGCCGCCTGGAGCGCCCCCCCCCCCCCGACCCAGATCAGATCATTTTACTTGCGCCCTACCTGTAATTACCGCTGCCCTATCTTAAATTCAACTCTAGCTACGGCCCTGGGTATCAGTATTCAATAAGTAAATTGTTTACAAAAGATTTTATTTATTTAAGGAACATAAACAGTCTTAATAACATAACATATATAAGAGGATAACAAAAAACAGACCAATTATTAATGTTCACAGATAGGTATTTAGAAACATAAAAGAGTTCAACCATAAATATACAAACCACCCACATGCACCCACAGTTCAACCAGCAGATTCTATTTGGGCTCAGGCTAGAGTAGATTCAATAATTATTGTCACAATATTACACAAAATATGATTCCAAACATAGGTACTCGAAGCATACCGGTATTGCAGTGGTCTAAAACATTTTTAACGATTAATATAAAAGTAGGTAATTTTCTTATAATTAATCTTTTTTTTTAGCCAACATAAATATACACACATGTTTGTTATTATTACGAAAAAAATAAAATAAAATGTACACAGCAATTACATATACAAAGAAGTAAGTAGGTATTATGAATGTAGTTACAGAGCAGTGGGTATTAAATTTGTTACTGTTAACAATCTGGAACATTGAAGGATTTTTGCATCTGTATATTTATTTATTTATTTGATGCAATATATTTACATTTTATACACAATTCAATGATGTTAGCCTCACTGGGTGGTTTACCCGTGCTGAGGCCTCCATTTCACATACAAAATTATACACAATACATATAAATATATATATATATATATATATATATATATATATATATATATATATATATATATATATATAATATTGGTGAAAAAACGGAAAAAAAGTAAATAAAAAACATACGATTAAGATAAATTAAACTTAAAAAGTAGAGATTTAAAATTAACATAAATTTAAAAATAAATAATATTATATAAGGTTAAAAATGATATTTTTAATAAGTGTTGTGTGTTTGTGGGTGATTGTGTTTTATATTGGTTATGTGTGTTTTTATTTTTATTTTATGCTATGTATTTATGCTATTATATTTTATGCTATTATATTTTATATATATACGCTACACACACGCTTTTTGAAGGAAGCGATGTTTTTATATAAAAATATGTCTACAGAACAAGTTTCATTCCCCACACGATGCAATCTCTGAAGACAAGAGTTAAACATAAAATTAGTGCGAGGAGCAACTATGTTAAATGGAGTACGGAGTCTGGTGTTGCAATTGTTAGGTACTTAGTAATTTATCACGTTCACAAATTCAGGGCTATCCAAATATCAATTATGCTAAAGAAAACTTTTTGTTATTGCTTTTTGAGTGCTTGGATAAAAAAAATCGAGTGTGGTTCACACGCGGTAGAAGCGAAACTTTACCAAAAACGATCTCAACTGAGCCTTTAAAAGTGTGGTCAATGAGCGCAGACCTAGCGTCATTTCCGTTTCATATCTCAACCAATATTATCAAAGCGGCCAATGAGCGCAGATAGATGCTTCGCAGGTGCTGTGATGCGTCATTTCACACCGAGGCTAAAAACGTTTCACTTCAAAAATCTATTCAAATGGCTTAAAGCCAATAAAAAATGCACACACGGTGGCTCGTAACGCAGCCTTATCTCTAAATATTCTATATTTTATGATCATGGCTGTGAAATGAAAGAGTTTGATACTGGTGAAAATATATTCCAAGCAAACATCCGCATTTCAACATGCATCGCTCGTGTTCTGCCTACTCTTCGCACAAAATACGCAGAGGCACCTCATTTTCCTGCAGAAATTTTCTTTAGGGTATTATGTATGCGGGACGACACTATGGAACAAAACCCTTCTTAAAAAAACAATTTATGACACTAACGACCCTAACTACCTACCTATAATATCGATTTGGTGCCTACCTTGAGGGCGTAATGCGGCCCTCAAAAATAAATCTTTGTAAAAAAATTCTGAGTGTCGAAGTTGTGTCATTATGCTGCACAGTGCTGCGGTCCCGTACAAGGTCGGGGACAAAACTACAAATAAAATTGTTTTTCAAAAATAATTTACATTCCTATAGGTTGGAAGGTCAACAGATGGCGCTCATTGGCAAAATCTTTTTTCTCCGAAATAAACACAGCTAACGATAAACCAGTTCATTAAAGACATGATGTATTCGTAAATTGGAAAAGTGCAATCTCAAGCACATTGCTCGGAGTGCGAGCATCATCGGTAAATATGCAGTTTGTTTGTTATTGACTGTTTCACATTTGTAGCAAATAATTACCAATTGGATCACTTGTCGCTTTCATTGCAGCTGTCCCCCTAGGGAAATTGGTGAACAAAAATAAAAAAAAAAAAAATTCTAACTGACGCCGAAACTACAAATCTATTATTTTTTTATAAAAAATGTGACAATTTTGGTGCCAGATACAGACGTAAGGCGTCGTCTCAGTAAGGGACGGACTTTCGTTATGACAAAAAAAGAAAAATAACTCATTACCTAATCTAATGTAACCTATCCATTTTTTTCATCACATTTAATGACTTTTCAAAGGAGGTGTTGAAGTTACATGATTCCGAGTTGCCCAGTCACCGTAGGGCTCGTGTGCCACTAGCATAAACACCAGCTAGAGATCTATCCAACCAACATTCAAACACACCACGCCTAGTTGGGAAATTTTGGGCGGCTGATTGAAAAAAAAAGTTTTATATATTCTTTTTAATATCCGATCGACTGTTCTTAAATAAGAAATATCAAGACTATTTTTAGTTATTTATATGATTTTAGAAACATAAGGAAATGTACCTTCCCTTATAAAACGGAACCTACATAAAATACCAAAGAAAGCGCCACAGGCGAAATTTTGCTAGGTTCAAGGACAAATAAAAAAAATCTGTTGATTTTATCTTTCAGAAAGTTAATCAAAATTCAGCCTAGAAAAAAATGGTATTTTACAACCGGAAACCTTTAACATTGTGATGTGAAAATTTATCTACAATTATGGTCGAACTTCCGTCTTTAGAATGTTTAAAAAAGCTTTTTATTATGAGCGGCTGATTCAGAACTTTGCTGAAAAACTAAACCCTTTTACAAAATAGAACGGAGACCATTACATATTTTGATATTTTTTCAAGACAAGACAGTAGGCTGTGCGAAAAGGCTCGCTGGCCCTAAAAACTGGACTCGCGGGCCGCGTGTTGTTCATCGCTACCCTACAATATTAATAATATCCTACCCTAAAATAATATTGGCAGATATTTGTATTGGCTGGCAACTCTGGCCGCCAGTGGCTTAGTATATATAATACTAGCTGGTCCCCGGCATGCGTTGCAATGCCATTCAAAGAAATGAATTGATTCTCCCTGCATGTCCTTCCTCGTGCGTACCCGTTTCCCTCCACCTTCCCCGCCTTCTCCCTCCCTTGTCTCTTCTTTCTCCGCGAACCCCACCTACCCCATTCCCCGTTCCCCCTCCTACCCCTCCTCCTCCTCCTCCCCCTCCTCCTCCCGGTAAGTGAAGTGTGAACGTACTATGTTTAGACCTGGCTTGAAAAGGCTTTAACTATTTTAAGTAAACAGACCGTAAAAGCCAGGCATTTACCAACATTCGTTTAACCCTACTCATTATCTTCACCCACTTTCTTCCGCCTCAAAACTCACAAATATTAGGGATCCTTTAGTCCCCCTTATTTCGGAGAGTAAAACTTGTGTGGTTTCATGTAAAGGGGTGGAACAATATTTATTTTAGTACGATAGTTTATAATATTCCAGGAAGGTACAGAAACAGTGGAATGTTTGGGTTTCACAAACCGGTATACTGTTTGGGTTTGGCTTGTTATTTTTCTTTTGTTAACTCTATCCTACGTAAAACCTTGGCCAAATAGTTCTGAGAACCGAGATGACTGACTTTATGTGGTTTTGTTTTAAATGAAAACGTGACATTTTCCGTTTTAATAGGAATTGTGATGGGTAACTGTCAGGAGTCACGTAAACATGATTACTTACATTAGGGAACGTACCCATAATACGTGACCAACTTTTTGCAATTTTTAACCCCCCCCCCTCCGGTGACCAAAAACCTAAGGCCGCCGCCGCTCATTTGTACCAAGCGTGACATTTTGAAGACCCCCCCCCCAAACGTGTCACGTAGTATGGGTACGTTCCCTTAACAGTGGCGTAGGTAACCTGGGTTGCACCCGGGGCGGATAACGTGGTGTCACCCCCCCATTAAAGTCGACGAACGTAAATTTAGACTTCATAAAAAATTGGAAAAACTATGGACCTGTTTTAGGAAAGGTAATGCTACATTAAATCAAGTAGATACTTGCATTATAATTTGAACAAAATGTTTTCGAAAACTTACCATTATTTTTATCAGAATCTTGTCTTGATATATAAAAATGAATGTTTCTTTGTTTGTCCCTTTCCGTTCCTAAATCATTCATCCGATTGCGTTCAAACTTTGGGGATTTGATGTGCGGATGCCCGCGATGGTTTCTGTATATAATAGTAAGCTTTTTTCTTTCTTTTTTTTTACATCCACACAGGAGGACCTAAGGAAAATGATTTCCCTCAGGGCCTATGTCATCTTTGGGGATGCTGTGTGGAGGGTTTTTTAAGGGAAGGATAGGAGAGTTTTGGGAAGGTAAAGGGTTTAAGGGGTGAGTAGGAATCTGGGGTTCAGTGTGTCCTGGTCATCCGCCTCCAAGACCTAGAAAACCTCACCCCATGAACCCGGGCACCCCTGCTAAATCACCAAACATAGCGAACCATTTAGGGTGACCCATGGCAGAGGTGTTGGTTATCCAATAAAGGCTCCCGGGGCGGCGGTACCCATTCCCGCCTCCCGAGCTCTGGCATTGTGAAATTATTTCCTATACTATTCATCCGATTACGATGAAACTTTGGTGAGTTTTTGTGCGCACGTCCGCGAAGGTTTTATATTATATTCTGGTAGGTTCTGAAAATTTTGTAACAGGTGGCGCGCAAATTATTTGAAAAATGATTTTAATATTTCATATAGTTTAGAGGCAGGGAGGGAAGGAGGGGAGAGGTTCCGGGACGGGGAAAGCGGGAGAGGGGAGGGGAGAAGACACCGAAGGTGAAGGGGGAACACGGGAGGGGAAGGGAAGGTGGAAGGGGAACGGGAAGGAATGGGAAAGGAGACGCAGGGAGAAACAATTACTTTATTTTAGAGGCATTGCAATTTGCAAAGCATGCTGGGTACTCGCTAGTTATAATAAAAAAAGTTTAAAAAAACCTAACACAATGATAAAATAGGAAAAATTTTATACGCAGAGGCTAAAAATAGTAAGTAATAATGTTTACGTGACTCCTAACAACTACCCTTCACAATTTCTATTAAAAATGGAAGTTGTGTTTTCGGCTTCTTTTTTATAAAGATTAAGATCGCTTTTGAACAAAAACTAAATCACGTAAAGTCATCTCGATTCTCAGAATCATTTTGCCAGCGTTTAAGATGGGATAGAGTAGAAAAGTAACCAAAAAAACAACGCGATAATTATATTTTTACGCACCCGGAGCTAGGAACAAAATGGGGACGCTTAAAACTTTATTATCTGATCGTAAAACTCACGTTTTGTTTAAATTTGAATGAGCGTCGAATTCACCAATAATATTTCTTTTTCACGTGTTTGCTAATACGTGTCCTCCTGTTCTAGGGTTAGCATCTGCAACTGTGAGGTTTTTATGCAACGGCTGGATGGCGCGGGCGCTAGAAGGTCCCCTTGTGGGCGTTTGAGACTGTAGGGGGGCAGTAGAATACACATAGGAAATTAGGGGGCATTGAGATGGCACAGTTAAGTATGGGCAGGTAAAAAAATATGGTCTAAAAAGAACAAAAAATGCTAATTATGCACTAACTATCTTACGTGCATTATTATTATTAAGAATTGACATTATATCATGAATACGAGAAGGAAGGAGGTAACAACCCGGTACTTAAAATACAAAAGAATTGGTTTTTCAACTTGTTAAACAAAAATATATTACAAATAATTTAATATACTAGTATATTTAATCGAATTATTGGATCCGTGACGGTGTAGCCCCCCATTAATAAATATAATCGTGGCAATAGCCGTTTCAGATTTGCCACAGATGATAAGTAAGAAAATTGGGGGCTCTAGAAAATAAAATATTTATTTTATTTTCTAGAGCGGTGTGCAAAATAAGGTTAAGAACACCTGTGCGCTAGACAAACTATCAACAGTTATTATATTCAATCCCAGTACATTCAGTTTTTAAACAGCCCGCGTTCCACCTTTTACAATTTTTATTCAAATTTCCATTTTTCATGTTTAATAGATTTGGTACCTAACATAGGTACCTATTTAAAATATCTAAAATTCTTGATTCGATTCATACTATTAGGGGAGTACCTACTTTAAATAAAATTTTCAACTTTTCAAAAATAGAATCCTGATTAAACAATCATTCATTGTTTTGCAAAATGTCATTCTCTAACACGCGAACTGTCAAACGTGCGATGTTTTCTGTTATTATCTAATTTTCTTAATTTTTCTCTCCGTAAAAACCATCCTCGAACTTCAAGGAATATTCTAAAAAAAGAATTAGCGAAATCGGTTCAGCCGTTCTCGAGATTTGCTCTTACCAACAAATTTAGCGATTCATTTTTATATTTTAGAAGATTAGGTTTGTTTCAACAGAAAGGTAATTCGTGAACTAAATTTAAATTTCAAGGGTCAATTAAAGTACCAAGGATACTAATAGGACCACGTACTGTTTAAAGTGTACTTTTGCTAAAGTTATAATTGTTAGTGTGACCAGTCTAAAAAGCAGTAAATTCCTAGAAACTATGTGAAAAATGTACCGCATTATTTTTTGGTGCGGCCACATCGTAAATTAAATTTGAAAACCAGAACACCTCTCAAAATATCCGGCTGTATTTTGTTTCCGTCGTTGTAGGATCTGATAGATTTATTTCTTTAAAATATTTGTATGAATATTTAAATACAAATGACGATTAATTATAACATTCACGATATTACACGGAAAAATTCGGTTTATGGGCGAAATTCCTAAAAAATAAAAATAGTTATCTTTATACTAACTTTGGGCCAGGGAATCCGAATCTGAAAGAATTAGGTTGGGGCAAGCAAATATAAACTGAATAACACGACAAAAATTTTTTTCAATTCATACCCAGTTTACAGGTAATTTTGACGTTTTTGATACTCTCAACAATGCCATAGAAAAAACCAAAGATATTTTATGGAAAATGTGCCGGCAGTGTTACCAACTCTCAAAATATTTATCCCTAAAACTAAATCAAAAACCCCAAAAAACCCGCCAACTACTTGAAAAAAACCCAAATTTTTTTTTTAGGGATATTTCAATAATAATTGATAAATGATATACTGTAGGTAATGTTGTTGAAAACACAAAAAAAAAACAAATATATATTGGGTAGCATCGCGTTACTTGTACTTATTGGTGTACTTCTGCCAGTACCCCTTTTTATTTTTGGTTCCTTTAGGCATAATAAACAAATAATTGCTTGTCGACGCTGCAGTATATAAATTCCAACTAAACAATCAACATACATATGAATTTTCAGTAAGCATAGGCACAATAACCACCAATCAAGTAGTTTAGCGGCTACGCTAGGTTTGTCTAACATGGTTTGTGATAGAAAATAAAGTGCCCCTTCGTAGCGCCTACTCGCGTCAAGGCAAGAAAACATCACAGTTTTCAAGTAGTTTAACGGCTACGCTAGGTTTGTGTAACATGGTTTGTGATAGAAAAGAAAGTGCCCCCTTCGTAGCGCCTACTCGCGTCAAGGCAAGAAAACATCCCAATTTTCAAGTAGTTTAGCGGCTACGCTAGGTTTGTGTAACATGGTTTGTGATAGAAAAGAAAGTGCCCCCTTCGTAGCGCCTACTCGCGTCAAGGCTAGAAAACATCACAGTTTTCAAGTAGTTTAGCGGCTACGCTAGGTTTGTGTAACATGGTTTGTGATAGAAAAGAAAGTGCCCCCTTCGTAGCGCCTACTCGCGTCAAGGCAAGAAAACATCCCAGTTTTCGAGTAGTTTAGCGGCTACGCTAGGTTTGTGTAACATGGTTTGTGATAGAAAAGAAAGTGCCCCCTTCGTAGCGCCTACTCGCGTCAAGGCAACAAACATCCCAGTGTTCAAGTAGTTTAGCGGCTACGCTAGGTTCGTGTAACATGGTTTGTGATACAAAAGTGAATAAAATTTATAAAAAATAATTACTGAAATTATAAACATGTTTTTTTACGTTATTGATATTATTGCTTAATGGCAACACTTAATTTTATGTGGTAATATGTTATCTTTAGTTTTTTCTATGATCTTTATTCTCAGAAAAAATGGCCTGTTATATTGTATGTAAATTCAAAATTGTACAGTCGTTTAACACAGTTTAACTCAGTTAATATTGCCGAGTGTAAACCAATTCTTTCAGATTCGGATTTCCCAGACCAAAGTTAGTATAAAGATAATTAAATTTCTTCTTTCGGAGTATCGCCCATAAAAAGATGTTTCTTTAATTTATTGCAGATTGTTTGTGTATCGAAAATTTTTAAGTCGTGTTATTCAGTTTATATTTGCTTGCCCCAACCTAATTCTTTCAGATTCGGATTCCCCGGCCCAAAGTTAGTATACAGATAACTAGTTTTATTTTTTAGGAATTTCGCCCATAAACCGAACTTTACCCAAAGTATAATTTACTTTCCAGTAGTCGTAACATGTTCTTGAATTTGGTATGACACAAATTTTGTGAGATCTTTCGACATGCGATATCGCGCCAAAAATTCGGGATCGTCCCAAATAATTATATTACATGGGGCCGAAATATATTTGTAATAAAAAACACATAAATTTGTTGTAGACCACTTTTATTTTATTAACACTCTACCGGTTTCGGAAGCACCCTTTCTTCGTCAGGAGAATATTATAACGAACCTATGATATTGAATATTGACGGATATATCACCCTTCCTTCGTCAGGGAATATTATAACGAACCTATATTGAATATTGACAGATATACCATAGATTGGTTCTATTGATATATTCTCCTGCCGAAGGAAGGGTGCTTCCGAAACCTATCTGGTAGAATATTGACAGATATATCATAGGTAAGTTACAAAGATATTGAAATTTTGAATATCTTTGGTAAGTTATAATATTCTCCCGACGAAGAAAGGGTGCTTCTAAAACCGGTAGTGTGTTAATAAAATAAAAGTGGTCTGTAACAAATTTATGTGTTTTTTTATTGTAAATTATGGCGAGCCGCAAAGTTAATGCTTTTTACAAATATGAAATATATTTGGTTTTCGATGCAAGACATACATATGTATAATGTTGAAGTGCGCAATTTTCTACGTCAAATGTGTCCAAATGATGGAGAAACTATCGGTTTTCGGAAAGTAAAACCAAAAGTTAAAAGGGACGTACAAGAGGCGGTTAAAATGATTGAAAAATGCAGTTTTGTGATATGTAACTGTAGTAATTTCTTTTACTCTAACTTTTACTCTAGCAACCATTGAAACAGAACAAACTCGAAATTGAAAGCATAATTCGTAATCTTGACTTTAGTGTTTTTATCTCGGGAAATGTGTTATCATTCGGTTGGTTTTTTAATTTATTTTTACTTCATACAACTTAGCATTTCTGGAAGAGGTTACCATAATTGAACTAGTTTGAAATGTTGAGTTTAATTTAAGCCGAACGATGATTCGTTAATGCAGGTGGCAAGAAAGGTTCGTAGGAAATGCGTTTAACAAGGTTAGGTCATACGGTCCTTTTTCGAAAAAAAAAAACTCTTCGGGCTGCTTTAGAAAACTCGAACGCCTGAAATAAAACACTGTCACTTGTTTTGAAGTTAATTTAAATCTCCCAGTGGAACATGGACTTCAAGCTACGTCACGAATTTTTAGCCAATCATCGGATGAGCTAACCTTGTTAAACGCATTTTCTACGAACCAGGGGTGGTAAGTATCAAAAGATTCGAATATCGATGCGGGTAGGTACCTACTAGTCTCACTGCTAATTATCATTATTTTATCGCATCTCCAATGTCGTGGAATATTGAAGGTATGCTAATAATATGATTTTCTAGAAAACGTGGCAAGCTATTTAAGGAAGGTTTCCGGGTGCGTGCAAATATGTGGCGTTTAATTAATGTTTTGTGACTAAAGCGCTCCATTTATTTACATTCTTCCGTGTCGGGTTATTTGGGTTACTTTATTATTACATTAATTATTACAGAGCACGTTTCGAAGCTTAAGTTTTAATGAGAATTAAAACATTATTACCGGTATCGAGTTTTATGAGGCGAAATAGTTAAATATAAACTTAAACATTTCTCGAGGTCAAGTTTCATCAAAACCGCTACATATTATTTTTAGCCTTAAAAAAACTACACCCGTACAAAAGTTTTAACTGCCCGTAGGCTAGGCATGGGAACTCAGCAACTCCTGTTACGAAGTGCTGTGAGTTTAAGAAAGAGGAGGTGAATGTAGGGAAGGAACGGGGAAATGGAAACAATTAGCAGGATAATAAAATTTGTTTAAAGAACATAGCAAAAACCATGCTAAGTTTCGAATCTGAATGGTAGTTTCTCAACAGGGCCATATTTAGAATGTCTTCCACCCTGGAACCTGGAAGGCAATAACCAGACACAACCGGAAATATGCCATTTTTAAATAAATTCTAGATGATGTGTGCTTTATCTGCGGATGTGGATGTCGAAGGATCTTGTATGTGTTTTGACCATTGCATAAGTAAAAAGAATGCACATAGGGAAAGGAAAAACAAGGACTCCCATCGGAACCTTGTGGCACTCTGCTATCTTGGCTGGGTTTATTCTGCACTTACGACTATATTTGTGTCGGTTTGCGGGTATATTAGAGATGTTCATGCGGCGATGGTCGATTAAAGACTGTGCAAAAAGTGAAGTGACAGTTTTCTTACTAATTCCCTAACAAAGGAAATTGTTTTCTAAATGTCGAATTTTTCAAAATTATGGAAGTACGATTCAAATGTTTTAATTAGTTTTTTTGATAATATTTCATGTTTGATATTAAAATTTTATTATTTAGAAACTAGTTTTATTATCTAGTTTTTAAAAATGTATTTATTTTTACGACGACTTTTAAAATAAGAAATATCTAAAGCCCATTAAATTTCAAACACCTCATAAGCATTCCGGAAATACATGTAATTTCACCGTTTTATTGGGACTTTTAGGTCAAAAATATTTTAACCCTCAGGCCCGTCAGACGGTCGAAATATTTTTGCTTTGTAATAAAATCCAAATAATTAGAATATTTCTGAAAATGTTCAAAAAATTGAAAACACACAAAAAAAGTTGTAAGACAAAATGTATTATAAACGTTATCGACACCTCAATTTTTTTCATATTTTATTTAACAAAGTTTCATAATTTTTTTTCATATTGCGGTCGGCAACTTTAATTTCATAATTGCCCGCGTGACCTAGTGGAAGCCGGAAGTTCGCAGTTGGAAGAAGAAATTTTTCGAGCCCAAAACGTAAGTTTTTCGATTGCATTCATACTCTAATATCACAATTATTTTGTTCTGTATGTTATTATTTTGCTATCTACACATTTCTTTGGACAATTGAGTTTATTTTAGGACTGGTTTTGAAGCGTTCGTGAGTAGGGATTAACCAAAAATTTGCGTTTTAATTTAAAATGAAACCTCGGGAATGGTTGTACCGTTTTTATCGGGGATGATTTTACCGGTACAATCAACCCCGTGCTACAACTAACCACGAGGTTTTTTTAAAGATTCTGTGAGTACAGCTCCCAAATCATACGCTCAAGTGCATGTCCATGTCAATCCGCCATACTTTCAATGTCCAAACCCTTTTCACTTTATGTATTTATGTTAATGTTGATTGAATGCAAATCCTGGTCCCACGAAGATTGCACATAGCGAGAACTTGGATACATGTGTTATAAATGTGAATCTGAGTTTAAAAAAATTTCAATTATGTTTCTTTTGCATTTTTATAATTTCCTGATTTATTTATAACGATCATTTTTCATAATATTTTCATTATTTCTAAATAGATAACATGGTGATAGGTTGTTAGTTATTAAACTTTTATTTTATATAGTTATGTAGCAGCCAGCCTCTGCTACCCCATGCCTTGGATTGTTTCCGAAAAATATTGATCTTTCCAAAAGCGTCGCCCATATTAAAATGTTCGAATGCCGAACCATCGAGAACGTTCCGGCCACCGCTCGTAATTACGTGACTCGATAGTAGGTACCTATCACATCGATACTGAGCTGCGTTATACCTACATACCTGTACCTACCTCTCACGCGTTCCAGAAAAAGTTCTAAACATTGCGCGCCTTAAATGCACAGTTCGGGCGCTAACAAGAAATTCGTCGAATAAAAATTACTGCCGCACAAAACAACACTTCGACTTACCGGGCTATATAAAGGTGCCCGGCAAAACACATAGAGTTCAGTGTTACGGTGTTTTTTAATTGCGTTCAGCAAGCTCGCCTCAAGCACCCGCAGTTAACCTTGACCCAGTGAGAAACTACGTTTGTTTTGTTTACCAAAACGCCGGTAGTGTAATAAATCTGTTTCGCTGTCCATTCCTGAATTGATTTGCACATTGTAATTTTTGGTAGAACTCAATAAAGACTTCCAATACTCAACCTCATTGTTCTATATTGACAACCCCCAACCGCGAGTTCTACAGTTGTATAGTTTCTATAAGTTATAAGGTGACCGATCCCTCACCAAGCCAAGCATGTTTGCTATTTTTTGTTTGTTGGTTTTTAGTTTATTTGTTACGTTTATGTTATGTTTTTTTCAAAACTTGGTTAATTTTATTATATATATTGTATGGTTACAAGTTTATATTTTTTTGTAAATTGTTCCTAAAAAAATTGTATGTAGAATTTGTAGTGCGGTTGTTTGTCGGTAGTACAATTTTTACTTCCCATAATATGGTAAGAGGTTATTTCTTATTTAATTTTTCTTTTATGTGGGTACATAGTGCCTATAAGCTATAAGGTGACCGATCACTCAACAAGCCAGCGTTTTTGTTATTTTTTGTTTGTTACTGTTTTTTTTGTAATAAATGTTGTATTTTCAACACTCAGTCGATTTTTAATACGTGTATTCTATGGTTACAGGTTTACATTATAATTATTTTAATTTAAATAAGACTTTAATATTTAATAGTTTGAGCCAGTGTGTTTTTTCGTTGTATATGTATAGTCGTAAAAAAATAATTGCAAAATGAATATATATACATATTGTTTGGGGACAATTGTACCGCGGGGATAGTTGTACCACAATGATTTCATACGAAATTTTATTATTTTTTCTTCTCTTTTCTTGAGTTTAATAAAACATGCTATGTTGTTAATATATATTTGTATTGTCATTTTATTATATAATAATAGTTAAGGTTCTTGATAACACTTCAACTGACGAATTCTATAAGAGATTTCTTGTGGTCAGATAAATTGTGTATTACGTTCAATGTAATTGAAATTTTGAAAAGTTATTTTATAAACCAACAAAAAAACTGTTTTTCCTCACCAAAATTATTAAAATTAACTAAATTTATCCACAAATTCTGTGTTTTAATTTAAATTCCGCTACTGGTACAACTAACCCCGGGGTAGGGGTCAATTGTAGCATTTCCCCCGATCTGTTTATGCGCTTTTAGCTTAATTTCTATAAGATTTAGAAAAAATAATAGAATAAGAATTTGGTAGACAACTAAATTATCTGCCGTCGAGTATGAGAATTTTTTTCATAAACATTATACCTAAGATGTGAAAAATGGTCAAAGTCAAATTGGTACAATTGTCCTCGGTCTCCCCTACAGTGGAGATTCCATCACATACATACTTAGAAGCAAAAACTGTCTTAATTAAATATATAATTTTTCTATTGTTTTGACACTTTCATAAATCTTCCTATACATACTTGAACTTGTAGAAATAAACTTGAAGTATGATACTTATACAGTAATTGTTGATTTTTTGCCCGTCCACCCCTTGTGCCCCCCCCCCCAGAAAAAAATCCTGGATCCGCGCTTGAAATTAAGAGAGAAACAAAGATATCTACGAGACCTATATGCTGTTATTCCCAAAAGCTTAAATCTTTTCTCTTGTCGAGATTCTCCGTAATTGCCTAAAGATATTAGCATCAATTTTCTGGAAATATTTGTTAATATTTGAAACATGTGCAGATTGGTTCAGTCTGGAGCCAGTTGTAGACGATACACGAAGTAATACCACGAAAAGGGTTAAATTATAAAAGTTTATTAACCTTGAGGGATGGGTCTGAGTTAGTGTTATTGTTTGTTCGGTATAATTGTATTATTCTCTTGTGGAATGTGACTACCAGTGATGAAATAAAGTGCGTACCGGGGTACTAACCCAGTTTGTTAAATATTTTGCACAAACATCTGTAGGTATTTTTTAATATTGCGTTGTAAAATGATATTCATTTAACTCTGAAGGTAGACGCCAAAATTACTGTACTTTTTTATATCTACTTAAGTATGTAGGTACATGAAATATATTTTTAGTATTTTAGGTATTCCTGCGCAAAGGATTAATACATAATGAGCCGTCTAAAAAAAAGTGAAAAAATCGTTGATCGCAGGAAAAAATATTTAGTGAAATATAGGTAATATTTCCTGCCCAATAAATGGACAAATATCAAAAAAAGAAAAAGGGATTTCAATGGTTTAAATGCCCAGAAAAATGCATGTGGTCGTCGGCCGATCCACATGTTTGGCATCTTGGCCTGTCGAGAGCTTAAAACAATCCAGTTACAATACTTCGATGTTCGTCATCAGTATTATTAGAAGCTGTGCCCGACTGTATGGGTTGGGGTTTGTGCAGTTCAGGACTTGGCAGCGGATGAACCTACTGCGTGAAGAGAGGCCGGTTGAGGGAGGCCCTTTGACCTCCCCAACCGGACACTTTCGACTCATCCACTTGCACAGCAATGGGAGGGATGGATTCATACGTCCGTCACTCCTGGACACACCGACCATCAGGTTCCTACCCACCCTGATACCTTTTCCTTCCCAGTTCTTCCTCTCCTGCCTTTCCTTGAAAAGACTCAGCATGCCAAAATATGATAGGCCCTGAAGGAAATCATTTTAATGATCAAGGCCTCCCTTATGGAGATAATGTAAAAGAAACCCATGGCAAGAGGAAATTATCCAGGAGTATTCCACTTCTTGTATTGTAACACATTTTCATAGACAAATATTCACATAGGTGATCGTCATTATAATCCATAGAATAATGAAGAACACTATAAATGCCTTCCACGTAGATATGAATGGAAAGCAGTGTCGCCACCGACTTTTAGTTCTAGCCCATTTAGCATGCGCTATGTCTCTCTTGAACTCGCTGGACATCGTAATCGCCATACCTTAGAATTTCATAATTTATTTATTTATTTATTGTTGTTATACGCCCGTAGGGGCTTTTACATAGATTAGAAAATAATATTTAAGATATCGAGGATTACTCATACATAGAATTTATACCAAAAGTTAAAAAAGTGAAAAAACTTTTAAGATAATGATGGTGAAATAGTGGTGAGAATTTCTCAAGTCTGTCAAGTTTCGAAAGTCTGACTATAATATATAATAGTCAGACTTTCGCTCACAAAACATGCGCACATAGCATTTCTTGTTTTTGAAGTGAAACTTCTATAGCCACGCTACGAATCGGATTTCAGATGAAACGGAAATGATGATTACTGCACCTGCGACGTATCGACTGCGCTCATTGGCCGCTTTGATTATGATATCACTTTTAAAGGCTCCTATTGGTTGAGATATGAAACGGAAATTACGATAGGTCTGGTCGCTTTGATTATGTCCTCACTTTTCTAGTACCTGTTGGTTGAGATTGTTTTGGTAAATTTTAAAACTGCACTCGAATTTTTCTTTATCTATCAGTTGGTGGCGGTTGTTTATATGGCTTGATCAGACTAGGCAAGTAGTTTAGTCGCGTGGTGAGTAACTTGACTGACCAAAAATCTTTCACATTACGGTCGAGTAGAGTAAATTAGTGAGTGGTGCCTTGGAAAATGGAAGAGCTGCAACGCAAATAGGCGAATCTTAGTTTGTAATGGATATTTTAGAAGAGGTAGAAGAAGAAAATTTGTGAGGTGATAGTAAAGAAACTGTTAATGCGAAAATAGATTAATAGCAGAAAATATATAGAATTTTGGAATAAATTTTAAAATTTAATCTACCTACTCCACTAAATTTATGGTTTTCGGACATGTTTAGTTATAAATTACTCGTTACTCGACGTAACATAGTTGGTATGACGTCAGGAACATGCAGTTTCTAGCGCAGTTTATTGTTGGCGATTAGTGTGCGATGTTTTCAATTGTAGTGTTGAGAATATTTTTTGCAAAAAGACGGACTTCAGACTGGCCGGAAATTGCATTCCAGTTGCATGGGTACAACAAGAGTAAGTGAACCTACAGAGGTTTTAATCAAAAATGTAATTTACAATGGTTTCCATAGCAAATTCCTGTAAAGTTTCGAGCTGCAAATATAATAATAGTAATATTCGTAATTCGTAAGAAAAGATCTACTAAATGTTATCAAAATGGTAGGTGTAAAAGAAAACCTAAATTTTACCTTGAAAATACCATCATAATAATTCTCAGTAAATTTAATCACAAAAATTGGAAGTCTTGATACAAAAAAAATCATTTAATTTATTCACTGGAGCATGTTCTCAAAATTCATTACACACATTGAATCAATTGCTTGTAAAATTATATTTATTTATTTGAAGTAAAGGGAATTAAATTTTTCCTACGACGCCGAAGCGTAGGAATTCTTCGGAATAAATTAATAAGGAAATACATCGGTAAAGAGTAGTATCTAATACTAGCGCTAGCAGTATTTGAAATCCGGGTTTTATGTAGTTTAATTTGACAAGCCACGAATATTGGGCACAAAACCACTATCATACTACAATTATGTTACTCTATTTTATACACGAGCAGATAAAATCTAGCTGATCGTAATTTAAGATATTTCCACATGGTTATATTATGAGTTTCTGATAATTTTCCACTTTGTAGTCACAAAGAAGCAATATAATTACCATTATGATATCCACAGCAAACAATACAAACAATAACAAATAATTCCGGCTACGATGGTCTCATATTGTTCAGCGAAATGTTCAGGTTAGGTTAGGTAAATTCGTTACTCAAATGTCTGTATTAAAATCAGTTTTAAATTGTGTTATTATAAAACCGTCTCACAACTCACAATATCATAATTTTGAAAAGGCTCGATAGAGAATTGACGGTGAGGGAAATGGGACCCCCTGAGAAGGACGGGGGAAGTGATATAGGTCTAAGTTGACCATTTTTTTTTCGTATTAGGACATGTTTAAAAAAAACTTTCAAGATTACCTTCACTTTCTTAAAATGTGTGATGAAAATTTTGGGGATAGATAAGTATTCAGGCTTTGGATTTTTTTATGCAATGGTTTGTGATAACGACTAACCAGGACAGGGGACTGAGAATAATTACTGCAGTGGTAAAATCAGTATGATGATGATTATACGTATCCTTTAGGGGGGGGTGAGGGGGGGGGGGGGGGGAGGTGCAGAAATACTTTCACCGCTTGTCTCATTTTCGACTATGGTTATTTAAGTGTGTAAGAAAAAGCTGCGACATGACATATATACAACGTGTCCGGAAACTCGTAGTACAAGTGGGAAACTGGTGAATTTACATCACGTAGAGAACCCAAAAAACTTATTTTTTTCGATCTAAGCATTTCGATTTTAATATTATTTTTTTTCTATTTTTCCATTTTTTCGGCAACTAAAGGGTTAAAAAAATTTTTGAGCCCGGTTTACCCTTCGTTGCATTTTATAAGACATTACACAGCTGAAATCAACCCCCTAGTGAAAATTTTTTTCAAATTTAACCAAAAAAATTCCAACTTCGGACCCGATTTACTCGAAAACGAAAGCTCAAATCAAAAAAAGTTAAACCACAAAATCGACTCCAAATGTGATGTGGATTCTCCAGTTTCCCGCTTGTACTACGAGTTTCCGGACACCTTGTATATATATATATTTTTATACAATGGGGATTTATACCCGCTCTGCAAGTAGCTTGCCAGCAGGAGATTAGTTCCACGTTTGTGACTTAGCAGGGGTGCCCGGGTTCATGTGGTGAGGTTTGTCCGGATCTTGGCGGTGAATTTGTCTGCCCACCAACTGCGTGGCAGACCAGATCGGGAGAGGCTGGTTGAGTAAGAATTTTTGATCTCTCCAACAGGACTCTCTCGGAACATCGCCTTGCACTGCAGTAGGAGGGATAGATTCATATATCATTCACTTCTGGACACACTCACCCCCAGATTCCTACCCACCCCTTACTTTTTTAAAAAGACTCTCCACACAGCTTCCCCAAGGATGACATACACCTTGATGGTAATTATTTTCCTCAGGGCCTCCTGTATGAAGGTAATGTAAAAAAATGAATGGTTTTGACATGATAGCGCCCTTGAGGTGATTTTTCACAAAAACGGCGCTCTATAAATTAGCCAAATATTATTATTACAATATTAATTTATTTGTTGTTTTGGAACACTTACTCAGTATTAAGACGAAAAAGTTATGAGATTAACTTTATAAAGAGGGTAAATGTTAATATTCCACTTAAAAATGCACAGTTTAAGATTTTTTTCCCTGGAAATAACAAGATTTAAACAAAAATATAAATAGTAATTAAAAAAATAAAACACAAATAAAAATATATTTTTCATTTTTTATTTAACTTTTATGAGTAAAACCTCAAATTGTAATATTTAAATAAATTAAGACAATATAAGCGAAACTCAATCGAAAATCTGGAAACAGAAAAATCAGAAAAACATATTGACACCTCTGGGACTCGAACCCAGGACCTCTTGCTTTCCGGGCAAACGCGCTAACCTATATATTGTCTTCATTTATTTTAATATATTTTTCTCTTTTTAAACGTAATACGTTGTAAAAAGAGAATAATAAATAGTAAGTAAGAGTAAACAACAACCATTCATATTCGAGTTAGTAGACAAATATTCAGGACTGTTTACAGAGATATCTATATAGTCACATTCAATAGTATTATATAGACGACATATTCGAAACAGTGGATTGAAGTTGGCAATATTGTTAATAAATAATTCAAAATGGAATATATTACAACTCCGCCATTAAATTACGCCCTTCAGGAACATTAATGTGAATATTGCTCAGGCAATGAGTGGTTTGAAGCTTATCATCAATAATTTTGTGTAAGTATAATTTTTTTTCAGGGTTTTTAAATTATCGACCCTTCCTAATGAAATCCCCTGGTGTAAAATAAGCTGAGTGCGAATTATTCGCAAACTCTAAAAGAGGAACTTTCTCGAATTTGCTTAAAAATATTTTTTAAATACTGGCGAAATGAGCGCATTGTTCTTAGAAAAAAAGCTTAAGCGAAAGCCTTGCGGAATTTATTTCTTCGAAGAGGAGGCTACTTTCTTCCCTCCTAGCAAGACGGAAGAGTATTAAATCCCTTCGCTAAAAACTTGTTCCTTTATAAACTGCGTTTTCTTACCCATAACCTAAACTTTCAGGCACACCTTGTTATGAACTTTACATGTAACGTAAAATATAAGAAACACATCACACGTTTTTCCTATTTTATATCCCCTTTTTGAGTTAACCAGGACATTCGCCTCTTATTCTTCCTTCTCTCGTACCTTTCCCAGTGGATTTATAGCTCATGTGCAAAAATAAAACTGCGAAATATACAGCAATACACCGATTTAAGAAGATGGCAGAAATCTAAGAATATTTTTAGATTTCTGAAATTTTGCAAGTTGAGGTAAAGAGGTTTGCTGTAACTGTCGAATTTGCGAATATACCGCTCACTGGATATCATTGGATACGAATTATAGATAGCTTTAACCACCAAGCTGTTTCCCTGTATTATAAGATGTATGAATATGGATACACCGTGATTTATTGTGCCCAGAAAGAGTTGTGTTTTTTTACCTTTCATCGTCTCTGCCCAACGTTGCGGATAATTGCGTGGTGACTAGTTATTTGATCAACTGTCCGAGGGATCAATTTTCAGGAAGGTTAGGGAACGTACCCATACTACGTGACACGTTTAGGGGGGGGGGGGGGTCTTCAAAATGTCAACGCTCCATACAAATGAGCGGCGAATTGCTTAGGATTTTGGTCACCGGGGGGGAGGGGGGGGGTTAAAAATTGCAAAAAGTTGGTCACGTAGTATGGGTACGTTCCCTTAACTGTGAGCGGGGCAATTGTCGTCGGATCAATTACCGATTTACCTTTTTTTTTTAATTGTTGATACATTATTATTTTACAAATTTTTATAGAACAAACCAGGAATGTTGGCCTCACTGAGTTGTTTACCCGTACCGAGGCCCCCATTTTATAATATAATACTTTATACATATAGTTTGAAAAAAGAAATATACAAAGTTGGTGAAAAAACAAAAAAAAATCATTTAAAATAAAGATAATTTTAAACTAAAAATAGAGATCAAAAATTAAAATTATTTTAAATTACTAAACTAAAAAAAATAAAATAATAAAGTAATCAATGAAAATCGGCGTATATTATGTTGTATGTGTTTGTGAGTGTTACGTGTTTTATATTGGTTTTGTGTGTTGCGAGTATATGTTTTATTCTTTTATGTTATGAAATTTTGGTAAAATTGTCTATTTTGTTCTATAATCCATTTTTTATTTTGTGTCTGAAATTATTTTTGTTTTCCTCAATTTTTGTTTCAAGTGAAAGACTGTTGAATGCTTTTATAGCATGGTATTTATGGTGTCTTTTTCCAAAGGTAGTGTTTACCGTTGGAGTTTTTATGTTTTCTTTGTACGCTTGTCTAACCGGTCTATTAGTGATATTTGGTGTTTGTTGGAGTGTGTTTTTTTGGTCAAAAATGTAGTTCAGTAGTGTTTTAACATATAATTGGCGTATATCTAGTACGTCACAACTTTTATATATTTGATCTGTATCGGTTAGTCTATGTTTTTTAAGTATTACTTTTAATATCGTTTTCTGTGCGATTTCTATTTGAGCGATAGCTGCGTTTGTTGCTCCTCCCCAAGCAATTAATCCATATTCTATTATTGATTGACAAAATGCGAAATATATTGTTTTCATTTGTTTTATTTTATATATGTTTCTTATGTTTAGGAAAATGTGTATTGTTCTGAGGAGTTTATTTGTGATTTGTTTAATATGATGTGTCCATCTAAGGTTATGGTCAATTACGATACCTAGATACTTTATTTGTTCCGTTTTTTCTAGAGGAGGGCAATCGCAGATGTTTGTGTTAATGCATTCGTGTATTTTTATAGTATTTGTATCGTTTTTAACTGTCCCGTGTTAGTTATACTGTACGTTGAGAATTTTGTTTTCGATATGTTTAGTGTAAGTGTGTTAGAGTCCAGCCATGTTTTCACTTGCGTGATTCCTAGATTTGCTTTGTTATATACATTATTCCAATCCTTAGCTTTAAAGAGTAAAACTGTGTCGTCTGCGTAACTGATTATTTCACCGTCTAATTTAATGCTGCAAAGTTCATTTATATAAATGGTGAAAAGAATGGGCCCTAGTTTGCTTCCTTGTGGAACTCCGTGTGTAATCGGCAGTGGTTTGCTAGTATGGTTATTAATTTTGACTTGTTGTGTTCTGTCGCTCATATAACTTTTCAATAGTTGGAGTTCTTTATCTTTGATACCCATATTTTCTAATTTTTTAAAAAGTGTTTTGTGGCAGATTGAATCAAACGCTTTAGCTAAATCTAGATATATCGCTATGCATTTATACCTTTGATCTAAGTTGCTTTGTATATAATCTATTGTACTTGCCAAAGCTTCTTTTGTGCTTCTTTTTTCTCTAAATCCATATTGTTTATCCGAGATTAACTTGTTTTCTTCCAGGTATTTTATAATTTGGTTTTTTAATACTCTTTCGTAAATCTTTGATAGTGAGTTTAACAATGTGATTGGCCTATAGTTAGTTATTTCCATTTTGTCTCCGGATTTATAAATAGGTATCACCAATCCTTTTTTAAGAGTACTAGGAAAGAAGGCGTGTAAGGTTGATTAAGTGTGTTATAGATTTTAATATTTCATTTTTTATTATTTTAATGCAATCCGTTGTTATCTCATCTAATCCAGGAGCAATCCGGTTTTTGAATGTGTTTATTATTTTGTTAATTTCCTTTTCCGAAGTTGTTTTTATTATAAATCTGTGTTGTGTCGGTTGAGTATTGATGTTTGAAATGTTTGTTTGTGTTATTGTGTTTGTGCTATGTTTTTTACGGTTCGCTAAAACTTTCCCTATAGTTGCGAAGAAGTTATTGACATGGTTTGCTATAAATCCTGTATTTGTTTTAGCATCAATTTTGTTTGAGTTAATATTTAGATGTTCAATAGTATTTTTCTGTTTGTATTTTGTGTGTATGTAACTTCTTTTAAAATTCTCCATATTTCCTTTGGGTTATTATTTTCTTTAAGTTTTTCTCTGTAGTATAACTCCTTAGCTACTACTATATTCAGTCACATTCAATAGTATTATACAGATGACACATTCGAGACAATGCTTCGAACAAGGCTATACTTATTATTATGTTTTATAAAGAATTGTTATTAAAATAGACTTCCGAAATCATTTAAATTTTATTTGTTATTAACAAGTTTAATTTGTAGAGCTCCATTTTAATAAAAAAATAAAATTAATTAAAAACAAATGAACTTTGGAAACAAATAACGAAAAAAAAGAACATATGAACCTTGTTAAAAAAGTTGAGTGATTTTTTTAAAAGCTGTTTTTTACAAGGTGCTTTTAAAAACGTATTTTTTTAAAACAAAAATAAATATATATAAAACTTAACCTAAAAATCTGTTTTCGCATTTTTAGAACACTACTGAATTGTCCCTCTTTTACAGTGGTTTTCAACCTGTGGTACGCGTACCTCTAGGGGTACGCGAAGCCAAATTGGGGGTACGAAATAACGTGGCACGCATGTAAAATCATCGGTTAAAATGCCTGAAGCAAGGGCGGATCCAGGGGGGGGGGTCATGGGGGTCATGACCCCCCCCTCCTGGGTTGGGTCCAGGACCTAGGTGGACCACTAATTAAAATTGTTAAACGTTATGTTTTTTATATTTTTTGTATCTATTATTATCAAAATTACTTGCCTACTTTTTACTTGTATCTATTATTATCACAATTAAATTATAACTTCTTATGACTTGACCACGACTATGTGACCCCCCTGGCGCTATGTGACCCCCCCCCCTGGCGCCAAAGCTGGATCCGCCCTTGGCCTGAAGTCGTGTTACACTCTGTATAAAATTGCATTACTTAATTGTATTTGTGTGACTTGATTGTTAAATTCATGTAATAATTAGAGTATAAAAAATTACAAATGAAACACGTCTTTCATTACACATCTAAAAAAGATAGATAGAGGGTACGGGGAACAATAAATTTGTAGTGGAAGACAAGGGGTATGCCGGCTCAAAAAGTTTGAAGACCACTGCTCTATTAGATACACGATATATTTAATATGTTTAAATTAATTGTAACCAGTAGTTGTTCTCAGAAGCTTCGAACGAGGTATTAATGTACTTGAACCTAGTTTCTCCCCAAAATTCCATTTCGGCAAAGTGAAAAGTCATATTATTTATCGTATCTCACGTATATATAGTACAACACGTGCTACGGGGAAAACACACATATATTATTTCGAAAACCCATTATAAGATAGGCGAATTGATCCGTGGTGAGTTTCTTGCAAATATTAAAATTAAATTCAACTTCGTTTAAGATTAAGATTACGAAATAATACTAATACAATCTACAGTCAACATGAACAATTTTTATTATATTTATTCTAAACTTTGTGGAAATCAACATGCAATACCCATAAAACAACCTACATTCCACCTCGGAACAGGAATACCTAGCGAGGAGGACTGTGATCAACGACTTTACTTTGTATTTTAAAAATTATTAAAAAAAAGTTGATTTTTATTTTTATTCCTTTGTAGACAGCTCGAAACGCCCAAGCGTAATTATTGATTTTATTTTATATCAGTACGTACCTAAGATGGACTGAAGGAAGGAAGTTTAAACACAAACATGTTTAAATTTTGCAATATGTAACGAAAAGGCAATGAAATAGATTAAAACATATTATAAGGACAATAGTACTGCTATATTTTGCATTAGTCAGAATTACACTGAAATATGCGTTGCCAATTTGGACGCCGCTGTACAAAGTATGCATAGATAGCTTAGAACATATTCAAAATAAATTTATAAAATATCTTACCTTCAAATTCAACAATAACTTTGAATGTACATTTCAAACTTAACAAAGGCGGGCACTAGCTGATTCAACATGTACATGTAAAAGCCCGTAAATCGGTAAATCTTAGGTTTTAGTAGTAAATCTTAGGATTTACCAACACGAGTTGTGTGTAAATATTATGTTTTCCTGGAAAATCTTAAGATTGGCTTTTGCAGTAACATATAAACAGAATTTTAAATAATAAAATCTGCTGTACCGAAATTCTACTCTTAATTAATTTTAATGTAACCTTAATGCCTTACAACACTATTCCGCACGCTTAATTACCAAAACAAATTCAGCAACTAATTCGCCAATTAACCTTGCTCTTCATTCGTTCAATAATGTTTGCCTAAACTCTAACATCAACATTTTCTTTCAACTTCCACTCTTTTTTGTTTTGAAGAGTTTTAATTTTCAATGTACATTTGTTAATTAAATTTTAATTTTTTTGCGACCGGTTTCGACACGTCCGTGTCATTTACGAGCAAACTTAAAATTGTGAATGACACGGACGTGTCGAAACCGGTCGCAAAAAAATAAAAAAACTCTTCAAAACAAAAATATCTAGAAATTGTTACATAGTCAATGCCCAAGAAATACAAAAAAATACTTACATTCTTTTACACATTACGCACATCACCCGGTAATTAATAAGTATACATTTCACAAATAAGACATTACAAAGAAACTTATAATAGGTACCCAACGTGAAATATTTCTACCTGTAAATTTTTTTGTTACTGTAAACATTGTACTATTTGTGTCTATGATATAGAATAAATATATAAAATCGATGTGATGAACGCAGATGCTTACAAATAGGAAGGTTCTATGAGCGTACCATGACATTGTGTTGTGATAAATTATTTGAAATTCTAGTGGCAACGGTTTTTTTTAAACCAAACAGATCCAAAATAGTCACAATGTATGCTCTTGTTCGAGGCAGAGCAGGGTGAGATATCTGGGTGGTTGGGTGACTACATTTTCCACAGCTTGCTAGAGCGTAACTTACAAAAACGGAAAGAATGGTATTAAATTCATTATGTTATGTACATTTATAACGGAGGTGGAATAGCAGAATAGTCAGAGAAAGGGATAAATGTTCAGAAGGTACGTAATTGACTGAGTTTTCCTCAAGGTTCTGGGGTGGAGCGGAGTAAAGTTTGAAATAGGTTGTCATCTAAATTGCTATCAGCCACTCTGCCATCTTGGAAAAGTTATCACGCTTTATACCTGGAAGATGAATCCGATATTGTACGGAAAAAAGAAAAATACCCGCCCGCTTGGATCTATTTCAGAATATCTTATAACTCCAAGTTGACAACAAAAAAAAAAAAAAACTCGAAACTTAATGAAAAAATGATATCATAATTAATTATTTTTCGTTCCGGAATACAACTACTGAGTAATTAACAATACTAATTAAATATTTAGTAAGCTGCCACTCTTACACAAATGTCGTGGATTATTATCGAACATATTACGTACTAGCTGGTACCCGGCATGCGTTGCTATGCCATTCAAAGAAATAAATTGATTCTCCCTGCATGTCCTTTCCCGTGCATCCCCGTTCCCTTCCACCTTCCCCCTTCATCGTGTCTTTCCTCTCCGCAAACCCCACCTCCCCCCTGCCTTTCCTCCCTACCGCTGAAATATATGAAATACACACATTTTCATTTATACAAATTTCATAACGCCAGAGTTTACCATTATATATAGCCTATGTTACTCGTTGATAATGTAGCTTTCTATTGGTGAAAGAATTTTTCAAATCGGTTCAGTAGTTTCGGAGCCTATTCAATGCAAATAAACAATCAAATATTTCCTCTTTATAGTATTAGAAAGAAGACGGGCACATTTCTAACATTGCGGGTGAAAAAATACTTAAAAATGGACTTTCGTTAATTGTTTTTCAGCCGCAATAGGTGGCGCGCGAGTTTTGAAAAATGAGAGTCATATAGTTTAGCGGCAGGGAGGGGAGGGGAAAGGGTGGCCTAAAGGGAAGGGGAGCGTGGACGAATGTGAAAGGACACACAGGGAAGAATTTCTTTATTTAAGTAGCATTGCAACGCATGCCGGGAACTCTAGTATGCTATAAAATAACACAGGGAAGTATAACGATTCGGTACATTAGTATATTAACATATTTTTTCTTATTTCACTACAAGCTTTTTTTCTGCAGTATATGCGGTCGATTTGGTAGTGTTTATGAGTAATCTGAGTATTGTACCAGATAGAGGATACACTTTTACATATTATAACTGCGAACTCAACTCAAATTTCGATTTTTCGAAGATGTCTGACAACTGATCAACTGGACGATCAATATATAGGTAAGTTTGAAGATGTCTGACAACTGATCAACTGGACGATCAATATATAGGTAAGTTTGAAATGTAGTTCAAAAATAAATAAATAAATAAAACTTAAGTTTTGATTGAATAAAAGTAAACTTTGAATGTTGAATAAAATTAATAATAAATAATAAATTGAATATACCAACATCAATTTAAAATCGTGGAAAATGTGGTTTGGCCAGCAGAGAGGGAAAGGGTCTTAACTAAATTAGAATTTAACCTTTAAATTGATGTAGGATTGTATTGACAGATAGACATTTTATATTATTTCCTTGTATCTGAGGAGACGCACAAGTATTTCGTTTTATCTTTGTAATCTTAGGCGGATTCAAGATTTATTTGATATGTAAAGTACGAAAGTACACGTTGTGTGGGATTATTTGGCCTCCCCGGGGTTTTCAACGCGCTCAGATTTGGTTAAAATCGACACACTTCAACTTATTTCAAATAAAATGATAGAATGCTTACGCGGAAAACGTATTAATAATAATAATAATACTTGGATGATTTGCACAGTGCCTTTTTTTTTAAACTACCCTAAAGGGGCTGTACTGATATATAAATTTCTGGATATCGGGAGTTGTCCTCGCGATTTAGTTGAAAATTTTATTAATTTATACTGTGAAGAAGAGTGCTGCTCGATTCTCGAGCAGTACGAGACACGCGCTGCTCGAGTAATAACGAGCATAATTCCAAGTGAAAAATGTTTTTGTCAAAGAAACAGAGTAACAAATATATCAGGATGCCATATTATAACGAGGGGGGGGGGGGGGGGTTGTAATCGTACTGTGATTATTACAGTAATATCACACTACTGCCCATTTCAATGTTTCTATAAACAGACCCGCGCATAGTTATTAAATTAAAACCAGTTTTGTGTTTAGAATTCAAAAAATTAATTCCAGTTGCGGATTCATTTTCCTCCATCTCATAAGGCTGGTTGAGTAGAAGTGAAATTGCAATTGATGTCTGAAGAGCCGCAGACGCCTATGCAAAGAGCCGCAAATTCCGAACCCCCCCCCTGGACTAGACAAACCATTATTACAATTTAAGGAGTCTGCCCACTACACCGTTCCATACCATAACCGTACTCTGAACGTATCAGCCATGAAATTAACACGCTACGCCCTACTACGTCCACTAGAACACCGTATGATACCCGTACGTAACGGGTTTGGTGACCGTATGATACCCGTATACACCGGGGTTAGTGTCCGTACCTTCCCCGTTCAATAGGCGTACGGTGCCCGTTCTATCGGTTGTAGTCATTTCGCCTGTGTTTTCGTGTCGGACTGACGCGTCAGGAGAATCATAGTGTTATTGTCAAATCATTAAAATACCTGGATATAAATAGATGGCTATTAGAAAATTATCTGTAAGAGAATTAGCGTTGATTGCCACTATTTTGGACGAGGAGGAGAAAGTGGAAATTGAAAACCGAAAAAATTAACGTCTAGACGTTACTGGGTTCACGACGTTCTAAAAAAAAAGAAAAATCGAGGGAGAATACTGGATAGTTATTTAAGCGACTAGTTGATGATGAAGAAATTTTTTAGAAAACGGGGATCATATGCGTATGATCCCCGCCGATTTCTAACACCGTCGCGTGCGAATATTGTCATCGAGAATTTGCCGTCAGTCCGGTCATGGTAAGCGACGGTGTTGGTCGGTGACGGGACGGGCTAGTGGGCAGCGTTTCATACTGATCGATACAAAGAATATTTTTTTGCATGCACCGCTACGGTTACGGTCATGGTATGGAACGATGCAGTGGGCAGAGACCTTTATGGCTAACAGATTGCCTCCACCGGTTCGTCGGTCACTAATACAAAACTATGATATGTACAATGCATTTGAATAATGAACGTGATGCTGCATTAAAATGTACTTGTATATTATTATGAAAAAACTTATCCAGAATGGTGATTGTATAACTTGTGTATTATTTTTTGCATTAAGACAGCGTTACGAGACAATTAAGACAAAAACGCAAAATCCTTCGGATATCGGCTGTCAAATTTAATTGATTTTCTATAGCTTGTTATAACTACTTACATATGAGCCCAAAAGGCGTTGATAAATGACTATCTGTTCGTCGTATTATTTTAATGTTTGCGCGCGATGACATTCAATTCACAAATTATTCGCGACTGACATCTCTTAACGTTACAAAATGCGTCGTCATGTCTGGCGTTAGAGTAACTACTTTTAAGAGTTTATGTCTTAACGCGAGCACAATGTTTAGTTCTTAAGCGCGATACGAAATTCTACATTTAAGAAAACTGTCAACACGTGTCGTATTCGGCTGATTTAACACGTGTTATGCTCTCGCAAAAGATCACCCTCCTGGTTGAGTTATAATGAAATGCTAAATATCTTGGAAACGAATTGGTAGGTAGTAGAGATGTGACTTTTACATTCATAATCGATTATTAAATAATCGATTCTTTGTCTTAGCATGAAAAATCGGTTTATAAATAATCGATTTTTCTTGAAAATTTGTTATAAAAATCGATTTTTTTCCAAATTTGTCAAATTAAAATAAACGCGTAAAATGTCTTTAATCACAGTTTTTTTAAATTTAAAAATATTCAACAGAAATTATAAGTTTTAATATAATCAACCGAAATTGAAAGATTTTTTGAAAAACAATCAACATAAATTATAAATTGTTCTTTGACTCTGTTGACTACATCCAGTGACAAGTTTGATTAGAAACTTCAACTAATTGCTTTCAAAGCACAAAAGAAATGTCATCGTAGACGCACAGATGGCGTTAATGTCATGTTTTTTTTATCAACATCATAGAGGTTCGCGCTCCGGATTCCGGACTAATGACTAAGCGTAGCAGGGCTGCGATTGAAAAAATCGGCAGTGTAAAAAAAATCGATTAATAATTAATCGATTTTTTTAGAAAATTAAAATCGCTTAATAAAATCGATTATTATTTTTTCACATCCCTAGTAGGTAGGTTCATTCTTAATGTAACTTTTTACAGATAAAATCACCGTTATAACTTTCTTGCACTAAGAACTGGAATCTTCTGATTAGTCAGACTGGAAAGTTATAATATATTCCGTCTGGAAGTTAAAACATGTTCAGATTGGGAAGTTATAAAGACGTGTTTTCATAAAAAGTCATATTTAATGGAGTTTTAGAATGAATCAATTAAAAGTTTCGAAATCAGAAATAACCAGCGCAGATCCGTAAAAAATCCGGCGGAAAGCCTGAATTCTTTTTCAATTCAATTTTTAAAATTACAATTTTGATAATATTCTGTTAACATTATTATATAAGTACTTTATTATTTGTCTGAATTCTTCAATACTTTCCACAGTCCGTTCCAATTTTGAAAATGACACTAACATTCAAAGTAGTAAATTCTAGTTCGCTGAGTCAAGAGTTATACGGACAGACACACAACCGAAATTAATATTTAATGAAAGTTCATTTTTATTATCGTCATCCAACTTCGATGTACCAAGATATAAAAATGATTTAATTTTATTGATTGCCTACTAGCAGAAATTAAGTTGGGTCAATATTTTTAAAGCAATTTTTTGTGTCATGTATATGTAAGTTTGATTTTAAGCCTAATGCTGTTAGGCTGTCGGTGTTATTTATTTTTGAAGTAAAAGCACTGTTGTGTTTTAAAACTCGATAAAACAAAAAAGTGTTACTAGAAAGAGACAAACGCCTATACTGACCCCCCAGATTCCTATCCACCCCTAATACCTTTTTCCTTCCCAGAACTTCCTCTCCTTCCTTTCCCAAAAAGACACTCCACACAGCATCTTCAAAGATGACATAGGGCCTGAGGGGAATTTTTTTCCTCAGGGCCTAGTGTGGATCTAATGTAAAAAAAAATAAAAATAAAAGAGTTCAAGATTAATTTGAGGAAAACTTGAATTCTGAAAATCACCAAGTACTAAAAACATGAATATGCTCCTATATTGTAATTTTACCCATAATATGCTTCGTGGCCCCTAGTTTCCGCCTCCGTATACAATATTTACGTGGAATAAACTTAAGCAGGCAGACATTGGAGGACCCACCACTTACCCGCCCTGGTATAGGTAACAGATGGTTACCCCTTCAAGGCTCTTGCAAGGACTCTAATTTTTTTGGTAAAAACGACTCTACATTTGAAAACGAAACTAAACCTCCAATGTCCCTGCATACGTTGTTAGTAAGCAGCATGCAAGTGCTTAGCGGGAAATACAGATACAATATGTGTTAGTAAGACAAAATATAGACAAGACAGTAGGACAGGTTGGTGAAAGTTCACGAGGTGGCAAGCGCTGGGTGATTGTATCCAGCGTATCCTACAAGCACCTGTTTCGGAGGAAGACACAGTTGATAAGTAATAAAGGCATGGCAAACGGTTGGCAGTCCTCTCCAATCGATTGGCAGTCCCAGCAAGAATGCGCATGACGTTCGGTCTAGTAGTGAACGACACTCAGCTTCCGCGCCCCTTAGCCGGTTCCTCGGTGATGCCTCAAAGAAAAGTAAATGGGAGATTGGGGGGAAACACCCGACGACCCTAAGGAATTCAGCGTCGAGTAGCCGGAGGCAAGGCGAAGGAGAGCCGAGGTCGCCCCCCCAAACCTAAAGCCTGCACATGTTGCTGGGGGTGGCGCAATTAATTTTAGACGGCACCGTGCCATCGTCGACCGACTCCTGTTGATGCAAGGACGAGGTCTAGCGCACCCCCAGAAGGGGAAAAAGAAACATAACAAAATAGATAGATGCAGTTCAGTTCAGCCTTCTGATCGAAGCAAAGTAGCATTGTGAGACTAAAAAGAAAAAGAGAACAAAGAAACCAAAACAAACTAAAAAAAAAAAAACAAATTCAAGTATGTTAGTTGAATCAATAGTGTTCCTTGGAATATGAAGCTGGAAAACAAAATAAAATCACACAAAAATAATGAAAATAATAAACGGGTATCTCGATACAACATCGTTTAGCATAGCTTAGCTTGGTTAAATCTAAAAGAAACCATGTGAAAAGAAATAAAATAAGCAAAAAAAGATAATCACACAAAAATAAAAGAAATAGGAACAAAATGTATATAATAGAATAACATTAAGGTACCTAAGATAGAGATGATATAACAAAAAATATATATACAGATATAAAGCATAAAACACAAAATTCTTGCAGTAGATGTAATAAATTAAAGGGAATGTCCGTGGATTCAAGAGCAGATACACATGGCAACTTCATGATTTTACAGCTAGTCAGCGACTCTAAGATCAGGCCATCTTTCAACCCAGACTTTCGTAAATTTTCTCAAACACTCAAAGTTCACCTTATTCGAAACGAGATCCGCGTTCCAAGCTGGTCTCGTAGTAACTTGCAAGCCATCGAGCATTTCCTCTCGGGCATCCGTCAAAATCTCGCAGTGCCACAGAATGTGCTCGGCTGTTTGATCAGTATTACCGCAAGCGCAGTTAGAATGGGGTGATAGAGAGAGACTATGAAGTCTCCCTCTGAACTCCCCATGACCGGAGAGAAGTTGGGTCACATGATGATCCCTAGTGATGTACGCCCCTTCCATTCTGAGTTTAACTGACGGGAAGAAGGAGAAAGTCCACCTTCCCGTATTTGACCTATCCCAACGTTCCTGCCATTCTCTCAAAGTTCTTTCTCGCATCTCTCTAAGAAGTCCTGGGAGGGAAACCGCTCCACCTGGTATTAGCTCAATACCATGATGGGTTGCAGTTCTTCCTCTTGTTAGAAGCTTCTTTGTTAACACCTCCCTAATTTCAAGATCGATAGGCAAAACGCCGGCCAATACTGGCAAAGCGTCCGAAGCGACTGTTCTGTACGCACCCGAAAGCGCCAGCAAGGGGACTCGCTGGCCTCTCTTGAGCGCCGAGAGTATGAGTGCATTCTCCAGGCGGTGTTCCCACACAGAAGCCGCATACGAGACTTGCGCCACGTAAGCCCCCCTGTATAGGAGTCGGAGCGCTGGAGAGCGCAGTCCCCACTCAGCAGTAGAGATTCTTCTCAATTTCAAAAAGAGGGCCTGGGCCTTACTTGATACGCTTTTAACATGGGTCAAGAATGAGGACGTTCGATCCAAAGTGACGCCTAGGTATTTAGTGTTCTCAACGAATCAGATGTTGGTATCTCCCATTTTGATGGTGGGATTTCTACTTCTATTGAGGTTACCCTTCATCAGGAGTCCCATGGTCTTGTGGGGAGCGAAGGTCAGCCGATTTCTCTTTCCCCATTCTAAAGACACACTTAAAACCTCTTCAGCTTTACTCTCAACTTCCTTTCTGCTGTTCCCCGAGACCAGATACAATTTGTCATCAGCGTAATCCACCGAGATACATCCTTCAGGCAAGGGCAACCTGGAGGAATCGTCAAACAAAATGTTCCAAAACTCAGGTCCAAGGATTGAACCCTGAGGACAGCCCATGTCAACTATTCGTTCAATCAGATAGTCTCCAAAAGAAAGGATGACCGTTCTGTCGCAGAGGTAATCAGCGCAGATCTTGAACAGATTTTGTGGGCATTTCCTATTTTTGAGCTTGACAAGTATCATCGGCCACCACGCATGATCGAAGGCACCAGTGATATCGAGGAAGATTCCTATTACGTACCTCTTTTGACAAGCCTTCACCCAGTCAAGCGCATACGTGATGGCGTGCTCAGTGGACATACCGGGGACAAAACCAAACTGCCGCTCGCAGGGTGGGGATAAGGTTTGACGTAAACGCTGCCGAATCAGTTTCTCCAGGATCTTCCCCAAGACAGGTAGCAGGGTGATTGGACGGTACGCTTTCACGTCTGACCTTGGTTTATCGTTCCCCTTTGGTATAATCCTAAGCACGCCCCTCTTCCATTCAGAAGGGAAAGTTCCTCTTCTCATGCATGTATCCATCACCTGGAAGAGCTCCTCCTTAGCTCCTTCCTAGGCAGACAGACATAAGTCTCGTTAGAAAAAAATCCCCAATCCCAACAATACGTGCTCACGTTGTTCTACACAATACATGATCTACAAGCTAAGGCCGGGTCCATTGCGCGTCGTTTGTCTTGACGGCCAAAACAAGTCAATGAATTTATCAAGTTTGTCAATAAATATTGTCAACTTGTAGTGTTTCGAGTTTAGTTGTGTAGGCAGGCGGGGGGGGATTCATTTTTTGACAGATGCCGCGCAATGCGGTCGTGTGTGGAGAATCGGAACGGCCTTTGGTCGATGACGAAGTATGTAACGTCTTTGCCTTTTGTGGTTATGTGCAATGAGCGGGCATAATCACGAGTTCAAAATATTATTATACCTAAATATAATATAACAATAAAAATATTTGATAATAAAATTATAATACAATTTCAAATATTTATAATTATTCTATTTTGACGTAAATATTTACGCACTCTAAATTCGTAACTTTAGGTCGTGCCATAATCGATATTAGTCAGAAATCTTTCCTGATAATTCAATTTGGCATGGTCAGCACAATTTGATAAGTAGTACATAACATAATAATAAAGTACATAATAACAATGTATGGCTATTTATGATATTTGCGTTTTTGTGTAAAATCATTTCAAGGGCACTGTACAAAGACATGTTACGCATCACGTTCCCGTGCGGAGAATATTCCAGGCGTTTCTCGATACCGAATAATTATATTAATATTTGTTACTATATTATAATTTTATTATCAAATATATTTATTATAATATTATACGTAAGAATAATAATATTTTAAACTCGTGATTATTTAAGCTCGCTCATTACATATAACACATAATCTCAAAAAGCCGTTCGGTTTGTTCTTCCATAAATACGACCACACCGCGCGGCTCCTGTCAATGTCAATTAAATGAATTATACCCCCCCACCGGCCCCCGCCTGCCTTCCCGCTTCACCCGGGATGAAGTGTTTAGGAAACGTTTTCCGTCGAACACGAGAAGCACAACTAAACTCGAAACACAACAAAGTTGAGAATATTTATTGACAAACTTGATAAAATCATTGACTTGTTGTGGGACTGTCAATGATTTTATCAAGACAAATGACGAGCTTTGGACCCGACTTAGGACTATATGCGAAAACGTGAGATAACTAAAGAAGTATATTGATGTACACTTAGCGCCATTTTTCTCGGTCAGATTGTTTCGATAACTGTAGGATAACAGAAAAGATTAAAAAGAATACATGTGTACAGTTCACACGCGGTAGAAGTGAAACCTTCACGAAAGTAGACAAGAGTGGTGAGGCTACGAAGCACCGTACAAAAAGGAGACCAATTTTTCTATTTAATTCTCTCGCAGGCTAAATCCAATACATGCTTGTATTTGTCTCTTTTTAGTGTCGCTTTTTCGTTTCATCCAGTTTCGAATCACAACGATGCTAAAAAAGTTTTCACCCCAAAAAGAATAACATATACAACGTGTCCGGAAACTTGTAGTACAAGCGGGAAACTGGTGAATCTACGTCACGCAGAGAACCCAAAAAACTTATTTTTTTCGATCTGAGCATTTCGATTTTAATATATTTTTTTTCTATTTTTCCATTTTTTTTCGGCAACTAAAGGGTTAAAAAAATTTTTGGGCCCGGTTTACCCTTCGATGCATTTTATAAGACATTACACAGCTGAAATCAACCCCCTAGTGAAATTTTTTTTCAAATTTTACCAAAAAAATTCCAACTTCGGACCCGATTTACTCGAAAACGAAAGCTCAAATCAAAAAAGTTATATCACAAATCGACTCCGAATGTGATGTAGATTTACCAGTTTCCCGCTTGTACTACGAGTTTCCGGACACCATGTATAGGTACAACATGTTTCACGCTCATTCCTCTAAACTTTGGGGTTGGTTACTCATGACTAAAGACCGGATTATATGCAAATGCATATTTGTATATGCATTTGCATATTTACACCCTTTTCAGCGGTAGTTTCATATTTTAGCAAAAAAATTAAGATCTTGCATATTTACGCTCGATCTCGTTCATCGTTCACATAGTGACACCATAAACGTCAAATAGCAGTGCGCGACTAGTGAACTGATCGCTCCACGACTAGTGAAAACGCTTGAAACTCATGGATTGGCAACTCATGAATGAACTCATGAAACTCATTAATGAATCTACTCAGGTGATGAAGAAAATTCGCCTTATAAATTACTTGTTGCCAGAGCTATTCCCGAGTAAACTCAAAGAAAAATTTGAAAACTTACGTAACAATAACCCAGGGTTTGAACCCTTGTGCCAAATTGATAGCTTCATCAAGGTAGAGCTTCATCGAGGCAGGTGAAATTTTGCCCGGCATAATAAGTTCAAAATTCGCACCCAAATTTAAATTCTGTCCAGTCACATCAGTAGACGTTAACGCTCTTTTTCAGCTTACAAAAGTATATTAAGCGATCGTAGATACAATTTTTTAACAGTACTTAGTCAAATACGTTTTTAAAGTTAAATTGTAAATTTCATTGTTAAATATATTTTGTAATTGATATTTTCGAAAATACGATTGTTATCCTTGAGTACTAATAAAATAGCTTACTAAAATAAAAAAAAAATATTCAAAATTCCTGTATTATATCCATTATATCATGTTGCATATTTTGACCCTTTTTATAAATTTTCGTGCATATTTTAGCTATTTCTATTGCATATTTGCATGCATATTTTGGGCTGTTTTTGTTGCATATAATCCGGTCTTTACTCATGACATTCTAAGAAAAAATCGTAATGAAGAGTTTTAGGCAAAGCAATTCTAATTAAAACAAAAAAATACATTTGTGCAGTTCACGCGAGGTAGAAGTGAAACCTTCCGAAAACTAAAGTAGACAAGAGTGGGGAGACTACGAAGCACCGCACAAAGAGGAAACTAAGAAACTAACTAAGGAAAATAATTTCCCTCAGGGCCTGTGTCATCTTTGAGGATGCTGTGTGGAGGGTTTTTTTAGGGAAACGAAGCATAGGAGAGGAAAGGAAAAGGGTTATAGGGGTGGGTAGGAATCTGGAGTTTAGTATGTCCTGGACATCCGCCTACTAGACGAACATCACCCCATGAATCCGGGCACCCCTGCTAAAACACCAAACGTAGCGAACCACTTGGGGTGACCTGTGGCAGAGGTGTTGGTTATCCAATAAAGGTTCCCGGGGCGGCGGTACCCATTCCCGCCTCCCAAAAATCCTGTAGATGTATGTTTTTTTTTAGTGTCGCTTTTTCGTTTCATCGAGTTTCAAATCACAACGGTGCTAAGAAGTTTTCACTTCAAAAATTGTGATAAAAATTGTCTAGTGTAATCGTAGCTTTATCTTTACGAGTAGGTAATGCACGTGTTCGTATAACAAAATGGCCGTCCTATCTTTTCAAATTTAAAATAGAACAACTGACCGAGTGGGAAGAAAAAATAATTATAAGCCGATTATAGATTTCCATGGTCAAACTATTATCGTTAATTATTTCTGGGGTGTTATGCCGTGTTGCGCTACCTCGTTCTTTAGCCAACGTTTCGGACAGCGTTAAAGTGTCCATCACCATTCGACATATCAAATTTTAGTTTTTCAAGTTTTCAAGCGCTCGGTTTGGATATTTCCCACCCTCGTTAAAAAAATCACATAAAATTCTTTTAGTGTAAGAGACCAATTAGTATAGAGTCTCTTTCTTTTTCACCTTTCGTCAAGATTAGATTTCAGATTTTTATTTAATACACTAAAAAACTACACACTGTAAAAATGAACAATTGGTTACACTGGTGAAAGAGCGTGGGTGGTTGGAAATGAGTTTTGTCAATGGCCCGTACCTAATACGAAAAGGATTGTTTGTTTCTCAAGAAAACATTACCATTCCCAGAAATGCCCGAAATCGATCGTAAATTATTGGAAAGTTGGCCTGGTTCGGACTATTAAAAATACATTAATGTCTTTTCTCAATGAGATATAAATGTTAAAAGCTTCAAATGTTATTTTAGCGTGGCTAATAAAATAGCAAAACCAATATTCTGAAGGATGAAAAGGCTTAGGTATGAACGTAAATCAAGCGAGACAGAGTTGGGCGGCGTTTCTTTCATCCCTTCTTCTGATGTAAAATGGCGTAGTGATTAATTGGTTACATCGCAAATTTGTGGAATTTTTGTTCCTAATGGAACCAATGGTATTAAAAAATAAATGTTTTTTTTAATGTGAATCAAACAATATTAATAGGCTTGCGTCTGTTGGATGTTGTGTGTTGTTATTGTCCTATTTTATATTTAACGTCATTTAGCACTCAATACTTTTAATTTGTCATTTATCTAATCTCGATGTGTAGAGCCTCTTACTTTAAACTTTCCTGCCTGTGCCACCTTTTATTCAAACATTACCTTAATTTCTATGTCTATGCTCTCTTTTGTCTGTGGCCGCGTCAAACTTTATAATTTTTGTTTATAAAACGGCTTGATGCTTGATGACAATTATGCACGTCATTTTCCTTATTCTCTCTTTTTACTCGAGTCTCTTGATTTCAATTCGTCTTTCGCTTCTGCTAGACTTTAAGAACTACTCTAAATTATTGTCGCCAGTCAAGTGTTAGAATCGAATCTCTCTGTAAATTATTTACCCGAATAAACAGTTCAAATATCCAGTACAAACACTAGTGTTTTTACTAACAAAGGATCACCTCAAACCAACACCTCTCTCTATCTCTCACTGTATGTTCCCGTGGTGTGGAACTGAAGGAAGACAACAAAAGCAGCTCAACTTACCCCCTGACTACAGACTATCTGGAGACCACACCCTGAATAGGACGCAGCGTCTGCCTGGTTGAATTTAAGAACCCGGCTTCGAGTGCATGTTTGTCGCTGCGCCGTATGCGCCGCACCATATAAACATCTGTGTACGTGAAATTGCAAACAATGCTACCGTTGTAATTCGGTTTCGAATTCAAGGATTCGTCAAAGGATGGCGCTACTTCCGTTAACAGATCGCATGAAAATGTGTCCCCTAGGTATTAATACTACGATTCTGTAAATTTGAGTATCTCTGCAGATATGGAAAGATTGACGTTAATACATAGTTGTGAATATTAGTATCGCGCGGCTATATATTACATACGACGTTATTGCCTGCCCAGGTTACTTTGTCCCGGTGACTAGCTATCACTGGATCACAGTGGATTCGAGGAACAGGCTATTTTTAGAACCAGTTTCTATCGGATTTAAAAAATAGTCACCAACACTAACTGGGTGAAGCCGAACCAAAAGCATGATTGTCCCACTGCTCCGTCTGGAGTGAGACAATGGCATCCCCAATTGGGGTATGTTGTAAGGTTAAATGTAGTGAGGAGGGGATGGAGATGAGGTAGAGGAAGGTGACAAAGAGGATGGAAGGTGGGGAAGTACCTGGATATTCAGATATGGACACCAAACACGGCTAAAGCCATTTAAAGCAACGTTTCAATTCTGATTGTTGATCTTACACCAGTTGCTTCACGGAATTTAAACAATACATCAAATTTACACGACAACTTTCAAGATCTTTGAAGGTTCTATTCAAGTTATGTTATTTTATTATGTCAACAATGTTATCTTCAACTTGTTCTGATGAAGATAACATTGTTATTGAAATATGTCAATATTATGTCAATAATATGTGTAAACTAAGTTATTTGTTTTTCATTATATTTTATTATAATTATTTGGCAGTTGTCTGCCATAACCGAAACGATAACAAAAATTTAACAGAACTTTCATAGAACTAGAAAATTAACTTTGAAATTTGATGATTTGTTCAAATTCTGCGAAACAAATGGTATCAATACCTTTCTCCATCGCTCTTGAACACGTCATCTTTCCAATCATACTTGTATGAATATCCAGTTCTGTATTGCTTTCTGGCTAGATTTTTCGTTACTCTTACAGGGTTTGTACGCTTTCCTAAATATACATTTTTTATACTCGTAGTATCATCAATAACTTGGACCAGGACAGTTCAACACTAGCAAAACTGATTTGAGTGAAGAGGGTCGTCCTGAGAACCGCAGCTGGACCATGATGTATCTCTGGCGCTCTATCATTCCTGTCCTTTTCCTGACCAGTAGACTGGGTCGAAAATAGGATATATTTTTGTTTAAATTCGCTACAATGCGGAAAAATTGCCTCCTATAATAATAATAAAAATGATAGTTAAAATTAAAATATCGGTTGACATATTATGAACAACCAGCGTTATGCAGGTTCTTATACGGTACTTCTAACAAGTAAGATTGAGGATCTACAACTTCTGCTGAATCAAGTAGTGAAGACTTGTGAGAATTTTGGGAGAATCTTGTGAGAACTGAATATAAAAAAAACAAAGTACTTGCTCATAAGCAAAAATAACGCATTGAATGAAAATCTTCATATTGCTGGAACGAAACTAGAGAAGGTACAGAGTATTGTATACTTGGGCTGCAATTTAAATGATAGATGGGATCTTTCGGTTGAAATCAAATGCCGCATTAAGCAACCTTTATCCGCATGAAAAAGATATTCTGCAGTGATGATCTCAACCTTGGATTACGAATGCTAATGGTCAGATGCTACGTGTTTTCGATATTATTTTATGGAATGGAAGCATGGGCGCTTACTGAAGAACTAATTAGGCGACTTCAGACATTTGAGTTGTGGATCTACAGAAGAATACTTAAAATAAGCGGGATGGACAAGGTTGCGAATGAAGACGTTATGGTTCGGATGAATAAAGAAAAATAAGTTATTAAAACTATAAAATTCTAAACCTTCAATATCTTGGACATGTGATGAGACATCCAGAGAAGTACGAGATCTTGCATCTCATAATGCAGGAAAAGATTGCCGGAAGACGGGGCCCTGGAAGAAGGATAACCTCGTGGTTAAAAAACCAGAGACAGTGGTTTGGCCCGTCTATTGTAAAGGTGTTCCGGGCCGCAGTAAACAAAGTCCGCATCGCCAACATGATAGCCAACGTGCGATGAACGGACAGGGCATAAGAAGAAGAAGACATATTCCGTTCGCCCATCACACATCATAATTTAGAAAATTTTAATGTTTGCGCTATCCACGGGCAAACAATAATTTTTGAGTTGGGGCTCTTCAAGAATAAATTGATCCCTGTCAAAATTAGGTTATTAATGTCTGGGTCTGGGTCATACGACCGATCTTAACCGGCTACGAATTGTGTCTGAGGCTGGCTGGCGAGTGTTTACCTTTCCTTGCAGCCGTTGCCGGACGGGCACCCCCGGCGGCATCAGTCGGAGCTTGAGAGAAGCTCTAAGCCTAACGACATCTATTGGTATCAACAAAAACTAAGGGAATCTACATATTATTAACTACAGAAATTGACAAAAAAAAATTTTCTTTGGAAATTTTTCAATTTTGCTTAAATTTTTAGATATGCTCATTTTATGGTTCAACACAGTTAAATAAATTAAAATGTTGCTAATATTTAAATGTGAGACCGAATAAATTCTCAAACAACAATAGTCAAGACAAAACACAGTTCACTTTGGTACTAGGAACTAGAGGTTTAAAATTATTTGTTTTACATTTCACAGAAGCAGGGTAAATTTATTATCATTATTTGTTGTCCACTAACTACCCTGACAATGTCGTGAAGCAAATATTACCAACCCTCTTACATAACTGGGAATGAAACGGCAAAACAAAAGGTAACGGATAACATGAGAGCGGAAAAGTTTTTTTGAAGTGAAAACTTCTTTAGCACCGTTGTGATTTGAAACGAAATTTTTTTTATTTTTATTTTATTTATATAATACATGAATTATCGAAAGTACATATAGTTTTTTGTGATATTTCACCCTCCAGGCTAGGGATGACCCTGTGTTATGGCGGGTGAAGTTTACAGTTTGCGGATATACATTCATTAGTATAGGTTGGAATTTTTCACTAATTGATAGTATGCACACGATTTCTCCTACAATAAGAGAGTTTGTGTAGTTATATTGGATTACAAGAATAAGGTGAAGAAGTTAAAGAATTATTGGAAAAGTTAAGTTATTATTAGTATATTAAGGAGTTATTGATATATAGTTCACAGAATCAGTCTTATACATATAATGCTGCTTAGATAGTAAATAAAGATATATTACGTTTTGCCTGCTCTTAATACTATGCACACAGATCTTCTATAATAAGAAAATGATATACTTACAGTTAGATTGGGTTACAAGAAGAAGATGGAGAAGTTAGAGAATTATTATAAAATGAGAAATTTGAGGAGTTGTTAGATATAGATCATAATAATTAATCTTGTACATACGATGCCGCTAATTTAGAAAATAGAGATATATTATGTTTTGTCTGAAAGGTGATTAAATTGATAGAGTGTAAAGTGAATGGGTGTTAAAATTGTAATGCATTCCATGTGTAAGGATCCATATCGTTTGTTTTTTAAAGGAATGGGGTTGACTCAACGTTTTTAAGGATCCATTTCGTTTGTTTTTTAAAGGAATGGGGTTGACTCAACGTTTTTAAGTTTTCAGGGATAAGGTTAAAGATTTTAGGAGCTAGGAAGAAAATTGTCTTTGAAAAAAAGTTCGTGCCGATGTTACTGAAAAAATGGTTGGCATGATCGGCTAAGGTTTTTGGGTCATCATGGACTTGGATATTTTTCCCATTTATGGCGAGTGGTTGCATTTTGAGTGAGGTTTTTTTGTTTTCTGAGATGTCATTGACTACGTTCCAGATTATTTTACTGTCACATCCTGATTCTTCAATTTTTTTTATAATAATAAAGTTAGGTTATTGTTATGAGTTTATTGCAAATGTTACGATACTTTTTATAGAAGCGCAAGAGTTGGGGGTCTGGGTTGTTTACGGATTGTTTATGGAGTCTATCTTTTTTACGTATACACAAGATAAGGCCATTTGTAATCCATGGTTTTAGTTTCTTTTTTGTTTGTTTGATGCCATTATAATGGGGAAAGTAGCGTGGTTAATGTGGGCAGTTAGTGATGCAGAGAAATTTTCAAGAGCGTCGTTGACATTTTCAGAAAGCAGGGTAGATTCCCATTTTTCTTCTTCTACAGACTTTATCAAATGATCCATATCAACAGTTTTATGGAAAGGATTACTGGACTTAGGGGGAGAAGATTTTGAGTTGAGTAGTTCGAGAATGGTTGAGTAATGGTCAGTTACAGTAGATTCGAATACACCTGATTTAGCAGTTCGCTTTGATCTAACCATAATGTGATCTATGCATGTCTTAGTAGTGAGGGTGACTCGTGTAGGTATGTTGATGTGTGGTATAAGGCCATGTAGTGCCATTAGGTTTAGGTAATTTGTAGCGTGGGGGCTGGATTCATTCGGGATGTCTATATTGATGTCACCGATTATGATGAGATCCTTAGTTTTTCCATCGATATTTTTTTCGAGAGAGAAGAGAAAAGGGGTGACATTGTTGGACTTAGGGGAGCGGTATATCGCGAGAATATTTAAGTTATCGATTGAGATATTAAGACAATTTGCATGGTCGACTGAAATTTCGGATACTGCATGTTTTAGGTTAGACTTGACATAAACTATGACCCCATCGGATTGGGACCTGTGCTGAGACGTGTTGTACACAGAGTAGTTGTTTAATAATTTCGGGATGTAATTAATGTTAAACCAGCACTCTGAGTTATCAATAGTGTTAATTGGGTCCATTATGGGCATCTGTGTATGGTGGGTGTTTGAGTTCATCAACGACTGGGTAAGATAGGTTTCTGTATAAATATATTGTAAGACCAAGACATATATTATTCATAATGTGTCTTTGCAGGTGCATAGTGTCTTCTGTGTTTGAAAGAATAACAATAATTAGACAAGTAAATGTACATAGGAGATCTACAAACATAAAGGTTATTAAGTGCATTGAAAGTATGAAATTTATATGTATGATTATAACTTTATATATGAAGCAAGATTAGGAATCATAGCAGGTTATTAATATGATTATAAGAATGGAATGGATTACATGTGTACGTGGAATTAGACAAGTAAGGATACAATCCTTCAGCGTTGTTGTTGAAGGTATGTAGAATGCATATAATTTCTGGTGGTTATAAGCAATGACATGCAAAAAGGTTAGTTTCACTTGTGGTTATAATTATACTAATTTTGTATTTATGAATGAGGATGTTAAGATGATAGAAATTATTTGAGTAAGTGGTACCATAGGTTTTTAAAAGTGGTAGTTGTAATGAGAAATTTTTACAATATATGTTCATAGTTATGATATAATTCCAGATTTCGATGACATTTATATTGATATAAGTGATAATTTTCTGATACTGAGAGTCAATAGCAATAGTAAATAGTTTATATTTTGTTATTTCAAGATTGTAAGTGAAGTTTAGGTAAGGATTGTTGTAATGGAAAAATCTTTTCAATATGAAATATTTTGAAATTATGTAAGTATTGTGGCTATTATATGCTGTTTTTGTGAATTTGTATATAATGAAAAAGGTATAATTAAAGAAGTTTACAGTGTTGGCAAAGCTAGGAAAAAGTAATTCAGGGTTCGTTGGATTTAAAAAGTTACAAATACGTGTCATACTTATTATATTAATGGAGTTTATGATAGGCAAGATAGGAATAATATTATTAATTAAGATATGATTTGGGTGGATAACAAGATATAGTATATCAATACTTGGGAGTGAGTACGGTTGTATAGTGGGGAAACATAATACAAGCTTATGTGGATTGTGTGGATTCTCATATGTAGAGGAAAAATTTGATATCTCGTTAGAACATATCATAATAATTAAACCTGCAAAATTATAAGTGATACAAATTATATCCATTTTACTATAATGTGCGTTAAAGAAGTAGAGTGGGTGATGAGAAAATATGATAATGAGATTTTTAATTTTCGCAAAATGTCATTTTTCAAGGAACGCCGTCTTGGAGCTACTCAAATACATTCACATAAGATAATAATGGTTCGTTTATATTATTTACCTACATCGTTATTTCCCTTTTATGTAGACAAAGATTAAAAAAATTCGAGTGCAGTTTACACGGGGTAGAAGCGAAACTTTACCATAACAATCTCAACCAATACTTGAAAAGTGAGGTCATAATCAAAGCGACCAATGAGCGCAGATCTCGCGTAATTTCCATTTCATATCTCAACCAATAAAAAAGTGACATCATTATCAAAGCGGCCATGAGCGTAGCTGATGGGTCGCAGATGCAGTAATCGTTATTTGCCGTTCTATTGAAGTTTCACTTCAACAATTATTTATTAACCAAGATATACCACCTAACTAGGTTGAGCCTGTTCCTAGGTGGCAGGAATCTAGTCTAATTTTGTTATCTCTATCTTGGAAGATAAAATAAGATAAAAAGTTTAATTTAAATTTGAAGAGATAAATAGGATGAAAGAAAAATAATAAGAAAAGAGAAAGAAAGGAGATGAGAAAAATGTAATAAAAGATGAAAGAAAAAAAAACGATTTAGAGGAAAAGACAAAAGATACAGGGGTTGAGTGGGTTGTTATAATGTAGATATATATCCGTATATACGAGTATATCTATATATTTGCCCGCAGTATACAATGCCTTTGTTGACTATCCACGTCTGAATTTTGTGTTTTAGATTTGTATTTTTTGTCACGTGAATATCTTTAATATCTTTTTCAAGTAAATTTAAAAAAAATTGGAGCCAGATTGTGGTAATGTCTTTGTCCATAGGTAGTGTTTGTCTTCGGAGTCATGTGTTGACGTCTATGTCTTGTGTCGTAATTGTGTTGTGCAATATGATGGTTTAGTTTGTCTTTTTGGTAATATCACATTTTTGATGTTCAATACAGCAAAGTTCTGAAGTAAGTGTTTTGTCGAGAATCAATACCTAAGGTTTTTTTCTAATAATTTTTTGTGCTTTGTCGAGAGGGTCCATATTAATTTTAGTAGCACCACCCCAACCAATCATACCGTGAGTGCTACTTGAATGGACTAGTGCGTAGTATATCGTTTTTAGAGTCTTCATTGGCAATGTGGATATTATTATATTACATAAGTAATATTATTTATTATTTACTTTGTGAAAAATTATCATTTTCTATTAAACACAAAGCAGGCAAACAAGGCAGGGTTTAAAAAAATCTGATTTAGTCATTTCGTAGAAACCTATGAGAAGAATAATAATAAAAAAACTGTTGGGGGTGGATATTTCTCTTTATGAAAAAATCCTCAATTTTAATTTAAGATTTTTTAATCCCTTTGATGATGAATTGACGATATCTCATGGAGGAATTTCCTACTCACAAAGTCTGGCAAGTGAAAACTTTAATCATGCCAACTAAAAAATATTTTTTTACTTAGAATAAAGAAGAGCACGGAAAGACGATGTGGGCGTGTTTTGGGATCTAATTTTTAGCTTCGGATCTAAAATCGGTCCTTAAATTTCTGGTACAAAACTGTGTTTCAGCATCATTATAAAATTTTATGGATGGTCAGGCAAGTGTAACAGAAACAGTATTCAGTCATTAGTTTTCATTAAAATCTACATGAAAGTTACTATTGTGTATTATCTACTCAGTGCTCTTTTATATTAGAAAATGAAGAAAAATAATATGGTCTCCATCGACGATAATATCACATTTTTTGATAATTTCTTCTGAAGGAGAAATATAAAAATAACTGTGATAAAGCTAAAGCCGAGTGTAATTATTTTTCTGACATCGACACCTGTGATTTAACTTTTTCATCTTAAATACTTATATGGTGGGTTTCTTCATTTACCGAGAATGTTAAATGCAATGCTAATTGTAAAAGTAAACGGTCAAATGCATAGAAATTTTTAAATTTTGATCGTTTACTTTTACAATTAGCATTGTATTTAGCATTCTCGGTAAATGAAGAAACCCACCCTCATATACTAAAAGTTCGATATTTTTAGAGATAACTTTCACTTAGATTTTTGAAAATATAATCTCAAATAATAATTTTTCCTTGCTTATTAAGCACCAGTTTTGGGATTGACGTAGTTCATATTCTATATTCAAAATCCCAAAATAATAATTCTAGTATTTTGAATAATTAATTTAATTTATCTTTTAGTTCTATTCTAGACATATTTCAAATAAACTGCTTTTTTCTCCCCGGAAATCCAACTATTACCCCTTCCCTTTTACTTACCACTCAAACACTTAAAATTTGTGTACATGTCTGTCAAAATTCTATATCGTAAGTTAGTTCCAGTATTCTCTTGACGAAGGAAGGGTTCTTCCGAAACCGGTAGAGTGTGAATAAAATAAAAGTGGTCTGTAACAAAATTATGTGTTTTTATTATAAATTATGGTGAGCTACAAAGTTTATGATTTTTACAAATAGATAATATTTCAGATGGATTCGGAGTCCCAGAACGGAAGATAAACACAACGGAAATAAAAGCGACCGCAACCTTGCAAAGAGCTTATGAAATTGAAATATTTCCTTACCAAGAATTAAAGATTTTGAAGATTAACAATGAGGGAGGTGTGGAATTATTTATTTTTTAATCAGATGGCGTTGGTCCGTCCCTGTCCGCAGTAGACATTAAATGTTTGCTTACACAATTATCAATCAAATTATATCATTTAATAAGTTTTACCCTTGAAAATTTTCCTTTACTTCATCCATGGTGTTAAATTAAACAGATTTGAGATTTACAACTATGCGATGCAAATGTTGAAGACTTGTATTTTAGATTGAAATTAATGAATTACTTCGTTTTTACCACTTTTATTTTACTTGTATTTTAATTTTTGGTTTGGCACGATTTTGAAGAAAATATCAAAGGAATATATTAGGTAGGCACACAAATCAAAAAAACAATATTGCACATACTTTATCGAATCCAACGTTGTATGAAAGGATTATGAGATGGAGGTTGGAAAATTTCATCTTAATCATAAACTAGATAAATAATAACCAAAGTTACACGACCGAAAAATTAAGACGATTGAGAAGAAAATTCATCGAAAGATTAGATAAAATAAATACACTGACACTTAAATACGAAAAAAGTATTCGTTCACAAGCTTTAGCCAAGTAACGAGAAACTCTAAATTGAATCACTTCAAACTTCTTTAATTATCAAGTAGGCACACATACTTGCACAAAGTTTAAAGTTTTGCTCAGTTCTGTTAATGCTATATTTGTGCAGAGAGGGAGCGGTGAGAGGGGAAGGTGACAGACGGTGGTAGTTCTGCCGAAACATTTACAAGTATTACTGATTACAAGCAACTCTCTAAAACCTAAGGGTTTAATTATTCAATTTTCCCACCCCCTGGCCAAAGCTTTCAAAACCTTTTTGGATCAACGTCCCTTTACATTTTTTCTCATTTCCACCTTCTTCAAAAACACTCCCATCACTTTTTCCACTAATGATAACATTGCTTTTAACTCCCCCATAAGCCGTAAGCACATTGTAAAGTTTTGAAATTCAGTCGGTTGTAATATCCATTTCGTACTTCGAAAACGGAAATCATGATTTTGTAAAGTTTTTTGGAAAATATTAATAACTTTAAAATAATGTACAACTTGGAACACGTTGAAACATCTCCAGAGCGTATAAAGAAGTAGCCGAAAGATTTTAATCAATGGCTCCTTTATTTAGAGTAAAAAATATAAATGGCTTATGGAGGAGACTGCGTGATTACAAAAAAATACGTATTTACATCTGGGGGTCGGAGAAGAGTTGGAAGACCAAAGCTTCGATGGCTGGATGGAGTGGTGAAGGATGCAAGCACCATCGGCATCCGAAACTGGCGCAACGCAGCACAACACCGACAGTCATGGAGGCAGGCTCTGCTGGAGGCCAAGACCCGACCTGGGTTGTAGAGCCACAGATGATGATGATGATGACGTATTTACATCATGTGTCGCCAATGGCCATTCGCCGGGTGCCGCCCACCTCAGCCCCGACCCTAACTATCCAATGTTGTGTACCACTAAATACAGGGTGGCGCAGATGGATCGGGTGGTTTTAAAATACTTGTCAAACTGTCAATTTTAAAGGTATTGGATTGAAATAAAGTGCAAAACGTGTAGTTACAATGGAAGTTTATTAACAAAAAATTTGTAAAATTAGTTTTTAAAAATTACATCCATCAAATGCCCTCCTTCTCGAGCGACGCATTCTTGGAGTCGGGAGAATCTTCTGGAGATTCAGGAGAATCTTCTGAAATCGGGAGAATCTTCTGGACCACCATGATTTTATAGGGGTGGAATTTCAGTTCTTTGTTAAGAATCCTATGAAGGCTCCGACGTGACATTCCAAGAGCTTGAGCACGATGTCTCGTTCATCGACGTGGGCTCGTAATAACATCGCGTCTCACACGCTCCACGTTCTCAGGCGTTCTTTTGTTCGAGATCTAGACGTCCATTTTGGAGCACATGAACCAGTAGTGCGGAAATTATGCACCCAATTCAATATTGTGTCTCGCTTAGGAACACTACCGTGAGGTGGGATGTTGAAACGCCGGCGAAAGGCACACGTCACAGCAACAATTGACTCGTTATTGCGTATAAACTCTTCCACTGCGAAAACACGATGCTCAACGGACCACGTAGCCATAAATATACCAATCCCTAGATCGATATCTTCGGGCCTTTTCTATGGGACAAATGTCGACACCAACTTCACCACAGAAAAACAATCCCGATCTTAGTAGAAGGGAGTTTAAGGCCATTTGTCATAGACAATGGTACAAGGCCTGCCATAGACAATATACTCGCCCTACTTTATTAGCCCAATAAATTATTAAAAAAAAAATTGAAAAGCAGAAAAATGAAAAAACTTTTCCCCAGGACAACAAGGTTCCATGTGACAAAGATGGTTTCGAGGAAATGAGATTTACTAAATTTTTTTACAGCTCATTTTCTCAGGAGGGAGCTTTGTCAGATGGAAACCTGTTATCCCGAGGAGATGAAAAATCAATACATTAGAAAAATGAAAAACTCACAGGTGCATGTTTAAAATATTTTTTATTTTCAAAAAGACAGGATAAACAACACAGTGATAAAAATGCAGAGTCGGTTCCACCGATAGATTGAGCGTGAGTCAGAAACTAATGTTGATCGGGCCATAACGTATTCACGCCTGTATTACAGCTTATCCTCGAGGTACATTGTACTTGTCATATAATTAACAGTAATAATATGACAAGAACAATGTACCTACCTCGAGGACTTGTCATATTATTTTTGTTAATATAATTAACAATATTAAAATATGACAAGTATTATATAATTAATTTTTATAAGCAATAATTATCAGCCTGAAACACTCATCCACATTGAAAAATCTTCCGAGAAAAGATACATGACGCCAACGGGACTTGAACCCGTGTCCTCTCGATTGCCGGTCGAATGCTCTGACCACTGAGCTATGGCGGCTTATCTCGTACCCGCCAAATGATTCAATATATGCTAGTGTTTCATTCAACAATTACTGCTTATTATATTTTTTCCACCTGAAAACAACCAACTTTATTTTTGCGAGAGAAACATTGTTAGTGTTAAATCCCTCGCTAGGTGGCGTCGAGACAAATTATGTCTTCATTTATTGGAGAAATACTTAAACTTGTCAAATATTAATTATTATTTTTAATTGTAAAACTAACGTTTTTAAGACAAGATTTTTTTATGTTTTTATTTTTTACAAAATAAAAACATTGACATTTGACATTATTAGCAGGTAAGTATCTACATGACCTACTACTGCTTCATTCTTGCTAGCTTTCTCTCAAGCTTGCTTCTCTCAAGCTTGAAAACTGATACATACGTTATTTATGTACGAATACATAATATAACTTCCTTGCCTTCCCATTTTTGAATCTATCAAAAGATTGACTTTCAAATGAAATAGATTGATGATGAAGGGCATTTACTGTATTAAAGCCCATTGTTTCACAGATTTTGAACAATTCAAATTAACTTAGAAATTTGATGAATTGTTCGAATTCCATGAAACCACTAGCCCTGAGCTTCCGAAGACATGATCATGCTTAAGGCGCCGCAGCCGGTCTCAAAAAGAAGAAGATGGAGAGATCGAGATGGAGTAAAAATCTCGCGGGGGTTGTCTTAAAAAGCATTTAAAGAAATAGTGTGAATTTTTCATACTTATAACTTGTAAAATAACTGAAACAAACGTGAGTATAATAATTTTTGGAGCACACTTTGCGATTTTTTTCTATCGAGGGAATTTTAAAAACAACCAGAAAATATTTGTATACCTACAGAAATGAGATAATCGAAAAAAAATATCCCTATAACCAAAATACGAACTAGAAGTTTCGAAATGACTGCATATCCGATGAAAGCCAAAATAATCTTAAAGAGGGACCCTTAGATTGATTGGACATGCAGAGCGGCTCAAGAGAGAAAGGATTTCCCATAAAATATATAATGATAACCAAGTGGAGGGAAAAAGTTGAGGACGTACCTGGAAGTAATATCAAACATTTCATTTGTATTTATTTTAAGAGTCAGAGTAATAAAAAGAGTATATTATGATGAAATGAGAAATTAATAATTTATGAATACAGATGTCAGAAGTAATGTGGAGAGAAGTCGTAATTAAAAGTTTTTAGAATTTTTTAACTACTTTCATAACTTCTGAGCAGATCTGGTAGCGTTTTTGGTTTCTACGGAAACCCTTTAAAAACTTAATAACAACGGATTCAGTGTGTAGAATACGAGTCGTCGATAATGTAGAGTCACTCACAGGTGTCGAATGAGATCCAAAGTTCAGGTTTTTGCATGTTTTGACTTGAATGGAAATAAACTAGTGCAAAAGTTTTTTATGTCTTTTAATGTACAAAACCAGTATTCTTTTGGTTTAAATTTTCGGTATTTTGCAGAGGATTACGGCATTTTACGAGAATTTACGACAATTGGAATAATATTCTTTTTGGTGACCGGACAACTCAGAATCATGCAACTTCAACACCTCCTTTGAAAAGTCATTAAAGTGTTGAAAAAAAATTTCAAAATTGGTCAAATAGGTTACGTTAGGTCAATTTTTTTCCTAACTTTTAATGGCTTTTCAAAAGGGCGTTGAAGTTGATGGAAATGGAACCGTTCGTTTTGGGTTTTTCAGAGTCTCTTTAAAAAGATTTACCTGTATTAAGCTACTAGTTATACACAGAAGCTTAAAACCGCTAATGTTAAAAGCAGCTATTATAGCTTTGATTTACCTACCACGAACAGCCTTAAAAAAAATTTTCTTGTTTTTTTTTTCTTTCTGTTAATAAAATCGTCAACTTATATTTGAGGGAGCGGTCCGTATCGGTAGAGACGGGAGATAAATGAAAGGCGTGCAGTCGATGTGTGAGTCAGTCTTTATTGTGGCTACGTAGCGGAGGTCGATGCGGAGCGGGAGCGGAGTGGAGTGATGCTGCTGCGTGGTGAGTGAAGATGAAGGTCAGGACATTACGACGGTGAAGATCACAGGTCTTCAGGAAGCCGGCGTGTTACCCTACACCATGGCGGTGTAGACGAGACCTTGGTCCAGGCGGTCGATCGACGTCGTGTTGACGGGATATGGCGGCTGTGTGTCCAGTGGGTCGGAGCACACACGTGACGCAGGAAGGAACCTTGAGAGGCGATGAGGATGCTGGCGCGTTGCCGATTGTTGTTGCTGCTCGTTGCAGGATGAGGATGCTGGCGCGTTGCCAGTTGTTGTTGCTGCTCGTTGCAGGATGTTGGATGATGGCGCGTTGCCGGTTGTGGTTGTGGTAGCTGCTCGTTGCAGGGTGCTGGTTGACATCTCATGTCGAGATGGTAGTCGGAGAGGTTCCTCGAAGGTGCTGGAATGTTCCTGTGTCACGCTGGATAAATTGATGTTCACTGTTGACAGCGCGAGGCCCGTGCCCCGCGCGGGCAGGTACTTAGTCGCGACACTGCTCGTTCTGTGTTCCTTTATCGATGAATGAATACTGAGGTACTGACTGACTAGCTCCGAGCCAGCGAGCGCGGCTTATATACCCGTGGCAAGTAATTTCGATGACGGTAGGTAACGTCGGGTGAATTCACGTAAAGGCGGGATATCACCCGAACTTTCTGCGGGCACTTGAACGGTACAGCCGTACGTTCTAGCTCTTTCGCGTAGGTGGCGGATTATCATTAAGGCGGCCATTATTACTACGCTGTATGTATGTAGGTAGATGTATCGCTGTAGGTATGTGCTTCCAGCTAATTCTGTGGAGGTCAGTGGCGCTGCGGTAAATTTTACAGAGCGGGTTAAGTAGCCGCTACAGACCCCCTTCCCAGTGGTACGGAGTACGGTTGAGGGACGATGATTCCAGGAGACGCAGGAGAACCGAGTTGATGCTGGCCGGTATGTCCATGCTGATGTGTCTCTACCGATTCCCTCGTTTTTGCGGTGTTACCGGTGCATCGTGGTAACACTGTTGTCAGGAAGTTGCGTGCTGCGTGTTCATATCACGTCGGGGTCACCATTTGAGGGAGCGGTCCGTATCGGTAGAGACGGGAGATAAATGAAAGGCGTGCAGTCGATGTGTGAGTCAGTCTTTATTGTGGCTACGTAGCGGAGGTCGATGCGGAGCGGGAGCGGAGTGGAGTGATGCTGCTGCGTGGTGAGTGAAGATGAAGGTCAGGACATTACGGCGGTGAAGATCACAGGTCTTCAGGAAGCCGGCGTGTTACCCTACACCATGGCGGTGTAGACGAGACTTGGTCCAGGCGGTCGATCGACGTCGTGTTGACGGGATATGGCGGCTGTGTGTCCAGTGGGTCGGAGCACACACGTGACGCAGGAAGGAACCTTGAGAGGCGATGAGGATGCTGGCGCGTTGCCGATTGTTGTTGCTGCTCGTTGCAGGATGAGGATGCTGGCGCGTTGCCAGTTGTTGTTGCTGCTCGTTGCAGGATGTTGGATGATGGCGCGTTGCCGGTTGTGGTTGTGGTAGCTGCTCGTTGCAGGGTGTTGGTTGACATCTCATGTCGAGATGGTAGTCGGAGAGGTTCCTCGAAGGTGCTGGAATGTTCCTGTGTCACGCTGGATAAATTGATGTTCACTGTTGACAGCGCGAGGCCCGTGCCCCGCGCGGGCAGGTACTTAGTCGCGACACTGCTCGTTCTGTGTTCCTTTATCGATGAATGAATACTGAGGTACTGACTGACTAGCTCCGAGCCAGCGAGCGCGGCTTATATACCCGTGGCAAGTAATTTGTGTGTGATTCGTTCGATTGATTGTGTTCGATGTGTGAGTCAGTCTTTATTGTGGCTACGTAGCGGAGGTCGATGCGGAGCGGGAGCGGAGTGGAGTGATGCTGCTGCGTGGTGAGTGAAGATGAAGGTCAGGACATTACGGCGGTGAAGATCACAGGTCTTCAGGAAGCCGGCGTGTTACCCTACACCATGGCGGTGTAGACGAGACCTTGGTCCAGGCGGTCGATCGACGTCGTGTTGACGGGATATGGCGGCTGTGTGTCCAGTGGGTCGGAGCACACACGTGACGCAGGAAGGAACCTTGAGAGGCGATGAGGATGCTGGCGCGTTGCCGATTGTTGTTGCTGCTCGTTGCAGGATGAGGATGCTGGCGCGTTGCCAGTTGTTGTTGCTGCTCGTTGCAGGATGTTGGATGATGGCGCGTTGCCGGTTGTGGTTGTGGTAGCTGCTCGTTGCAGGGTGCTGGTTGACATCTCATGTCGAGATGGTAGTCGGAGAGGTTCCTCGAAGGTGCTGGAATGTTCCTGTGTCACGCTGGATAAATTGATGTTCACTGTTGACAGCGCGAGGCCCGTGCCCCGCGCGGGCAGGTACTTAGTCGCGACACTGCTCGTTCTGTGTTCCTTTATCGATGAATGAATACTGAGGTACTGACTGACTAGCTCCGAGCCAGCGAGCGCGGCTTATATACCCGTGGCAAGTAATTTGTGTGTGATTCGTTCGATTGATTGTGTTCGATGTGTGAGTCAGTCTTTATTGTGGCTACGTAGCGGAGGTCGATGCGGAGCGGGAGCGGAGTGGAGTGATGCTGCTGCGTGGTGAGTGAAGATGAAGGTCAGGACATTACGGCGGTGAAGATCACAGGTCTTCAGGAAGCCGGCGTGTTACCCTACACCATGGCGGTGTAGACGAGACCTTGGTCCAGGCGGTCGATCGACGTCGTGTTGACGGGATATGGCGGCTGTGTGTCCAGTGGGTCGGAGCACACACGTGACGCAGGAAGGAACCTTGAGAGGCGATGAGGATGCTGGCGCGTTGCCGATTGTTGTTGCTGCTCGTTGCAGGATGAGGATGCTGGCGCGTTGCCAGTTGTTGTTGCTGCTCGTTGCAGGATGTTGGATGATGGCGCGTTGCCGGTTGTGGTTGTGGTAGCTGCTCGTTGCAGGGTGCTGGTTGACATCTCATGTCGAGATGGTAGTCGGAGAGGTTCCTCGAAGGTGCTGGAATGTTCCTGTGTCACGCTGGATAAATTGATGTTCACTGTTGACAGCGCGAGGCCCGTGCCCCGCGCGGGCAGGTACTTAGTCGCGACACTGCTCGTTCTGTGTTCCTTTATCGATGAATGAATACTGAGGTACTGACTGACTAGCTCCGAGCCAGCGAGCGCGGCTTATATACCCGTGGCAAGTAATTTCGATGACGGTAGGTAACGTCGGGTGAATTCACGTAAAGGCGGGATATCACCCGAACTTTCTGCGGGCACTTGAACGGTACAGCCGTACGTTCTAGCTCTTTCGCGTAGGTGGCGGATTATCATTAAGGCGGCCATTATTACTACGCTGTATGTATGTAGGTAGATGTATCGCTGTAGGTATGTGCTTCCAGCTAATTCTGTGGAGGTCAGTGGCGCTGCGGTAAATTTTACAGAGCGGGTTAAGTAGCCGCTACATATTTAAAACTTATTTGTATTATTTTTCGTCAATTTAGTAAGGTAATACCTATACATTAATTGTGTGTTCTAAATATTACTTTCATTTTATGTTCAAAAGTGGGAGTAATAATAATGATAAAAACGTTCATTTGTCAATAGATTTTTACAAATTTATACATCTCGTTTATTTAACATTGATTCTTTTAACAAAATGGTCACTGCTCAGCTACACATTCAGGTGTTCTTTTGAAATGCAGCTGGTTTTCAGCAGAGCCTCTGGATTAAACAGATTAAATGATTACACCAATATTATATTGAATTTTTAAAGAAAATGCTCTTATTTTTTTATTTTTAAGAAAAGCAAACATTCCCGGGTTACGGATAACCTGAAAATATTTGAAAATCTCCCATTACCACCACAGTAAGCGGAAAATGTTAGTCAGCCGAGGAACCGAACACGCGACGTCTGGATGGGACCCAAACGCGATCCCAACTCAGTAACTGACCGGTATTGAAACGAATTTCTTGAAACATCATAATGAAAAGGTGAAACAATCAAACAAAAATCACAATCGAAACGTTGCTTCTAATTATTTAAACTTTGTTTGGTGGCCAGATCGAATTAGGTCAACTCAACTTTTCTCTTCTTCATTTTTTTTCCTCCCCCACTCTCTTTAACCCTACAACATACCTCAATTTGGGATGCCTTAGTCCCGATGACTCCGGATAGTCTAGGGCAGTTGAGACTCTTGGGCGGCATTCACAAAAATACTGACAGTGGCGTAGCGTGGGTTTCGGCCGCCCGGGAAGGAAAACTTCGGGGCGGAGGAAAATTTCCCTTTCTTTTAAAAAAATGTAATAAAACTGTATCTTAACTTTTTATCGCAATCACAAATTTATTTTAAAATTAAATGTGAGGGACATAATTTCTAAATTTTATTTTAAAATTAAATTTGTGGGTCAATTTACGTCTCCTGTGACTAGACGGGTTAAATTAAATCGGTATTTGGCGAATTAAAACTACACTCAGAATATGAAAATGGTTTCTCTTTGATTCTGGTAGCACATACATAGTCTACAACTAGAATTTTATAACTGCACTTCGAATAAAATAATGGTCTCTTTCGAAATGTATCAGCAGATGAATACACAACTGATATCTATGAAAAAAGTACTGTAGTAAAGTTTTATAAACCTCAAACCAGACCAAATGCCATAAATGAATGGATAAATGATGATTTATTATCAAAAATAAAATTAAAAGATGCACTTTACAAAAGATGGAAAAATAATCCTTAAAATAAATTTTATGAAAGAGAGTATAAATGCAATCGGAATAAAGTTACAAAATTAATCAGCTTGTGCAAATTAAATTTTTTCAACTCAAAATTTAAAAATTATTTTGCAGACTCAAAAAAAACGTGGGATGAAATAAACAGATTGTTAGGAAGAAAGAGCAAAAGTAATTGTGATCAAGTAATATCAAACTACTTCTTAAAAGAACAAACGACTGAACAAACATCTAACAATTTCGCTAACTTCTATTCTGAAAATGTTAGGCAATTATTACATAGATGTGATAAAAAAGCTTTGAATATTCAAAAACATAGACTTCCCACAGCATGCTCTTAACACAAGCAAAACTCTGTGATATCGAAAAAGTTGTCAGAAGTTTAAAAAATAGTCAGTCGCCGGGGATAGATAAAATTAGAATGTCTGATATTAAAAAACATTTCGATATTTTAGGACCTATCTTAACTCTACTAATTAATATGATTTTAACGGAGGCAATTATACCAGAAGATCTAAAATGTAGCATCATCCGACCCATTTACAAAGGTGGTAAACACAGTGAAATTGAAAACTATAGACCGATCAGTACTTTACCTGCAATTGAAAAGATCCAAGAAAAATATATATCTATAAAACTAATAAAGTACCTTGAAAAATTTTCTATTATTGATACCCATCAATATGGTTTCCAGAAAAAAAAGAGCACAGATCTACTACTTCAAGAATTTTCAAATACAATTAATAATGATCTTAATAAAAGGAAGCATGTACTCGTATTATTTATTGATAATTCAAAGGCCTTTGATACAATTGATCATAGTAAATTACTAGAAACTCCAGAACAAATTGGAATTACAGGAAACCTACTTAAATTATTTGTTAATTACTTTGAAAATAGAAAGATTTGTGTAAAAATTTTAGTTCATTATAGCAAAAAAAAGAACGTTTACGCAGGCGTACCACAACGGTCCATACTAGGTCCTACCTTGTATATTATATATGTTACTGCAATGAAATTGATTTTCTCTCACGTAAAACATTATGTTTATGCTGACGATACTGCATTAGTTATTTCACATGAGGATTTATTAATTGCAAGTACTTTACTGCAAATAGACTTTGTCACTCTTCAAAAATGGTCACATGATGTAGGTTTAATAATCAATGCTAAAAAAACAAAGCTTATGCACATCAGATCCCCTCATGCCAACATCACCATAACTCCTAAAATTGTTTCTCATGATTTTAATTGCATCCATAATTCTGTGATACAACCATGCTCATGTAAAAATATTGAACTAGTCTCTAAATACGTATATCTAGGCTTAACAATTGATTGTAATTTTAAATGGGATATACACATACAAAAAGTTTGCACACGGCTTAGAGCTATAGTGAGCAAACTTTATAGACTGAAGTTTTTTGTTTCACTAAATACTCTTAGATTAGTATATCTGTCATTGGCGGAATCCCTAATAAGATATGGATTAACCACATGGGGACATTCAACAAAAACAAATCTTCTTTCAGGGCAAAACGTACAATATTCTTTGGTAAAATTATTATTAAAAAAAACTGAATACGAACAAAGACATGACATACCAAAATCATTACTATACAACTCTGTAAATTTATTATCTGTTCGTGCTATATTGTCGCTTAAAATTGCGAGTCAGCATACATCTCAATCTGAATATAATAAACTAGTAGTTCATGTTCATAATACAAGACTAACTGCAAATGATGGACTTATAATTCCCAGATACCTAAATAAATACGGTCAAAGAACTCTAGAATACCTTGTTCCGATAATTTACAACATGTTACGCAACGCAATAAAAAGCTGTGAATTGAGTTTCAGAAGGAAATGTACGCTAAAAAAATGGTTAAGTCAAAGAACCTTTTTGTACTAATTTCTGTTATTTCCGCTTTTCGTTTTAATGTTTTTTCCATTATTATTTTCTCTTGTCTTTTCTTTTTATTTTCTTTCATTTTCTCTGATCTGTATTTCTTATAAATTTTATTAACAATTTATTTTTTTCATGTACCTGTTTATTTTATGCACCTGTCTCAATTTAAAAAAAGTAATTGTCAAAAGAACCCGTTGACAAACTGATATCAATCAGTTTAACGGGACTTAATTTAAAAATGTAAAAAAACTGTAAATAAATAATAAAGGAATTTTATTAATAAAAAATAAAATAAAAAAATAAAAAATCGATTGTTCAATCGAATTGAATTTTCGAATTAACTTTTTAAATTAATGAATTTAATCAAAGTACTCACCTACGACTATTAATCTAAATTGTGAAATCGAATTATTATTACTGTCAAGCATATTATGTATAATTTCAATATTTTAACTTCACCTGCCATAACACTGGGACATCCCTAGCATGGCAGGTGAAATAATACTAAAAAATGTAATTATTTCATTAAATAAATAAAAAATAGTAATGAAACACTAACCAAAAAAAATAAAAATTCATTCGTTAATACATTCTGAACACAATTCTGGTTTTAATTAAGAGTGAATCTCTTTGCGAGTTATTAGCTTTAATTAGTATTACTCTCATGATATGCGTACGGTTTTCCTACGAATTGAGAAATTTGCAGCTTAAAAAAAATTATTGATATTTTTAATAAATAATACAAAAAGAGTTGGATTCGTACACGAAAGTATCGTAAGACATTTTCAAATAATGATTTCAAATGGTTTAAATTTTTCCAAGATAATATTATAATTTATTGCCCCTTTTAAGTGGCAATAAAAAGCGCCCCCCTTAAACGTGCCGCCCGGGGCTGGTCGCCCCCCCGCCCCCCCCACGCTACGCCACTGATTTACTGATTTCGTCATTCACCTATTATTATCCAATTTGAAAAGCGGGTATGGGTACCGCCGCCCCGGGAACCAACCAACACCTCGCTCGCAACATTAGGTGACTTGGAAGGGGTGCCCAGGTTCATGGGATGAGGTTTGTCCAGGTCTTAGCGGCGGATGCGTCTGCCTTCCTGCTGCGTGGCGGGCCGGATCGAGAGAGACTGGTCGAGGGAGGCCTTTTGACCATTCCAGCCGAACTCTTTCGACCCTTGCACCGCAGTTGGAGGGATGGATTTATAATCCGTCACTCCTGGACAAACTCCCAGATTCCTACCCACCCCTCACACAATTAAAGGGAAATAATTTTACCTCCTGTGTAGAGCTAATACATAAAAAGGTACGTTTAAATTAATTTTATAACGCGGTGAGGATTACTAGTATAAGATAAGTGTAAGTAACTAAAAATTTCTATTAGATGCCCGCTTCCAATTAGAAGTTGTTTTTTGTACTTTTTCCTTGGCTTTTATTGATCAATTTTACAATCAATTTATTTACTCATCTTCTTTACTTTATTAATCTTATATCCAAATTGACCTAACCTAATGATATTTTATCAAATTTATTACTCTATTAAACATTGAAGAAAGCCATATAAATAGCCAACAATTTCAAATCACAGATAAATCCGTAAGCTTAAATTTGCAAAGACCGATGGTAGTACCGACCGGTGATTGACTGATTGGTGATTTCTACTCTCGACTCTAAGTCACGCTAATCCAATCCCATTATCAATTCCCTCCTTGAATTAATCCAGGGAGATGAGAGGTGAGATGGGGAAGAAACCGCATACAGTTACTTACGCGAACAGTTCTGATATTTAGTTCCTGTAGGGCAGAGGTCGCCAAAGTGCGGCTCTTTGGCCCGTTAAGTGCGGCTCTGGCACAAATGTCCAAGAACAGGTGCGCATGACGCACGGATGGTATCCTTTCTGCTTAAACAAAACCACTATTTCAGGAATTTAAAGCGACCTTAGCATTCTTCAAACACCGCTTAATGCTTCGATAATAGATACCTATGAAATTTTATCCTTTTGGCTTTGACATTGGTAACTTTGAAATACAATTGCTGGATTTAAATTAACCAATTACCCAACTAATTAACCATTTTATTTTAATTCTACTCTAAGGAACGGCAGGATAAGCTTCAAATTATCCAAACATATTTATTTGCTTTCATAATGTAAACTTTAAGAACGATAAGATTTAAGAAAGATAAACATAAAGATTCGTAGTAAATATTAACCTAAAAGAGTGATTTAGCGCCTTTTACAAAATAAGAAATTTAGTGTTCCATCGGTGTTTCATCGCCATAAGATTTATTTTAAAACAACATATTTATGAAAGCAATAACATTGGTTTCGTGAAAAGGCTTTCACCCCGAACTGTGAAGGAACTTCGCTCAAGTGGAAATGTTGAATGTTTTGTGCGAGAATATCTTTTCAGGCTATGAAAGTGTAAATCTTGTCTTTGCACTTAAAGATTTATAGGTGAGAAATATAAGATGTTAAAAACAAGCCGTATCACTTCTATATATGTTTATATTTGATCGTTGAAGTGTTTTTTTACTGCGTATCTATTCCGTTTCTTATGGTAACATATTTTCATACTTATGGTAACATATTTTCATACTTATGGTAACATATTTTCAAAGTAAAATACTAAAATACAAAGATTTTCTTTTTTTTGCGTTAACTCCAGACAGGAGGTTCTGAGGAAAATAATTCCCTTTAGAGCCTTTGTCATCTTTGGGAATGCTGTGTGGAGGGTCTTTTTAGGAAATTAAGGAGAGGAAGTTTTTTTTTTTTTACTAGAGCTCCATACAGGAGACCCTGGGGAAAATAATTTCCCTCAGGGCCTATGTCATCTTTGGGGATGCTGTGTGGATGGTTTTTTTAAGAAAAGGAAGGAGAAAAGAGATCTGGGATGGAAAAGGGTTTAAGGGGTGGGTAGGAATCTGGGGTTCAGTGTCTCTTGGTCATCCGCCTCCAAGACCTAGACAAACCTCACCCCATGAACCCGGGCACAGTGTCTAGGGTTAGTGTGTCCAGGAGTGAGGGACGTATGAATCCATCCCTCCCACTGCGGTGCAAAGCGATGTTCCGAGAGAGAGAATACGGCTGGAGAAGTCAAAGAGTCCTCAATCATTCTCTCCCAATTTGGCCTGCCATGGAGCTGGTGGGCAGACGCATCCGCCGCGAAGACCCGGATAAACCTCCCCCCTTAAACCCGGGCACCCCTGCTAAGTCACCAAACGTAGCAAACCATTTGTTGTCTTTATTGATCAAAAAATATTTCTCTCTTAGGTAGAGAAAGAATTTTAAAGCCAAAAACCAAAATCAATTTTTAAACTGGTAATATAGACCGAGAGCTACTGAACCCTTTGGGTAACTGTATGTTTGTATGGCTAGAAATTCTTTTAGCGATAAATTCTCATAGCATGCTAAGTACGATAAGCATCACCTGGCAGGCATCAGCCCTGTACGTCATCAGCCCCTATATTTTTGAAAGTATAAAAAAATAATTAAAAAAAAAACTTGTTGCGGCATGCTTGAAATTTTTATACGATTCAGTTCATTCCCTGTAAAATTTAAAAAAATGACAGTCGGTTTTGATGAATATAAGTACCTGCCAGGTGAATAGACGGATGTGTAGTATATAAATTTCAACTTATTGTATTATGCGTTGGACTAAGCGATTTAAAGAAAGTGGATGGCAGGCGATTCTGACCATCATGGGTGTGCGAGAAAGAGGTGTAACGTGAATTCATATCAGTGGTTATTTTAATTTGAGAGCTGGGTATGATTACCACCGCCCCTGGGAACCAAAACCTTTGCCATAGGTCACTCCAAGTGGTTCGCTACGGTTGGTGACTTAGCAGGGGTGCCTGGGTTCATGAGGTGAGGTTTGTCCGGGTCTTGACGGCGCGTGCGTCTGCCCACCAGCTGCAGGCCAGGCCGGATCGAGAAAGAATGGTTGAGGGAGTCCCTTTGACTTCTCCAGCTGTACTCTTTCGGAATATTGTCTTGCACCGCAGTAGGGTATGGGTTCAAACGTCTGTTACCCCTGGACACATTGACCCACAGATTCTTACCCACCCCTCATACCCTTTTCCTTCCCAGAACTTCCTCTCCTTCCTTTCCCAAAAAGACCCTCCACACAGCATCCCCAAAGATGACATAGGCCCTGAGGGGAATTATTTTATTCAGCGCCTCCTGTGGGGAGCTTACGTAAAAAAAAACAAAAGTAAAAAAATAAAGCTAGAAACTTGGGTAAAAATGACGGGTTGAAAACCATACTGGTATAAGCAACAAATCAGAAGAAAAGAGAAAATGACAATTTTGTGTTTTATTTTGTAACACACTACATACAGTCAGGGCCGTATTTACACTTTTCATCAGTATAGGCCACTTCATTTGCGCCGCCCCTTCCACCTTCTTAGAAGTTGCCACCTACCATGATCAGTCACATGTGGGCTTTTATTAGGTTACGCACAATTTTAAAAATAAATATTCAAATATATGTTAAGTAGGTATTCAAATGTGAAATAAAGAATGATTTATTCGTAAAATAAAAGCGTAACATGAAATAAGAATTACAATTTTTTACGGCATTTTTTATTTGACAAAATCATTTATAATAGCTTCGTAGTTGCTTCTATGCATAGAAGATCCGAAGAGTAAAGTTCTTCTTGTAATAATGAAGACCTTTGGTATATCTTCACTAGCTTTTATCAGGAAAAACTCCTTTCTTCAGAACAATTTATGGCCGGAGTGCAAAGTGCGACGCGGAGAGCTATATCCAAGTTTGGGTAAACGTTGCATAGAGATGGTTTCCTCAAAAAGTTTCCTTAAAAAGATTCAGTAATGATGTAGTGTCAGGTTTCTCTGCCGTCTTATTAGAGGAAACTTGACCTTGAAAGTTTACCCATTCCTTAACTAAATCGTCTTCTAAATCATTGCACAAGAGGCTGACTTTTTCTGAGACTCTCTGTGCTGAAAGTTCACCCATTTAAAAAAAAAAGATTTTTTTTCTTTGAAGTATTATGCCTTCATATTATGCCATATGCCTTCGCATATGCCTTCTCTCTAATTCAGATCTCAGTTAGGTAGTTGTTTCAATACCCTCGTTTGATGTCTCGTCTATAAAGTTTTTTCTTTTGAGGTCATCTTACTCTGAATGTCGCTTTCACATTGCCAAAGTGCGCTCATTTCAATTGCACTTTCTTCGAAATAATCAAAGTTTTTTTGCTCTGGTATAATAAACTAGAGAAGAGATCCACAAAAATCAAATACCGTCAGTAAATCAACGGATGAGTTCTGAATCTGATCACTCACTTTATTTAGTCTTTCCAAAAAGCATTCCAAAATACGATTAGTAACCAAATAAAGGTAGCCCACTGCCCAAGCATTTTTTGTGAAATATTCGCACCATAATCGCATGACGCAATCCGCGGTGCCGTACGGGATCACTGGGCGTCTAAAGGTTCCTGTAAGGGGGAAATAAGCGTAGTGGCTTCAAAAGAATTTTTTTTTTTCATAAATCGACGGGTTGAAAACCATATGGTATAAGCAACAAATCAGAAGAAAAGAGAAAATGACACTTTTGTGTTTTATTTTGTAACACACTACATACAGTGTCAGTTAACCCAACCAATAATAGATGGCGTTGCGATTTTTTCTCGTTCATACCCTTTTTCCACAATACCACCTTTACTATAACTTCTCGCACTTAACTCATTTTTCTAATTTTTGTTACTTGTACCGGTATGGTTTTGAACCCGTCATCGATGGTAGAACCATTCAAAAATATTTTCTGAAAATCAAAATTCCAAGCCATTTAAAGTTATATGCGTTAGAGTTAGTGTCCCTCGGTCGAACTACCACTATTTAACTGCCACTCTTATTTTCGAACGCATTTTTTTCGAAACTTCTTTTTTCGAATATAATTTGTGTACAGTTTTTTATCAATCTTTATCAAACTCAGCACATAGTTTCTTTATATAAATGCGCTCTATTTGAACCCTAAATCCTAAACAATACCTATATTTTAACTATTTTTTATGCCAAAAAAACGTTACAAAGAATGGTAAAAAATCATAAGTAAGTAGTAAATTTTCACATTTCTCAAAAAAATATTAATTTTCGATTTTTTTGTAAGAAGTGAGGTTCAAATAGAAGAAATACTTATAAAAAACTTTTTTTTTTTGAAAAATTGATTTCGGATGAAAATTGTGATCTCCGGGAGTTACACAAATTGTCCAGCCGGATGGCGACTTACAATGCGCGGCAGCTGATATCTCCGTTATTTTTTGGGGAAAATATTTGATAATTTTAGAATATACTCTTTAATACCTGCACATTACGTAAAATGACCGCAAGGTGTAAATAAAATACATATATATCCTTACGTATTTAAAAAATTCATGAAAATCACTAAAAATACGAGGTCCTACACCTACTTCTCCCCTTAAATGCTCGTGCAATAAAGGTAGCGCAATGCCTTTTTTGTGAAATATTCGCACCACAATCACCGGTCCCGAATAGGACCGTTGGGCATTGAACGACACAAATCCGCGGTCCCGTACGACCGCTGTGTCCGGGACCACTGGGCGTCTAAAGGTTAATAGAATGAAAACTCTATCTATCCACAGTGACTTTTTTGTTGTTGCTTATAATCGTACACAAAATTAACGAGCGAGCAAGCGAGCGCCGCCCCCTGAACTCTGCCGCCCCTAGGCCGCGGCCTATAAGGCCTATTGACAAATCCAGGACTGCATACAGTATCAGTTAATCCAACCAATAATAGATGGCGTTGCGATTTTTTCTCGTTCATACCCTTTTGGCACAACGAAAAATACCATCTTTACTATAACTTCTCGCACTTAACTCATTTTTCTAATTTTTGTCACTTGTACCGGTATGGTTTTCAACCCGTCAAATATGTTATTTATTTATTAATTATGATACGATGTACATTATTAATTAATTATCTTCATCATCATCTGACACTTCACTATTTTCTTCATCATCATGCGATTCTTCGTTACTGATTTCATGTTCTAAAAAGAAACAAAGTTTCGATACATAAATGATATTGTTGCAAATCGGATAGTAAATGAGACTCGATATATACGACCCTCGAATTTTTACTGTTAGATAAACTGTCTCACTCGCACCACTGAGTTCAAGTTACGCCTCTTGGTCGCACTCAGAACCGCCTGCCATCCACTTTCTCGCTTAGTCAAACGCATATAAGATGAAATTTATATACTACACACCTTTCGATTCACCTGGCAGTATATTATATTACTAAGTAAAAGAACTAATGCTAGACACTTTAAGGAAAACAAAATCTTTAGACGAAAAGAAATATATATATTTATCAAAACAAAACAACCACAGCTTCTTATGTAGAAATACAGTGAATCTTAGAAAATAATATTTGGTTATATAATCTCCAATGATCAACAAATTTTCAATAATGATTTTTTTTTTAAATATTGTCATTAGTACTAATAGTTGACATCATAAAAAAATAAAATCACCGTAGGTAGACGGTCAATTGCACTAATAGTTGACATACTTCTTCTTCGATGGCGCTACAGCCCATATCGAGCTTTGGCCTTCTGTAACAGTCGCCTTCAACTCCTCCTGTCCTCAGCGGCTGACTTCCAATTTGGTACCTGGAGAAGCTGTGCTGCATCCCCTCTTACTTCGTCTTCCCACCTCAGTCTGGATCTTCCCACTTTTCTCTTTCCACCTGGGTGTCCAGTCAAAATTCTTTTTGGGACGCTTGTATCCGGCATTCTCTGTACATGCCCAGCCCATCTCAGCCTGAGGAGTCTCATACGTACTGAGATGCTAGGTGCCTTATATATATCATACAATTCTGTATTGTGCCGGATACGCCACTGTTCCTCTTTCACGGGTCCACATATTCTTCTCAGCACTTTTCTTTCAAAAGTATCCAGCATTTCAGCCATCTTTACCGTCAGTGTCAGCGCCTCACATCCATATGTCAATACAGTTCTAACAATGGTCTTATATATGGTTATTTTGGTTTTTCTGTGGACACTACGTGATTTAAATACTGGCAGCAAAGAGAAGTATGTTTTGTTGGCTGCTGTGATTCTCCTTCTGATTTCTGCTGGATCCTCATTGCTCTCTGTCAGACTTGAGCCCAGTGTTATGAAGCGATTTTATTTTATTATTTTATTTCATATTTTATTTATCGAGTAGTTAGGTACTATCGTTATTTATTGTTAGTCGTATCATGTTGGCGGCACTTGTAAATTTTGTTCGGCGCGAGCGTGGGGAGCCTGTGTTCGTTTTCCGTTTTCCACACACTGGTTTTAGGAGCGAGATTGTGCGACTCGCTGCGTAAACAACTGTCACTTCTTTTTAAGTTTTAAAATGGGATAATCGAATCCTGAGATTGGATTGATAACATACGGGCGAAGAATCATGTCAAAGTTAATAATTAAAAGTTTTTCAGTAAACATCCGCGCGTAAAGCGAGATTTTTAGTTTCGGAAAGAAACACGAACATAGTGCCGGTCGGCTTGTATGTGGAATAGTTTATTCTGCAATAATCGAATGAATCGTTCTATGAAAGAAGGCGATACGCCCGCGAATAATTAACCCGCAGCAAGTGATCTCCTGACGGGATTGTATTTAAAACGGAAGCCGCCGTGCTTCAGACAGAAAGTGCCGCTAAAATGCTACGAGTCTCTCATATAAATCTTCCGTTATAAAACGGCTGGAAGCCTGCATGGTCTTCCCGAATGCAGATGGATTAAAGGGTCCCTTTCTACTTGGCGTCCGCTACAGAGGACGTAATTTCTGGATGCCACGGATGACGAGGCGACGATGACACCACGTGGAGGCGAGATGGGCCTCTCCTCTCTTCACCAGCAGTTCTTCCGCCGTGCTCGTTTCATAGTTAGTTTAGCATAGGGTAAAAAGTACTATGGTCCCGGGGGTGAGTCCTTACCGTTATAATTGTTATTATTTTTTTAACCGCACAATACAGTGTTTATATTAACTACCTACCTTGGTTTCATTTGTAGAGAAACCTTAAAACATTTACAGGAATGGCATGGCAATATATGACCCATGCTCTGATGAGGGAGTACTTGTGTTCTTCGCATATTGACATACTCTGACTTTGTCAGAGTTTGGCGTCCAAGACTTCCTATTACGGAAGTCAAAGTTAATTTGCGGGACACCGGTGCCTGACATTGGCACACACCACATAATAACAACCTTTCCCATCGACCTTTCTATATAACACCAGGTAGGTGAATTGATCGACCAATTCGTATGAGTAGTTGTCTTTGAATTGTGCACTACTTCTTCTTCTGTGTGAAGGGTTCCTGCTCTGTATCATTATTTTCGTTTTGTTGACATAAACCTGCAGTCCTACTTCCCGTGCCGCTGTTTCTAAAGGATCGAAGACTTCCTTAATGGCTGAAATTCATCTTCCGACAATGTGAATGTCATCCGCATATCCGACAACTTGACTGCTCTTGAAACAAATATTGGAGCCAGTGTCTATTAGCGTTTTTCTTATTACATGTTCGAGCACAATATTGAAGAGAGTGGGAGCCAGACCGTCCCCCTGTTTTAGTCCCTGCGATACTGTGAATTCTTCCTACAATTGACTAAAAATAGTTGACATACTACTTGACATTAATTAAGAAAGGAATTAATCATTTAATAACAATACAATCAACCTTTTTTTACATGAACTCCACACAGGAGACCCTGAGAAAAATAATTTCATCTTTGGGGATGCTGTGTGAAGGGTTTTTTAAGGAAAGGAAGGAGAGGAGAGTTCTGGGAAGGAAAAGGGTTTAAGGAGTGGGTAGGAATTTGTGGTTCAGTGTGTCCTGGTCATCCACCTCCAAGACCTAGACAAACCTCACCCCATGAACCCGGGCACCCCTGCTAAATCACCAAACGTAGCGAACCACATGGGGTGACCTGTGGCAGATATGTTGGTTATCCAATAAAGGTTCCCGAGGCGGCGGTACCCATTCCCGCCATCCAAAATAACCTCTAAGGCATATATAGGCAACCCTCAGGTCAGCAGCAACATCAGCGATTGGAAGGTTGAAGGAACCAAAGCGCACACCAGATACTAAATTCGGTGAGCGTGCTTTCGGAGTGTCGGGACCTAAAGCCTGGAATGGACTGCCACACGAGTTAAGAATGATCACAGATTCAGCGCAATTTAGAGCTAAACTTAAAACTTATCTTTTCAGACAGTCGTATCCATAAGTTAAAAAAAAAAAAAAAAAAAAAAAAAAAAACTTTCACCTTCGCCTTCACGGCTCGCAACATTGTAAATAACTAAGTGTATAAAAGCAAATTCTTAAAATTCACCAGACTTTTAAAAAAAAAAATATTAACTCAACTTTGGCATTAATCTTCTGTTAAATATAAATATAAATGTAAAACTCATGCAATGTCCAGTGTTTTGAATATAATGTCCTCCACTTGCAAAGTCGTATCTTCCCCATAGCATAAGCATAAACTTTCTAATAAAGTGTGTTTTGTCGGAAGTGTCCTGCAGGTAAGTATGATTCTGTATCTATTTGAAAATAATAAAATTAGATAGAGCCTAGGATTCATAATAAATTGTAAAGCGCCCTTGAGGTGATTTTTCACAAAAACGGCGCTATACAAATTATCCAATTATTATTATTATTATATCAAATTTGTACTTAATTCTATCACCCGTTATAATCAGTTTTGGTGCATCAAGGACTTTAATTATTTGAGGTTCAGTTATAATACTTATATCTTTTTAGTTTTCTTTGAATAAAGTTTTACACTTGTCACAATGCTACCATAGCCAACTTCAATGTCTCTTTTAGTTACCTTTTGAACAATACTAACATTTGTAATGTCTATTTTTGCCAGTAAATTGCAAAAATATAGTCTTTTTGCTTAATTCCACTCTCTTCCTCACTTCTTTCAACTTCAAATTCTTCATCAATGCTTTCATCAGAAATATCATCCGCACTGTCTCCAGACTCTATCCATTCTTCTTTCTACCTGAGTTGTAGTCAATCTTCTTAGATTTCTTTCTTACGATATTTTTACTCTTCTTAGATAACTTCTTATCAGTATTAAGTTTTCGTGCTTCTTCAGTCTCTTCTTTGTTCTTTTTTCTTTCCTCATCTCTACTCTTTTCTCTTCCTCTAATTCAGTCTTCTTTCTCTCATTGTTTTCATAGTATCTTTGCCATTCCAAAGATGATATAATAGAAGGTATTTTTCTTTCTTTCTTTATTTTGAGTTTTATTTGAGTGTTGGCAAAAACAAAGCCCTTTTGAATGGACTTGGTATTACCATAGCTGATTCCTTAGAGCAACTTTCTTATGGCCTATAACGCCTTGACGTAGATTGTTCTATCAATGAACCTGTGTCTATTGTGGCCTCGAGATTTAGAGAAGTGCTTTCTTGGACTTCTTTACAGGGAGCTTTAGGGTCTTCATTTGGAGGTAAATATTGTTATGGAGAATTTAAAATTATAACTTGCCAGGTGAGTTGGGATTATCAATGGATTGCTACTTGGACCCATGGACAGCAACGGACAGATGGTAATATTTCAGTGGTACTGCTTTGATGTTGAATTATTCAAGGTGAGGAGATTTTTAGCTGGCGGCAAGGCTTGTTTAGTCTTTGTTAGCCTTAAGTGCTCTTCAATCTTCTTATAAAATTGAAACAATCCAATGTCTTTGTCAATCTTCCCAGCATCAATATATTTGTCCAAGAATTTAAGTCCCGTTTCTAGTTCTTTAATTTTAGCCATCGTTTGTAATTTATTCGTTTTATTGGTGTCTTCCCCTTTACTTGATTTAGCAGAGTTACTCATGGTACTCGAAATTTTTTTGCCGCAGTTGATGTCGGTACACCTCGTCGGCATTCGTGAATAGCTGCTTCCATGTCTACTTCGGAATAACAGAACATCTGTCCTTTTATTGGCGGCATGACATCGGTCTGAAACAATAGAACCAATATTCGACATCATGTATACCCCAATAATAGACACCTGTCTACTTTTAGTTAAAGTGATCCAAAAGTGTTGATATTTGGAATACCAATGGAAGACACACATGTCAACTTTTAGATTTTCAATATTTTTGGAACTAATAGTAGACATGTCATAATTTGTTAGAAAAATGTTATCAAAAACAAGAAAAGAACGTTTATCACTATTCTTTTAACATTGATACCTCCACAATCTCCACATACAAGTAAAAAATTAAAGTTCTACTAAATATTAATTCAAAACTTACCTTCAAAGTTTCTGCTTCCTTAACCGATAAAATAAGAAATCGCGAAAACATGTGAAAAGTGTGTTCACTCAGTCACATAATTCACAACAACTGACGCAATTTTGAAATTTCATCCAGTAATTGTTTGAAGCTTTTGAGAACAATTTATGGATAGAGCCGGAGTTCTATGATATTGACATTAGAGTCATATTATTAAAATTGTTCTTAAAACAAGAAGGTTTTGTCGTAAGTGTCTTCTTTTAGTTCACTGTCGAGCATTAGTGCCTTTAATTACTTATATTCATCAAAATCGACTGCCATTTTTTTTAAAACTTTACAATGAATGTACTGAATGGTATTAAAATTTCAAGCATGCAGCAATAAGTTTTTTAAAAATTATTTTTTTACACATTCAAAAATATAGGGGCTGATGACGTACAGGATGATGCCTGCCAGGTGATCGTTATCGTGCTTATCATGCTATGACCCATCCAAAATATAGGGGCTGATGACGTACAGGGTGATGCCTGCCAGGTGATGGTTATCGTACTTATCATCCTATGACTCATTCAAAATGTAGGGGCTGATGACGTACAGGTGATGCCTGCCATGTGATGTTTATAGTACTTATCATGTTATGACTCATCTAAAATATAGGGGCTGATGACATACAGGGTGATGCCTGCCAGGTGATGGTTATCGTACCTATCATGCTATGACTCATCCAAAATATAGGGGCTGATGACGTACAGGGTGATGCCTGCCAGGTGATCGTTATCGTACTTATCATGCCCATCCAAAATATAGGGGCTGATGACGTATATTGTGATGCCTGCCAGGTGATGGTTATCGTACTTATCATGCTATGACTCATCCAAAATATAGGGGTTGATGACGTACAGGGTGATGCCTGCCAGGTGATCGTTATCGTACTTATCATGCCCATCCAAAATATAGGGGCTGATGACGTATATTGTGATGCCTGCCAGGTGATGGTTATCGTACTTATCATGCTATGACTCATCCAAAATATAGGGGCTGATGACGTACAGGGTGATGCCTGCCAGGTGATCGTTATCGTACTTATCATGCTATGACCCATCCAAAATATAGGGGCTGATGACGTACAGGGTGATCCTGCCAGGTGATGGTTATCGTACTTATCATGCTATGACACATCCAAAATATAGGGGCTGATGACGTACAGGGTGATGCCTGCCAGGTAATGGTTATCGTACTTATAATGCTATGACTCACTAAAATAATTTCTAGCCATTCAAACATACCGTTTTCCAAAGGGTTCAGTAGCTCTCGGTTTAATATAATAAACACGGTAAAGCACAAACTTTTAGCATGCCGTAGAGCCCAAGTCTCTGGAGTTATCTTGCATTCTGTAAGTATACATTTCTAAAATGAAACTGAAACACGTTTACCTAATGTATATTATAGTAAAAAAGATTTGAGCATCTCACGGCGAAAAGTATTAAATATACCATTGAGACTTGATTAATTACAAATATATGTGATATATTTTTTTATCAAGGTCTCATAAATAATGTACATTTATTTGTTCACGTACGAACGGAGAAGAATTCAATTAATGTAATTATATTAGCACTCGTTTTTAGTGGAATATTCTACACATCAGAATTATGGTCCTTCATAGAACCAATTAGAATCGATACAATGCTTTAAATAATTTTAGCCATATTTAGTATCAGATCTGAGAAACCCCTCCCTTCCCGACATCCTTCAGCCTCACAAATTTCCCCGAAACGAGGATTCCATTGTCCGGATGACAAAATTAACGCGAAAAATATATTGACTTGAATTTATATTGCTTTTATCGAAAAAGTCCTTCCTGGAACGAGACAGGCGTAGGCACCGAGACACAATGTAGAGTAAAGTGGGGTAAGCGTTTGCGGAGAGTTAGCATAAATGGAGGGTACGCGGTAAAATTTGCGACAAAGTTGTTTTACTAAATAGTTGTTATGTTTTACCTGCGCACATTCCCAAATTCTGAAGCGCTTTTGTTAGCATTGAAGAATGTCGTATGTACTGTGACCCTTCCCTCGGTAGAAAATAAAAATAATGTACAAGTACATCACATTTATTTATTTATTTGAAAAACAAAGTAAACATAAAACATGAAATACACATCTCACTAGGGCATTCCTGCATCGAGATATGCAGTTAAATACATATAAATAATGAAAATATAAGAATAATTCTACAGAAGAAGCACTAAATACAGTTATTCAGCCTTTATTTACAGTTGGTATGCAAGTTTATAGTAGGTAACAATAACATTCTACTGTAAACTAAATATATGCCATGCTTTTATTATTTGTTTCACCTCAAGTACTATATGTAGGTGTTAGGGGACGTACTTGACTTAGTAACCAGTGATTCCTGACATTATTTGGAGTAAAAAATGTAGGTATATGAAATTTTTGATGTTTTTTAAGTGAAAACTTCTTTAGCACCGTTGTAATATGAAACGGAAACTAATGAAAAAATTAACTCGATGAAACGGAAACGAGCGACACTTAAAAGAGAGAAATATACACACCTTTAGGATTTAGTCTGCGAGAGAATGAGATAGCCATAAAATATTAATTTAATTCACGGGTACTCGGTTCCAATACGATAAATCCACAGTCTCACGTAGGTCTCATTCGGTGTAGTGATGTAAAACGCCCGACGAACCTCTGTGGACATTTAGCGAACCAAGGATCGAATCCCACGAAAATAAAAAATTGTAAAATCAATATCCAACCTTTCAACCACTCCAAAATGAACAAGAAAACACAAAAGATAGCGATATCTAGAGACTCCAAAGAAGAAAACACAAATACTAATAAGGTGACCAAATGCAAAGGAAAATGTGCACTGGAATTCGGCGACAAAAATATGGAAAAAATCATCCTTTATATTGATAAAAAAGTGCTTTGTAGTCTCCCCACTCTTGTCTAATTTAGTTTGACGAAGGTTTCACTTCTGCCGCGTGAGAATTGCAGACTTTTTTTTCTCCAAAAACATTAAAATTGGTAGGTGTTGGAAAGTTGGAGGCGGGGTAGGGGTCGGCTGGTAAAAAAAAAATTGAAAAAAAAGTCATCAAAAAGTCACCGCAGACCACAATTTCATTCACATCTTTTACATCAAATAATATCAGGAATCACTGATTAAAGTAAATCGACCTTAACACCCTATATAACTAATTTTATCAAAACGGTGTGGTCCACGACAATTTTTCCATAACGTTGATCAAGATGTAGTGAGATAGTGTTTTTACAACTTTTTGTTTGAGATTTTTGTGTTTGTTTGAGATACCGCCAGCGGCCAAGAATTCATATTTCGTCGAAAGATGTTCTTACGATCGTACAAGGCAGTTCCAACGAGAAAGATTATTTTAAATAATAACTCAATATCAATTTTATTTCATTAAAAATTTGCTTAAATTTATATCTACATTCAAAAATAGTGAAAGGCGTGATAATAAAACTATTAAAATTATGTACTTTTCGTAATTATTTTTTGATCATTAAGTATTTATAATTTTTCAGTTATGTCTAAGCAAAATAAGAATGAAAAAAATCTTAAATATATTAGTTTGTAAGACCGTAAAAAATAGGTAAACTGAAGTATTTTCATCACAAAACACGTGCGCGGATCTTTTTTAAAATGATTTTATTTAAACTAAAATTATAATTCTGAAACATAACTTTCCCAGAAAATTTAATGATATATTTTACTGCATGATTATATGATTTTAAATGTGCGTTGTATAATACAAAATTTTGTTTGAAAATTTAACAAATCTGCCAACGACCTACGGTAAAACCTTATTGTACTAAAAATAAACATATTTTCTCAAAATTTAAAACATAGCTTAGATAAAAGAAGAGTCTTCCGAAATTAATTTTTTTTTTTTTTTTGTGGAAAAAAGAGTCAACACGTCTAAAAATTGATTTTAAAATGCCGTATTTCCGGTTTTGTCTGGTTATCCCCTCTTAATAAACAAACGATGCATAGCGTTTTATTTTTTTTAAATTTCTAAGGTAAAAAGGGCATACGCTTACCCCACGTGACTCCATGCTATGATTTTTTTTTATATAACTGTGTATTCGAATGTTTGGAATTTCATTGAAAACTTAGTCTTCTTTACCAGAGATCGTGACGGCTAGATAGGAACGCTGACATTTTTTGTCAGGTAAGGCAACGTAGAAAAGTTCAAATTGCTTATGCTCAAGTGCAGCAAAAAACAAGTTATCTTAACGGACGCTTATGCGATCTGCTGCCAAAATCCCCTTGGTCATTTGGAGTCCATTAAATTCACATTGAAGTGTTTTTGTGCATTTCGTTTTTCTGCGTCGCTGGGCACTATAAACCCGTAAAGAAACCGTGTGCTCTAAAAACATCGCTTCCACTCTAAAATCCTCAGACACGATTTAAAAAAAACTATGAATATCTACAAACATAATAGTTTAAGGGTAATATTGAAAATAGATGGACGAATAAAAATAATGAAACAAACTTTAAAAAATTAATTCACACGACGTCTTGTAATTGTGTACTTAGATACTTCAATATTTTTTAAAGATATTTAATCAAATATGACTTTTGATACCACATTAACCTCACCATAATCTTCTATGAACCAACCGGAATAGTTAACACTCATCGGTCGTCAAGTTTATTAGTCAAATATTTCCTAAAAGCGAAATTAGAGTTGAGTATTCAGTTACTTGTAAAAGTGTACCCACTATCTGGTTCAATACTTAGATTACTCATAAACAACACCAACTCAATTATAAAGCCGAAAAACTTTAAGTGAAATAAACAAAAAAAATGTTTTCTGGGTTTTCAAGAAGAAAAAAGTTTTCAAAATGTCGCAATAATGTGCGGACCTTTATGCGTCCGGGAGTTATTTTATTGCACACTAGCTGGTTCCCGGCATGCGTTGCTATGCCATTTAATAAAGAATTTGTTTCTCCTGGCGTGTCCTTTCCCATTCGTCATGTTCCCGTTCCCCTTCCTCCACCCCTTCCTCTCCCGCGTCCCCTTCCCCTTTTGCGTTCACATTCACACTCCGTCCTCTTCCCCCGTCCCGCGAAGCTCCCTCCCCCTTCTAACTCCCGCATTCCATACATTCAGTCCCGGTACATTCAGTTTTCAACCACCTATTGCAATTTTTTATACAAATTTCATAATGCCAGAGCTTACCAGTAGTTTTTTACAAACCTTGTCCTGACAATAACGAACACACAATAAAAAGAATTATCCAATTTGGTGCAGTCGTTCAGAAGTTATGCGCGTACATACATTTCGGCGATTCATTTTTATTTATATAGAAGATAGAAGAAGAAGATATAGAAGAAGAAGATAGATAGAAGATAGATAGATAGATAGATAGATTTAAAATGTAAAACACAGACAAGTGTAAATAATATTTGATTTATGGTGAGCAATCGAACATTGCTTTCGTCATTATCTCAAAACTTAGTATTTGGAGATGTCTGACTAATCAACTGGACGATCAATATTTAAAAATAAATCAAAAATCATTCGAGTTACAATCAAAATAATGGCTACATTTCCACGAAGCATACTTGATGTAAACCATATATTTTTTTAAATTTACGAATATAATAAAACGCACCGTATCTGCAGCTTGCTAATAATTTGAGAATAAGTTATATTTAACTTCAAGGAGATAATTTTCTCAACAAGCTCAAACGTTTCAGGTTCATTCGCACAACTCATGAATTATCACTGAAAGGACTAACGATTCGTATTTCTGTCTTCTCTACATATTATAAATAGAGTCCTCCGCCGCTTCTATCCGTCTCTAAGCGATAAACTCAAAAACTACTGAACGGATTTTCAAGCGGTTTTCACCAATAGACAAGAGTGATTCATGAGGAAGGTTAACATATATAATTTGTCAAGGTTTTCTGAAATTGGTTGAAATATGAGAATGTCTGTATGTGGTGGACGAGCAGGCTGGCAAGCGGGCAGTGTGGATTTGATTTTTATGCAAATTAACAGATGACGGTTTAAGTTAATTTATCGTGGTTATAAAGGTTGAGAATCCATCCAGTAGATGGCGTTATGTTTTGTTAGCCACATGTACGCGTGGCCGGGTCAGCTAGTTGACAATAAATTATTGTAATTACTTACTACATCGTTGCGTTGTACATAAAACAATTATTCAATTATTTCAATGACATTTTTTTTTGTTACTTCTGCACCCATATGTTTTTAATGGTTCATTTTACAACTTTTTGCGTTCACAATTATTGTTATCTTATCACTACTTTACAATATTTTTATTTTATTTTATCAATACGTTTAGCTTATAAAAATTTATAATCATTGTACATATTTTCTATCAAGTTATATTTTCTAATAAAAAGTTCAATAATACGCCTTAAAAAGTAGATGAAAGTTACCAAATATAGAATAGTGTCACCAATATGGAATACCGGTATTTCTCATAATCAAATACTCCTAGACGCAATAAACAGTGATCGTCATCTCTTTCAATCACTATACGCGTGTACAGGTTTCAAATTGTCAGTCGAGCGAGTGCAAGCGAGTGCTGTGTTCGTGGTGGGACGGTTTTGTTTTCTGAAAATTCTCTTGAAGAAACTTAGATCAAATGCCTCATGTGCTTACTCTGGGCACATAATGATTGCGCTGGTGTAGAGTTCGACACCTGGATTTGTGATTATTGGATGTAGTTAAGTTCCTTTTTAAGTTTGACCAACGTTCCTAGAGTATCTCGTAGAAGTTAAGGAAGGTTTTTTATTTCGTTTTTGTAGTATTCCACATTTGGGTACCTAGGTATCTATAATTAGACGCCTTTATGTTGATTTGGTTTTTGTGATATTATAGTATTTATAATTCATACTATTACTACGCAAAGGGCAAATGTATGACTGATTGTAACTACGATTAAAATTTTTGATATTCAATATTTGTCTTTTTGTATGCATAAGGAAATAAAACGGTATTCCATATTTGGTTACTTTCCTCTACTATTTGAAAAGTGAAATTGTGGAGAAAGACATATAATATTTATATAATAACTAATATTGTAATACATGTGTATGAAATACACAGTGATAATAACTAATAACAATTGTGTTTCCAAACAAAAATACTAGTACATAGTTTAAGTTGGTACTAGTGCCTACAACGTATCTCATTACAATGTCATCAAGGACAATCGTTTGAAGTACAGAATGGTTTAAAAAGATATTTAAACAGGGAAGCGAGATTTATTGAAAGCCAACTCGTATTTTCACCAAAACCGTGCTAATGTTTTATGCGTAAGTGTTTTAGCCGAAAGTACCAAAATACTTGTGTGGTTTCTGTTGACACAGTAATATTTACAAACTTTGTATATTTTCCGGCTAACACTATTTAGAAAGGTTTTGTGAAAACTTAGTCATGCGTTTTATCATGGTGGCGGTTTTCTCTGAACAATTCATCTTGTTTCACCCTGACATTTATATGGAATGAACAATACCTGAATCTAGAATTTTTAATGATGGTTTTTGTTTTCGGGTAGGTGTTCTCGTTTGCAAAAAACTTTTGTGTAAATACGAAAAAAGTTTTTTTTACCTGTATTTAAATATTTACGCCTAAAGCTTTGTTTATTTTAATTCTTGTACATGAAAATGTTTTTATTTATTATTTTCTTGTTTGAATTGCAGAACTCCATTTTAATTACAGGTTTTGTTTTTATTCATTCACGATTTATTAAATATATTACCTAAATTAAAAAAAAAAAAACTACTTGGCTTACTTTAACCAGTGATTCCTGACATTATTTGGAGTAAAAAATGTACATGCATTTTGATCTCCGTTGACTTTTTACCGTCTTTTTTTAAATTTTTTCAAAAAAGTTTCTTCAAAGTCAAACAAAAAAAAAACTATCACATATCGTCTTTGGTCACTCAGCCGAGTAACCGTCCAAACATGCACCCCGCCCCTAACTGTCCAATACCAAGTGATTTTTTGGTTGAAAAAAAAAAAACACAACAAAATTTCACCGAAAACTAAAATTTCATTTACAGTTTTCACTTCAAATACTGTCTGAAATCACCGGTTAAAGTAAGTCACGAACGTCCTTCTCATTATTACATACATAATTAAAAAAATAAATATTATTTTGTATTCATTCAGAATAAAATTAGTACACTTCTTTTTATGGACTTGCTAAAAATCTCTTCTTCATCTCTCTATCTCTTCGGTAGGTATATTAAAACTACAAATGGCCACAAATATTATATAATACCCACTCTACATACTTATTGTTAATTAGTTTAGCCATAATAAAAAAGATCTACCTACAAAACATACTCTTCGAACTTTATATTTATTTTGCACAATAAAGATTTTAAAAATTTGAGTTTTGTGCATTTTAGGTCATAACGTAATACTCGTATCTATGTAAATATTTAATCAGCGGGACAATATTGAAGTCAAAAGCCAGAGAACACAATTCTCCCCGAGGGCTTGTTTTTATATTCATCATCCTTGTTTTATTACACTGGCAATATCTGCAATATCTGCCATGGCATAACCGAACATAGTATCTTTGCTATCTGTTTATTTTTTATTATTTTACTTTATTAGGGAAACACACAGTTATACATATTTCATTAAGGTAATTGTGGTTGCATGAAGCGAATAGTACTATATACAAAAAATAGAATAAAACAATAAAGAAAACATAAAGTGGCGGAAAAAGAAGAAAATAATATTTAAAAAAGTAATAAAAAACACAGATTTTAGTATTTAGGATAGATAAAATGAAATTAAACTGTGAACCTATATAAAAAAATAATATATTTCCACATCATTAGATAATGTTCAAGGATAAACATGATTAGCCATTTACCAGCGCCCTTGAGATGATTTTTCACAAAATATTAGATCATTAAAATATTGTTATAATCATTATAAAAAGAGAAAAAAACATCACATCATAATGATCAAATAATAAACAGCAGGGGTAGAGGGTTCGTAATTAACAATTTGTTATAATTTTATTTATTATGCATTTGGAAAATTGGTCTGTGGACAAATGGAAAATATCAGCGTCTGAAAAGATGTTATTATATGTTGCGCATGTCCTTCTGAGAAATGAATGTTGTGTGTAATGAATAATGTAAATTAATGTTTTCTAAAAGATATTTGTTGTCATCAAATAGTTTAAAATACCCATTGTTCGAATTTCTCGGCGACCGGGTTACCTCCACCAGCCGCCTGTTTTGATTTACACAAGAAAGAAAATATAGCCAAAACGAATGTTTTCTTTTATTTTTTAACTTGCTAAACAAAAAGGTACAACACCCCCCACCCCCCGAAATCATAAGTGTGCGGCCCCCGGTAATACCTCACACTGCCTATATGGCCCTTGACCAGAAAAGTGTGACGATCGCTGATCTAATATATTTCCAAGCAATCAAATTTTCAAACCAAAAAGATATGATTTTGCATTACTTCGTAGTGTTTCACCTTAAGTACCATATTTAGCCTTTTATCATTTCCAGCGTCGAATAAGGTGCGTAAACATTTAAAAACCAGAATTTTTCCTCATTAAAATGCTAGAAAAAAATTACATGACTGAGTATTTTCAATGAAACTTAACAAAATTCTTTTCTTGCTTTAAAAGCGTCTTTGAGGGTCTTATGTTTCACATATCCTCAAAGTATGAAAATTTTCCAAGAATACTAAGATTATTGTTTTTTACAAGTTTATTATAATAATGATTATTGTTTTTTGACTACTATGATTATTGTTTTTTGTAAGTTTTGTATTTTCTGAAGTAAAATACGAAACACTTCATTAATTTTCAAATAAATATACATTTACCTTTCAATAGAATAAAAAAAACAACAACAGCATTAACACGTTCATAGGGAAGCCGGGGGTACATATTATAAATACTTATTTTACTAAGCATACTACAAAAAAAGTTATAATTTTAATAAAATTACATTTGTGACCGTGACCACAGCCAGGGCTGAGCAGTATTTGAATTACTTGTATTTGAAATACAAATACGTATTTTTTATTTGTATTTCAATTACTTTCTAAAAATGTATTTTTTTATTTTATTTTTATTTATTTGTTTATTTAGCACAATATTATACATTTAAATACATTATTTATTAAATTTTGACTGCCCAACTAGGAGTATTATCCCGTTTTAGGACAGTCAAATAATCATGGGTATGAACATGTTGAGAATGCTTTGTACAAAAAAGAAAGAAAATTGATGAAATAAAAAGGAAGAGTAAGAATATAAAATAAAATAATGAAAAAGTTGAAAATTTTGTAATTGGTATTTCAATTACCTGCTGCTGAGGTATTTTGTAATTTGTATTTCAAATACTTATGGGTTCAAAATACATTTTTAAATACATTTAGTGATCGTAATAATGATAATGAAAAATAAACTGACATAGATAATACATATACTAAAAACGCTAGAATCCAGAGCAATATATTATGTTAATATTTTCAGAGTTGGCAACACTGTAGGTACGTCAAAGCAAATATCTTGTCAATTGTTGTTTTAATCGTTTCGCGGTATTTATTCATGAAGACGTTAGTTAATTGTTGATGGTTGATCAAATTCCGCCATTGCTTTGTATTGTACATTTTTGTGTCATAGAATTAGATCAAGCACTATAGGAATAATTTGACTGAATACTAGATTATTTTATAAGTTAATTAGAGTAGAGCACGCTTGAAGTGAAATAACACAAAACTGTGCTATACAAATGTCATGTTATAATAATAATTATTATTATTATCTAACACCTATACCACAAAACTTGACAAGTGAAGCGGAGATGAAAGGTTCTTTGTAAATTTTTGTAATTTGTATTTTGTATTTGAAATAAAAAAAATGGATAAAATAGTGTATTTTGTATTTCAAATACACAACTTGAAAGTATTTTGTATTTCGTATTTCAAATACATGCGAATAAGTATTTCGTAATTTATATTTTAATTACAACTAAGCATGTATTTTGCCCAGCCCTGACCACAGCCAATGATTTAACCGCTATGTCAGGAAGCTTACCGAGTGCGTTTGTTCCAAAATAATGATTTAAATATTACAATGTTATGTTAACAATTTCATATGAAAAATAGGTTATTTTTAGTGCGTGAAGGTACCTATCTTCTTAAGCATAGTACTTTAATTGATTCGAACTTCAATATCAATCATCTTTTCACACTGGAAGTTAACAAGACAAGTAGTGAGGGCAAATACTTCGCTAACATGATTTAATTTCATTTAGCATCAAAATTACAAAATTATATATATACAATGTTTGAAAATGTACCAATGTTGTCATTATGTACCTGCTGACAAACTACATAAGTAGTTTCGCGGGCTTAAATGTAAATAAATAAAAAAAAAAATATATATAAAAAAAACGCGCCAAGGGTGAGATTTTTATTCGTGAAACAATAGTGGAGAATGTTTTCATTCAACCCGTTTTATTCCAATGGCTCGAATGAATCCGAAATAGGAACAATATAATAAAAGTGTGATACGTATACACCACATTATTTGACATAATTTGGGGGGCGGGTACGAGTACCGCCGACCCGGGAACCATTTAAGGGATAACCAACATTTCAACATGTCACGCCAAGTAGTTCGCTAGGTTTGGTTACTTAGCAGGGGTGAATGGGTTTATGGGGTGAGATTTAGCCGGGTCTTGGCCGCGGATGCATATGCCCACCAACTGCGTTTCAGGCCAGACCGAAAAAGACTGGTTGAGGAAGACCTTCAGACCTAAGACTAACACGGATGAATTCACGTACGTCACTCCTGGACACACCGACCGCGACCCTCCAATTCCTACCCACCCCTCATACCTCTTTTCTTCTCAGAACTTCCTCTTCTTCCTTTCCTAAAAAGACCTTCTACACAGCATCCCTAAAGATGACATAGGTCATTATTAATTTATTTGGAGAATTTGAGAATTATTCATGTATTTATTATGTAAAAAATTCAGGGTGTGCAATTCACACGCGGCAGAAGTGATACCATCAGAAAATTAAAGTATACAAGAGTGGGGAGGCTACGAAGCACCGCATTTAAAGAAGACAGATAACCAAAGATATTGAAATACGGGCCGATAGCCTTTGAAGCACCGCACAAAGAGAAGACCGATTATACTATCTCATTCTCTCGCAGGCTAAAACCTACAAATGTGTTTGTTTATTTTTAGTGTCGCTATTTTTCGTTTCATCGAGTTTGTTTTCACTTAAAGAAGTTTTCACTTAAAAAATTCCATCAAGTTTTGACCACATCCCTGGTTTCTTTAGGACTGTAAGACAACTGGCTACTGCCAGGAGAATATCAACTCACCAACATATGTTTCAGTACACAGATAAAACAAAAAATGAAAATATTTGGTAATATCTCCCGGTGCTTGTATCATTAGTAAAATTATGTATGTAATTATTAATGAGGCGCAACGAGAGTGGGGCAGATAGGGGGCTGCCCCTGGGAGTCAAAACAAGAGATACACAGATAACAGTAAGAATTTGATGATAAGATCATTATATTACATGGCTGTAGAAACTAAGTTCAATAAAACATATTAGTTTTAATCCTAACCATGTAAGTCCACAGTGTAACGGATGACTTGTCATATTGAATCATCTTACCCCGTTTCTTCATCTGTACTTCACATTTCTGACAGTTAAGGAAGAAGCGGGTCACGCTGCTGACTTCGACTTCGAGTTCAGATCAGACAGGCTTAAAGGGAGGGCGTGCCGTCAAGAGGACAAATAAACCGAACCGTAAATCCATTAATTTTTATTATTAGACTAGCTGACCCAGCAAATGTTGTTCTGCGATATAAATTATTTCTAGTAAATATTTTGGTTGATAAGTAAAAAATAACGAATGTATTGTAAGTGTGTGGGGATGGGATCTATGAAAAAATAGGAATGGAGCGCTGCCGACGATGACCGCCGATAAAAAAAAAACGAAAAACACCAATAATTTTCTCGATTCAATGTATTTCATTAAAGTAACAGATATATTCTTAAAAGTTAAATGTAAAGTGAACAAAAGTAATATATTTTTTTATCCTGGAGTAGGAAAATAAAATAGAGAAAATCAATATTAATTTCGAAGATAAATTGAGTGTACAACATTTTTTATCAGTCCGTCTTTAGCCAACATAAATAAGCTCGACGGTTTGCCCATACGAACGACGGTTAAATTTGTTCATACAAATATACTATAATCGCGATTAAAAAATGGGAAGGTGTGGGTAGGAGGGTAAAAATTTGGGGTTGTAGGTATTTTTTTATGCCAAATAAAACTAAAAAAAAATTGTCAAAAAAATAGAAAAAAATATCTGGATAGGGACACCCTGATCACCTAATGGTGTGAAATATTATGTACCATACGACCTATTCTCATACCTACATGTACAATGTACATTCGGTACATTCAGATCTGGTCACCAAACACGGCTAAAGCCATTTCAAGCAACGTTTCAATTCTGAATTGAAATATCTTCCCAAGTATCTTATTGAAGTATCTTCCGCTCAGAAACGTGCCGCAAATGTATTAATTGTGAATAGGGTATTTTCCAATGATATTATAAATAATTTTTTAGATATTAATTTATTGTTATCAAGTTTAATTTGTAGAACTCCATTTTAATTTTAATTTTTTTATTATATAATCAATAATATTATTATTAAATTAATAAAAACAGTTTATTTTTAAACAAGTTCTGCTGTGTAATCATTGTTACGCGTGACAGCTGTTTCGCCTTCACAGTTTGATAATGCCTTCAGAAGGCGAAACAGCTGTTACGCGTAACAATAATTACACAGCAGAACTTGTTTAAAAATAAACTGTTTTTATTAATTTAATAATAATGTTATTGATTATATAATAAAAAAATAAAAAAAAATTTTTTAGAGTTGAAAAAACTTAGTCAAAAATTATGATTAAAATGGCAAATGTTTTACAAGTCGTTTTACGACAGGGAGATTAGGTGACAAATTGTCGCTTGCTCTGTTGTTTCAATTAAATTGAAAAAGGTCAAGAATTAAATACTGTTTAGGAGCACGTCGTAAAAATATGTTTTTGAAATTACTTCAAAGATACCTTCATCTTAGCGCCTATTTGAGGCAAATTTTCGAAAGCCCGTACAAACACCTGTCAGTCACTAACAGCTACACTGCTACACGGTATTATAATAAATTATAACAAAATATCACAAGCGTTTGAGGAAATGAATTAAAGCTGTCAATAACCAGGAACAAGTCAGGAATGTTTGGGCTTTTGACAGAAACACGTAAATGAAAGTTGGCGCACGTGATGTCATGATCGATCAACCAATCATGGTTTGTTTAGATTTTAACACGTTTAGGCCGTTTTTTAAACCTATAATTATTTTTAAAGAAATTATTAAAATTACACGCTTTTGTAAAAACACACAATCAGAAAAAAAAAATCTTTAAATCTTCCTCAAATTTATACCGATGCGTGTCGTTATTTGAGTACGTTTCGCCACCCTTTTAAATAGTTTGTGTTATTGAATAAGGTCCTAATTTAAATGTCAGGCCATTTTTTTGGAAATGGAATTGAAACATGTTGAAATTAAAAATTGCTGCTGAATTTTTATCGTCGAAATAAAGATTTGGTTATTTCGAAATTACATTGTGCCCAAGTCCTTCATTTTGTGCAACACTGAAAAATTAATTAATTTTAATTGCCTACTTAAGATGATAATTAAATAAAATGAACAACCAAAGAATAGTTCATGTATTTTATTTTATTTTACTTGGAAAACTAACAGTTACAATAATTAATAATGTTTGATGAAATAATGTGTAAATATATAACCAATAATAGGTATATTAATTAATCGGGATGTTCTATATTAGCGCCGTCCGAGTTTACATTTAGGCACAATCAGGTTTTAAAAATAATTCACCAACGTTTGGTAATTAAACATAACTTGATTGACTGTCGTAATATAGTACCATATTATGAATATGAACCAAATTCATTTTTAGAAAATGAATTTTATAAAATATATTACGATAAAACTATACTAACAGACAGAACAATTAGTCATAATAGACCTGGTATAGTTTTACATGACAAAATTAAAAAAATAACTTATATCATTGATGTAGCTATTCCAAATTCCTGTAATATTCAAAAAACTATTTCTGAAAAAATAAGAAAATACACAGATTTAGGAAATGAGATTAAAAGAATTTGGCATTCTCGGACTATAAAAATATTACCATTTGTTATTTCGGCCACTGGCATAATTACCTAGGAATCTGATTCAAAATTTAAGCATATTAGATTTGTCAAAGAATTTGTATATAAAAATGCAAAAATCAGTAATTTTAAATACATGTAGGATTACAAAAGATTTTTTTAATATTTATATTGAGGGATCAGTAGGATTTATAGGTTCAATTAGAAATGCCACAGAGCCGAACCCTCTGATATGAAAATATCTGGAGTCGGTGAATTATATTCCCATTTGGTCTCTAGTAGGTTGACATGTTCTTGTATTGTTTTGTTTTGTATTTATAATACTTATATAGTGCAATTGCATAGCGTGGGTTGACTAGATGATCATTTGGGGAAGTGTGTGAAAGGGTTTAGTTTTTCCTGTGGGGAAAATTTAACCCGGACATTTAAATCTGGTGCGTAAAATTTTGTGAGTAGTACAAAGAAAAATAGTTAGGATGGCATGGTGGAAGGGAGGGGATAGGGATGGATCTATTCTGTGTAAATAGTATTATGTATGTGTAAATTTTATTTATTCATTTTAGGTTTGAAAATGTAAGGTAACGTGTTAAATAAGTCGAATTCACTGTATGAAATGTTAAAGATGTGTGAAGCGCGGTGAATGAATGAATTTTGTTTAGAGTTAGTGTTGCATTGAGGAATGCGTGGTTTTGTCTGGTTTATCTGATGGGCACTCTTAGTTGAATTCTTTCTAGTAATTCCGGGCAATCCATCATAGAGTAAGCTATTTTTTGTAAAAATAGTACGTCTGCCAAATTTCTTCGACTTTCCAAAGACGATATCCTGAAGTGCGCGGCTGGCTCTTCGTGGCTCAGATGAGGATGACAGCTTCGAAAATCAAGGTATCGTAGAAATCGGTTTTGCACTTTCTCAATCCTTTCTACGTGACGTATATGCTTGGGATTCCAGATTTGAGCCTAGTACCTTGGAAGTCTTTGATACCATGGATTCGATGTGGAGGTCAAAAACTATTTCGGATCTATAACTATTCCCAAATCCTCGACCTCCGTCGTTTCTGTTAGTATTGTATCGTTAAGGGCATAATTGAAAGTAATTAGGTTTTTATTACGGGTGAAACTGATGGCGCCGCATTTTTTAACGTTTATTTGAAGGTTGTGCTGTGCACAATAAATATTAAGACGATTAAGATCTTCTTGTATGCGGGTACAGTCGTTGGTGCACGTGACAGGAGAAAATATTTTCATGTCATCTGCGTATAACAAAGTCCTGGAGTGGTGAAAACATTTTCTACGTCGTTAATATATGTATATGTTAAAGAGTAATGGTCCCAATAATGAACCTTGCGGTACTCCCTACGGTACAGTTACCCAATCCGACTTTAGCCACCGACAACTACTGCTTGGCTGCGATTTGCAATATAGGACGAGAGCCATCTAAGGAGGTCTCCATGTACGCCGATTTGTGAGAGTTTGATCAATAATATATCATGAATTAGTTAATCAAGACCTTTGCCGTAGTCTGTATATATTGCATATATCTGTATGCGCTGGTCCATATTGTCTTGTAAGAATTCGGTGAACACCGTTAAGTTCGTGGGTGTAGATTTTCCACTCATAAATCTATGTTGGTTGATATTGGGTGACGATCTCAAGGCTGGAAACATCTAGTCATACACAATTTTTTCGAAAACTTTACTGAAAGTGCAAAGCTTTGATATTGGTCTATAATTTTCGACGTCAGATTTTTGACCATTTTTGAATACAGGAGTTATAAAGGCTATATTCCAGGTGTTTGGCAATATTCCCTCTTTAAGGGAGCGACTAAAAAATTATGGATAGTGGTTTAAACAGGCTGCACGCACATTTTCTTATGAAGAGAAGGGGAATTTTATCGAGGCCTGCACCTTTTTTGGGATCTAGATCTTCAAGGTGTTTCTGTATATGATGCAGGTCGACGTCAATATTATGAATGCTAGCAACACAGGGCTCGTTGGGGTTGTCCGGTAGAATTTGGGTGCTTGGAGCATTGTTGTTGGGGACAGAAATAAAGTGTTTAGAGAATAAGTTGCAGATGTCAGACCCATTTTCAGCTTTTTCATTCAGAATGTCATGTTATTTGGAACACCATGGCATTTGAACTTGGATTTTGTTCATTCCATTTTTTTTTGGGTCGGAGTGTATGTCATGTTCGATTTGAGTTAAATATTTATTGTGGCATTCCCAATTAAGTTGAGGGAGCGGGAGACATAAATGAAAGACGGCAAGTCGAAGTAGTGAGTCAGTCTTTTATTGGAGCTACGTAGCGGAGGTCGGTGCGGAGCGGGAGCGGAGTGACAGTAGTGATGCTGCTGCGCGATGATGAGAAGATGAAGGTCAGGATACTACGGCGGTGAAGATCACAGGTCTTCAGGAAGCCGGCGTGTTGCCCTACACCGTGGCGGTGTAGACGTGACCTTGGTCCAGGTGGTCGATCGACGTCGTGTTGACGGGATATGGCGGCTGTGTGTCCAGTGAGTCGGAGCACACACGTGACGCAGGAAGGAACCTTGTGAGACGATGAGGATGCTGGCGCGTTGCCAGGTGCTGGTTGCTGCTCGTTGCAGGATGTTGATGCTATCTCACGTCGAGATGGTAGTTGGAGAAGTTCCTCGAAGGTGCTGGAATGTTCCTGGGTCACGCTGGATAAATTGTTCACTGCTAACTGCGCGGGCCCGTGCCGGGCGCAGTTACTGCACTGCTCGGACTGTGTTGTTCGGCCAATGAATGGAAAGTACTGTACTGACTGGCTCCGAGCAAGCAGTGGCGCTGCGGTAAATTTCGCAGAGCGGGTTAAGTAGCCGCTACAGACCCCCTTCCCAGTGGTACGGAGTACGGTTGAGGGACGATGATGCCAGGAGTCGCAGGAAAGCCGAGTTGAAGCTGGCCGGTGTGTCCATGCTGATGTGTCTCTACCGATTCCCTCGTTTTTGCGGTGTTACCGGTGTGTCGTGGTAACACTCTTGTCAGAAAGTTATTTGCTGCGTGTTCAAATCACGTCGGGGTCACCAGTTGAGGGAGCGGTCCTGATCGGTAGAGAGAAATGAAAGGCGTGCCGTCGATGTGTGAGTCAGACTTTATTGTGGCTACGTAGCGGAGGTCGATGCGGAGCGGGAGCGGAGTGACAGTAGTGATGCTGCTGCGCGATGATGTGAAGATGAAGGTCAGGACACTACGGCGGTGAAGATCACAGGTCTTCAGGAAGCCGGCGTGTTGCCCTACACCGTGGCGGTGTAGACGTGACCTTGGTCCAGGCGATGGCCGTCGTCGCGTTGACGAGGTATTGGTGGCTGTGTGTCTAATGGGTCGGAGCACACACGTGACGCAGGAAGGAACCTTGAGAGGCGATGAGGATGCTGGCGCGTTGCCAGGTGCTGGTTGCTGCTCGTTGCAGGATGCTGGATGATGGCGCGTTGCCGGTTGTGGTTGCTGCTCGTTGCAGGATGTTGATTGCCATCTCATGTCGAGATGGTAGTTGGAGAAGTGCCTCGAAGGTGCTGGAATATTCCTGGGTCACGCTGGATAAATTGTTGTTCACTGCTGACTGTGCGGGCCCATGCCCGGCGCAGGCTCGGCACTTTGTCGCGGCACTGCTCGGACTGTGTTCCTCGATCGATGAATGGGAAAGTACTGACTGACTCCGAGCAAGCGAGCGCGGCTTATATACCCGTGGCAAGTAATTAGTCTCGCAGTAGGTAATGCGGTGAATTCACGCAAAGGTGAGAAATCGCTCGAACTTTCTGCAGGCACTTGTTTGGTACAGCTTGACGTTCTAGCTCTTTCGCATAGGTGGCGGATTATCATTTCTACTACGTTATGGTACTCGCGGGTAGGTAGATGTATCGCTGTAGGTATGTTCTTCCAGCGAATTCTGTGGAGGTCAGTGGCGCTGCGGTAAATTTCGCAGAGCGGGTTAAGTAGCCGCTACAAAGTTTTTTGTGACGTGATCTTAGTAGAGAGAAAGAGGCCTAGTCAGAGGAGTTTTTGTAAGTCTTGAACTTTTTAAAGTATTTATGTTTTTCTTTCGTTAATTTAAAGAGGGCCGAATTATACCATGGTGGATATTTAGAATTCTTACATAGTTTATTCGGAATGCAGGCGTCCATAAGTTGATATAAAAGTGAACAGAATTTTTTTATACCATGTTCATATCACCAACCGAGAGAAACTCATGATCAGGTATGATAGAGAGATGTAATAATTTGCTCGTAATCGCCGCGCCTAAAGATGTAAGCCCTTCTAAGCTGCTCCACTAGTGGAACGGGCTCAGAAAATATAACTTTCATGATTAAGGAGGTGTGATGAGAATCTTCTGAAATTAATGGTTCGCCACAAGCATAGACCGTAAGGAAGTCATTACATAGGACAAGATCGAGAAAGTGACCATTAGTATTTGGAATTCCATTATATTGATACAATCCAGAAAAATGCATGCAGTCAATGAATGAAGCGCTAATAGGTGATAAGCGATCACTGGGTATAAAGGACGTGTTAGAGGGAGGCTTACTCCATGAAATTTCAGTGAGGTTGAAATCACCTAGGATAATGAATTTGTCCGAGGGAAACTAAAATGTAAATGTAGAAATTTCGGTGAGGAAGCTTTCCATATTTTCACGATACGTTGGTCCTTTAGGGAGATAAACACAACATATGTGAAGGTTTGTCTTATCGCCTGCAGGAGCTGGTTCTTCAAGTTCCGGCTGGTTAATTTCACGACTACTGATTTTGGTTTTGACTTCCCAGTTGAGTCCCAGCAAAATCTATGTCCCTTTCACCGAGTTTCATGGTGCCCAGGCTGGCGATATTTGAAATGAGGGTAATTAGGTTTTAACTTTTCTTTTCCGGTATTCCTCCAAGGTTTTGAAGCCTTGCCTGTTGGTCCTTTTTATTTGATTTATCAATTATACTGCGTACTTCCTGTCTTAGATTCATAACTTCTACCTCCAGTTTTTCCACTTTTTGAAGGGTATTTTCAATAATGGCAATCTTGTTGTTAAAAGTTGTAACATCCTGGTGGCAGCTGTGGACAGATTTTTGGATCCCTTGTACTTCCTCACGTAAGAATTTTATGTTTTCATGGAGTGCATTGAAGTCCATCTGATTTTTTTAATGTCCTCCATAATGGTGCTGAGATCCTGGACGCCGACGGAAATATTTGAGGATTTGTACCTGCTGCATCGCCAAGTACTTCTCAGTTCCAGCTTCAACTTTTTATAATTTTCCTCTGATGTACCTCCACACTTATGGTGCAGATTTTCTTTACAGAACGAGCATTGAACTCCTTTAGTTACAGCGGATTTACATACGCCGCAGTTATTCATTTTTAGAAAATCTATTTATGTGTACCGAATCACTGGTTTTTATTATTATGAAAGTCCATCAATATCTCCTTTATGATTTTCCTAATTTAATTTGTTATTTGACAGACTTCTAAGAAAACTTAGGAAATAATATAAAATTTTAAAGCACTCCTTGTTATTTTTTTTTTTTTTATTTTTTTTTTTATTTTTTTTTTTTTTTTTATTAGGTTTGTCAACAGCGATTTACATCAAAGCTTTCACAGATACAATTACACTGAACATGGTTGATGCTATCACTAATTAAAGACAAACACAACATTGGTAATATAATATTACATTAATTCACACAAACACATACTATACATTACAAAATAATAATTAAAAAGTTTCACAAGAAACAATTTTTTAGAACATTGAGTTTATAGGTTCATAAGTTTATAGAACAATGTAATAGAGAGCTTTAAAGCTTGTTAAGAGCTGATTTGAAGTTGGCCAATGTTGACATTGTCAAATTAATCGAATGTTTTTTGTAAGCCTCATTGAAATTACGGCACATTCTCGATAAAGCTGAGTCATACCCCAGCTTAGTTCGATATTTTTTAATATTTAACGGAACATAATTTACCAGTCGTGAACCAATTCTAGGAACATTGAACCTGATTTGATGAAGTAGAAAAGGACAGTTTATTAAACCATTTACAATTTTGAATAGAAAATTTAGATCAGTATTTAGTCTTCTCTGTTCAAGGGTGCGTACATTGTAAAATTTTAGTCTATCAGTGTAGTGAGGAAGTGATCGAGCTTGCCTATCGGAATACGCCAGGTGGTACATAAAATGTTTTTGAACCTGCTCTATTCGCTGAATATGAACTTTGTAAGTTGGACTCCATACAGCACTTGCGTACTCCAACACGTTGCGGGTGAAGGAATTGTACAGCGTTATTTTTGATGTGGGATTTTTAAAATGTTTACTGTTTCGTTTGATAAATCCTAGCATTTTCATAGATCTAGAAATGATATTGTCGATATGAGGTGTGAAAGTAAGTTTTTTATCAAATAATACGCCTAGGTCCCGAATGGTTGCGACTTCCTGGAGTTTAGTACCGTCGATAAAATATTGAGTCGGAATAGAATTGTGTTTACGCGTAAAGGTTATGTGAACACATTTTAAAGAATTCAGAAACATTCTATTGTCGTTACACCACTTTGAAACTCTGTTTATATCGTTTTGGAGAAGTATTGAGTCTAGTAATGTATGGATAATTTTGAATATCTTACAATCATCCGCAAACAACAAAATTTCAGAATCCAAAATAACATCGCACAAGTCATTTATAAAAACAAGAAACAAGATTGGGCCCAAATGGGACCCTTGCGGCACTCCAGATGGCACATCTAATCCTCTTGACTCATAGCCATCAAATACTACTCTTTGTATGCGATCAGTTAGATAGGAGTAAAACCAATTTAGCAAGGTACCATGAACACCCATTTGTTTTAGTTTATGAATTAGTAATCTATGATTTACTTTATCGAAGGCCTTGCTAAAATCTGTGTAGATTGTGTCTATCTGTTGACCTCTATCGACAGCTTCGGTTAAGGTATTGACATAGCAAAGTAAATTAGAGGATGTTGATTTCTGGGAGAGAAAACCATGCTGTTTTGGAGTTATAAGATTTTTGAGATGATAATTCAGATATGGACAAATTAATTTTTCAAAAATTTTCGCAAATGAACAAAGAATAGAGATGGGTCTATAGTTTGCGACTTCGTGAAGGTCTCCGCTTTTAGGTATTGGTACAATATTAGCCTGTTTCCATCTTGTTGGAAAAATGGATGAAGATAATGATTTTCTGTAAATGATAGTCAGAGGGAGTGCGAGACTGTGTGCACATTTTTTTATTAGGACTGGTGGAATTTTGTCAGGGCCAGGGCCTTTGCTTTGGTCGAGGTTAAGCATTTCTATTTTTACATCGTGTACACTAATGTTTACTGTATGCAGAGAGCTGTTTGAATAGTCTATTGATTCAGATTGAGGTTGAGTCTCTTCATTGCTTCTAATGTCATCTTTCTCATACACTGATGAAAAGTGTTGGGCAAATAGTTCGCTGCTTTCCTCGCCGTTTGATGATTTTTTTTCTCCAAACGTCATGTTTTGGGGGATAGTACTTATGTTTTGTTTCTTGTGTTTGACAAATCTCCAAAAAGCTTTAACGTTATTATGATTAACCAGACACGATTCTATTTGTTCAATGTGTTTAAAGTAGCAATTACTAATGAGTTTGGAACAACGGATGCGTAAGAGTTCGTAGGAATTTCTATCACGTGGATTCTTATATTTTTTATAGAGAAGTCGAAATTTATTTTTTTCTTTTAGTAATTTAACTAAGTCTGGTGAGTACCAGAGGGGATGCTGCCTGTTGCGATTTACTAATTTGGTTACGCATTTCTCAATTATACGATACAAATGAGTGTAAAATAAAGAAACCATATCGTCTACCGACATGAAATCAGGTAAAAGAAGTGCCCAATTCAGTTCTTGTAATTCCTGATTGAATTGAACGTAATCATTCTTATTAAAATCATATTTAAGTAAGTTTTTATTTTTAAGCATTTTTGTTAATTTGAAATCAAAACTATATTCAATCTCTAAAGGTGGATGGTGTATATCAATGCGACTTAGGATTTCGGTACTTTGCCTGACTTGTATTGTTTTTGAATTGGATAGAACGAGATCTAAGATTCTACAGTTACTATTAGCAATGCCATTGAATTGATTGAGATTATTTAGGGCAAGAAAATTTACAAGATGGTTACCGATGTCAGTATTATAATTTTCTGGAGATAGGGAATGAGTATGGTTTGGTTCGTTGTTGGTCCAACCGATATTTCCCAGGTTGAAATCTCCTAAAATTAACGTATTTGATTCACCAACGGCATCCATAACCTTGCCAACTTTTTTAAAAAAATAATCAAAATTATCAACAAGCAACGGGGGAGGTATATAAACAGCACATATGTAGAGACATCTCGTTAGTTTATTCTGGCTGAATTTGATGGTCACCCATACGTCTTCCAAGGCACTTTCCCAATGCTTACAGCGATTAGTTTGATATTCTTGTAAAACGGCTATCAATACACCCCCTCCGTCACTTTTGTGGTTAGAGGAACTGCTACGGTCCCTTCTAAAAATTATCGACAATTAACGATGTTGGTATTTCATTATATTCCGGAAGTCGCCCGGTTTTCTAGAAGGTTCGATTCTGGAGTCGGCGGCGGACTGCAAACCGCGGCGCAGACCGCAGACGGAAGATAAAGCCATGCTAAATAATCCAAAATCACACAAAAACATGTGTTTTTGTTTTGAAAATATGATCGCTTAGAAGTATTGTAGATGCGTCAATTAAATACTGTGAATAGAAAACATTTTGGCCTTAGAGTACATTGATCATTTTGTTTAAAAGCCTTTTTATAACCCTAGAAAAAAATAAAGTATTAGGTCTCTAAAAAAACACGTTTAAGTGCAAATTCTCCTACTTTGTAGCGGTAGGTACCGCCAAGGCACTGTATAGCTCTATGAATTCAACCGCTGTGGTTGGCAGCCTTGCACACTGAATGCACGACAGAGGTTGGAGGATGCTTCGGGATTATTCGGCGCGGCAGTTGGCGGATTTACCGGGGTTGGAGTGGTTGTGGCACGAGCTGTTATATGGCTGGACTCAAGACATTTTGGAACACGAGAAGTGAGATTTAAATTACTTATATTTTTAACAGATCGAGATTGTGCTTTTTAGATTATTTTTAGGGATTACTGATTCATAAATATGTTTCGTTTTACGTTACAGGCGCCCGTCAGTAAATTTCTTATGTCGTTACAATATAATTTCTTTCTTATTGACACGTGTCGAGAAACTTTAAACATTTACAGCTGGGTACGATTACATCGTAACCAGCCACCCCTGATGATTAATTCCATTGTTTAACTTAGAGTCTCATAGCTAATCATTATAGTATGTTCCCAAGGGCAGGGTTTGATTTTTATAATAAATTATACATTGTTCTCACATACCTACTACTTATTGCTACCTAACCTCTTAGCTTGCTTGCTGGCTTTGTATGTGATTATTATTCTATACATGGATGGATGACCAACCTTGGAGAGAATGTATTATAAGTAAGTATTTAACGTCACATTGGCGCGCTTCGGCTGAACCTGTCTATGTTTGTTCTTTCTCGCACGTGTTCGCGGTAGTGTTGTTCACGATTATCAAATGGTTTTTACATCTCGATCTGTTATTAATTTAATTCTCACTTTTCCTTGGGTTTATAACAGCTCGTCCCACGACCTACTTACCGATCTGATATTATTAATTCATAGTTTTACACAGTTTGTTGCTTGGTTTCCGTCAACTCGCCGGCGTTATTACGCTTTTAACTCATTTTTGCTGTTCAGTTCGCTGGCAGCATACATTATTTATTATTTTCTTAGAATTGGTGATTGCATGTGCATTGTCATTTTTCATGTCGTGTTGTTGCATGTGTACTAATAATTTTTCTTCTACCCTACAATCAAGCTAGGTTATGGATGAAGGAGTTGAAACGAGGAGTAGATCTGCGGCAAAAATCATTATGGCTAAACAGGATGATTCACCGGCGGGATCCAGTTCGGCATTGTCATTTCCGTCTCCGTCGTTTCCGGTACACAAGTGGAACCTCACCTTTGATGGCTCTGCGGATGTCAGAAATTTCTTAGAACGGGTAGAAGAACTTGCTGTCGCTAGAAACGTAAGTTATGCTTCACTTTTTTCTTCTGCAGTCGAATTGTTTTCAGGGCAGGCGCTACAATGGTTCAGAGTAAACCGCTCAGCTTTCTCATCTTGGGCGGACATTGTGGTTGCGTTAAAAAACGAATTTGAACTTTTAGACCATGAAAAGAGGTTATTGGCACAAATAAGATTGACGTTTCAAGGTCAGAAAGAGAATTTTAGTTCTTTTATCACTCGTGTTCAATTGCTGAATAATCGTTTGTCCACTAGGTTGCCGGATGATGAGATCCTAGATATTTTGCGGAGTAATATGTTGCCAAGATATATTCAGAAACTTTCTCTTTCGGAGATCCCTGATTTGTTAACTTTAAAAAAATTAGGTAGGATGATTGAGTTGGCCGACAGCCGTTCAAACGACAGATCAAACACTAGTAATTCTCATCCTATTAATTATTCTAGTAACAGAGGCAATGAGAGGAATCACAGTAAATCTAATTTTTCTAGAAATAACTTTTCTGGTAATAGAGGCAATGAGAGGTATTCGAATGATTTACATTTGTCTAGGAACAACCAAGCTGGCAATAGAAATAATGACAGAGATTGGAACAATTTGTATTTTTCTAGAAACAATTATTCTGACAATAGAGATGGTTATGTAAATTCTGCCGATCCTAATTTCAACTTCAGGAAGAACCGTCGTAATTTTTCGAATGTTTTGCTTAACCCGTCAAATGTGAATTCTAGGGAGGTGCACTGCTTTCGCTGCGGGCGTCCGGGGGTCAAGGCTCCTCTCTGCGGCTGCCGTCCTTCAAAAAACTGATGGCCCGTTAGGTCCTGTCGGTGGGCGCTATGACGTCTGCGTTTGCCGAGATTACTTCACGGGAATGGGTTTTGTGGCTGGATACCGTAAGAGCTTTTTATAAGAATTTAAGGACTTCGAAGGAGGTGCGAGCGGCCAACAGGGACGGCCGTCCTTACATCTCTTTCCAAGTTTTGAGCACAGGCTACTCTGGTCTTCTAGACTCTGGGTCGCACGTTTCGATTTTAGGAAATAACTTTCATCGTAAATTTTTAGATTTAGGTTTCAATTTGTCAAAATTGGACTCTGATTTCGCTCTAGTATCGGCGACTGGTCATTCGGTTACCTGTTCTTACAAAATAGCTCTCCCGGTGCGTTTTGAAAATGTTGTTAGAACGTTCAATTTTGTTATTATGCCAGACATTAAATCTGACATTATTCTGGGTTGTGACTTTTGGAAAGTTTTCAACATCTGTCCTAAGATTTCAAAATTAATGTCTTGTAATGATTCTGTTAGTAGTGTTCGAGCATCGAATAGTATTGGGCTTGATAGTGAGAAAAATTTATCTCAATCCCAACGCTCCGTCTTGAACGATGTAGTTCAGGAGTACATGGATTACTCAGGAGATCGGTTAGGCAGGACAGAGTTAGAACATCATGTCATAGACACGGGTGATGTGCCTCCTATCAAACAAAGGGTTTATCCCATTTCTCCGCACTTACTTCCGGAAGTACATAGGGAGCTTGACAGACTCCTAGAGTTAGGTGTGGTAGAACCGAGCAACAGCTCGTGGAATAATCCCATTGTTCTGGTACCTAAGAAAAATGGCACATTCAGGCTATGCCTCGACAGCAGACGTTTAAACGCCGTCTCGAAACGCGACGCCTACAATTTACCGTTAATCTCAGACATTCTCAATAGCTTAGGTGGTGCTCGTTTTCTATCAACTTTGGACTTAAATGATGCCTTTTTCCAAATTCCGCTAGACGAAAGGTCTAAGGAGAAAACCGCGTTCACGATACCCAAGCGAGGGTTGTTTCATTTCGTCACAATGCCGTTCGGTTTACATGGTGCTAGCTCCCGGATGATGCGGTTGATGGATAAAGTGTTAGGGCCTGAATTTGATGGCAAAGTCTTTTGTTACTTAGATGACATCATCATTATTAGTTCATCTTTCGAAGAACATATTTATCTTTTGAGAAAGGTTAAACAGAGACTACAGGCCGCCGGGCTTACGATTAATGTGCAGAAATCCGTTTTCTGCAGGGACTCACTCAAATACCTAGGTTTTGTCATTGATGACAAAGGTCTCCGCACAGATCCGGACAAAGTCAAGGCAATTGTCGATTTTCCCACCCCTACGTCACAAAAGAGTCTACGTAGATTTATTGGGGTACTCTCGTGGTATAAGAGATTCATTTTCAATTTTTCTAGCATTGCGTCACCTTTGTATAATTTAACAAAGAAAGAATTCGCAGGTAAGAAATTTGTGTGGAATGATCAAGCGCAATTAGCGTTCTCAAGACTTAAAAACATTCTTGTAACCGCTCCGGTTCTCGCATGTCCTGATTTCAAGAAACCGTTCACGATTAGTGTAGACGCTTCAAATGTAGGGCTCGGAGCATGTCTTTCACAAATGGATGATAAGGGGTTAGAACACCCTATTTCTTTCATTTCAAGAACACTTTCTGCTCAAGAGAGGAACCACTCTACCACGGAAAGAGAGTTAAATGCCATGATTTTCGCGTTGGAAAAATTCAGGGGTTATATTAAGGGGTTCGCCTATTCCGGTAAAGGTTATAACAGACCACTACAGCCTGAAGTGGTTGACCAGTTTGAAATCGCCTTCAGGACGGCTCGCGCGTTGGGCAGTCAGGTTGCAACAGTTCAATTTTGAAATTATACATAGGAACGGTAAGGACAATGTAATTCCTGACGCGTTATCACGGGATCTTTACAGGTTAATACGATTAGTCAAAATTTTTCTACATCGGACCAATGGTACGTCAAATTAAAGGAGAAAATTTTGGCCAATCCTGAGAAGTATCCGGCGTGGAGAATTACTAACGATAGGCTCTATAAACATATCCAGAGTATGGAGGCTTTACATAGGTCCTACGACTGGAAAGAGGTAGTTCCGAAGGAACTCAGGAATAGTTTAATTGTACAGCACCATGTTCCTCCTACTTGCGCCCACTTTGGGATATTAAAAACCTTGAACAGAATTAGACACAAATATTATTGGCCTAAAATGTCTGCTGATGTAAAAGCTTTCATCGGTAAATGTCAGATATGCTTAGGTTACAAGAGTACTAATTTGTTACCGCCAGGTCTTATGGGAAATCCCAAATTGGTTCAGCGCCCTTGGCAAATGATTGCAACTGATTTACTTGGGCCTTATCCGAGTTCATACAAGAAAGGTTATACTTATCTCTTGGTAGTTTCTGATTTCTTTTCTAAGTACACGAGGCTGTTCCCGCTGAGGAAGGCTACTGGGTTGAATATTGCTTCTATTTTAGAGAATGAGATTTTCCTGAAGTTTGGAGTTCCGGACACCATTGTGTTGGACAATGGTCCTCAATACATTTCACGTGATATGAAAGCTTTGGCCAATAAGTTTCATATTCGTCACCTGTTTTATAACTGCAGATATCATCCTCAGAACAATCCTGTGGAACGTGTTAACAAGGTTTTGGTAGCAGCGCTTGGTTCGTATGTTGGATCTGACCACAGAACCTGGGCGAATCATCTTCCAGAAATTGAGTTAGCCATTAACACTGCAGTCCATGAAGTCACAGGTTACACTCCATTCTTTCTCAACTTTGGCAGAGAGATCATCATTTCAGGAAAAGATTATTTAGGCACTGATTTCAATGCTGAAGAAATTACGTTTGCTAAGCGTGACTCTTGGGCGTCTGGTTTAGAGGAATTAAATGACATTTTTTCACAGGTACGAACATCGTTAAGGCAGTCATACGAACGTAACAAGCTGAACTACAACTTGCGTCGTAGAGATATTCAATTTAGGGTTGGGGAAACCGTATGGAGGCGATCATTCGTATTATCAGATGCAAGTAAACACTTTTCAGCAAAATTGGCACCTAAATTCATTAGGAGCAAGATTATTGGGAAAATTTCTCCAGTAGCATATCAGTTAGCTGACATGAATGGCAAAAAACTGGGTATTTATCATTTAAAAGATATTATTAAATCTGAAACTCCAGTTGATCGTTCGGGTTATTTCAATAGGGGTTGGGTTTTTCTTATCTCCGTTGTGAGATTTTCTTTGTCATTTTATTTGAATGTTATATGTGTTCTAAGTATTTGCATGCATATCCAGCAATTGCATGTGGATCATTCAGCGTGGTGACGTGACTTATCCTTACGTCCTCACGTTGATTGCATTGTCCTTGTGAGTGTTTGTGTTTTCAGATATTACACGTATGTGTTGTTCTTTGCAAGTGTAAATGAGTATACTTACAGTTATATGAAGTTCAACGTGTGAAAGTGACTGATCATCATTTTCATACATTGAATTTACTTGTTATTTCGGTTTGTTTCCCTGTAGCAAAACCGTTTATACATAGTTTTTAAAACCTTTTATATTAATTTTTTTATTGAACTATTTTCTGTGTATTTTGCGGATTTATAGAGGTGCTTAGCGTAGTATCATTAATGCTATTAGTGTGTAGAAACCTAGAATACCTTATTGTTTCACTTACATTATGTTGGTGACTTTTGGGAAAATTTCCATGAAAAAAAAAATATTTATTTGAAAAAGGCTATAGCTTCAGAAGCTCAAAATTATCTATTTTTCATATCGTTTTAGGAAACGTATGGCATGGGCATTGTTCCAAATTGTTTACCCTGGTTATGGTGATGGTTGTTTTTTTTCACACGCAATAGTGAACATTTTCCTTAAGGTTCTATTCTATCATACTTAAGTTATTTTTTATGATTATACATAACATCGCTACATATATTTGATGAGTAAGCATAATATAAATCCATTTACTAAGTTAATTCCGCTGTGGATTCTTGTTTTAAGATTATTATAAAGGGTTTTGTAATTGTTTTGTTTACAACATTGGTTAAACAATTATTAATTCAATGGTCAATTTCTGAGTGCATTTTATCCTCTATTTTTACTAATGATAGTGAACTCAGTTTGTTTACTACAAATTTTGACAATTTTTATTTCCATATTCGACTGGTCGTTGAAGTTCGCTTAGAGCTCGAGCGAATTTGGACAACTTGTCAAATGTGTGAGAAATTCAATTCTAATAAAAATGTTTAATATGTATTACAATTTTTGTCATACGTTGAATTGCTGTTTTCAATGCAAATTATACAATTCAATTACTATGAGGTTTAGTCATGTCCACATCCAATTTTTTATTGTGAACTTCTATTTGGGTAACTTCTTTTTTCAACAGATGTCTCCATTCTGGAACTAGGGTCATAATTTTCTTGATGTTTAATGGTTTGATTCTCGGCTATTACTTTATTTTTTGACCGACAGGTGTCAGGGGTGTTTTTTCAAACTGAACTTTAAAAATAAATGGTTGTATTTGGACTTAGTATTTTATGTCATATCTTCCTCATTCAATTGAACTTTAGAATGTTAATTAGGTATTCAGTCTTGTAGGTTATCTATGAGAGTTATTTACTTCCTGTTCATATAAATTTTTTTTTGGATAGTTTTCCTTTAGTAGGTAAAGCACATTTCATTCTTAATTTAATTTAGCTTTTTCATGCAATTTTTACTCCGTAACATTATGTAAGCTTTAGTGGAGCGGTTAGTTAGAAATCTCACTTCTGAATACTCTTCAGCGGCGCATTGTCAACCCTCATCAGAACGGGGAAATTTCTTCATTTTATGCAGAACCACACTCAAGGATTTTCTTCAGTTTCACAAGATGCAGTCTTGATCATCATACATCTTCATTCTTATTGGACGGCAGAGCTAGGAGCGCGGGAAAAATTTCATCACCTACACAGAACCTCACTTAATGACTTTCTTCTGCTCCAGTTTGAATTATTCGGCACTAGCGCAAATCAAGATCCAACAAGTGCGGCGATGTACGCAGATTGCGGATTGGTCTGATTTCGGCGTTTTTTTTTCATCTCTACCTTGGGCCATCTTGGGTCATCAGTTTTGGAAGAAATTAATATCAGAAGACGCTGAGTTTGAGATTCCGGACCAGATGTTTCATCTCTACCTTGGGCCATCTTGGGTCATCAGTTTTGGAAGAAATTAATATCAGAAGACGCTGAATTTGAGATTCCGGACCAGATGTTTCATTTCTACCTTGGGCCATCTTGGGTCATCAGTTATTGAATGCATCATAATTGGAGAGAAGCTGCATAGATTGATGCGTCTTTCTGTTCATCGCTTTATGTCATGTCTTCAGTATTGCAGTACGGTGGTCACCGCTTCTTCCATGAGGTTCATTATATGGATTGGGCGTACCTCAATCATCAGGATCCTTCCGGCTGACAATTTTTCAAGTTTGGCGTTCATCCAAGTCGAACATTTACAACCAAGTTGCACATAGTATGCAGTTCTATTCAGGAAGTGACATGGACCTCAGGATTTCCAGGAGGAAATATTTTCTCTTTGGTGGAGGGGTAATGTAGCGGTAGGTACCGCCAAGGCACTGTATAGCTCTATGAAGTCAACCGCTGTGGTTGGCAGCCTTGCACACTGAATGCACGACAGAGGTTGGAGGATGCTTCGGGATTATTCGGCGCGGCAGTTGGCGGATTTACCGGGGTCGGAGTGGTTGTGGCACGAGCTATTATATGGCTGGACTCAAGACATTTTGGAACACGAGAAGTGAGATTTAAATTACTTATATTTTTAACAGATCGAGATTGTGCTTTTTAGATTATTTTTAGGGATTACTGATTCATAAATATGTTTCGTTTTACGTTACAGGCGCCCATCAGTAAATTTCTTATGTCGTTACAATATAATTTCTTTCTTATTGACACGTGTCGAGAAGCTTTAAACATTTACCGCTGGGTACGATTACATCGTAACCAGCCAACCCTGATGATTAATTCCATTGTTTAACTTAGAGTCTCATAGCTAATCATTATAGTATGTTCCCAAGGGCAGGGTTTGATTTTTATAATAAATTATACATTGTTCTCACATACCTACTACTTATTGCTACCTAACCTCTTAGCTTGCTTGCTGGCTTTGTATGTGATTATTATTCTATACATGGATGGATGACCAACCTTGGAGGGAATGTATTATAAGTAAGTATTTAACGTCACCCTTTATGGATGTAGTTTTATTGTATAATATGGAAAATTCAGTTGTTTATATAATAATCGCAAAAAATTGATATTTATGCCCGAACTTCACAAAATAGAATGTAATATGCATTTTCACGTTGTTATTTTTGACAGACGGCCAGCACACGACGAATTTGGATTTTTAAAGTGAACCTTATGCCATCGACATAATAACTATGTACTTGTCACACACATATTGTATCAGTTCTGCCCCGCCTGCGATGGGGAATAGGCGTTCCTAGACTCTGCCGAGCTTGGTTCCGTGAAATCAAGTTTAAATTTGCTTGTTATTAAAATAAACAATGCGTAAGAAAGGAGTTAATGTTTTTTACATGCCTTTATGAAATCAACCTGTAAAAACAACTCTTAAATACCTTTTCCAGCCTTTCCAAAAGCTTTTTATCAAGTCTTGTCATATGTTTTTAAATCACGCCCAAAAAGAGGCGTTGATTCCGATTTCGATTTTTTCCTGGACTATTGGATCACCTTAATGATATTGTATTCATAATTATTAGCAAATATAAAACCCACTTCCGTAGGTTCTTTGCTTCTAGACTCTGCGGGCATAAGTTATTTTGGTAAAGTTTCCTGGTAGTAGAATTTTGCCCCTGTGTTTGAACAACAGCAATTATTAGAAAGTGTGCAAAAGTTTACTTATCACGTAGGTACCTATTCATTTTTCTATCCAAATAAAACCCATTTGTGAATGCGTACGTAATATATGTATGTCGTATAACTTCGTTCATTTGAAATTGAATGAAAACTAATTTCTGCTAAGTGATAAACTCCCATTAACAAAAATTTTTACTGCCAGTCAGAACCCAATAAATTAACAAACACCACCGAAATTGTGTATTTTCACATAAAATTCTAGTTTCTCTCCCTCAACCTTCCCTGTAGCAATTTTAATCAAATCGGTTTAAGAGCTCTAAAATTTCAAGATTACCATTTATACAAATAAAATTATTTAAGGCACATTTTTAGTTGATAAGGAAGCTCAAATTTTTTAATTTTTTGAAGACAAAAGGAAACAAAACAGCCAGTTTCTTGGAAAAATAATATCGGGCAAAGTCAACGGGACAAAAATACCGTGACATTAAGTTGGGTTTAAGTAATATTTTTTAATTTTTTTTATATCTGACTTATAAAAACGTTACGTTTGGTTAGACGTTCATCTTTTTGATTTTGTTATTTCAAGTTTGCAAATTTTTCGTGTTATTGAAAATTTTATTTTTACGAAAAAACATATTTTGGAGAAAACGAAAAATTTCAGACAGGAAAATTGAACGGGATTTTTTAATTATCTTTTTGACTTTGTTATATAGAGTTCGAAAATTTTAATCCCGGAATTTTTTTTTCCTCCTTCTCCACCCACCCCTCCCCCACCCATTACCCCTCCCCACTCCGCCTCCTCCACCTTCCCTCTCTCCACTCCACTCCCCCATAAACCCCCTCCCCATCTCCCCCCACCCACCCCTCCCTTCACCCCTAAACATTCCCCTCCCCTCCCCACTTCCCCCATCAACCCCTTCCCCCCTCCCCCTACCCCTCCCCACACCCTCCTCCATCCTTCCCCTTTCCCCTTACTTCCCTTTCCCCTCTCCCTCCCCTTCCCCCATCCCCCTACCCCTCCTCACACCCTCCTCTATCCTTCCCCTTTCCCCTTCCTTCCCTCCCCCCTCCCCCCACCCGCCTCTCCATTCCCCCCTCTCACCTCTCGCATTTCACACATTCATTCCCGATACATTCAGTTTTCAAACTGCTCGCGTGCCACCTATTATAATTTTTTATACAAATTTCATAATGCCAGAACTCAACGGTAGTTTTATACAAAACAACGAACAAAAAATAAGAATTATTTAATTTGGTGCAGTCGTTCGGGTTTATGTAAGTAAACAATACAACTTGTACAAAGTTGTATTGTTTCATTTTTTTATATTTTTTGATGTTCATAATGTAAACCACTTCGTAGTAAAGATTAATCTAACACGAACACGATCGGTACAATTCGTGAAAGATCGGAGATCACGTGGTACCTACTCAGGATCGCAACGCACCGAGCTTGCTTGAATTTGGTAACGAAATGCATAGTTTCGTTCAAATCGCCGTCAGAGGGATTATTTGTATGGGCCAGGATATTTTTCTATACAGAATTTTGCGCGTAACACATCTCGCACAAAATGGATATAGGTACCGATTTCGACGCGGTGGCGCGAGTTTTAAACGGATTTTAAAGGATCCCTATTTATGGTGTGATTATGAACTTGTTTAATAAAGATTACAAACTTGTTTTATAATAATATTATTTGTATATTATTATAAAACAAGTTTCTTTTATTTTATCAGCTTTTTAATGGGGGTTCAACGCACAAACGCACTTTAGAGAAAGCCGCCACTCCTCCCGTACACATAAGCATTTGCTTATTACGGGAGAATATTTAAAAAAATACGTATATTTGTAATAATAATAATTGTGTTACAGATCCGTGATCTGTGGGATTATGGCCCGGTATATCAGCTAATCTATATCCTTACTATGTACGACATTCCACGCTCCAATTTAAGCGGGATAAATAAGCCGCAGTATACTAATAGCTCTTATTTGAGACGCCGAGGCGCTAGCAGTCATAGGCTAAATCTGACAATAAATAATATTTGAATAGGTACTTCCCACCGAAATTTACATAAATTACCTAATTTTACAAGTATTCATCGAGCGATGAGAAATGACGATAATATTAATAGAAAAGCAATCAAAAATAGTCTGTTAAGGGGTTTTAAAAGTTTCAACATCTAGACATTTTTTTCAGCGGCTAATTTCATTAATAGTGCACTGACTCTAGCAAAACCAAAACTCATTAAAATGAGTGTACTAGCATATAGCACCATGCTGATTGAAGTGGGTAACATTATCAAAAAATAACTCTAAAATTAAACCTGCCTAAAAATAAACTGCCATCGTTTTTGAAATATCGCGACATCCCGGTGGCGTATTTCTAACCCCTAACGCGGTTGAGTCACTCTAGCGACTGAGCCGCGTTAGGGATTGGAAGGCGTAAATCGCCTTACAAACACTACCGCATTTCAGTCGCGCTAGTTACCGAACCGCGTTAGGGATTGTTATGCATAAATCACCTTACAAAAGCTATACCGATTCAGTCACCTACGGGCTTCGTAGCTCTATCAATTTCTGTGAGGGCGACGACCGTAATTATAGAGAGGTTAGCAGAGAGGATGGACAGCGTTTTTTTAGTTAGCATTTTTTTTACATTGAAAATTTATTTTAAGTTAAAAAAAACGCGGGTTTTTTTTAACTGAGGGTGACGACCGTAATTATAGAAGGGTAAGCAGAGAGGATGAACTGCGTTTTTTTAAACTTAATTTTTTTTTTTACATAGAAAATTTATATATATATTTTTTTAAATATATAGGGTAAGCAGAGAGGATGGACCGCGTTCATTTTTTACTTAATTTTTTTTTTTTCATCCAGAAATTCTACTAAGAGTCTAAACAACGATACCAAGGGTCGTAAATGTAGATGCAATAATCCACCAATAAGCTCTACGGGTGGAAACACAAAGAACGCGGGTTTCGGTTTTCAGATTACCGGCGCCCAACATCCGAGTTCGCCAGCGGCAGTTTGTACCGAGTTGAGGACATCTGAATCTTGCTTCACTGTGAGTGGTTTCATATATTTACATACACACATTATTGTCGGCGCGCCTGCGCCAGTCGGCCGCCCGCCCATGCGCCGACTCCGAAACCCGCGTTCTCTGGTTTCTACTCTAATTCAACGAAACGTGCAATTTCTAAATGAGGATTGTATGAAATTATTCTCTAGGTAAGCGATTGGTGAGTGTAACTGGGTAACTAACTCATTTAAAAAAAATAACTTAAGTGCTCACAAGGATCAGTTTCAGTTCTGGTCTTGACAGAATTTGAAAATCGGGTTCAGGTAGGTCTTAATTAATTGGATAACATAAAGAAATGTATAATAAGTACTTACATATATAATTGCCAAACCCAGGCACACCGCATAACCCCAACCACCTTCTTCTGAAACCCACTCTTCTTCATCTTCATGCACAAAACACTCCGTATTATTGTTCTTATCACTTTTCTTCATTATGAATTGAAAACTTACTTAATAATAAATAAATAAAAAAAACTTTTTTAATCTGAAGCATTCAACTCGGAAAATTGCAGTTCAAACTGATTAAAACATTATACCTTATTATGACGATTTAATCAATGGGTGTTAATTCCTGAGGGTTATCACGCTATTTAATTGGGTACCAAAACTTTGAGACAAGTTAAAAGAGAAGGATTCCTGCAATGACGAAATCTGTGACTATGGTAGTCCAGAGTTCCAAGCGTCCCAGTTTGGATCAAGTTCTCAACATTTCCCTGAAGGCAGACAACCGTCCGGGGATGTGTGGGGTATTTTTCAACCTGCTTCTTCCTCATCTTTTCTTAATTTTGATCCACCTCTTACCTACCCCCATTTGAATTCCCATGGATAACTCTACAGGAATGGACAATCTTTGATCGTGTTTGAAAAATTTTTCAGTTGAATAAAGTTACGTTAGGTCAAAACAAGTTCTATTTCTTACAAAAGTTTGGATTCCGTGGCCTCACTTAGCCCTCTCAGTAGCAATAAAATATATATTTTGGTGGTTGTGTCCTTGTCAGGAGAAATTCTTATATACGATTAATAATAATAACAATACGGCAGGTGCGTACGAACCATCTGATTTGCAGAGACTTTGCATGTAGCCTGGCAGGCAGTGACATCGGTTGATTTAGTAGTGGCTTAATGAAGTATTTTTTTGCTTATGGGTGTATTTTGTTTTAATAATTAATATCATTGACCTACTTTGAATTTGTGTCAAGGGTAAGACATGCTATTGACAGAATACTTTGTAATGTCATCTCACTTAGCGATCACCGCAATCGATACAACCGTAATCGATACTGAAATCGGTATAATTAAAAAGGCATTTAAATCGTCTAATTTTCTTGAATATTTTACCGGCATCGTGCATTTTTGGAGTTCGAACATAATTAGGTGACAATTAGTAACAATGAATCTAAGTCATTCGCTATCGAAAGGGTTTATATAATTAATTAGTCTATTTACCGAAGAAATATTTTCTAGTTACATAGAGTAATTACGATAGTTCCAGAAACTACCGACCTGCATAGGATTGACCGTAGGCCTGTTTATCCAAAAGAGTTCCATCAGGTCCCAAGATCTGGTGCTTCTTCTTCTGTTGCTTAGGAGGTTGTTTATTATCAAGGCAATTTGGTGCAATAAATAGTAAAAATGAGTAATGTCTTATAATATAAGGTAAGTAAGATGTCTTAAATAAGTCAAAATTTCAAGGAGCCAACAGACAAGCGGTACATCTTAGGTGACCGATATTATTATATTATATATCTATTTTTGTGAGTGATAATTCATGGTGGAATTCCATTATAATATGGGAACGTACCCATATTACGGGCGTTGAAAATTGCAAAAAGTTGGTCATGTATTATGGGTACGTTCCCTATATTATATAATAAAACGAATGTAAAACTTTATTCCACTTAATTGTATTTGACCGTAACCGGTTTCAGCTCGTCAAAGCCATCTCCAGACTGGTACAAATAATTCTTAGTCTACGCTTTATATACATAACACGTTGGGGTGGGGGAGAGGGGTGGTCTACAAGGATTTTAATCAATTACAATAATTATATTTGTTTTCGTTATATGTTTTTGGGGTGTTGTGCCGTGTTGCGCTACCTCCTTCTTTAGCCAACGTTTCGGACATCGTTGCAGTGTCCATCATCAGGACAGATCCGGCAGATCCGGTAGATGTGTCACATCCGATAGATCCGGCACATCTACCGGATCTGCCCTGATGGTAGACACTGCAACGATGTCCGAAACGTTGGCTAAAGAAGGAGGTAGCGCAACACGGCACAACACCCCAAAAACATATAAAGAAAATGCTTTTGGCCGTGAAAATCTTAAAACTTATCATTATATTTGTTGCTTTAGACCAGTGGTTCCCAACCTTTTTCTGACCAGGGACCATTTGCACGTTTATTTTTTCGACAGGGACCACAAGGTAGGTAGGTAGGTGCCTCCCGACCGAGTTTCACCCCCCAAGACCACAATTCTGTAGCCACCCCCCCCCCAGGACGGACAATTTTTTTATGAAGTTAGGGGGGGAGGGTGACACCACGCCCATGCTAGCCTAAGCCACTACTTGTAATCAGTGGCGTAGGCTAGCGTTTCAGTCGCTTTAAATTTTCAGTATCAAAATTTAAATATTTAGAAATAAAATTAGTAATTTCTGATATACACATTGGAAAGATTATTTTATCTAGATTTTAGAACAATTTTTGTTTTTGCAATGTGATAAAAAGTAACCAATATACAGGTATATTTAAAATGTAAATTGTCGTTACCGCGACTGAATCGGTATAGGTTTTGTAAATACGCCACCCGGCACGGATAGTATAACGGGCGTACTGGGATAGGATAGGACGGGTTCTAGCAGAATATTTATCACAACGGAAGGTGTAGAACGGGGTAGGATGGGGTGGGACGAAACGTAATACCATAATGGCCACTGACCACAAGGTACAATAGTGATAAACTGAATATTGTCCCGATTTTTTTAATTCACACATCTCGATCAGGAACCTCCCGCGCGCTGGCTCGCTTATTGACCGGCGGACCATCGCTAGCCTCCGCGGACCACTGGTTGGGAAACCCTGCTTTAGACTGTCGAATTTCTAAATATTTTGGTAATTCCAGTAAGCTGATTACTTTGGGTTTGTAGCTCACTTCAATGATGATTGGGGAAAAACCTTACAAGTAATATGAGTTACTAATGACCTAAATTTATTGTTAAATCGTTATTATATGTATGAAGTAGTATGGTATTTTTTTTCGCTAAGCTCGACATTCTAACCAAGACGAGCTTATAACCAACTGATATACAGGGCCTTTTTATAAGATTTTATTTCTGTTTGATTATTACTACTCGTATTTGAGTACCTACTGAATACCTTTAAACCATACAAGTTTCATTTTTGGTAGATAAACATTAAATTAATCAATGTTCAAGATTCAGAATGATAGGAAACAGTGTCAATAATACTGAATAAACATTTCTTGTTAAATGTCTAAATATTGGTTGATCTAAAACATAGAACATAATGGACATGCTTTGTACATGTTGACGGGTTTCGTAATCCAAATATTTGTCTTAAATTTGGTCGGGTCATACATTTCCAATACAAATTTGATTTTCTTTGATTACAAAATTCAAATGGGATGGGGATCTAGGATGTCAGGCGAATGTAAGTGAGATAGAGCATGCCAAATTGAACATTTGCTTCTATTTAAATGTGTATGGAAGCATTGATATATATAAATAGATGAGACAATAAGCGAATAAATTGGTTCGACGGATTTGAAGGTAGTACCTCCAATTCTCTATTTCACGCATTTAGTGGACCAAAAACCATCGTGTCGTGTTGGTCATTTGAAATACATTTGGCAAGCGTATGTGTAAAAGGCGTTCGAGCAATGTATGGAACGGACCATTCAGACTGTTGAACGTTCGAGTCCTTGCTACGCTGTGCCCTCAGTCTAAGGACACCTGCATTCTTGTACATTTTTGCAGGTATATTTACATGGCGGCTCGCGCTCGGTGTGGAGTCTATTGTAAGTCCCTTTATTAAATGTTTCAATATCCGGCTTCAGAGCTCAGTTCAACTCGTTCCAGAACTCGCGACCGCGAATGGCGCGATGTCATACTCGTAATTGAAACTTTGAATGCAATATTTTCCATCGCATTTTTTTTTCTTTTATAGTAATGGTGAATATAAAGATTTTTCTAAAAAATATTTGTATTAAGCTTAACCAGTGATTTCGAAAGTTTACCAAAAATAGGCGCTGCAACAGTAAAAAATAACTAGGTTGATTAAAATAATTGATGAACTTTGATGTCGTTGTGTGCGGCCCTCTACTTGAAAAGTCTGTAAACCCCTGCTTTGCAATCGCATTCGTGCCGTTTCAGTACCACATGTTTCAGTTCGGTAGATAACGGAAAGTGTCGAACTACCCCTCCCGTATGCCTCCGCAAGCCTGAGATGAACACGAATCTTGAAAATATTTGTAAGGCATGGCGCCTCTATTGTATATCTCTATGTATGGAAGGCATTTTCTTATTTATTCTATGGTTTGAAAAGTTTAGTTTTAAAAAAGATTTTAATCCCGGAAAGGAGTTAATCCTAGTAACGATATTGAGGCTTATTTTGCTGGAAATAGAAAATAATCTTGAACAAAATGTCGTGGACCAAAAAATTTGATAAATTAACGCGTGTTTTCATTGACAAAAGATTATTTACGTTATACAGATAATCTATCATCGCTTTCACCATTTTATCAATCTATCATCCTCTAATCCAGCACCCTTTTCAGAATTCCTACTCCATCTTACCTCTCCCGTAAGCCTTTTTCAAAAGGGAACACAATATTCTTCACTGCGAGAAATAGGTTTAAATTGTGAATAAACGTGGCTTTTGGGTGATTAAAGTGTATTTTAGAGCAAAGGAAGAGTAGAAAAGCCTACAAAGGTTATCAAATCCCATTGTACACCTTTCGTACTAAAATAACTTCAACGTTCGGCCAAGGGTAAAATTTTATTGCTGACAGAAGATTTATCCCGTGTGTTATGAATGTCCGGAGCTAAACTTAGTCTCTAGAGTTCTTAGTAGTAACTTATATAAACCCTCGGTTACGACTCGCGTTCGTCATTGCAAAGTTAGGAAGCTAAATTCGAAGAATCTTTTTATGATGAGGCTTGTCGTTCCTACTTGTCTTATATTGTTTTCTGTTATTCCTAAATCCACTTTATTATTATAGAAAAACTAAAAATACGATTATCGGTTATGAACCGTACATGCGGTTCTTTCTAAATCCACTTTAGAACATACAAATAGAACAACTAGAAATGCGATTATCGGTTATGAACCGCGTGTAAAAGTACCTACATAACTCCGGTTAAATGAACTTGCTTTCGATATAGGCGTCATTTTCAAAATTGGAACTCACTGGGAAAAATTCATACAAGCGATAAAGTAGGTACCAAACTGATTTTATTTTTTGATTTTTTTAGTTAATTAATAATTCTGGATTTTGAAGTGTGAAATAATTTTGTTTATCAATTTAACTAACGGTGTTCATTCGTAAGGTAAATTTCTGATTGTCTGGACAATATTTGTTTTTGTAAGGCAATCCATGATCGTGAGGCAAATATATGTTTTTGTGAATACTTTCAGCGTTCAATCCCACATTTTTTTTACATTAGCTCCACACAAGAGGCTCCGAATGAAAACATCCCTCAGGCCCTATGAAATCTTTCGGGATGCTCTGTGAAGGTTCTTTTTATGGAAAGGAAAGAGAGGAAGATCTGAGAAGGAAAAAGGGATGGATAGGTCTGTGAATGAGTACCCAGGAGTGATGGACATATGAATGAGAGAGTCCGACTGGAGAGATCAAAAGGAATTCCTTAACCAATCTTTCCCGATCCGACCCGCCCGCAGTAGGTGGACAAATGCATTCGCCGCCAAGACAAACCTCACCCCATGAACCCGGTAGCGTATTTACATAACCATACCGCATCAGTCGCGGCGGTGACTGAAGTTATTTAAATGATGTGCCAATTTTCTTTCGACGGCTTAATGTTACACTGGGGATTCTATATGGGAGAATAAAATTCAAGAGGACTGCTAACATAAAAAAATGCAATGTTTAAAGTGTTTAAATATTATTGAATTCTTTTTCAATACGGGATAAGAGTCCTAACATTGTAAGGGCTTTCTTCACAATCATATCAATATGCGCATCGAACGTAAGTTCACTGTGAAGTAGATCAAGAATTTGTGTAACCTTTTTGAATAATTGGCTGGCTGATTCTAATGAAGGCAGTCACGTAAAATTTGTTGTTAAGTGTTCGTGTTCAGAAGATTAATGATTCAATAGTCATCATGTCTAAACAGATCTTCTTGTAATTTACAGCAGTCAATAATTTAATTAATATGATGGAATGAAGAGTAAAACATTTGCATAATTAAAGGCATTTCATAATGTCGTTGATGAAAATTGAAAACAGCAATGCCCTCAGGTGAGATCATTGGCGCTCACTTGAAGGTATATTTACAATCTCAGAGATGAAGCCATTGATTGTTACTTCTCGAGTGCGACCATTAAGACAGGAGACAAACCATCGATACAAATCCCCCTGAATTCCCAGGGCTAGTAATTTGAATAAAAGAAGACTGTGATTAATTTTATCAAACGCTTTCGAGAAGTCTGTGTGTAAGTCGCCAACTTAGATTTGATCAGAGTATTTTTTAAAGAAAATTGCAACATTTTTTCATGAACCCGTTTTGGTTCCCAATTATTGTGAACTGTAATAATAATAACTTCATAAAAATCTTATCGAAGATCGGTAATTTAAATATTGGACGATAGTTCTGGACGTCATTCTTAGCCCCTGACTTAATTACTGGTGTGATAAGAGCATACTTCCAACAATCTGGAAAGATATCTTCTTTCTAAGAGGGTTGAAAGAGCAATGGTGAGGGCTTCGAGATTACCTTGCTACACATTTTGATAAAGAATGGCAGAATTGTATCACTGCCTGCCTCCACGAGATAGAGATAGAATCAATTATGTTTTCTTTGGAAACTGATACCGGAAGAGATTTTTACTTAATTGTCTACATCAGAGGTTCCCAAACTTATTTTTTTCGTAGACCCCTTTCAAAATTTTACTGATTTCGGTGGACCCCCTGCTGCTACATTTCTACCATATTCCCAAAACTCGTCAAAATGTGAAGGTTAGATCTAACGATGGAAATTTGCGTCGCGGCTGAGTTCTAACCCTAAATTCGGAGTGGTATAAATAAAAAGAAAAATAGTATATTTTCTTGTTTTCTATTTATTAAAATATTATTATTGTAGACTTAAGGGGGAAATACAGGTAGATGACTCAAAAAAATGTTTTTATTTTTTTTATTTCATAAATTGTAAGTATAACTATTTAAGAATATGTTCTCAAAGTTTTAAATAAAAAATTCAATTCGTTTCGGTATTACGATGGTGTTTGTGCCGAACCGCGTGGTAAACTTGAAACGCATTTTTCTCGAAACGATTTTTTTGGAATGTGTGTGCACTCTAGCTCAGAAAGTTTTTAACCAAATATTTTAAAAATGTGAAAATATCTTATTTATATAATTGCGCTCTATGTAAGCCGAAATTCGAAGTAATATCATTGTCAAAAAATGGCAAAAAATCAAGGTTTCCTTTTCACACACCTGTAAAATATTTAATTTCCATTTTTGGGGTAAATTTAGGTTAACATAGAAGAGACACAAGTTCTTTCAAAACGCTATTGATTTGAGATGAAAACTGTGGCCTCCAAAATGCACACAAAAGCTATGTCTGATGATGGCGTTCGATGTAGCAGCTGATAATTTTCATAAATTTCCGAGGAAATGCTTCGAAAAATTCAAAATATTTTCTTAACCATTTAAGAATTTTATTCATCTATATGCATAAAATGACCTCAAAGTTTCAATAAATTATTCTTATTTCTTCCATGCCAAAAAAAATTAAAAACATAAAAAAACAAGTCCTGTATTTCCCACCTAAAAGAATTAAATATCGAATATGCAAGTTTTTATAAGTTACAGTCGCTGACCTTCTTAAAATACATTACTAAAAAATAACGAAGGGAGGTTTTAAAAAAAGGAAATTAATGCTAAATATTAAGGCTGATTCATACGTCGGCCTAGCGGAAAAAAATTCGGTTTTAGTTTTTGCTCCCTTAATTTTTTTGAGTAGTGTATTATGTGCCTTCATTGATAAAGCCAAGCCAACATTTTGTTCTCTGCCATCGAAACCAGATAAATTTTCATGGACCCCCACATACAACTTGTGGACTCCCATTTTTTTATCACGCCAACGTAGACCCCCGTCGAGTCTCCCATGGACCCCTGGGGGTCCACTTGGACCACTTTGGGAATCACTGGTCTACATGATAGTTGATAGAGTGTACGTCGGAAAAAAGTGTTGTGATTAAAGGTGAAGACGAAGTGTTGTGAGAACAGTTTGCATTTTGTGAAAGGATTCACAGCAGTTAAGACGCCCAGTTTCATAAAATGGGTGAACCAGAATAATTTCTTTTTCTTTTAACATAAGACCAGATTTTTTTTGGATCACGGAATATATTAAGTTCAGTGTTTGTTATAAATTATTTAAGACGATTATACCGATATTTTCTTTTGCCTTGATCGAAGGTCACAGTATTTATGGTAATCCAAAGGATTGAACCACTTTTTCCACATTTTGAACTGTTTATATCGACACTGGAAAGAAAAAATGGCTAAAGCGCCATACAGCTGTTACATTAGAGATGAACCTACACCACATTAAGCTATATTGTTTGTTCGTGCTTGTGTTCATCAAATAATACAGTTTATTGTGTGGGTTCTACTTATGTCACAGCTATATGTCATTTTTCATTTTCAGTTTCGTAGTCAGTTTTATCAGAGCTGGTCTCACCCAATAAGGGTGAGACCAGCTCTGACCAGGAAGTTCACACTCAGGGTAAGAGTGTGAACTTCTTTTGGGACTGAATTGAATAACATGAAAACGGTCAATAGGATTATTAATCGATAGGTTTAAAAATTGTGCATCCCAATCAATCAATACGAAGATTGAGTTTTAATAAGAAGGTTGGTCATCCGTGGTCCGCCGTAGGGGTTAATTATACAAATTAAGCGAAAAGAGTACATTTGCAGGACGATATTTTAAAATAGTAGAACAGATATGGTAAATAAGAAAAACGAATTGATTATAACTAAAGACCATACGAGACGATGCTAAAACGTAGAAGAAATCAGCAAAAAAACCCATCAAGTCAGATTCCAATGTCACTTGAACAATGGGGCTAGCTTCATTCGTGGATGAGTTATGATAATGTCGGTCACCTAAGATTTACCGCTTATCTGTTGGCTCCTTGAAATTTTAACTTATTTAAGGCATCTTACTTGCCTTGTATAAGACATTACTCATTTTTACTATTTATTGCACCGTATTGCCTTTATAACAGACAACCTCCTATAGAAGCAGAAGAAGAAGCACCAGATCTTGGGACCTGATGGAACTCTTTCAGATAAATAGGCCTACGGTCAATCCTACGCAGGTCGGTAGTTTCTGGAACTATCGTAATTACTCGATCTAACTAGAAAATATTTCTTCGGTAAATAGACTAATTAATTATATAAACCCTTTCGATAGCGAATGACTTAGATTCATTGTTACTAATTGTCACCTAATTATGTTCAAACTCCTAAAATGTACGATGCCGGTAAAATATTCAAGAAAATTAGACGATTTAAATGCCTTTTTAATTATACCGATTACAATATCGATTACGGTTGTATCGATTGCGGTGATCGCTAAGTGAGATGACATTACAAAGTATTCTGTCTTACTCTTGACACAAATTCAAAGTAGGTCAATGATATTAATTATTAAAATAAAATACACCCATAAGCAAAAAAAATAATAATAAATACGTCAATAAGCCACTACTAAATCAACCGATATAAAGTCACTACCTGCCTGGCTGCATGCAGAGTCTCTGCAAATCAGATCGTTCGTACGCACAACCGCCTGCCGTATTGTTATTATTATTACTCGTATATAAGAATTTCTCCTGACAAGGACACAACTACCAAAATATATATTTTATTGCTACTGAGAGGGCTAAGTGAGGCCACGGAATCCAAACTTTTGTAAGAAATAGAACTTGTTTTGACCTAACGTAACTTTATTCAACTGAACAATTTTTCAAACACGATCAACGATTCTCCATTCCTGTAGAGTTAGCCATGGGAATTCAAATGGGGGTAGGTAAGAGGTGGATCAAAATTAAGAAAAGATGAGGAAGAAGCAGGTTGAAAAATACCCCACACATCCCCGGACGGTTGTCTTCCTTCAGGGAAATGTTGAGAACATGATCCAAACTGGGACGCTTGGAACTCTGGACTACCATAGTCACAGATTTCGTCATTGCAGGAATCCTTCTCTTTTAACTTGTCTCAAAGTTTTGGTACCCAATTAAATAGCGTGATAACCCTCAGGTATCAACACCCATCGATTAAATCGTCATAATAAGGTATAATGTTTTAATCAGTTGGAACTGCAATTTTCCGAGTTGAATACTTCAGATTAAATAAGTTTTTTTTTTATTTATTTATGATTAAAGTTTTCCATTCATAATGAAGAAAAGTGATAAGAACAATAATACGGAGTGTTTTGTGCATGAAGATGAAGAAGAGTGGGTTTCAGAAGAAGGTGGTTGGGGTTATGCGGTGTGTCTGGGATTGGCAATTATATATGTAAGTACTTATTATAGATTTCTTTATGTTATCCAATTAATTAAGACCTACCTGAGCCCGATTTTCAAATTCTGTCAAGACCAGAACTGAAACTGATCCTTGTGTGCATTTAAGTTATTTTTTTAAAATGAGTTAGTTAGCCAGTTAAACTCACCAATCGCTTACCTAGAGAATAATTTCATATAATCCTAATTTAGAAATTACACGTTTCGTTGAATTAGAGTAGAAACCAGAGAACGCGGGTTTCGGAGTCGGCGCATGGGCGGCCGACTGGCGCAGGCGCGCCGACAAAAAAGTGTGTATGTAAATATATGAAACCGCTCACAGTGAAGCCAGATTCAGATGTCCTCAACTCGGTACAAACTGCCGCTGGCGAACTCGGATGTTGGGCGCCGGTAATCTGAAAACCGAAACCCGCGTTCTTTGTGTTTCCACCCGTAGAGCTTTATTGCATCTACATTTACGACCCCTTGGTATCGTTGTTTAGACTCCTAGTAAAATTTCAGGATGTTCGTAATTCGAGTATTCTATTCAAATTCCAGAGTTAATGTGTTATTGTGAGAACCAAGATTTTTCTGTGTTAATAATAAATAATCTTTTTATGTAATAATTGCAATACAAACAAATATATTATTTCCTAGTTGATTAGGTGGTCACGATCAAATTAATAATGTAGTGTTGAATCTCTAAGTTTTGACCTGAAATCAAATCCGAAAGCGTAGGTACCTGTATTCCAAAATAAAAAAAAAAAGTTCTCGTTAGTATATCGCATATATTTAGTATCCTTTGTCTTTACCCCTCTAAAACCTGAAAACATTATACTCTATTCTTATTTTCGAAAGCAGATATTTTGTAAGTAATCAGAAACTAATAATTCTTTCAAAAAATATTGCATAATATATGGACCTTTTTCTGGGCAATACGAATAATTTGGATACACCCAACTCTACTTATTCTGAATAATAAATATGAATTATCAGAAATTATTTAGTGTATTATAGAACAGTGACAGAAGTTTCCAAAGAATTGAAAATATCCATCACAACTATTACTGATTTTGTACATAAGTTCTTCGATTTACTGTTTATAGATTGTCACGATTGCATCTTTATCATCATCCTACCTATACAATGACTTCTTTGAAGAAATTGGTGAAGGAAAGAGCGCCATCACCACCCAAATCGGAATTGGAAATGCAGTAATTTCATTTATTGGCAAGTATTTTACGATTTTTCTGAAAAGCAAAAAACGAAATCGACGGTCCCGAAGAACAATGCCGACCTGCTAAAAATTGAAAATTGTCTTATTGGCTTATTTTGTTGATGTAAGGGTCTGTATTTTCGGAATTTTTAAAGAAATTAAATGAAATGCAAACTATCAAATGCCAAACAACACTATATGTCTTGCCCTCCAAATCAGTAAAAATGCAAAAACCAAACTTTAAACATCTCTTTTGTTAATTACAAAATCGTAAAACCGTCGAAATAATCCATTAATTACTTTTCTTACTAATTATATGTTTTGTGATTTTTCAGGCATTTTTACCACATGTGCTCTAAAGCGTTTTACTTTAAGGCAGGTTGGCATGTTTGGAGCTTTTGTATATTCGTTAGGATCCTGTGTGGCAATTTTCGTTACAAATATTCCTTTATTCATATTTGCTAATGGATTTTTACAGGGTAAGTAGGTTACAAAATTTTCATAAACACGTTGTTAGAAAGAGTTTTGCCACCTTCAAATGTAATTTACTTCAATTTTTTAGCTGTGGGCCACGGAATCATGATACCGATAGTCCTGACAAGCTTCAACAATTACTTTACTGAGAAACGGGCAGCAATGATGAGTATAGCCTCAATCTTCATAGGATTCGCAGCCATGGCATATCCGATGGCCATCGGGATGATGATGGTTGAATATGGCTTTAGAGGAACTTTGATGCTTCTATTTGCAGTAAATCTTCATGTAATACCAGCTATGGCTAGTATGCACCCTGTAGAATGGCATCTGAAGCCAAGAAGACGAAAAATTGAAGAAGGTTTGTTAAGAAATGAAAGTTTTTTATTTTTTTATTTTAGCCTCCTTTAATAGTTTGGTTGCTGTTGTGTAGTAGTAGAGTACGTGTAGAAGAGAGACGAATAGCACTTAAGGTTACAGGATAAATTTAAGGTTACAAGAGATTCCATTTGTGATAATTCAATCATTTATTTTTCAGGCACTGCAGAAAAAACAAAAACAGCAAAAGAAAATATAAAACTAGAAATACATAAAACAATTGAGCAAGAAATGCAAACTTTTGATGAAAACTGCAATCCAAAATTTGTGTTATCAACCGCCAGGGAGTCTCTTCTCTCTAGATTCTCTAGTTTACCAAGAAATTCAATATTACACGTGCCAGGCAATGCGGATAAACATTTGGTCAAAGCTTCTTCCCTTCAAAGCCTTGGTAACTGGACTGGTAGTGTTCTAGCTACGGAGGCTGTCCGTTCGAAAAGTGGAAAAATGTAATAAGATATTCTTAATGTAATTGCGCTACTGCCGGATATTTGCAATAATCTATTTTTTCTCTTTCAAAATTCCTAGCGGTTGTTTTGTACGATCTCTGTTTCTTTTTCAGGAAAGTTTTAATAGACTTCTTGGACCTGAATTTATTGAAGGACCCCGTGTATTCAAATATTTGCTTTGGGATTTCAATGGCCATTTTTGCTGATGTCACCTTCGTCACTTTAGAACCAATGATGCTTAATTCCTACGGATTTACAAAGGTGAGTCAGATGTTTTAGTTCACAAATGTTTCTATAAGATGTAAATTAATTTAAAATATTTGAAAAAATATTTCTAACATTACTTTGACCAGATGGAAATTTCATATGTCATCACTGCTGGAGCAACTGCTGATTTGGCATCCAGGGCTGTGTTTGCCGTTGTACGTTCCTACGTGAAATTCAAGAGTAGGAATGTTTTCTTCGTCGGAAATCTTTGCGTCCTCATTTTTAGACTTGGTGAGTTGCTAATGTATATATTTTATTTTATTTATTTATTTATTTGTTTATTTATCACAATATTATACATTTATTATACATAATTTATTAAATTTTGACTGCCCCCCCCTACATTTATACATACATAATTTATTAAATTTTGACTGCCCAACTAGGAGTATTATCCCGTTTTAGGACAGTCAAATAATTATGGGTATGAACATGTTGAAAATAATTTGTACAAAAATGAAAGAAAATTGATGAAAAAAAAAGAGGAAATAAAAAGAAGAAAAAGAATATACAATAAAATAATAAAAAAGTTTAAAATATAGTACCTAACTGTTATTGGTTTAGCATAGCAAAAGAAAAAAAAAGAGAAGAGAAAGATTAAATAAAAATAAAATATCCAATTAAAACATTAAATAGCCGTCAATTGTTTGGCATAGTTGTTGAAATGATAATAGTAATAAATAAAAATGTATTTACAAGTAAATTATTAAAATATAAGGTGGTAACTGGTGTTTGCATTTCATGTTATAGTCCTACGTACACATTTTGCATAGTGAGAACTAGAAAGAGAACAGAAACAATAAAGTAAAATAAAATAAACAATTACTGTAGTTTGCTAAGCATAGTTATTAAAATAATAATAAAATAATAGGTATATATATATATATATATACTCATAACTAGTGTTTACATTGCATATTACAAGTCTACATACATATTTTGTTTAAATAGAATAATATAAAATATGCAACTAAAACATAAGATTGAGAGCTGTTTTCTAATTTAAAAGTAATATGTAGGAACATACAGATAGGTAGATACACATAATAATATAGATTAGAAGATAAGGGTATCTTTTACTTAGTTCATTTTTTGTTGGAATTTTGGTTGTTGTTTTTTTGTGTTTGATTTTATTTTTTGTGTAGTAAAAGTTCACTCTCCTTTCTCCCTAATTGTTGAAACCAAGTAGTGGTCAATTTACGAAGAACACCTGTGCTTTCCTTTTTCCAAGCATCAGGCATGAAGTTGTATAGTTTTGGACCTAAGAAAGTGAAGTGTCTTTGAGCGAGAGATGTTTTGGTTGTGAGTGTTACAATTGGATTTCTCCGTGAGTGTCGGGTGTTGTTTTATATTGATAATATGTGTGTTGTTTTCATACCTAACCCGAAACTATCATTTTCCAGCATTTAGTCAATTCACTGACTTTTTCCACCTTCTGGTGTTCACCGCTTGCATTGGATTCTTTAGAAACTCGATCCACGTGAACGCACCCCTGACCTTTGCTGATTATGGACGGCCCTCCATGTTTCCTGCAGCCTATGGTCTCTTCATGTTTGTGTCAGGACTAATGACGTTGGTGTTGAGTCCCATAATCGGTATGTAATATTAAAATATGGATTATGCTAGCATATTATTTAAGTCCGTGGTCCCCAACCTTTTTATCGCCGTGGACCGGTAAAAGTTTGATAATTTTACCGCGGCCCACTGGAGGGGGGGGGGGGACACATTGCATGTAGTTTATTTAATAACAAAATATTTGCGCAATATATAATAATAAAAAATTAACAATTGTGAAACGTAAGTTGTTGTAGCGATAAATAATAATAGCGAAAACACAAGGTAACAATAAAGCATTATTCCAGGAGTTTTAAATAGATAATTTTTCAATTATCTTTTGGACTCATGGGTATTTTCTATATTTTTAAGGTTCAATTGAAAGGTTTAAAGTATGTTTTTCAAAGCTAGAACATTTTGAAAATGCTTATGGTTTAATAATGGGATTTAAATGTTATTCTGATATGTTGCAGATATATTAACTTGTAATTATTTTATTTATCTATTTTCTTCAAAAGTTTTGATGTTGAAGTTTTATGTGTTTTGATTTAAAATTTTTCATTGAATCGTGTTTGAACATGCCTTCAAAATAAAATGCAGTTTCTTTTTTTTTTAAATTATTTATTAACCAAGATTATACGACAATAGATACAAAATACATAAAAAATGGTATATACCATCTCACAAGGCAAAGCCTGTTCCGAGGTGGCAGGACAGTTACCCCTTTAAAAGAAATATAAACAGATTTAATATTTTAACTTAATGCTAAATCAATGAGAACCCTGAGCTTGCTTCATTGAAACGAGATGGTTCCATCGGGGGTAATAGGAGATGGTGACATCCGAATTGTCTTGCTTATGTCTAATTTATTTCTTTGTTTTATTTTGGTTGCTGTCACTGTAGAAAACCCCGCTTCACACAGATAGGATGTCGAAAATGGCAATAGGGATTTTAGTTCTGTGGTGGCAATTTCAGGGTATTCCGCCATGACTCTAATAGAGAACACCGTCAGAGTCGTTGTCTCGAATATAATTTTAAGGCTGCCGTCATTTGCAGTATCCAGCAGTTGGTCTTCTTCTTTCGCAGGCATGCTAGATTCGCGTGGTTTATTGACAAATGGGTCCCGGATGCGTATTTACAAAACCTATACCGATTCAGTCGCGGTAACGACAATTTACATTTTAAATATACCTCTATATTGGTTATTTTTTATCACATTGCAAAAACAAAAATTGTTCTAAAATCTAGATAAAATAATCTTTCTGATGTGTATATTAGAAATTAATAATTTTATTTCTAAATATTTAAATTTTAATATTATTCTCATATATTGTAAATACACCTCTATATTGATAATTTTTTATCACTTTGCAAAAAGAAAAATTGTTCTAAAATCTAAATAAAATAATCTTTCCAATGTGTATATTAGAAATTAATAATTTTATTTCTAAATATTTAAATTTTAATATGAAAATTTAAAGCGACTGAAACGCGGTAGGGATTCCTTGCCAGTGGTTGGGAAGTAGCGCTCAAACTCTTTTAAAAGTAAAGACAGGTGATCTTGCACCAACTGGGAGAATGAATGCTCTGGCTCAGTCTCGCCTAAAATCCCCATCAATGTCTGAAACATGTTCAAAATGCCTCTGTTCACGCGCCGTTCCCATAACTCCAGTTTGGCTTTAAATGCAGCTACTTTGTCTGCCAACTTGAAAACAATAAATTGTCATTTTACCCTGAAGGGACAGATTAAGTTAATTGAGCAGGCTGAATTTGACACACAGGTAGGCCAGTTTTGCAACCCATACCTTGTTACTGAAATGTGCTGCCAGCGGTGACTTCTTTTTTCTAACAGACAATTAAAGAATTTTCTAACACTCATTAATAACCTTCATCTGAATTTTAAATTTACATAAGAACAACGATATAACAGCTTACACTTTTTTTTCAAAAGTATTTTGATTTTTAAGCAGTGGGTTGCGGACCACTGATTTAATGATCCAATTTTGATCCAAATGGCTATTAACAAAATTAGAAATAAAGATGCAGAAAATAACAGAGTTAATGAAAAAGTCTTCTTTTGGCAGTGGATGAACAAAACTTTGTGATGTGGAATCATTAACCTTTTTTTGTGTATGAAAACACCATCATACTATTGTTTTTCCATTTCATGCAGAAGAAATATTTTATTATCTTGGTATATACATAATTGTTTTTCAGGTTTCACAGGAGACATATCTGATGGCTACGAACTAACCCTGTACGCTTTGACAGGAATCTCGCTTCTTTGTACGATTCCTTGGGCAATTGAGATGCTATACGACCATATGAAGAAGAAACCGGACAATTAAAGAACAAATGTAAATTACCTGTGGTGTAATAAATAGGATTACGAATAAAATACTGAATATGTTTTGTGAACAATCGTAAAAACACATTAAAACACAAACTAACTCCAAAATATTACATGCATATCTACAAAAAATATTGTGTATGTTAAATTATTCTTCACACAATCTACATAATACGTACTGTGCATCTACATAATATATATTACGCGAGTTCATTTTGGGAGTGAAAAGGTTCGTACGTCTTTTTCTACTTTATTTTTTGAGATTCCAGAATAGTCATTGGCTATAAAAAAGACGAGGGAGTTTTTTTTCACTCCTAACTTGAACAAAGCAAAACTTTATCTCAATTCTGAATCCATCTGTTCTTTTTAAAATAATGTCAGCCTGCAAGTCTTTTTCCATAAGATCCGACAGGATGCGGTAATTCCTTGGTATTCTTGAAAGCAACACTTTCAACTTCAACATAGCGTATTTCCTTCCTGATAATGAAAATATCAAAATAATAAAAGACCGAAAAAGGTCGTTTGAAAATTTACATTAAAATGTAATTACCAATAATGGATTATGTATTAAATCTAATTAACAGTAATATGGATTCGAGATGGTTGTGATAAAAATGTTTCAGACGCAAGAAGAGCCGTATCAGGGTAATGAATTGATAGGTGGAAAAGCGAACAGCCTAAATACCTTCCCTTAAACTGCAGATATGTATTATGCACTACCGTATGTATAGCGTTTAACGTGTTATCCGCTCAAGGGTTTTTCATTGCGCTTCGTATTATTTATCTAGGGATTAATTAAGGAGATTCCACTGAGCCATATAAATATAACGGGAGGGGCAATATCTTGTGTCATGTTCCCTGCGTGGGATAGTGGAAAAGTCTTATTATTACTTAGGAAGCTGGGAGAATAATATGCATCCCCATCTTAGTGCCGTTAATAAGCAGAATGTCGATCCCAAGGTCAGTCATGATCTGCTGGGCCTCAAGGGTGGCTACCCGAGACCTCTGCAAGTTGACCTGGCCTGTGGAGAGAGGATTAGCGGCGGCCTTAATCGGTCATGCGGACTTGAGCCTCGATCGCAGCTCTGTGCGCGGGGCAGGCGCGGTCGCCAGTGCAATGGTTGGCTGGTTTCTTGAACTTGGTACAGGTGGCGCAGATAGCGGCCTTTGCTTTCTTGGGGCACTCCTCGATATCATGGCCGGCTGCGGCGCGGTGGCGGCAAGTAATGAACTCTTGCATTCAAGATTTGCTTAAATGGCCGTACATGTGGCATTTGAAGCAACGGGTTGCTCCCAGGTAGTCACGAACCCGACAGGCATTCCAGCCAAGGTAGCAAAGACCGCTATCAATTAGTGCCTTCCGGCAATCCGGGTGGCAAGTGACGATCATATTCATAGTAACACCTTCGCGTTTCCCAAATAGGGAGACCCTCCTCATTATTCTTAAATGATCTTCTCTAGAGAGAGTTGATCTATAAGCGAGGTTGTTAATAAAAAAATCCTCAAATAGAGCCGTATCAGCAGCAGCATCTCCTCTGGGGATGTCGTAAATTACTATCTTGGGTAGTCGCCCCTGTGGGTTAACCATTATTATTCCTTTGAGGGTGAGTTTTTCCGCCGCCTTCTGAATGTTCTTGACACCCCCCAGGCTGTCAGTTTGCAGAAGAAAGCCCCCACCCTTGACCTTGCGTGACCTGACTACTGAAACCGTCGGTTTCGGGATCTAGAACAGACGTTAGTACCTTCTGGGTCTCCTCAGAGGTTTTGCCTTCAGGAGCTGTGGAGTAAAAGAGGATTGTTGGTCTCAGGGGAGGCAACGCAAAATCCTGTCCCTCAAATAATACAGAACCACTGGGAAGTGCTCCAGCAGCTACGCCCGCATAAGTTTTTGTACTTACTTAATAACTTGAGCCTTAGGGGACGGACGTTTAATGAGTTCGTCTATTTTTTCAGTTAATCTCTTTTGTGAGTTGATAATCTCAGCAAAGGCGCCAGCTCTCGCGTTGGCGGCGGCACAAGCAATTGTCAGGTTTGCAAGCTCCATACGAATTAAATCAATTCTCACCTGTACAACTAAACGGTCCTCCTTTTTCATTTTATTTTTCATTTCGTATACCTTATCTTTGAAGGAGGGCTCCAGAATGGGGCAAGATAGTCCTCCGATTGCCGTATTGTAGTTGTCACCTGAAATTAACGAATCCTCAATCCTGCCACGCTTCTTTTTTGGTTGGTTCGGCGACGGATGTTTGGTCATATCACCAGTGCCAGTGGGAGTGATTCCAGTGGTAAAGACGTCTGAAGTGGACTTTTGGGCGGCTGAAGTGGTTGCTGCTACCTCTTCATGGAGTAAACTGCCATGGATGCTAGTAGATGGTGAAGGAGACCGTCCGGACTCCTTGTGGCCTCTCGTACTATCCGTGAGCGCATGGTACCTCGGAGAAGGTTCTCGCCTCTTTTGTGCCTCTTTTCTTATTTCTTTACCTCTCGCCTGCGCAATAACAATAACTTCCTCCTTTGATATATCATGGAGATCAATCTCCTCCTCGTCAGAGGAGTCCACGGAGGACATTTTAGATATAAAAAACGAACTTCTATGTAAGTAGGTACTTCCCAGAAAGAATAAAAAAAAATCCAAACAAATGCTCGATCTACCGTATCAGGGTAAGACAAAGTGTCTTTCACGGTCAAGAGAGTCCGGCTGGAGAGGTCCTGATTATGTCTGCCTCAAGCAGTCTCTCGAATAAAAAAAGTTATGTAATATGATTTTTTTAATGCTTTTTTCTGTGTAGGTACATGGGTATGTGGGTTTAGTCTTATTACTTGAATTTCCTTTAACCGTGTTTAGTGACTAGATCTGAATAGTCAGGTACATTTTCCACATCTCCTTCCACTCCCCACTACCTTCAACATCACACCATACCATTACAATCACACCATACCAAAATTGGGGATGCCATAATCTCACTGGCTCGAGACAGTTGGGACTATTGTGTTATATTCAGATAAAAAGTTATATTATATGAAAGAAGGAATATTTTTTGCTAAATATCAAAATTATTGTTAGTAAAAATATTTTTACAGCGGATTTCAGATGCAGATATAAGTATATCGACTTTAGTTGTACGGCCGTATATCCTCTTTGTATACTTACTTGAAGAAAAAATCTTCTAAAGGATCAACTGTCAGAAGGATCAATTTTCAGCCTGACCAACTGTCGGTCGGACATGTATATCGGACGTTAATGTAAATACTTGCAAAATGCTTACTAACCCCGTATGCGTGGACATTGAAGGGTCTAGAGTCGTTCAAATAAATGTAGCTTTGTTAAATAAAAAAGTAGAGTTTTGACAGGTGCGGTGAAGGCGGAAACCATGTTTCCTTATAACGCCGCGCCCGTTGAGAAAGTGTTGGTGTCCCTTCCTATGTCGGTCGGACCGACTGTCGGAAGGATCAACTAAAACGTCTTTACAGCGCTCTTGAGGTGATTTTCTCACAAAAATGGCGCTATAAAAATAATTCAATAAAAATAATTATTATTAACTGTCGGAAGGATCAACTGTCAGCGGACCGACTGTCGTACGATCAATTGTTGCCGGACCAATTGTCGTGTCACCATTTACTAGATAGAGTTATTAGGTGGGTGGGCATCTAGGTAGGTAGTAGGGCCAAGTAGGACTGGACTGGGGACTGTAGAGTAGATTAGGATTTTAATTAATGTTACCGGATAATCCAAGGAATGCTGGACAGCTCGGGTGTTAAAAATTGTGTGGGAGGTAACTTGCCCAAAGCCTGACTATTTACCCAATATAAAATTTAAACACATTTACTGAATGTAGTCGTTTTCATCTGGGAGATACTCTTAACGTCACATCGTTGAGAGATAATTTTTCAGTTTCGAAAAATTGCTAAAAAAATTACTTTAGCCAGGTTTAGTGATCACTAAAGACCGGATCACATGCGACAAAAACAGCTCAAAATATTCATGCAAATATGCAACAAAAATAGCTAAAATATGCACGAAAATCCATAAGAAGGGCCAAAATACGCAACATGAAATAACACAGGAAGTCGCATTTTGTAAAAAGTTTTTATTTTTTATGTAAGCTATTAGTTCTCAAGGATAACAATCGTATTTTCGCTAAAAAAGGGTCTAAATATGCAAATGCATATGCAAATATGCATTTGCATATAATCCGGTCTTTAGTGATCACATTAGCTGTATATCCCGCGCCCTATTCTTCTTCTTTTATCTCCCCCCCCCCCGATTTTCTTCATCCTCACAACAATCCTCAAAATGAATATTACACACTTTCGCTGCCTCCAAACCGTCGGAAACCTGTAAGGTGTAACCTTATTTTCAAATCGTTTCCAATTGAGGCTAAACTATTGATTTATTCATCCCCAAACCTGGCAAAGACCTCCTTCTGGCCCAAAATCACAGACCAATAAGTTTACAGGTGCACAGGTGCACAGGTAAAATTCTAGAAAAACTCAACCTCGCCAGATTAAAAAAAATAGTCGACGACCTCAAACTCATCCCGACTCAACACGGCATTCGATAGGGTCACTCTACACTTCACCGACTTTTGCGGGTGGTCTAAGAAATTACCAACGGCTTCAACTATCATCAATGCACGGTGGTTCTCTCCCTTGACGTCTGTAAAGCTTTTGATAAAGTCTGGCATGAAGGACTCATTTATATAATGTTCCTCCTAGGGATGCCCCTCATAGATAACTTCCAATGATCCAACTCATAGGTAACTTCCTTAAAAATCGTAAATTCAGAATCAAACTATTCATGTAAGTACGTGCGCATATGGGTATGTATATGTATGTTTATGCCTGTACAAGTATAGATATGTGCACGTGTGTATAATATGTATGTGTGCACCGTATGTGCTGTGCTTGCATGCACACATATTGAAAAAAAAGCTATATACGTATGATTATGTCTGCATAGATGTATGCACCTACGTATATATTGTGTGCTTGCATGCACCCATGTTGAAAAAAGCTATGTTCATTCTTTTAACGTAATGCTAATTTACTTCTTTTACCCTTTCTATTTTCTATTTTCTACTTTTTATTTTTATTCTATTATAATGTTTTCAATTTTTAGCATCACTTATCTAGATCCATTTATTATTATGTTCACACTAGACTTCATATTTCATACAAAGTAACAATACTCCATTGGTCACCATGAAACAGGCAGCCGCCTAGAATGGTGATTTAATATATCTTCTTTATGTAAAAAAAAGTGTTAATTATGTATCATGTGTTTTATAAATAAATAAATAAACTCGACGGAATTTTTCCAACCTTCAGATCACACACAGCGTGAATCCCGCAGGGCTCTATTCTCTCTCCAGCCCTCTTAAACATCTATTTAAGCGATATCCCCCGCCCCAGAAATCAAAACCATCGCACTAAAATAGGAAAATTCGCAGACGACACTGTAGTCATGTCGACTTCAGTAAGCCCAATCACTGCAACCCGTAGAGTACAATTCCACACTACAAAATGTGAAATCTTCTTTAAAGAATGGCGAATAAGCATAAATCCCGCTAATCCCACGGCCGCCCGCGTCTTTTCACGTAAACACTCTATCCGAAGGCCACTTAACATCCAGCTGTTCGGGGAAAACGTCCCCTGGGTAAAAAACATCAAATACCTCGGTGTAACCCTCGACAGCAGTCTCACTTGGAAAAACATATCGACGAAACTCTAGCTTCAGCCTTTGCAGCCCTCTATCCCCGTTATGTAAAAGAAACAAAAACTTTCAATTAAATAGAAACTACTCATATACAAATCAACAATAAAACCAAAATTAACTTATGCAAGCTCCATCTGGGCCAACGTTTCCGAATGTCACTTGAAAAAGCTCCAAACATTTCAAAATAAAGTAATACATACAGCCCTGGGCGCCCCCAGTTGGATGAGGGTAGCCCAACTTCATAAAGACTCATAAGTCCCCACATTAAAAAAAAAAAACTTAAGTCTCGCGGAAACATTCCTTGCGGGAATCCCAACTTACAAAAACGCGTCAATCAATTGCCTCACCCAATATGACGTGAATGAACGTACCTCTCATAAAAAACCTAAACAAATCCTCCGAAAAGATACCTCCCCTCATATTGCAGCCGTGTCCCCCCCCTTAACAAACACCAATAAATTCTAAAAAATAAAGCGAACACTTTGTATTTAACCACGAATTTATTATTTTGTATATCGACCGGTTTCGCTTCGATCAAGCTTCTTATGGATATAATAATAATTTTTATTTTTTTTAAATTTAGTAACTATGTGTTTATTATTTTTTACATTTTTATATGAAACATGTTAGGTATGTGTATAAAAGAAACATGTTAGGTATGTATATAATATAGCATGTGTATAACTATTACTAGTTAGTATATCCTGATGAAGCTTGGTCGAAGCGAAACCGGTCGATATATAAAATAATAAATTCGTGGTTAAATACAAAGTGTTTGTTTTATTATTTATAATATAATGTCTAACCACAAAGTAATTGCTTCTTATGAAAAAAAAAACAGAAAATTCATTTATTGGTGTTTTTTTGTTTGTTATTCATATATTTCTACAAACATAATTTAATTATAAACTCATGATGAAAGAGAAGGGGGCCTTTTTTGGCCCGGAGTTCTCTATGCCAGTAAATCAAAAGTCAAAAGCCATCGACGTAATCGAAGAAATACAAGAGCTTATAATGTGATACATATGGAGAAAATGGAGGGTTCCTACCAACACAGCTCCTTGGTCCAGCAGTAATGGAAAGAAGCTGTAATAATGTCTCTCCTGACTCCTCTCCGGAAGGAAGTTGTCTGGGCCTAAGACCAGAGAATTAGGGTAGAGTTCCGGAGTCCTGCCTATCTTATACAAGGGCGGATCCAGCTTTGGCGCCAGGGGGGGGTCACATAGCGCCAGGGGGGGGTCACATAGGCGTGATCAAGTTACAAGAAGCTGTAATTTAATTTTGATAATAATAGATACAAGTAAAAAGTAGGTCCACCTAGGTCCTGAACCCAGCCCAGGGGGGGGGGTCATGACCCCCATGACCCCCCCCCCTGGATCCGCCCTTGATCTTATAAGTTGCTACGAGAACCGTCGTTCCTTTGGGGATCACTAAGTTTGATATTGCTAAAAAACAGAAAAATCGTTTATAATTATTGGCGATTTGAATTTTTTAATTGTGATATAAAGAAAATGAGTTACATTTATGCATAAATATTTTACAGAATATTGTATTTAAGGTTATCATTGGTCATGTATATTTTATCAGAAAAGAGGAGCTCTTGTGCCTGATAAGGGAGCCACGATTCTTAGTAAGGATGTATGTTTATCTATCTATCTATATAAATAAAAATGAATCGCCGAAATGTATGTACGCGCATAACTTCCGAACGACTGCACTAAATTGAATAATTATTTTTTTTTGTGTTCGTTATTGTCAGGACAAGGTTTGTATAAAACCACTGGTGAGCTCTGGCATTATGAAATTTGTATAAAAAAATTGCAATAGGTGGCATGCGAGTTGTTTGAAAACTTAATAGACCGGAACTGAATGTATGGAATGCGGGAGGGGTGAGGGGGAAGGGGAAGGGGAAGGGGTTGGGGGTTCACAGGAGGAGGGAGCCTGGGAGGGTGGAGGGGAAGTCGGGAGGGGGGTTCGGGGATGAGACGAATGGGAAAGGGAGAAACAATTTCTTTATAAAATCTATAGTTTTCACGGGGTTTCTTTTCCCATCAGAAAAGGCAACTTAAAAAAGGTAAAACTTGATTTGAAATCACAGTAACTGAAAAACAGAAATTCATTCATTGTAATACCGCAAATGGCATTCGAATTGAATAAATGAATACAAAGTGTTAAACATTCTGAAACATCATTATTTTTATTACCCATCTTAACGTATCATTGAGCTGTCTCCGATAGCTGGCACTGGAGGGTACAGCCTCAGTGTTTGAACTTGTTTTTTTAAGGTTGAACAAGATTTCCAAAGATCATTCATAACTCTGAACACGCACCATGCCATGGTGCGTGTTAAGAGTTATGGCAAAACACACTGGGTCGATTATGCACGCCATTAAAGCATACCAGCTTTGCACAACACTACTAATGGAGTGGTGTGGTTTAATCAACTAGCGATAGAGTTGAGATATTTTAATTGTAAATATTTTAAAAGAAAATATTTAAATTTGGCGTATACATACCATTTTAGAACATACCTAAATATGCCAACAGAACCATACGCAAAAAGCTAGGGCATAATAATTCGTTGCATAAGGTTCTAACTACATTTCCGTAATGCAATTCCAAGCTAGGGCCACGTCATATTTAAATATTTAAAAAAATATATGATATAATAAAATACTTCACACAAGATTGCGCGTCAAAATCGAATTTTGTTAAATAGATTACGAAAATTCGTCTACATACTTTGAAACCTCAGAACATAATAAGTCGAGTTAGAACCCTATCTGTAATGACAAACTATAATGCGTCTCGGAACAACAATCAACTGTTAGATACAAACAAAATAGATAATGTAAGTGATATTAGAACCTTGTAAAAAAGGAACTTGATTTTTGAATTTCTTCACACAAATATCCACGGAAATACAATACGTAGTTCTGAAAATTATGTTGGTTCTAGAAATGAACAAAATAAATGGTTCAAAGGTCATTTTTGAAAAAAATATTAGTTAGAACCTTATCCAACTGAAGTGACGTTGTGTCAGGGAGAAGGGATTTGATCGGGAATCAAAAGGATTCCCCGCTGAATCATCAATTCATCCAAGGAATCAGCAATGACTCACCTTTCTTCATCAGAAAGACCATGCGATCTATGAGTACGATGTCGCCATCTTATATAATATTCTCTCTCTCTCTCTGGTTTCAATCCTGGGATTGGTTTGCAGCAATTTCCTCTATTCTTCTCTTCCATTCTTCCCTGTCTTGTGCGGCTCTTTTGAAGTCTGCATGTGATGAGCAGTGCACGTCCACTAGCAGGTCCTCCAGGTACTCTCGGCGTGGGCGTCCCCTAGAGTTTGTCCCCTTGGTCACACCTTCCATTATGGCATGCAAGAGGCCTTCTTATCGTATTTACATGGCCGATCTATCTTGCACGCCTTTCCTACAAGATCCTGAGCAGGTGCCTTCTCATTTGTAATGTGGTTTCTCCAGGAAATTTCTAATAGTCTTCTATAGGATCACATCTCAAAAGCCTCTAGTCTCCGTTTATCTCTTTCGGATATACTCCATACATAGGTCTTGATGAGGAGTATTCTCAGTATTATTCTTATAATATTCTAGCACATATGAATTTAAGAATCTCCACAATAGCGTGAATAAATTGGTGGATGCATTCCAATTTAAACTACAAGGGGTGATATTTGACTGTTCCCGTAACAAAGTAGTTAAATGTAGGTACTCCCCCAAGAAGTAAAATCTTATAATCACGATTGAGATAAAAAGCATTCTGCCCTTCCTTGGAATAACAATATAATCGGAATAAATCTGGTGACACGTGTGTACGTAATTGTAACGACATTTCCATACACAACTGTAACTGTAAGATTCGGGAAGTAAAAATTTACAATCAACAATAAATTAAAACACGCAAGGCAGCGATTAATTCTTCCTTATTTAGCAAGCAACACATGAAAAACTATTTTCATTTTGCTGATGCGTGCCAAGTGACTTTTGGATATTTTGTAATTTAAAAAGTGGGCCTTCTTTTAATGATACCCTTTTCTGTCCGCATTTACAAGTACTCTGGTGATCAAAGCTTTATTTCATACCTCGAACATTATTGTATTACTAGCTCCTTGATTTCCTGATCCGATATATCGGCTGTTCCATCATAAGAGGCCTCCATCATAAGGTCCAAAAATGTCAACCTTCGTTTTTCACCTGGTGGGGCGTCAGTGGCGTAACTATACCATCCGAGGCCCGTGGAAAATTCATTAGATGCCCCCCACCCCCCAGTAAAAATCGTTACGTCGTAATTGAATTTTAATAAATCACTTGAAGTTACCCAACAGTATTACTAATATTGTGTGTATTTTTGTAAATATCTAATAAATTTTATTTTCAAAAGCGTAGATATTACATATTTATAATAAAATAACAATTTAAGCTTCAAGATATTTATAGGTAAATAAAATTCTTTTTTCCGAGCTTTCTGTTCCGCAAAATTATCAATAACGTCATCAAAGTTTAAAGACCGGGCCATAGAATTTTCAATAAACAGAATAGCCAAGTTCCATAGCCTGTCTTGTCCCATTGAGTTTCTTTCTGAACAATGTTCACACTAAAATATGATTCACTCTGATTTTCGCTAGTACCTTGTTGTGGTTGTTCTGGATCTGGATATACACTTGTGCTGCATCTACTATACTTACTTTTACTTTAAGTTACGTCCAATTCTTCACTTTTAGAGCACTGTTCACTCGCTTGTCATCAATAAAGTCGTCATTCTTAAAGTACTTTCGTTTTTCGCTCCCATATAGATATTTTTTACCCACTAGACATGTTTATAAGTTTATATCGAACTTACAAAGCTTTACTTTGCCTCAAAGGGACTCTATGACTTAGGACAGTGGTCCTCAACTTTTAAGATAATTTAACAACGGCCTGCTAAGGGTGGGGGTGGGAGGTAAATTAATATGTAAATTGATCATTAATGATTTTTTTTAAATAAATGAAGACAATGTAAGCGAATCTCAATCGAAAATCTGGAAACAGAAAAATCAGAAAAACATATTGACACCTCTGGGACTCGAACCCAGGACCTCTTGCTTTCCGGGCAAACGCGCTAACCACTGCGCCACGGTGTCGATATGAAATTCGGTCATGTTTAACTGTACCATACTACGACTAAGAACCACCCATATCATCACCTTTTTTTTAACGCATATATTATTGGCAACTATCTTTATGTATGATTGCAAGATTCAAACCCAAACTAAATATAGGACATAGGACCTCTTGCGTTTGCCCGGAAAGCAAGAGGTCCTGGGTTCGAGTCCCAGAGGTGTCAATATGTTTTTCTGATTTTTCTGTTTCCAGATTTTCGATTGAGATTCGCTTACATTGTCTTCATTTATTTAAATATTGCAATTGAGATTTTACTCATAAAGTTAAAGAAGTATTTATCAGATCGGATTTTCAAGCTCAAGTAATGCTTTACTCTTGTACCGAATAGTTTTGTTTTACAAGCAAACACTTTTGATCATATTTACCTCTAGAAAAGGATCCTCTACCTCTAGAATAGTACTTAAAATAGTCCTCAGCCAGTTCATACCGTCACGTTCCCCATTTACTAATTCCTAATTATTTGATTCTCTGGGGGTACCTATCCATTAATTTGAATATAAGTAGTTCCCTTAGTGAGCTTTGAATACGGTTCAATTTTACACGATTTACTAAAACTTTTATTCAACACTCCCTTTCGGTGTTGCGGAAATCCCTGTCACACCTACATCCTTCCCGCATTCCTGAGTTCGCAGGTTTTAGATAGCGCCTGGTTTGTATTTTCTATGTAAAACTTTGATGGTACCTTCGCCGAATACGTGTGTATCTTCTATCTTCTATCTTCTTCTTCTTCTATCTATATAATCTATCTTATATAAATAAAAATGAATCGCCGAAATGTATGTACGCGCATAACTTCCGAACGACTGCACCAAATTGGATAATTCTTTTTTTTGTGTGTTCGTTATTGTCAGGACATGGTTTGTATAAAACAACTGGTGAGCTCTGGCATTACGAAATTTGTATAAAAAAATGCAATAGGTCCCACGCGAGCTGTTTGAAAACTGAATGTACCGGGACTGAATATATGGAATGCGGGAGGTGCGAGGTTGGAGGGGGGGGGGGTTCGCGGGACGGGGGAAGGGGGAGAGTGGAGTGGGGAGGGGAAAGGTGTAGGAGACGGAGTGTGAACGCAAAAGGGGAAGGGGACGCGGGAGAGGAAGGGGAGGAGTAATAGGAACGGGAATGGAACGAATGGGAAAGGACACGCAGGAAGAAACAATTTCTTTATTAAATGGCATAGCAACGCTTGCCGGGAACCAGCTAGTTTTTGATAAAACAATATGGTACACAGGTGTCATATACTTAACTCAATTAACCTTAATTAACTCGATTAACTAAAAATGAGATGGAAGATAGGTATGTCGTCGATATTCGATAAGTGAAAAAAGAAACCTTTAAAAATAGAGCCTTAATTTCTTTAAATTTTTGAATGCCGACCAGTCTACAACTTTGCCTGTATTATTTATTTTTTTCACGTTCATCACTTTATTTATCTCTAATATTAAAAAAATACTTTCCTTATTTTCCTCTAATATAAAAAAATCTTTCTCGAAGGACATTCGCCAGACACAAGACACATTTTTCTAATTAAATTTTAGAAAGTAATATAATTGTGGTACATACAAAAGAGAATTCAGCAAATAGACCACTAAAGGTTCTTCTCCGTATTAGGGTTAGGTTAAAAAATACCATTGTAATGCGTAGTAATGAATTCGGAAATAAATAATTTGAAAAATAAATCATTGGACAGCAAAATGACATCTACATTTTTTAATTCAAATATGCTCAGGAATCGCTTGTACTGTACGTGCTCTTACTGTGTACTTACTATATGTGTGGTAAAACCATGAACGATCGTATGCGAAATATGGAGATCCGCGAAGAATGCAAGGCAGATATGAGCGTAATGAATAAGATTAAGAAACGGACGCTCAGATGATTTGGGCATGTAGAGCGAATGAACGAGGAAAGCAGTGTAAGGAGAATATATGACGCAAATGTGAATGGTAGAAGAAGTCGGGGACGCTCGAGGAAAACATGGCACGACCAAGTGAGTCGATACTTGAGTCGGGCTATGTGAAGAGTCATGCATGAGACGATGTATGAATGTGAACGAGGCAAGGAATGTGTTCAAAGATCGTGTTGTTTGTCGGTCCGTCCTCTCTGCCTACCCCTGCGGGGAAACGGCATGACGGTTAGTTAGTTTAGTGCTGTTGAAAACCTGTATTATGATAGTTCTCGCAGGCAATGATTGTTTCATCTATCCTCCACGTTTTCACCCCTACCGGCTATTCCCCGATTTCTGTATATTATTACGTATTATGAAAGCTAAAACTTACTTATTCACAAACTAACTGGTACTTAATTTTTTTCTCTGTGGGTTTTACTAAAACGTGTTACAATATTCACAAGAAACATAATTTAATCATGGAAGACAATTTCAAGGACTAGGTATAACGAAAATCTAAAAAAAATTCAGTCGCACCTAGGAATTGAACCCAGGACAAGCTCTAAGTTAATTCGACCCTATCCCTTTCGGTGACTAAGAACCACCAACATTATCTTCATTTTCTCAACGCATGTTTTTATTGGCTCCTACCTTTAAGAATGATTAAAAGATTCTTCTCAAACTAAAAGCACTTTAGATAGTGTCTTGGATAAGTACGTGTTTTTTATTTTACTTAGCGACATCTATTTTTTTTTTTTACCAGGATGTTCAAGTCCAGGATGAATATTTATTATTTTATTTTTGGAAAAATTCAATGAGTAAAACCTCAAATTATAATATTTAATCATTAGCGGTTCTCAAACGAAAGTTTGAAGCAGAAAATCGTGAAAAGATTCGGTCGCATCTAGGAATTGAATCTAGTACCTTGGCCTTGCTGGGGCTCTGCTGCCAGAGCTTATAATTTGACGTTTTGCTTATTATGTTATTAAAAAAAATCCAATTTGCGGATCTAAATCCAATTTGCTTAATCAATAAATCACAAATCCCTTTCTTAAATTAGAAGGTATAAATTTTAGTAGAAATCAAGCGCTTTCATGATTTGACAATAAAGTTATTCCTGATTAATACTCATTTCAAAACAAGTCAGCATTTTTTTGTGATTGTGATTACATATCAACTATCTCACGTCATAATATTTTAGCTTTGGTTTATAGTATTTGGCATTTAAAAAAGTAATGTGGGTTTTAGGAAAAAAAAATCTTTCCACAAAATTTTTATTGCATTCCATCCATTGACTTAGTATTATTGATCGAAGATTCCATCCCATGATTTCTCAGTACCTTTTGCGTAGGCAGATCGTAAGTAGGTCATTCAGAGAACTTGAAAACATTGTTTTTTTCAGCGAAAACAGCATAGAAGAAGAAACGAAATGTTTGACATAATTCTTTAGAAGGACGCTCAATTATGATCTAATCAAATTTGTCCTAAACTTGTCTTCTTTATCGTCCAATTTCATAAATGCGTCGAGAAAGCTATAGGACTGAGAATCAGCTTTAATCCAGGGTAGAACATTACCAATACCATTTCTAATTCTTTGTCATAAATAATCGGATAAAACTACCCTTCTTAGGATTCTTCTGGCGTGAAATTTCCGCATATTTCCATTAATTACGTATAAAATTAGATTTGCTTATTCATTATTATTTAAAGCTGAATTTAGTCTCACGCTGACCGCACGCGCACCGTCGGCGCTAATCGTCAAGATATATGAACTTCTAGGAAGCGTTTTTGAATGACGCGTAGCTATCAGCGCGCAAGGTGGTCAGCGCTGATGGCTACGCGGCCGTACGCGTCGCGCGTCGGTGCCGCGTAGCTGTCGGCGCTGACGATTGCACGAGCGCCTCTACTTTCGGTGAGCGTTCTAGTGCCGAGCGGAGCGGACAGTCGTCAGCGTGTACAGTCATGGAGAATCGTTTTTATTTTTTTTGGGATAGGTAGTACAAAGCAGCAATAACTAATACACTCCGCATTTTGGTCTTCGTCTGTACAGTAAGGCGGTCAGTACGATACTGAAACGAGCCACGCTGAGCCTCAGCGCTGATGAACTACGCGCTGATCTATGAGCGCTGACGGTGAGCGTGAGACTAAATTCAGCCTTAGTGTATTAGTTATTGCTGCTTTGTACAACCTTTCCCAAAAAAATTAAAACGATTCGCCATGACTTGATGTTAATAAAGCTAGTGGGCCTGACGGAATACCTGCCCTGGTACTGCAAAGGTGCGCTGCAGAAATAGCTCCAATTTTGACGAAGCTTTTTAAACTGTCTCTGAAGACTGGCTCTGTGCCCTCTGGTTGGAAAAAAGCGGTTATCCATCCTATTCCAAAGAAGGGTGACCGCTCCAACCCGGCCAACTACCGCCCCATAGCGATCACATCAGTTCTGTCTAAGGTGATGGAACGTGTGATCAACGACAAACTGCTCACATACCTCGAGAAGAACAAAATTATTAACGACCGTCAATACGGATTCCGGCGGAACCGCTCGTGCGGTGATCTTCTCGCGTATGTGACGCATGTTTGGGGGCGATGCCTGGAACGTTTCGGTGAGACCCAAACGGTTGCACTGGACATCTTTAAGGCCTTTGACCGGGTTTGGCACCGAGGACTTGTCAACAAACTGCATTCTTACGGACTTCCCGCATCCTTGTATACGTGGATTGCCGACTTCTTGAGGGAGAGGTCGATTCAGACGGTAGTCGATGGTTTCACCTCTTCCTCACACTCGATAAAAGCTGGCGTCCCGCAGGGATCGGTTCTGTCTCCGACTTTGTTTTTGTTGCACATCAACGACCTTTTGTCATGTGCACCAATTCATTGTTACGCAGATGACAGTACAGTTCATGATAGCTTTTTGTTTGACAAGCCCCCAAAGGGCTCACAAACTCCAACAGCTCGTAAGGCTTTGAAGCAAAGAATGGACGGTTACCTCGAGAGTGTTTTCTCTTGGGGTAAAAATAATCTCGTTGAATTTAATGTTTCAAAGACCCAATCTTGTCTGATTACGTCTAAAAGGGATCGAAATGAAAATCTAGTCTCTTTCAACGGAAGCAATCTTCCGAACAGGCCCTCCATTGATATGCTTGGTGTAACCCTAAGTGACCAGCTCAGGTATGGGGGCTCCATCGAAGCCAGAGTAAAGTTAGCCTCCCAAAAACTGGGCGTACTGTACAGGGCCCGCAGATACTTTAATAGTACACAACTGCTAACCCTGTACAAATCGCAAGTGCGCCCCACGGTTGAATTTGGCAGCCACCTCTGGTCTGGAGCTCCAAAATACCTGAAAAATACCCTCGACTCTGTGCAGAAACGGGCGGTCCGTTTGATAGATTCTCCCATCTTAACAGACGGATTGCAATCTTTAGAGCACAGGCGTCGGGTGGGAATGCTATCCTTGTTCTACCGGTATTACAATGGAAGATGCTCCGAGGAACTAGCATCATTGATCCCTTCGGCACCGGTGCATAGTCGGGAAACACGCCAAACGCGTGCCCAACATTTGTACACAGTTGACATTTGTCACATGAGAACGGGTCGACTCGTTCTTGTGTTCAACAGCTCGGCTGTGGAATGATTTGCCGGCCTCTGTGTTTCCTCCTTTCTACAACATGGGTCTCTTCAAGACCAATGTTCATTCCTTCCTCTCCTCAAAAAGACCCTCCACACAGCATCCCAGATGACATAGACCCTGAGGGAAATTATTTTCCTCAGGGCCTCCTGTGTGGAGTAAATGTAAAAAAAAATATAAAAAAATGACTGTAGACGCTGATGACGTCCGCTCCGCTTGACACTAGAACGCTCACTGAAAACAGAGGCGCTCGTGCATCTCACAGCGCCGACAGCTACACGGCGCCGACGCGCGATGCTTACGGCCGCGTAGCCATCAGCGCTGACCACCGTGCGCGCTGATAGCAATGCGTCATTCAAAAACGCTTCCTAGAAGTTCATATATCTCGACCATCAGCGCCGACGCGGTGCGCGTGCGGTCAGTGTAAGGGTACGATCAGGTACAAAGCGGGTTTCGGTTTTCTGATTAGTCGGCGCATGGGCGGCCGACTGGCGCAGGCGTGCTGACAAGAATGTTTGTATGTCAACGTATCAGGCCGAACATAGTGAAGGCAGGTTCAGATTTATGTCCGCGCGAGGCGGCGCCGATAAGCTTTACCGGAATGAATTCTTAATTCCTGCTCGCCGGTGACGCCGGTCAGAATCTGATATCAAAATGAGCGACCTGTTAATTGCCGCTATTTTCAATTAATCGCCAATCTGGGATAAAAGAAATACATTCCATACCACCAGAAATGTTGTTGACAAGTGATGGAATGAAATCAAAAAGATAAAATTTTGACATATTATCATGTTCTCCTGAGGTTTTTTTTTCATATTTAAAGATACCAATTACCAAATACCATTGTTTTATTCCTTAATTTTAAGAAAGGATTCTCCAAGAGTAAATAATCGTCGTCTACGAACTCGACAGTTCGTAAAAACTGACAGCTGCTGTCATGCTACCGCGCAGGTAGCGCAAGTTTTATCCGCGTTCTGTTTGTCCACATCTCGGCGTCAACTGCCGCCGGTGTAACAGGGCACTGAACGCCGTTAATCTGAAAACCGAAACCCGCTTTGTACCTGATCGTACCCTAAGACTAAATTCAGCCTTATAGGGCAGAAAAAAAGTTTGTTAAACTATAAGTACCTAGAAGAGAATAAACTAATTGTATTTTTTATTATTACCTACATGTTATAACTAAAATCATAGAAGATCTGTGTAAATGTGGAATAAACTATGGTTATTTTTGGTTCCATGCCAACTCAGAATGAAACCAACTCAGAAACACCTCAGAAGAGTCATTAAAAGCTATGAAAAAATAATTTTAAAATTGCCGGTAACCTTAACCTAACATATTTAACCAATTTTTTTATATTTTATAACATCACTCTAAATGTCCTTTCTGAGGTACTTCTAAGTTGGTTTCTTTCTAAGTTGTCCGGTCACCATTATTTTTATATGTATAATTATTGTAGGAAGTTTTTACTCAGCGGTTCAGTCCGCCACACACGAAAATATTCATAAACACACTTGTTAAAAAACGGAGTAGAGGTAGTCAAAGTTGCATGAAACAGAACACGCTATAAAATTAACACATTATAAGAAAAAGCAAATAAGCGTTAATTTACATTTTTAACCACTGGAGCGACTAGGGGCAAAATATGGACCGCTTTTATTTTTTCTGCGATAGACCGCGGTCAACATTTTTTTTGGACCAAAGTTTACGATTTCGTAATATTTTTTTTATATATCTTCCGAATGTGTGATATTCGACAAAAATAGGTGAATTCATTGGCTATACAGAACTGTAATCAGTTTGTATGTCTCCATATTAAAATTCAGGGTACTTATAATTTTTTTAATGTGGAAAATATTAAAAGAATCACAAGCAATCGGAGGAAAAGTTTTAAATCGCCCTGTCGCTCGAGTGGTTAAGGACAGTACGTGCACCTACAATAAGTCTATAAATAAATTAATATTTTTTATAAAAATTAATATTAAATTTACAATTTTCACATATTATAAAGAAAAATAAAATTAGCCTTTCCTCACCATAAAGAGACTTCGGCTCTTGCGTTTGGTCAGAGAATCCTTGCTCAATTGTTTAAAACCATGTACCTAAGTAAATAATGCAATATTGTAAATAATAATAAGTAATAAATAAATATAAAAAAACAAGTAAAATTATACCTATCACTCTCATTCAAAATTTAGGCATAGGCATTAGATTTGTCAAAGAATTTATATATAAAAATGCAAAAATCAGTCATTTTAAATATATGTAGGATTACATTTTTTTAAATATTTATATTGAGGGATCAGTAGGATTTATAGGTCCAATTAGGAGTTTCACAGAGCCGAACCCTCTGATATGAAAATATCTGGAGTTGGTGAATTATTTTCCCATTTGGTCTTTGGTAGGTTGACATGTTGTTCTTGTATTGTTTTGTGTTTATAAAACTTATATAGTGCATTTGCATAGCGTCGATTGACTAGATCAGTGGTTCTTACAGCCGTTGTGTCCAACATTTTCGGATGATTAATCCGAGTGAAGCTGAGCCTAGCGCCTTGCGCCGCTAAGCTAAGGTATGTTAGAAAAATGCTCCATTTTAGCTGTGTCCAACAACTTGATCGTAGCGCTCGGTGTGTAGCCCCATTTGCTTTCGTACACCAAAAAATGACGTCAAGTTAGGAACTTTACATGTTAAATTAATACCGAAACGTTAATTAATTTTATTTATTATTTATACAGATATTTTATTTTAAATAGTGCAATACATAAACCGACATTTTACATTTTTAAAACAAACGTATTTAATATGTTAAAAATAAGGTGTTAATTGACTTACTTTTTTGTTTACGTGCGTTTGAAGTTTGACATTAGAATCAGTTGAAATTTTGTATTCAAAATGGACAAGGCGAAGCGTTCGAAAAATTTTACGCCAAATGAAAAAATGAGACTTGTAGACCTAGTTACCTCGTCGCAGGTCATTTTGTCGAAAGCGACAGGTGGCCCAAACTACGCTACGCTTGTAAAATCAAAAGAAGCTGCTTGGAATGACATTGTCCTCGACAAGTGCTAATTATATTCCACATATTATTACAAAAATGACACTCGAATAAGTCAAAACTTTACCTTTCGCTTGCGTAAGTTAAATTATCTTCTACTTGGCTCAAAACATATAAAAAACACGCTTTTGTCATCCTAAAGCGGTTATAAAAATCGCCGTCATTTAATACTTCCATAAAATTTATATCGGCATCTTGCCGCCGCCTATATAATCCAATATTATCGTCAAGCATATCTGCCCATTCAACCATATTCACTATATTCAATATAGGATTCATATTTCAAATTGAAAAACCAAATAAAAAAGCCGACAAAAGAGTGAACTGATGACAGATAATTACGATAATTAATTGACATTGACAGCTCGATTGTTTTCGCGGATTTTTGTTCGCTCTGTTGTCAGTTTTTATAAGTAGGTCTTCCTTAGCAACTTTAATCCACCCGGCTACCTTCCTTACATTTGAGTGTGGTGGGACGATCATTGTGTTTCGACACAGCGTATTTGGGCATTTGAGCAGGGCTGAGCGGAGATCTCGGCTGAGCATAGGTTGGACACAACGGCTGTTAACCTTTTTGGCTGGCGACCCAAAGTACGAATATATTGAGATGGTTTGTGTCACCGCTAACATATGAAACGCATTGTTGACGTGGTCCGTAAAAAAATACTTTTTGTTAATATAATCTCTTTTATCCAAGTAAGTTTACAGTGTAAAGTGATTAAACAACATTACCCTTCCGCACTATCTAACAAGCTCGGTGAAAATTGCCTTCAATCTATAAATATTGTGAATTGTGAAATACGCTTGTCATCGTGATAGTTAAAAAACAAAAAATAATCTTGTGCTGCAAAAGGATTTTATACAACACAATTCCGTGTCACCATTCAACTATTTATTTCTTCATTCAATTATTTATTTAATTTATTGGGGGGCTAGAATTACAATAATCCATGCGCTTGATAGCTGCAAGACGAGTTGTATCTAGCCTCCTACATAGTTAAGTAAATTGAAATACGTACATATGAAAAGATATTTATTTAATTTATTGGGGGGCTAGAATTACAATAATCCATGCGCTTGATAGCTGCAAGACGAGTTGTATCTAGCCTCCTACATAGTTAAGTAAATTGAAATACGTACATATGAAAAGATATTTTATTCAATTTATTGGGGGGGCTAGAATTGCAATAATCCATGCGCTTGATAGCTGCAAGACGAGTTGTTATCTAGCCTGCTACATAGTTAAGTAAATTCTATAGTAAAATCCATGCTAATTTGTACAGCGCTCTTGAGGCGATTTTTCGCAAAAACAGCGCTATATAAGTTGTCCAAATTTATTTATTATTATTAACGAACAGTTAATAAATCACAGTGCAAAATATAGTGAACTAAAAAAAAAATTAATAAAAAATTTTAAAAACTTTTCAAAATAAATCCTGTGTCACCAATCTTTAATATATGAGTAATATCCACCGTCGAACGTAACGGGTAGATAGCTCTGTGGGTAAACACACCATTCCCAAGGCGGTGCCCTCAGTTCGATCCTCGCACCGGCGAAAAAAAAAAAAAAAAACTTTATATTTTTATTTTTGATAGCTATAAGCTATTTTCATAAAGATAAATTTTATTGTTAATAATAATAATTTTAAAATATACACCTATCGACACAAAAATAAATATGGAGAACTTCACCTGCAGCAAGTGTCCAGAACCAATAATCACAAAGGAATCAATGTTTTGGTGTTCCTCCTGTGAAGAAAGTCTTCACTTCGCCTGTGGCGGCATTACTGAGAGTCAATACCGGAAGCTTTCCCAAAAAAAACGCGCGAACATCAAATGCAGTGGATATAAGACGGAACCTCGTCGAACGGTGCGATCAACTTCCACATCGAGTAAAGAGAACGCACCTCCTCCTGCCAACGTCAGCAAACCAGGCCTAACTCCGGGGGAAACTCTTCTTATGGAGGAACTGCGCCAAATCAAGATGGAACTCCAAGAGTATAAGAGCATCCAATCAAAAGTGACTGTATTATGTGAAGAATTCAAAGACTTCAAGAAAACAATGACCTTCTTTAACTCAAAAATGGAGGGATTTGAGGATGAATTGAAAAAGGCGATGCACAAAATGAAAAACATAGATTCCGTCCAAAAGAAAAATATCGAACTCGAAGCTAAAGTAACAATGCTCGAGTTCAAACTCGACGATCAAGAACGCCAACAAAAAAATTTCGTGGCCGAAATAAGAGGGATACCGGAGGTTGAAGGAGAAAAGTTACAAAATATTATTTTCAACATTAGTCAAGAAATACGCACAACCACCACAACAAATGATATCGAGTCAACCTTTAGAGCTTCTGGCAGGCCAACCCCAACCAAAACCCGGCCTATAATTGCGCGGTTCAAAGAAATTCACCTAAGGGATAAATTCTTAAGAGGGCATTACCAGAGAAAGCCGGAAATACGTCATTTTCAAAAAAGTTTTTAGACGTATTGACGCTTTTCCACAAAAAATTATAAATGGACTTCGAAAGATTGTTCTTTTATCTAGCATTCGTAAGTAATAAATTTTTAGATTTTTTTTTAATTTTTAGTATAATAAGGTTATTCCATAGGTCGTTGGCAGATTTGTTAAATTTTCAAAAAAGTTTTTGTATTATACCACACCCATTTCAAATAATGTAATCATGCAGTAAAATAAATCAATACATTATCTAGCAAAGTTATGTATTAGAATTTTAATTTTAGTTTCAATAAAATTATTAAAAAATATGTACGTACATGTGTTTCTTGACGAAAATTGGTCCATTTGTGTATTTATTTGCGCACTTACAAACTAATATATTTCAAATTTTTTTAAGATTCTTATTAAATTTAGATATTACTGAAAAATGATAAATACTTATAATCAAAAAATAGCTACAAAAAGTACACTATTTTAATAGTTTTATCATCATGCCTTTCAGCATTTTTGGATGAAGGTATAAATTAAAGCTAATTTGGATTGAAATAAATTCGATATTGAGTTATAATTTTAAAAAGCTGGTACGGAGAATAATTAATCTTTCTCATTGTAACCGCCCTGCATGATCGGAAGAACAACTTTCGACGAAATGTGGATTTTTGTCCGCTGGCTGGTTAAACGCTCTTAAGTTTTGTAAAAAGATACAATTTGAACGCTACCACGAAGGAAGATAAACTCAACACGAGCTCCATAGGCCTCTCTGGACCGCGTACACCCGTTTATATATCAGAACACTTAACGTCGACAAATAAACGCTTACTTTACCTGGCGAAGAAGACGGCTATGGAAAAAAAAGCTATCTTACGTATGGGTGAAAGCGGGACGTGTCTACGTACGCCAAACAACAGAATCACGAGCTATCCACATTACCTCTGAAAATACCCTTCTCACACTATGACTCACTAATACAAGCATACACATACTATTTTACTCAAACACCACACACACATCTGTATATTCCCAAAGTTTATCATTGTGGATATACTTAATTAACTTTAAAAACAGAAACTATAAATGATTCAAGTATCTTTTGAAAGACCCGAAGAAACCTTGCTCACATGTATCAAAAATGTGATTGACAATCCTGAAGATATAAATAAATATTGTTGGGAATCGTACCGTCTGAAAATTATTCACCAGAACATAAGAAGTATTACCAACATTGATGACTTTCTCGTATTTCTGGACGAACTTAATTTCACATTTGATATGCTAGTTTTAACTGAGTGCTGGATTAATAAATACTTCACATCCAAGGAGATACAAAATTATACTGAGTACCATACAACGAGTATAATAAATAAAGCTGGTGGTATTGTAATTTATGTCAGGGACGGTATTCAGACGCAAGTTGACGAACTCACTTTATCACAAGCTAATTGTCTAAAAATTGTGCTTAACAAAAACCTATGCATTTTTGCAATCTATAGATCACCATCATTTCACAACATCGATTCCTTTCTAAATTCACTCCACTCTATCATTAACAACACAGATAACCCAGAACATCAAATAATCATTGGAGACTTAAATATTAACACTATTCTAGACAATCATCGCCAATCCGATGATTATTTATGTTTTCTCACCGAAAACGCTTTTACTCCGATAATTGATATCCCAACTCGAGTACAAGGTACATGTAAATCCTGCTTGGATCACATCAATGTTAAAAACATTGATTTTACGGACTCGTTTGTTATACACACAACAATTTCAGATCATTACACCACAGCGCTCGGCCTAAGAAATAAGCCTTCCTCTGCTTCTAAAAATAAATATATTTCTAAAATAAATTACAACGCACTGGTTGAGGAGCTGTCTACAGAAAAATGGCAAAACGTAATAGATCAGACTGACACTGACCAAGCAATGCAGCAATTTATCACAAAATTACAATACTACATATCTAATCACACTGTCAACAAAGTTATACCGAACAAACAATTTAAACTCATGCCATGGATCACCCCTGGTCTAGTCAAATCCATCCACAGACGTAATCAACTTCACAAAAATGCTAAAAACCATTCAGATAATATTCTAGTTCAAGAACAATATAAGAAATATAGAAACTTATGTAAAAAACTAATTAATTCTACTAAAGAAAATTTCTACAAAAAAATATATATATTCGAAAACACCATAACTCCAAAACATTTCTGGGAAATATTTCGTAAAATTACCAAAACAAAAAACAGCAAATCGTCTTTAATACAATCATTGGATATTAAAAATACAAGTACTACTTACCCCAAATTAATGGCTAATTTTGCTAATCACTATTTCACTTCAGTAGGAGCCTCTCGCGCAAATAAAATCCTTGAAAAATGTCAGAAAACTGAATCTGAACTAGCCAACATACCTACAAATGTTCTTAATCATAAAACAGACGAGAATGATAATGAAAATGATAGATGAGCTTAAGTCATCTAATGCCTGTGGGCCAGACAAAATTTTCTCAAATCTGCTGAAAGTATTAAAACCACTCATAGCGAATCCTATTGCATACATTTGTAATCTTAGTTTCAAGACAGGAATATTCCCAAACCACGTAAAGCAATCAGCTGTTATATTGATTCACAAAAATGGAATCAAATCGGATATACATAATTATCGGCCAACATCTCTGCTCAACTCGTTCTCAAAAATTATTGAGAAAATCGTAAAAAATCGTCTCACCCTCTACCTAGAAACTCATAAAAGCTTATCTAACAACCAGTTCGGCTTTCGACCAGGTCTAGGAACAGAAAATGCAATTGCTAAACTGGCAGATATTATTTCCAAAAATATTGACCGGGGAAATAAGTCTATTGCTCTCTTCTTAGATCTTGCCAAAGCTTTTGATACCATTTCGCATAAAATACTTCTAAAAAAACTAAAGGCAATAGGTAATCAGGGACAGCTACACAAAAGGATGGGTAGTTACTTAGCTAACAGATACCAAAAAGTTAAAATTAACGATACTATTAGTGATCCGGCCCTTGTAGAATTTGGTGTACCCCAAGGGAGTACCTTAGGACCTATTTTGTTCAGTATTTATTTATTTATTTTGAAATACACGGCACAACATGTGCCATTAACATACATGTATATATAAAGTATAGTAGGTATAAAATATAAAGAAAAGAGTACAAAGTATAAAGTTTTAAGAAAAGAGTAAAAACAAAAGTTAAAAGTTAAAAATATTATAGTAAAAAGTAAAATATAGAAATATAGATATCCTTAAAAGGTACAAAGTTTTATAAATAAATTATAAAAATTAATAAATATAAAAAGTTATAAAATACAAAAAGTTATAAAAGTAAGAAATCCTTTTAGGAGCAAGAACAAAAAATTATAAAAAGTAAAAATAATTAATAGGTAGATATCATGGATTATGTCAACTTGATGTCAACGATGTGAACCTTTGACCAAGTATATGTGAACCGATATGATTAATTTTACAAGTAGGTGTGATTTCTGTGATTTCTAACCTGTGATTTCTAAGGTATTCATTAATTTTAGAAATATAAGATATGTTTGAAAGGTAGAAAGTTTTAAATATAAATTATAAAAATTAATAAATATTTAAAGTTATAAAATATAAAAAGGTATAAAAGTAAGAAATCCTCTTAGAAGCAAGAATTTTTTTTTTTATAAAAAGTAAAATAATTAATAGGTAGGTATCATGGATTATGTCAACTTGATGTCAACGACGCCGATATGATAAATTTTACAAGTAGGTACCTGTGATTTCTAGGGTATTCATTAATTTGGTAGGCATATTATGTTTACCTGATGTATTGTGTTTACGTGGTTCTAGCAGACAAATTTAGTTTGATGCATCTTTTGTATGAGGCCAGGTTACCGGCGGCGTGATCGATATTAGCGTATGCATTGCCTAAAGTATGCAGGCGATTTATGTTTGAATTTTGTCCTGCATTGGTGTTATTATTGTTGCAGTGAAAGGGTGTTTTGAATCGAGTTGGTCTGCAAGGTACATGATAATTTATTAACGATACCAATTCAGGGGAGTCAAACCAGTTATTCTGTATTTTAAATAAAAATATAAGATCATTAATTATTCTTCTATCTTTTAACGATAAGAGTCGCATTTTTTGTAAAAGAGAATTATATAAATGATTTGTGTAACAGCAATTTTTCCAATCACATTATAACGTTTGCAGATGATACTGTCTTAATATTTGAAGGAAGAACATGGAACGATGTACACTGCAAAGCAGAGGATGGAATAAAACAGCTAAAACTTTGGTTAGACTGTAATCTGTTAACACTCAATTCGGAAAAAACAAAATTTATACGATTTAGTGCGACAGAAGCCGGCCAACCCAAGGAAGCTTATAATATTTTCGTACATAAATGCACTGACTCAACTACCTGTAATTGTTATAAATTAGAATGCGTGGACAGTATAAAATACCTTGGTGTTATATTAGACAAATATCTTAGATGGGACGGTCACGTGGATCTAGTCTAGATGCTATGTGTGGGTCACTTTTAGACTATGCATCCTTAGGTTGGGGTGGATGTGCAAAAACTGTTTTGGACAAATTAGCAAAAGCTCAAAAATCACTACTGTAGGGGCGTGTAAATAGCCCCTGACACGAGGGAGTTACCACCCTATGTAAATTAACGAAAATTGAATTCTTCCCTATGTGACACAAAAACAGTTGACCCAGCAATTCCAACCAAAGTGAAACAAAACAATACTCACTCAGAGAATGCAGCTCATGTATGATGTCCAGCACAAAAGACACTTCTTTTCACTCAAAATATCAAGGCGGTATTGCATAATCTTAACAGATGTTTCGCACAGCAAGGAAGTTTCAACAATGAAAAAATAAATCTGCCCATCAATAATATGTGCCAAATCCTAGGCACAACAATAATTCACTCACTGGGTGAACCATTTAATAATGACTGACCAGGAGTGACATCTGTTGGTTTTGACTCACACTCCCGTCGGAAGCAATTGCCTGATTCACAGAGGTAAGGAAATGCATGAATATACCGAATCTCAAGCCACATAGGTAAATTCAATACAATACAAAAACCATAGATGGCGCCCTCATGGTCTCATAGCATAAATCATTAATTGATTAAGAAAATGGATACAAATATATTTATGGCGCGTATCCATATTCCCCGCCTTGGAAGTTCGTAGAGCTTACAAAAGAAAGAGTATAAAAATACAAATGAAACAAGAAATGAAATAGAAATAAAGTGACTGTATTCACCGGTAATATTCAGGAATGACACGCATTAGAAATTCGCAGAATCTCACAAAATAAAGAAAAATAACTAAAAAATACAATGTAATAAAGTTCAATTGACCAAGATAACGGATATTAAGTAATGCCATGTCTGGGTCAGAGATCATTGAAACAATGACTAAAAAACAAAAAAATAAATAAATAAAAATAGATAAAATATAAAATTATTGCGTTGGAATGGGATATAATTTGACAACCGGACGTTTAAAAGAACCAAATCGTGTCTTTACCGTCGCAACGCAAACAATTTTATCCATACCAGAATTAACCATTATCTGAATACAAGAATGACACACATGGCCACGCCGAGAAATAAAACGGCTGAAAGCATTTGAAGTTAGGTCAAAGACCAACTCAATATGAATGGCCTTGGTTACAAGGCACACAAAAAAAAATATATATATGCCTTTTGTGAAAGTTGTCCTCTCAGACGAGCAAGCGTGATACAGAGGGGACCTGCGTAATCTACACTGGTGTGAACGAAAGCCCTTGCTTCTACAACACGACATGAAGGTAAAGCTGCCATTTTCAGTGTAGGATGCGATAGATTTAAGCGGAAGCAGCAATTGCATTTCCGCACTTTTGCCCTAATAACAGTCCTGGCATCTAATATCCAATAGCGCTGCCGTAAGATGGACATAAGAAGTCCAGGGCCTATATGAAAGTACATGACATGGAAATGATCAACGATAAGATCCACAACACAGTCATGTTTAGGAAGTAAACCCGGAAGTTTAACCTCAAATGGTAAATCCGATTTAGAAGGCCGCCCCCCCAATACGTAACAAATTATCCTCATCGAGAAAAACTAATAAATTCCGAGGCTTTTTTGAATTGTATATGGACAATTTGCCTTTCTGGAGTTCAGCAATATCTTCTATAAAATGAAAACTCTGCACAGAACGAATCATAACTTTTTTACAGGAAGGTGATACCTTTTTTACGAATCGAAGGACATAAACTACTATCCTTAAAGGTTTATCCCAAGTGGATATACGCTGAGCCAGTTCACTCAGGACTGATTTTTCACCCTGAAATGTTGCAATGAGCACATTAGCTTTGTGTTCAGGCATTTCACCAGTATTGGTAGGGTGAAACGGTTTTAATGGCCATTCCAAAGGTGGGCTGCGAATCCATGATGGGCCGTTCCACCATAAATCATGTGAAACGAGTTGGGAAGGAAGCAAGCCACGAGAAAGGCAGTCGCTCGGGTTTTCTCTAACGGCGACATGATAAAACTTCTCAGGAGGCAAATTCTCCTGACATTGAGCCACGTGATTACTAACAAACATCGACCATCGATGTGGCGACGAATGTATCCATGAAAGCGCAATGCTAGAATCTGAAAACGCGTATGTTCCTGCAATAGGAAGACGCTCAGAATAATTATCTTGAACCGTCCGTATTAATTTGGACATCAATACTGCGGCACAGAGCTCCAAACGAGCGAGGGTCGTCACTTTGGTGGGAGAAACCTTTGATTTTGCGCACAATAATCTCACTGTAATTTTCCCAAATAGATCAGTGGTATGCAAATAAATCACACTGCCGTAACCATTCATGCTTACATCGCAGAAAGCAACAACGAGCACCGTACTGTCTTTCAGGACACCAACATGGCGAGGGATTTTCATCATTGAAATTTGAGGAAATTCCTGTGTAAGCGCCGAAAACCGATGAATAACACTATCAGGGGGTGTATCATCCCAACCAATGTTGCACAGCCATAGTTCTTTGATAAGTAATTTAGCGTACAGAATGACAGGGGCGACCAAGCCGAGGACATCAAATAAGCGGGCGACTATGGAGAGTATGCTCCGCTTTGTGCACTTCTCCTGAACATAAGATGTCGTAAAGAAGAAGCTGTCATCAGCTGGTTCCCACGAAAGGCCCAACACCTTAGAGGTATTGTTAGAACCAACAGTGAAGTCCACCGCACTGTGGTGAAAATCTGGAAGGTTTTCAAGTACAACTTGAGAACTAGTAGTCCATTTGACCAAATCAAAGGCACCGGACTTGAATAACGAGATTAATTCTCGAGAAAGACGTACGGCGCTGGACTCATCTGCAATAGAATAGACCAGGTTGTCCACATACAACTTGAACTCTGCCACATTGGCAGTATACGGGAAATGTGGTCTCATATCTTTGGCTAACTGACGAAAGTCAAATAAAAACATAAACCAATCAGTTTGCAAATTGAGACCAGTATGCAAGATGTCATTTAGTGACAGCCCTGTATGTGTCTTAGCGCTAGCGTCCAGCACAATCCTAGGCATAGGATTATCAGGACGAATGGCGGCATGATGGATGTAATATCCATCATCTGCAATTTCAGACCTACTACAGAATACTAAGAACCTCATATCACCTTTGATTATACAGTGATTAGGCAGTTTATTTGTGATACTATCAACGACAAGTGCGTCTTTATGACATTTATTATTTGAATACACGCGCGACTCAATGTCTAAATAGACGTCACTGAAGATTGGTCGTGAAGCTGAACCAATTTCTTTGACAAAAGAATTGCTCAAAGGAATTATTGGTAAATTCAGTGACTTACAACAATTTATCGTAATCAAATTATTTTGAGAGCCATAATCAATTTTTATTTTTTTTTATTTTTTATTTTTTATTTTTTTTATTTAATTTCAATAACAAGGTTTGTACATGTATGTATGATGTATATAATAAGTATGGATTCATTTTTTTTTTCACAGACCTCCTCACTAGGATTTCCTGTTCTGAGGTGGCCTGTAGTTTTTTTAAAATATTTGTATTTGGTTATGGATTGTCTTTATATCGTCTTCATGATGTTTGTAATTTTATTATCACTTTGATCTCTCAGCCATATTTTTACTTTTGTTTTAAATATATTCATTTCCTTTATATTTTTGATTTGATCTGGTAGAGCATTGTATAATTTTATAGCATGGAATTTATTATTTCTCTGTCCAAAAGATGTGTTCAAACTGGGAGTAACCAGGATGTTATTGCTTACTGACCTGGTTGAGTATTTATGTTGGGCAGTGGAGTATACATATATGTTTTTTTTCAGTTTAAATAAAATATTTTTTGAATAAAGTTTCTGTACATTGAAGACTTGAAAGTTATTAAATATTTCTTCCGTCGGAGTTCTAAGCGGAACTTTCAGTATTGTCTTCAGTACTCCTTTTTGGGCTATATTGAGTCGCTCTGTGTGAGTGCTGAAAGCAGACCCCCATCCAGTTATCCCGTATTCTATTTGTGATTGACATAAAGCGTAGTACACTTTCTTAATGTCGTTTATGTTGAGGATGTTACGGATGGCTCTAAAGAAGTAAATGTACCTGGTGAGTTTGAATTAGGCACCGAACAATAACTTTATTTCCGTTTTTAAGCTTCGCGTATACTTGTGCGGTCGAAAGTAAAATAGAAGAGTTCGGTGTTACTTTGGCAGAAAGCGAACACGAAGAATTGACATTCGCAGTCCCCTCCACTTGCTTATCACCAATGCCAGTTCCATTGATGCTGGATGACACTGGAGGGGGGACTGACGGTTCTTCACTAGTAGGTACTTGCGACATATGTACATGAGTATTGGTTTTCATATTATTCACACTGCCAAAATGTAAGAATGTATGATGACGTTTATTGCACAAATCACAAACTAACTCCGATTTGCATGACTTGATTGTATGTGAACCACTAAGGCAATTTACACAGGCATTTTTCGATTTTATAAATTCAAATCGAGCCTGTGGGGAACTCATACATTTAAACTTTGAGCAAACGTTGACTAAATGATCAGTTTTTTTACAACACATACAAGATTCCAAGGGCATATTCTGAGTCGAGAATGTACGTGCCGAGGCTAGTATCAGGTTACGAGTTCGTTTGACCGGTAAAAACAGATCCACAAAGGCATTCAATGATTCAAATTCCGGTTGAAACCCTGGTTTTAAAGTCAACTGACAATAATTAATATCGACAATAATGTTTTCAAACTGAATGTACATTTCATCTATTAATCCGGTCTGATCTATGAAAGTTTCATTATTCTTAAAATCGAAATCAGAGACATTTTTTGTCAAGTTAAATAGATCATTAATACGTGAAAAAAGTTTTTCCTTTTTCGCTGTTAACGAAATAAGCATTCGATCATATTGATCATTTAAAATTTCTTCCGTAATTCTTGGCATTTTTTATATATGCGAAAAGATTACCACAAAATTTTACAATAATGTTACAATGTTAATAATTAATTAATAATAATGTTATTATTATCATCCAAAATTACGACAATTCTGCGAACAATGTTAACAATTAATTAATAATAATAATGTTGCGAATAATTATCTAAAATTACGATAATTCTGCGAACATCCAAATATGTCATCCAAAAGCAAAAAACAAGACCAGCTATAGTTCTCAAAAAATGAGAGGTACTTCAAATTTACCAAAAAAAATACGTAAATTCGAACATCCATGTAATATCAGCTATAATCTCGAATTGAATGAATAATCCAGGCTACGAAGGACCATTAAATATGTAGGGGCGTGTAAATAGCCCCTGACACGAGGGAGTTACCACCCTATGTAAATTAACGAAAATTGAATTCTTCCCTATGTGACACAAAAACAGTTGACCCAGCAATTCCAACCAAAGTGAAACAAAACAATACTCACTCAGAGAATGCAGCTCATGTATGATGTCCAGCACAAAAGACACTTCTTTTCACTCAAAATATCAAGGCGGTATTGCATAATCTTAACAGATGTTTCGCATAGTAAGGAAGTTTCAACAATGAAAAAATAAATCTGCCCATCAATAATATGTGCCAAATCCTAGGCACAACAATAATTCACTCACTGGGTGAACCATTTAATAATGACTGACCAGGAGTGACATCTGTTGGTTTTGACTCACACTCCCGTCGGAAGCAATTGCCTGATTCACAGAGGTAAGGAAATGCATGAATATACCGAATCTCAAGCCACATAGGTAAATTCAATACAATACAAAAACCATAGATGGCGCCCTCATGGTCTCATAGCATAAATCATTAATTGATTAAGAAAATGGATACAAATATATTTATGGCGCGTATCCAACTACTAAGGGTAATCCTCAAAAAATCATTTAGATATCACAGTGATGCACTATTTCAAGACTTACAAGTTCTAGATGTTAGACAACTGTACATGAGAAAATTAAATTAACACCCATAAACAACGCCACCTCTACCCATCTATTAACCACTCTCACGACACCCGACACTCACGGAGAAATCCAATTGTAACTTCCACAACCAAAACATCTCTCGCCCAAAGACACTTCTCTTTCTTAGGTCCAAACCTATACAACTTCATGCCTGATGCTTGGAAAAAGGAAAGCACGGGTGTTCTTCGTAAATTGACCACTACTTGGTTTTAACAATTGGGGAGAAAGGAGAGTGAACTTTTACTACACAAAAAATGAAATCAAACACAAACCAAAAACAACAAAAAAATTCCAACAAAAATTCTCAAAAGATACCCTTATTTCTAATCTATATTTTTATGTGTATGTATGTACCTACCTATTACTTTTAAAATTAGAAAGCTAACCAAGCAGCTGTTAAACTTATGTTTTAATTGAATATTTTATTTTATTCTTTATATCTCTTCTCTTTTTATTAATATTTTTACAAAATATGTACATATATATGTGGGTTTATCAATAAGCAATGTAAACAACAGTTATAAGTATACATATATATGTACCTATTATTTTAATAACTATGCTAAGCAAACAACAGTAATAATCAGGTATTAATTGTTTATATTATTTTACTTTATTTTTCCTGTTCTCACTATATAAAATGTGTACGTAGGATTATAATATGTAAGGCAAACACCAGTTACAACCTTATATTTTAATCATTTGCTTTTAAGTACACACATATATAACTTTTATTTATTTTTATTATCATTTCAACAACTATGCTAAACAACCGACGGCTATTTTATGTTTTAATTGGTTATTTCATTTTTATTTTATTCTTTCTCTTCTACTTTTCTTTCTTTTTTTTTTTCTACAACACATGTATGTAGGACCATAATATTCAATGCACACAGAAGTTACCTAAATGTTTTAACCCTGTTAATTTCTCTTAGTTACCTATATGTACCTATTTACCTTTTCGTTTTTAAATTTATATTATTTTAATAACTATGCTAAACGAATAACAGTTACTAGGTTCTAAACTATATTTAATTTTATATTCTTTCTGTTCTTTTTATTTCTTCTTTTTATTTCTTTTTTTTACAAATCATGTTCCATTTGTTCATATCCATAATAATTTGACTGTCCTAAAACGGGAATACTCCTAGTTGGGCAGTCAAAAAAAATAATGAATTATGTATATACATGTATAATCTTGTACTAAATAAACAAAAAAATAAATAAATAAAAAATAAATCTGAAGTACGCGACCCTAATCTAATTTTTTATTTTATTTTCCAGTGACAGGTACTAAAATGATATATTATTTAATTTTTTACTATAAAATTACAACTACATCCTATAAAATTTATGGGATGTAGTTTTAAAATTAGAAATAAACAACTTCAGTAATGTTCAGTATTAAAATCAGACAATTCAGCATTAAAACAGTTAAAAAATTTGCAGCAAAATAATTAGTGACTACCCTGATGTTGTATTTTTGAACAAAGATCATGTATACGTGGAGTTAAGTTTATAGAAAGTGCACACCGCATGACATGCTGAGGATCCAACCTATTCCTGTACTTATTCTTCATAACAGCAAGGCATGAAAATCCTGCTTCACATGGGAAAGGTAGCAGGGCTTTTTCAGCTGCATTGCTCAGAACAGGCTTCCCAAATAATTGTGCCCAAAATTTTGTGAGACTCGTTCTGGCAAATCTCTCTTTTAAAAGTGCATCACCTTGCATTTCGAGCAATTCTTCTTGTAATCCAGCTGAATCGTTTTCAACGCCCATTACATCTACTTCAAATGGATTTCTTACCCAACTGTATTTCACGATATGGACATTTTGTGGTCTCCAGGGCACCCTTTCCGGACGGAGATCCTGATGGTTCCAGCTGGGTCTGACGAGATCGGATCCTCACCGGTTTGATGGAAGCTTCCCGCTCACACGCGCTCACACACGCCCACACACGGTTATATAGATGTTAGTTAGCTTAGATATATTTAAACCATCGACCGATCCCTGGGGGTAAGTTTAATTTAAACATAATTGTATTTCTGTTAATATGATCAATATATTCTACACTATATTTTTCTGAACATCATCTTTCAATTAACACCCGAACCATCATATCATGCATACCATTGTGCCCACGCTCAGAGATTGTGTCATGCTCTCCTACATCCAGAACATTACTCGGGAACCGAGTATTGGCGCGCAGGATTCTGCAAAGTTCCGGATGGTATGTTATTTGAACACCCACACAAACTGTGTTTATATTTGGCAAATAGCCCACATAAGAAACTACCTAACAAGCTACCTAACAATCTTTCCATTTCATTTTCAAGTTTTCCCAAATGTTCTATAAAAATAGGCATGGTCTCCACGAAAATAAGGTTGCCATTAAGATTAAGATCTTCCAATAACAAGTTTAATATTGGAAACGCTGCCAATTGACATTGAGCAATTTTATTTTGCCAAAGTTTTGTTTTGTTTTTAAAAACAGTAATTTTTTCATAAATGTCTACTACACGCGATTTGACCTTGCATTGCTGTGTTCAACTGATTCAAGTGGTGGAAAATACTCGTATCACCCAAATTTGCCAATTTAGCCATCCATTTGTTATATAGATGGCAGTAACATAGCCTTTAGTCCTTGTTCTGTAAGTAGTAATAATTGTGACTATACTAGTTTAGTGACATCGATTGAGCTATCAATACGCGATTTCCGCGACCCAACCCAATACCTCTCGCGACCCGAATTTGAGTCGCGACCCGAGTTTAAGAATCGCTGGACTAGATGATCATTTGAGGAAGTGTGTGAAAGGGTTTAGTTTTTTTCTGTGGGGAAAATTTAACCCGAACATTTAAATCTGGTGCCGAAAAAATAACAAGTACGAAAAACTTAAGATTTATCAAAAACAGACTGCTGGATTAAAAAAATAAAAAGAGGACTTTTTCAATTTGTCGAATACGATTTGAGATCTTCACGGCAAAAAGTATTGTTTGGTTTTTGAGTTATTATGCCGTGTTACACTTTATACGTCTTTAGCCAAGGTTAGAGTATCCATCACAAATGCCCTGATGATGGACATTGTAGCTCTGTCGGAAACGTTGACTAAAGAAGGAAAAAGCGCAAAACAGCATAATCACCCAAAATTAACCAAGATAGATATGTTAATGTTGGCCAACCGGAAATCCTAGGACTACTTCAGGAAGATCCGTCTATGCACAAGCATTATTAGCAAAGGTACAATATATCCATTTCAAAAATATTACACAGTACACTTACATTATTAAACTATTGAATACACTCTTTGTATAAACTATTTAGACAAATTTTAATAATGCTTTTGCTTTATATGCCCACTGTTGTTTCTTTCTAGGTACTATAATAAACGGTATATAACTATATTACACAGCACAAGCTGCGTCTTATTGGGTTCCCATTACTCTTATGATTTTAATAATATTGTATAAGTCACTGTAAAAGCCCGTAAATTGGCAAATCTTAGGTTTTACTAATAGATTGGGAGACGAGATAGGTAAACCCAATGTCATCGGGTACACGGATGAAACTACTTTGTAGTGATAATACTGATAATGGACATTTAAAAAACCTTAAAAAAGCTGGTCCGCCGGTGCGCCTCTTGGCAGGAGCCGCGCAGTCATGGAAATAGTGAACAATTTTTTTCGAAAAAATTACGTTAAAACCGGCAGCCTGGTGTGGCGTGAAAGTGGGGTAAAAAATAGTACATTTTACGTCATCGAGTACACAAATGAAACCAACGAATAACTATAGTCTAGATCATCCCATTTAAGAATTTCTTGGTCTGCCGACCAGCAGCCTGGCAGCTTTTTGTGTACGATTTTTTAAAGTTTTTTTTTCATGTTTTGTTTATCTTTATTATTATTTTTATTTCATTATATTAAAAAAAAACTAAGATGGCCATATCTTAAAAAAATAAACGATAATGATAAAAAAAATAATTTGGGAGTTCCGAGTGTACCCATCCGTCGGGCAAGCCTTTCGACGCCTAATCACTTACGAAACCTGCCGCGGTGCCCCTCACCGCTGTCGAGTGTCCATATTATTGTACAAATTTATAATAATATTAGTCTCTTTAAGATTGCCTAATAGTCCATAGTAGTTGGAAGTTCGAAGAACCAACGCACCGTAGCCGTAAGAGCTGCGATCGTCCGTAACACGACGGAAATTTCCGAACCCCGTCCGTTTCATATCGGTTTTGTTTGCCCTGCTGCATCGATTACATCGAATACAAGATTGAAACTAACAAAAAACTGAAGTCTAGTAAAAAAAAATATTTTTAATATCTTTATTATTATTTTTATTTCAATATAGTTTTGAAAACTTAGAATGCCAGATTTTAATAAAATAAGTTGTAATGAAAAAAAAAAAATTTGAGTGTTCCGATTGTACCCATCGGACGGGAGAGCCTTTCGACGCGAAACAATTTACTGGAAACTGGCCGCGGAGCCCTCGCCGCCATCGCGTGCCCATATTATTATACAAACTTATAATAATAATAGTCTTTGATTACCTAATAGTCCGCCGTAAGAGCTGCGTTCGTTCGGAAAACGACGAATATTTCCGAACCCCGTCAGTTCCATATCGGTTTCGCTTGCCCTGCTGTATCGAGTACATCGAATACAAGATCAAAACTGACAAAAAACTGTAGTCTAGATTATCCCATTTATGATTTCCTTGGTCTGTCGACCAGCAGCTTGGCAGTTTTTTGTGTACGATTTTTTTAAAGTTTTAAATTATGTTAAATTTAAAAAAAATAAATTATATCTTCATTATTATTTTTATTTCAACATGGTTTTAACAACTTAGAATGCCAGATTTGAAATAAAATAAGTAGTAAGGATAAAAAAATAAATTTTGAGTGTTTCGAGTATACCCATCGGACGGGAGAGCCTTTCGACGCGAAACAACTTACTGGCCGCGAAGCCCTTCGCCGCCATCGCGTGCCCATATTATAGCCTGGCTGGTATACTCGGAACCATATTATAATACAAATTTATAAAAATAATAGTCTTTTTAAGATTACCTAATAGTTCATAGTGCTTGGAAGTTCGAACAACCACCGCACCGTCGCGTCGTCGCCGTAAGAGCTGCGTTCGTGCGAAAAACTTTCGATTTAATTGTAAATGTGAAAGCTTAGAATTAGTTACGGAATACGTGTATCTTGGTGTCACAGTAGATTGTTTTTTTTTAAATGGGACAAACATATTAAAAAAACCTGTAAAAGACTCAGATCAATTGCTGGCAGAATGTACACATTAAAATTTTTTCTTTCAATTGAAACACTTAAAATAATTTATATGTCACTGGCAGAATCTATTATAAGATATGGATTAACAATATGGGGAAATACTTCTACAACCAATCTGAAACAAGTACAAGTTGTACAATACGCAATTGTAAAATTATTAGTCGTCCCTAATATTTTCAAACAGAGACATGATACACCGTTGCTGTTTCAGAGTGCCAAAATTTTACCTGTTAAAGCAATACTATGGCACAAAATTATAATTCAACATATATTTACCCCGCAGCATAAAGAGAAATTAGATCATAAATACAGCACTAGATTCACGCGCAACGACGGGTTAATTGTTCCGAAATTTAACAATAAGTACGGACAGAGAACGTTTGAATACATCATACCGAAGATATTTAATTTATTACCTGACAATATAAAGAAATGTAATTCTATGAATAAGGTTAAATATATGGTGAAAAATTGGTTATCAGAAAAAAAAAATATATTGATATTGATATGTATAAAAAAAATGTTGAATCTGTAGATATAAGATGTAAATTTTAAATGTAAAAAAATCTATATGTAACGAAAATATAAGCACCTGCTGACAAGCCAATTCAATTGGCTTAGCAGGACTTGTTTATTGATTTTAAGATGTTGTTACGTTACGGAATTGATTCCCGTGCGAGCTAATAGCGAATTGACCCCTTGCACAGGCCCTCCGCCCCCCTCTCCCCGCGCCGCGCGGCGCCCGTAGCCAAGCGCCGAGCGGCTCCCCGCATTCATTCCTCGGCCGACCTTCGGCATAACAACTGTATCCCCGTGATTGCGCTCCCCGTAAACTGAACTCGCGATGTTTTACTTTGATTGTGCATTGTGCTCAAGAAGCTCCCGCCTAACCAGTACCCGTCTGACGACTGCCTATCTCCTGTTTGTGAGTACCAATGAACCTTGCTTTCCCTCTGTGTGCTAAGAACTGACATTTAACTTCACTATATACGCGTAGAGAGAGAGTTGATAGAACAATAGCATTTTAGTTAGCCAAATAACCATGTGTTTAGTGCCGAGGCTGGCTTGTGTATAATCCTGTTCACCTTTAAATGAATAAACCCTTTTTCGTGCATAACTACTGTGTTCTGATTGAGGAAGGAGACCTGGAGATTTTGAGGAAAGGAAGGGGAGTAGGAATTTACAAGCGAACCACAAACACTCGCCCTGGGTTTAAGAGGGACCTTGCTCACGCCGGCTGTGCAGAGCTAGCCGCCGGCTTGTTTATTGCATGTCCTTTCCAGGTTTTGGGTTTGGCGTTGGCCGCAAGTAGCGCCAATGCTAGCACTGTCGCCCGACGTGTGGCATTTTTTTTCCTCCCTCTTCACGGTCCCACAGTCTCGTTCTTCAATCAGCAATTGTTTAAACTTTATAATGTATAATGTTTTGTCTCGTTATCCCCAATTTGTCTAGCATTTCCATCAAGAACCCCGGCGCGATTGTAACTTCGAATTGCAATTTAAATTATCACGGGCACGATTCCTTCATTTTCGAGTCGTCACTCGACAAAACATTATCACCGGTATTCCTACGTAAAGTGCTCAACCAAGAAAGTTGCCGTCGTGAATAATATAGTGTTTACAAGTGTCGACCGACTAAATTTGCTAGTTTCAAATACAAGATTAATAGTGGAAATGTACACAAATATTTAAAACAAAGTTATTCAACAATTAAAATCCTGTATATGATAAACCAATTACCCGCTTCGTTTCCCGAAAGTTAATTAACCAGTTTTTATTAATAAACTTATTCCGCAGAGTGCTGGTCTGTATTTGATATCGACATATTCTGCGGGTAGGGGTCTATTTCGCAAAATACTGGCCTGTATATATAACGGCATATTTTGCAGCTTAAGAGAAACAAGTGGATTAAATTCTTTCTACCTTTTGACAATTGGGCATTTTTTTTGTACTTCTGTCGTCCGTTTCTCCCTTTTTCTTGCGCACCTATCATCTTTCATAAAGAAACAGACGACATAATTCGAAAAATGCCTAGTTCGCGTTGACGTCGATTCCTCGAAAGCTAACATTATATCCGTATGCACATTTCTGCATATAACTTGTTATGACGAAAGGAAGTTGGCGTGTAAATACCAATAATTGGTGATGCTCAAATCAGGCTAGTCTAGCCACGTAAATAAAAAAAACTATTCCCCAAGACATTGTTGAATTTTCAAACAAATACTTCCACGAAAACTTGTATAAAAGAAAAAATATTTCTTTCCTTTTCTGAAGAACCCCCCTTTGGAAAGGAAATGGAAATATTCTAAAAACATGTTCGTTTAAGGCGAACCTCGTTTCCGTTTTTTTATTTCCGGACTTTTGCAAATTTGCAAACATTTTTCAAAAACATCGGAATAAATTCTAAAAACGTGTTTCATTAAGGTGAATCCCGGCCCGTGAAATTTTCATATCCGGACTTAGAAAATTTTCAACAAATTTCCAAAACAGCTGGATTTTTTCACAAAATCACGTTTTTTAAGGGAAACCGCTGCCCAATTTTTTCTCGTTTATGGACTTTGAAAATTTTCAACAAATTTCCAAAACATCTGGATTTTTTCACAAAATCACGTTTTTTAAGGGAAACCGCTGCCCAAATTTTTCTCGTTTTTGGACTTGGAAAATTTTCAACAAATTTCCAAAACATCTGGATTTTTTCACAAAATCACGTTTTTTTAAGGGAAACCGCTGCCCAAATTTTTCTCGTTTTTGGACTTGGAAAATTTTCAACAAATTTTCAAAACATCTGGATTTTTTCACAAAATCACGTTTTTTGAGGCAAACCCCTGCCCAAATTTTCAAATAAACCAAACACTTATAAAAAACGCGTTTTTTTTTCAAAAAACTTTTTGTAAAAATACGTCCCCAGTGGTCAATCTCTGCCCAATTTCTTTCCAATTGCGAGTCTAGTTCTCACTTTTTCCAACATAAGGTCACTCTGATACGATCTTATACACCATGGAAGTTCCTCAAGTTACGCTGGGTATAATCCCGCACGTCTTTACTTCAAGAAAGGAAGAATTACTACAGGCCCTGAGAAATAGAAAGATTTCTCCTAGGAATAATTCCAAAATGCCTTACTGTGACGGAATCAGTAAATTCCATCACATCAAGTACTCAGGCGTTATCAAATTGGCAAAACTCTTGTCATAAGTGACGTGAGTTACTTGTAAATATTAAATGTAAATAATCACCCATATGGGCATTCGTAAGGTAATCCTTACACCCGAAGGCACATTAATGTCAACGGTAGCCTAACTCCTGTACATTCTTTTTCTTTTTGCATAATTTTATATGTTCTTGTACATCCTGCGTGCCTTGCCTGCTGTACCACAAGAGCACCTCTTGGGGCACCGTTTTCATACTTGTATGCATCCTCTTCCTGAAATTGATCACTTCGGGAAAGGGCCTCCTTTTCCTCCTACCATCAACGGTTCCGAAAACTCCTGCTCCAAGACGTCGCTTTCCTTTTCACAATTCTAGCAGCATCCGCGCGTTTTTTTTTTCCCACGTCATCGCCTCATCTTGTCATATCACCCTTTCTACTTTTTGTATGGTGTCGGGTTTTTGTCGTACCAGTACGTCCCTACCCTAATGTTGTAAATATAAAATCTTAAGTGCAAGTCTGTATAATAACCATTGGTTTCAGACCATTGCCGCAGCTCACTACTATGGTCACAGCACCATATTGTAAGAATGTCGCGACGATTTCCGTTATAATAGGAAATCCTCCCGTTTTTTCTTTTTTCTTTTTCCTCTTCACCCCAACCTAACACATTCATAGTAATGTTGTATATTGGGGATCGTTTCGAATACACCAAATGTACACACCTATCAGGTCACATTCGCTGGATTCGAAACAATTCAAGGGCAACCTTGTTGCTACTTGTGGTTTTTTCTTCTTTTTCCAAAAATTAGAATGGCGCTCAACCCAATTGCTCTATTTTTTTTTCCAGAATCGTATTTTGTCGGATTCTGAGAAAAATATTTGTTATAAAAGTGACAATACATTTCGTCCCTTCATTAACATTGTTCTTTGTACATATACAACTTCATTATGAGGTACAATATTTTATCATGACATCAGTTTCTTTTGTCCTTTATTGTACCATTATTCTTGTTTGAAGTTTAAAATCTTGGCCAGATCTTCAATAAAATTTGTGTTTATCGCCTTTTGGCAAGTCTTGTAACGTATGCTAATATGAAATTATTAAGCTACAGCAGTGCCGTATTAATTACATCATTGCAAACCGCCGTCTTGAATGGGGACCCACATTTTCGAACGTAAACTTTTGTAACATTATAGGCGCGAGCCTTACAATATCTACTATTATAGGTGTGAACCTTACAATATCCACTGCTATAGATGCGAATCTCATAATATCTTTGTGTTTTTACACGTCACGGGGAGTCCGTCATAACTACTCATTGTTTGCTCGTCAACACAGGGTTGTTGATCGAGAGGGTGATTTATCTCATTAAATTGTTTTAAATACCTATTGCGTTACTGTCTTTCAATACTGGGCAAAATTTGTTGTAAATCGTTCATTCCTGTCACGTGAGACGTGAAAACGTGACAATATCTACCATCATAGGAGAGATCCTCAAAACATCCGCCATGATACGAGAAGTTCGTTATAATTACTTTATACTCTTAACTAAATGTTATTGAGTTGGTCGTGTGTCTTTTGGCATGAGAACCGCCCCTTTTTGGTCGTGTGTCTTTTGGCATGAGAACCGCTTTGTTATAACTGTGTACTTATATAATCTGTGCACCAAACGTGAAGACGTTACAATACTCACCATGAGTCGTGCGAACGAAATAATATCTACCCCCATGTTTGTGTGACCTACCAAGTGTAGATCACACGTCTTTTATGTCAATGTATTCCTTTTGTCCTACACTACCAAATGGTATTGTAATGTGCCAGGATAACTGCTGTAGACCTTGTTTCACCTTCCACTCAGAGGTCGAATTTCGGAAATAGCCGAGTCCTCAGCAGTTTTCTTCGTTCAAATGTTCCCAATTGTCACCCTTTCCCTTCCTCGAAATTATCCGTGAATGGGGATATATGCGTTACGCACTTGGCGTTTCGTTTGTCAAATGGGACAACCTTCATACACGGATCCTTTCAACTTCCTACTCCTTTCCCACTTTTCATAACTTATTTGTACTCAATGTTTTTGTTCTTCGAAAGTAGAAAAAATGCTACCGTATAGACGTGAGCATAGGTCATGGAAGACCAACTTCTTTCGAACGTGGCATTTTGTCATACGTACAAACCCTTACCTACGTGTTCTTGGAAATGTATTTAGTTTAAAAAAAACTAAATGGGTTAAACAGAACCTTCCTTGAATACGTACCTTTGTAATATGTATAAGTCTGTAGTTGCATTTAGTTAACTCTCTCTCCGTCTCTCTCTCTCTCTCTACATGTCAAACAAATCCAATCTTTCTCAACATGCACACCTTGTTTCTCTCCAAACCTTTTCATCATTGGTCTACCAGGCAGGTAAACTTCAAGAATTTTGTTCTAATAATAATTTTTTCGCCGGATTAATAAGAAGACCAGCAGCTCTTCACCCCATCTACACCTGCGCCTCTCTTCATGCTGCCTTCACTACCGTCACGGAGGTCCCATGCCTTCAAACCCTACGTACCAAAAGCACCCGACCACACCTAACATAACCTAGTGTGAGTCGTGCGTGTAGTTGCGAATTGTATCATCACAAAACCATCACTCAAACAAACCCGAGCACGTCAGCTCTAAGTTGGTTCATGTTCCTGTTGCCATCGTGCAAATGTTCCTGCGGCACCTTGCAAATGTTCCTGTTGCCATCGTGCAAATGTTCCTGCGGCATCTCGCAAATGTTCCTGTTGCCATTGTACAAATGTTCCTGCGGCATCTCGCAAATGTTCCTGTTGCCATTGTACAAATGTTCCTGCTGCATCTTGCAAATGTTCCAGCTGCACCATGCAAATTGCTCTGTTGCCATCATGCCAATGCTCCTGTGCCCTTGCGCAAATAACAATACCAACAATTGTTCATACAACAATCCCACTGTATACAAACCAGTGTACCAACCACCATCACAACAACGGCTGTCATGCACACAAACCACCTCCTCTATAAAGGACCAACCACCAATTACAATTCCACTCTCCAGTACCTCAATGATGTCATACTGGCCCACCCACAGGATCCGGAAGCAGCTACCTTTTTGACCTCTGTGACAGGTAGAACCCTCTCCACCACCAAGAAGCCTCATCCTGCGTTCTCGTCTTCGTGTTTTCTTTAAGGCCCTAGTGTTCCTTGAGTGTAATCTCAAATGGGCCAGGTTACTGTGACAAAGTAACCTTGTAACTTCAGTGCAACGTTCAAACACCCCAAACATCCTACGCAAACCACGCTACGCAAACTTAGCTCACAGACCAACGATACAATTTAGAGTCATTTTTTTCTATCACTGCATAACCCTTGTACCTTTCTCCAGCAGGTCCTTGTTTATATTTATGTATGCCACTGCTCTTTCATGTACATTCATGTATAATTCTTTGTTCACCATGCTTTTTTTTCTCTTTTGTTTTTGTTTCTACTATTTTGTAGCTAGCAACTTTTTCTTTTTCTCTCTCTCTCTCTCCCCTTTCTCTTGGATTTTTTTTTTGTTTTGGCACAAGTGCTAGAAGGGTAAGAGGATTTCTTAGCCCTACTGCTCCATTACCACGTCGCTTTTTTTGCGGCGAGGGGGGAAGTGTTACGTTACGGAATTGATTCCCGTGCGAGCTAATAGCGAATTGACCCCTTGCACAGGCCCTCCGCCCCCCTCTCCCCGCGCCGCGCGGCGCCCGTAGCCAAGCGCCGAGCGGCTCCCCGCATTCATTCCTCGGCCGACCTTCGGCATAACAACTGTGTCCCCGTGATTGCGCTCCCCGTAAACTGAACTCGCGATGTTTTACTTTGATTGTGCATTGTGCTCAAGAAGCTCCCGCCTAACCAGTACCCGTCTGACGACTGCCTATCTCCTGTTTGTGAGTACCAATGAACCTTGCTTTCCCTCTGTGTGCTAAGAACTGACATTTAACTTCACTATATACGCGTAGAGAGAGAGTTGATAGAACAATAGCATTTTAGTTAGCCAAATAACCATGTGTTTAGTGCCGAGGCTGGCTTGTGTATAATCCTGTTCACCTTTAAATGAATAAACCCTTTTTCGTGCATAACTACTGTGTTCTGATTGAGGAAGGAGACCTGGAGATTTTGAGGAAAGGAAGGGGAGTAGGAATTTACAAGCGAACCACAAACACTCGCCCTGGGTTTAAGAGGGACCTTGCTCGCGCCGGCTGTGCAGAGCTAGCCGCCGGCTTGTTTATTGCATGTCCTTTCCAGGTTTTGGGTTTGGCGTTGGCCGCAAGTAGCGCCAATGCTAGCAATGTATATCTATTCTTTCAATAAAAAAAAAAAAAAAAAAGAAAATTTCCCAACCGCGTCCGTTTAATATCGGTTTCGCTTGGCCTGCTGCATCGATTACATCGAATTCAAGATCGAAACCAATGAAAAACTGTAGTCTAGATCATGTCATTCATGACTTTTTGGTCTGCCGTCCAGCAGCCTGGCAGTTTTTTTGGTTTGGCGTCGAAAGGCTTACCCGACGGATGGGTACACTCGGAACTCCCAAATTATTTTTTTTTTATCATTATCGCTTATTTTTTTAAAATATGGCAATCTAAGTTTTTTTAAATATAATTAAATAAAAATAATAATAAAGATAAACGAAAAAAAAAAACTTTAAGAAATCGTACACAAAAGCTGCCAGGCTGCTGGTCGGCAGACCAAGAAATTCTTAAATGGGATGATCTGGACTATAGTTATTCGTTGGTTTCATTCGTGTACTCTATGACGTAAAATTTACTATTTTTTACCCCACTTTAACGCCGGCTGCCTGCAAACGTGCCAGGCTGCCGGTTGGCAGACCTGCTATTTTCTCATTTCCAATCGACCTATATCATATGAGATCATTCCCGTTCGTATACTCGATGACGTAATTTTTTCGAAAAAAAAGGCTCACTATTTCCATGACTGCGCGGCTCCTGCCAAGAGGCGCACCGGCAGACCAGCTTTCTTAAGGTTTTCTAAATGTCCATTATCACTACAAAGTAGTTTCATCCGTGTACTCGATGACATAGGGTTTACCTATCTCGTCTCCCAGTCTTTTTTATATATTTTTTTTTATTTTTTCTTTTCTGTGCTCTTACATACAGTTAATAAATTCAATGACATAAAGTTAATAAATGCGATGACAATGACATTAGGTGGAAGTAAAAAAATATTCTTAATATGAAACATAGTTGGTAGTAGAGTGAAATATGATCGGCAACTGTATGTAATTGGTTAAAATGAATGTGGTTATGTATTGTGAACACCTAACAGGGAGAACCCGTGCTGAGCTGTACGCGTGTATTATTATGCCATCATAAGTGATAGCACAGTATCCGCCTTGAGACTCTCAAGGAGGACTCCGTAGTACCACCCATTGTGGCAACATTGTACACGTAGTAGGTGTAGGTAGCTGGGTTGAGATAGTCATCATAATATTATACACACACAATGTAGTAAGTTGAGGTAGGTTGAGCATCATAATATACTAAAGTCGCAATGGATAATACATTATAGTAAAAAGAAAAAAAAAGAAGTGAACTTAAAGAGCAGTTGAGACGAAAAGAGAATAAAAGAAAAAAACAAAAGTATATGATATTAGTGCCAATATTTTAAAAATAGTTTTGTAATATTAATCTATTTTGTAGATCTAGTGGTATAATTTAAATACCAAGTTAATTTTTATGTTTGGTTTGGAGTAAATAGGTTTTGGAAAAATAGTGTTCCTATAGTTTTTATCCAGTCTGTGATTTGTTTTTTTTAGTTTATTTGTTGGTTAATAATCAGCCGGTTGTTTCAAAGAAGGTGGCATGCAGTTATATAGTTTGATGGAATAGTAGTTAAACTTCGACCAAGTATATCTAGACGGGGCGTGTAGGTCTTAAAAATGACACCGAAACCAAAAATATTGGTTTACGAAAACATTTATCAAAAAGAAAGTCCTTTATCTCGCAGTCAAAAGATCGCAAAAAGCATAGGTTTATAAATACCTTTAGTTGGTCTGTGTGGAGCTAATTTGTTTTCCAGCAAGTTCGCGGTAACGGAATTACTAGCTTTGCGAAGATCATTTTTAAAACACAAATTTCAGGCAGTTAGAAATATTTTAGGTATGGGCTATCGCGGAATTTATTATTAACAATTTAATCAGTTATATGAATGTCTAAAAAAATATGTATGTAACATATGAATTCGAGGCAGCGTATCGAGAAAAGTAACAAATGTTTAATTTCTTCCTAGTAAAACAACTACGTCACGCAAGAGATGCAACGGAATTCAATGGGTAGTTGTATTATGAAATTTCTCGTAGGTGGTGTCACTTTGGGATTGGAATTGGGTATGGGAGGGCTAATCTATAGTTAATATATCGATGTAGTTAAAGGATCTTTGTCCGTGGGTCGTGTGCTTTAGCGGGATGGTGAGTGTTAGGTTTGTTGAAGACCGGCTTGTTATTGAGGACTGAGAAAGTAAAGGGATACGTAGTTTGAATTTGAAGAGGTGAAGAATAGACGATTTAGCGTAGAGTTGCCTGATTGACAAAACGTCGAGCATCTTGTGAATTGTCTGTATCATACGCTACTTGAAGAATTAGTTTGATTGTTGCCTTTCGTGCTTTTTCTAGTGGATCTAGAGAAATATTACTTGCACTTCCCCAAGACAAAAGACCATTCATGATTAAAGATTGGGAAAGAGCAAAGTAAATAGATCTTAGTATTGTGCGTGGGAAGATGTTTTTATATTATTTAAGAGAAACCTGATTTTTTAAAGCTTGGATGTAATTAAGTTAATGTAATCATTCCAGCGTAGGTTTTCGTCAATTATTACGCCTAGATATTTTATTTATGATTTCGCAATTGCATGTTGAGAAGAGTTGGGAGAAGTCGTGTATTTTCAGAGCGAAAGTTGGAGGAGGTTGACCTCTTTGAGTTATATGTGCTATGAATTTAGTTTTTTTGTATTTAGAGTAAGTTTGTTTTCATTGAGCCATTGTTTGATGACAGCAAGACTTTTCTCAGCTTTCAGGAATGCCTTGATCCATGAGTCAGCTTGACAAAGTATTACGGTGTCATCAGCGAATGTCACAATGTTGTCTTCTGTAATTAGTTCACGGATATCATTGATGTAGATAAGAAACATTATGGGACCTAGAACACTACCCTGGGGCACTCCGTAACTGACCGGAAGGGGTTCACTTTTCACTTTGTTGATATTGATTTGTTGAGTTTTCTCTGACATAAAACTTTTCAGTAAGTTAAGTTCATTTACAGATATGCCGAGTTTAATAAGTTTCTTGTGAGATATTGTATCGAAGGCTTTATATAAGTATAGGTATATTGAAATTACTTTTTTCTTTGAGTCATGGTTAGAGTTCATAAAGTCTGTTACTGAGGTTAAAGCGTGTTGTGTTTTTCTGTTCTTTCTAAGGCCATGCTGGTTCTACGAGAGTAGATGGTTTGTTTCTAGGTAGTGGTAGAGCAGTACTTTGATGGCCTTTTCCAGAATTTTGGACATAGTATTTAGAAGAGTGATAGGTCTGTAGTTGTTGATGTCATTTTTAGGTCCTGACTTATAGATAGGAATTACTAGTCCATTTTTTAAGCAGCTAGGGAAAATACCTTCTTTTAGGCTACGATTTATCAGGTATGTAAGTAGATTGAGGAGTTGGTCACATAGAGTTTTAATGGTTTTAGCGTCCATATTGTCAGTAGAGAGCAGAGCTATTCTTTAATGATTGTTTTATTTTAATCGTCTTATCACATAAGATGGTTTGGAGTATAAATTGTATATCATTATTGGAGTTAGGAGTATCTTGTTGGATAGATGAATGTAGATTCTCTGCCACAGTACTCGTAATGTTTTCTGCCAGAATGCCTCCAATATTTGTGTAATGATTGCTAATGTAATTTAAAACTATTGTAGGATTGTCGTGGAAGAGGATTTCTTCATTGTTAATGACAATATTTTTGATATTATCATCATCGAATTTAAGAGTGCAAGTACTTTCCTTTAGTATTGACCATACACTTTTGGAATCGTAATTGGATTCTGTCAGTTTATTTTTGAAGTGTAGCTCTTTAGCTTTTCGTATAATTTGGGAGCGTAGATTTCTATATCTTTTGTAGAATGAGTAGAAAGTAGTATCAGAAGGGTTGAGTTTGACTTGTTTGTGTAACTTATCTCTTTTTTTAATACAGTTTAAGATGCTTTGGGTTATCTAAGTTTTTAGTTATTTTTGCGGTGGGGAATAATTTTTATTGATGTCTTAATATTTTATATGATGATGGTTTGTATGTAATGAAGTAGTGCCAAGAGTTATCTGTTGACGTTATACTCCTTAAATGCTCCCATGATTGTTCATCTAAACATGATTTTATGTTGTCATAGGCAATATTCTTAATTGTGAAATAGCGTTGAGTAGACAAATTTGGAATTGGTGTAGTCAGGCCTAGTAAAGTGGTGTAGTGGTCCGTAATGGAGGATACGTAGACTATGCTTTCAATAAAATGTTTTGATTTTACCATAATGTGGTCTATACAAGACTTAGTGTTATTGGTTACCCTAGTGGGGGTATTAATAATACTGAAGATACCATGTTACATCAGCATCAAAGGTAATCGTGGTTTTGTGGTCTATAATAAATCTTAGGATTTACCAACATGAGTCGGTAAATGAGTTTGAAAGTCTTAGAATTTACTGGAAAATCTTAAGATTTACCGTAGTACAGGCTTTTATATATCAAATGTAAAAATTGCGAAAAATAAAGGAAAAAAAATCATATTCACTCGAACGTTTGTTTTCTTAACAATTAAATAATTTTGAAAACAGATGCGTTTTTAGATTTTCACGGCCGAAAGTATTTTCGTTATTTGTTTTTGGGGTGTTACGCCGTGCTACGCTACTTCCTTCTTTAGCCAACGTTTATTGTAGCACGCCTGATTACGGAGGCAATTGAAATCTACAGGGTGTCCGGTGGCAGAATTAGGATTTAAAGCTAAAATAAAAAATAAACTACTTAAGATATACATTTATTTCAATAACTGTTACAAAGAGGAGAAGTGCGGATTTTATTTCTTAAAAATCATTTCGTCTAAATGTAGACCATCACGTCGGACACACTCTTGGAATCTGGCCTCAGTATTTCGTGCCACTCGCTGGAGAAGTGACATCAGGATACCATTTACTTCGCGAATGATATTTTCTTTTAGTGCAGAGATGGTCGCGGGGTCGGTTTCATACACTTTACTTTTGAGGTACCCCCACAGAAAAAAAGTTCATAGGAGTGAGATCTGCTGACCCCCTTGGCCAGGGGATGTCACCGAAACGGCTAATCATTTTTTTAGTGAACAAATCACGAGGTAGCGCCATCGCCTCTCTAGCAGTGTGAGGCGTGGCGCCATCTTGCTGGAACCATGTGTGTGAATTGGAGGCAGGATGTTATCTCATTTTTGGCAAAAATAATTGTTAAGCATGCCCTGATAAGAAACCCCGTTCACAGTAATGGCTTGCCTTCGACGATTTTCAAAAAAATAAGGTCCGATTATTCCACTGCTAGACAATGCACACCAAACCGTCACTTTGGGACTGTGAAGTGGCTGTTGATGTTTTAAACGTGGGTTCTGTGCTTTAGGTGATCAATAACGACAAGTCTGCTTATTTACACTTCCATTTAAATGAAAATGGGCTTCATCACTCCAAAAGATAGTGTTTTCCGTACGAAATCGTTCTAACATTGTCTCGCAGGAAATTTTACGTAAATTGTAATCATTAGGTTTAAGCGCTTGCAGAATTTGAATCTTAAAAGGATGAAATTTAAGGTCCTTCTTCAATATTTCGTGCACAATAGTTTTTGGAAGCCCTAGGATAGCCGCTCTCTTGCGCACGGACTGACGCGGATTATCACGCAAACTGTTCGTGACTAGTTCGATGTTTTCATTTGTTCTCGACGTCCTCCTGTGCCCCGGCCGTGAGTCGTTTGCCGCCGAACATGTTGCCCGGAACCTCCGGACCCATGATCGAATCAAATCTTCACTTGGGGCTTCGCGTAAACGTCGAATACTGTAACGCGTACTAAATCTTCGACGCGCAATTGCACACGAAACGTTAGCCTTGAAATAGGCTTCGATTACGAACGCACGTTGCTCTCCCGTCCACTGCGACATCGTGACTAATTGTGACTAAATAATCCGCACGAACGACAAAGCTAACGCGGCCCCCTCCCCGCTCATCTGCTTAGCCGTTACAGAGAAATTCGAAATTTAAAACCTAATTCTGCCACCGGACACCCTTTACAACCATTTTGAACAATACTGTAATACTAGCTCGTAGTGTAGTGGAGCTGGCAACACGGTATCGCTTCTAAGTAAATAAGCACACATTTCACCACTAATAATTACACATCTGCCCTGATGATGGACACTGCAATGCTGTCCAAAATTTTGGCTAAAGAATGAGGTAGCGCAAGACGGCATAACATGATGGACACTGCAATGCTCTCCGAAACTTTGGCTAAAGAATGAGGTAGCGCAAGACCGCATAACACCCCAAAAACAAATAACGAACATTTTGAAAACAATTTGCTACAATAACTAATAGCCGAAATTATTGGATACTAGCTGGGTTACCCGGCTTCGCTCAGGACAACATTCGAGAGTGTTCTGGAATATTCTGGAACATTGTGGAATGCTCTCAAATACTCTGATGGAGTGTCCGGCTCCGCTCAGGGAGTTTTATTTTATTTTATTTTATTTGGGAGACAACAGTTTACATTAATAACTGAGCATAATATTGATTGAGTTACAATAATTGAACCATTTACAGGTTTCCGCATAGGTATTGTATACAATTGTAGTGATTCCAGAGATACTAACGCAAAATTACATTTCAAGAATCAAGTTATTTAGGTGGGAATACGGAGGGGGTAGGATGGGTGGGGGGGATCGGTTAAGTTGAGGTATAGTAATAAAAATATGCGCAAAAAAAAATTAAAAGAGAAAAAAAAGGAAGTTCATAGGATAGTGGTCGTATTAGAGGGTATAGTTATTGTTATTGTAAAGTATCGAGAGAGCGTCTGTGTGATTTTAAGGAATGTGATGCAGAGTTAAAAATGTCAAATTGTGTATAGTATGTATTGAAAGTGTTAAATGCACGATAGATAAAAGAGTTCTGCTTCCAATTAGTGTTGCACCGGGGAAGGCTAAGAATTATGTCTGGTCTTGTTCGTCGGAACTCGCATCTGTATTCATTGTAAGAGTTCTGAGCAATCTACGACGGATCTATTTTTTTATCGATTTTTTGTAATAAAAGTACATCGGCCGAGCTTCTCCGAACTTCTAATGATAGTATATTGAAGTACGCGGCTGAACCTTGGTGATTTACGTGTGGGCGGTAGCTGCGGAAATCTAAGTACCTATCATAGAAAAAGATTTTGAACACGTTCTAGATTTTCCACACATGATTCCAATTGTGGGTTCCAAACTTGTGACGCGTATTCTAGTAAGCTGCGGACATAAGCAAAATACAGGATTTTCATTGTTCTTAAGTTATTGAATTTTTAAAATATTTAGATGTGACTGAGTCTATCTATCGTATCAAAAATACGCCAATGTCACTCCCAAATCGTTGATATGAGATTGAATTAACGTTCGAATCCACGACAGATCTTGCTTTATATACCCCATATGGGTATCTAGCCCCATGCAAAAAAGATTTCAAATGTTCCAGAATAATATTCCAGATCATTCCGCAACATTCAGGAGTGTTCTGGAATGTTCCACAATGATCTGGGATGTTCCGGTATGTTTCTCAACGTTCCATCCTATTGCCAAACTTTCCAGAATGTTCCGAGATGTTCTGGAATGTGGCGGAATGCTCAAGAATACTATGGAATGTTTTACTGGGTGAAACTTTCAGACCTTATATCTTTAAAAGCATGCCCTTCAGGTAAAAACGGGAACTTCTTCATGGATGGGGGATAGAGGGCTACCACACAATATAACTCCCGTTATCGTACCGGGACTCGTCTTTGAGTTTCAGCGGCAGGCACAATGTACACTTTTTGAATAATGTTTATTGAAGATTAAATTTATTCAAACCTTCTCTAGAAGCTACTCTACTCTGCCACTCATTTCTGAAAACTTCTAGAACTTTCTCCTTTCATAATATGCTGGAGCAATAGGGGGAACCTTCCAGAACTATCTAGAACAGACTCACCAACTAACTTCATCGCTCCTTCCAGAACTTTCGAGAGCTTTATCTAGTCTTCTAGAACTTTCCGGAACATTCTAAACTCACTTACGTACTCCTCCACTTCTTCCACAACTTTTTACATCTTTATAGAACCTTACACGAACATACTCCTCCACTCCTTCCAGAACTTTTTACAGCTTTTTCTAACCTTATGGAACTATTCGGAAACTTCTAGACTCACCGACATACTCCACCACTCCTTCTAGATCTTTGCACAGCTTTATCGAACGTTCTAGAATTTTTCGGAACGTTCTAGACTCACCGAAAAACTCTGCCACTCCTTCCAGAACTTTCTACAGCTTTATCGAACCTTGTAGAACTTTCCAGAACCTTCTAGACTCGCTGATATACTCTACTCCTCCCAGAACTGCGCAGAGTTTAATCGAATCTTCTGGAAGTTTCCGTAAATTTCCGGAGCCTTCTTGAAATTTCTGGAGTCTTTTTAGAATTTTCTGCCCTTATATCTTTAAAAGCACGCCCTTTAGGTAAAAACGAATACCCTTATTTCCTAGGGGGGATAGAGATCTACCACACCATATAACGCCCTTGATCCTACCGGGACTTGTTTCTGAGTTTTTGCGTTCCGCACGTTTTTTTGGACTTTATTTTATAATACATATTGTATATTTATGTATATATTGATTATTTTGTTAAAATTTATAAAAATGATTTGTGTAGGTATGAATGTCATCACATAAACTATTGCCTTTTAATTTTGATATCTTTGGGTTTTTGGGGTTGATAATTTCTTTATGTTTCTGTGGTTTCTGCGCTGTTCGTCTTACGTAATACATCTTTAATATAAATGATTTTTTGTTGTGTAAATTGTCTTTTATTTATTCAAATTATAACTTATCTAATTCAATGGATCATCGAATGATTAGAATAGCTGGAGACGGTAAAGATATTATGAAATCTCTACTTTTGTATGGTTTGTATCTTACGCAGCTGTAAGCTGTAAGCAGGATCTTATCAACTGTTTTGCAGTTAATTGTCACTGTACGAAAAGGCCAACATCTGAAATATCTCCCGACCTTGTAAGAGCTTAATCTGTGTTAGTCAATACATGTCTAAGCCACCAGGAGAAAAACAAAGTTTTTATTCCGCACAAGAGAAAAACAAAGACTTAACAAAATAATGAATTGAATTTAAACGAAATATTTTATTCCAATCCTTTTGAGCAAAAATACGTAAAGATTTAAAATTTTCTTTGAACTCGTAAATTTATTTTATCACATTCACCTCATTCAGATATACGTACGAATTATATCCTTTGAAGTCAGTCATAAACATTTTCACATCTTTACTAGAGTACAACGGTTTACCTATATAACGCGTCGCTAAAAAAACAATTTCGGAAAAAGACAGGATAAAAGGCGTTCTTTAGTTTTTGAGCTGTATTATTTAATTCTCACAATATCTTAGTCTATGTAATAGACTAGCCGACCCGGAAAACGTTGTTCTGCGTACAAATTATTTCTAGTGAACATTTTTTTGTTAAATAAAAAAATAACGAATGTCTTGTTAGTGTGTGGGGATGGGATAATAATAATAATAATTGGATAATTTGTACAGCGCCGTTTTTGTGAAAAATCACCTCAAGGGCGCTTGAAATCTATGATCGCAAGGGATCTATGACAGAAAGAGCAATCGAGCGCTGTAGACGATGAACGCCGATAAAAACAAAAAAAAACACCAACCATTCATTTTCTCAATACAAAGTACCTATTTATTTTATTGTTTGATCTCTTAAAAGTTAAATGTAAAATGCGATTAAAAAATGGGAGGGTGGGGGTAGGAGGGTGAAAATTTGGGGTTATAGGTATTTTTTGAAGTGAAATAAAAAAAAATTATCAAAAAAATTGAAAAAAATTCTGGATAGGTACACCCTAATCACCTAGCGGTGTGAAATTACTTTACGACCTATTCTCATATCTACCAAATATATGTAAAAAAAATCATAAAAATCGGTGGAGCCTTTTCGGAGGAGTGCGACCACAAACACAGTGACGTCAGTGACACAAGATTTTTTTATATATATACAGATTTATATATTTAAATAAAATTCAAGGTTTTGCGCAAAACAACCGATGTGGTTTGAATGTGCAACAACTAATTAATGTGTAATAACTAGGGCTGGGATAAATATGTATTAAAAAAATCAAAATATGTACATATATAATATGGATTAAAAAATGTAAAATATGGAGTATAAAATAAGAATATCTTTCATATTAAACATTGTTTATTGTGAAAAATTACTACGTAGTAACAGTTACTTTAAAAAAATATAAAAAGGTAGCGAAATTTTCAGGTAATTCAAATAAATAAATGAGGTTTTAGTCATCTTCCTCTCAATCTGTCTTATTAAACTGATTGCAATACACAATCACATGCTTTTTAAAATTATCTAAATTAAAACTTTGTCGATTTGGTCTAAATATAGCCTTATATTGGCTGAAAGATTTTTCCACGTCACATGATGTAATGGGAGCTTACTTAGACGCCTCGTTCTGAAATTGTGTAAGGAACGTCTGCAGTACCCTCAAAGCTTCCGCTCAGAACTTTATTAATTGTTTTTAGGGGGTCAAATCCTTTATTTTTGTCTAAAATATACTTTTTGACTTGGGAAATCTTCGATATATTTTTCCAATTTGAAACGCAAAGGTTGTTTATCCTTGGGCCTTTTGATATTAAACTGATATGTTCCTAGACAGTAGTAGTAGGTGACTTGAGTACGTAAATATAAGGGTAAACATAAAAAGACTCGCAAGCAACACGGCAGGAACGTCACTCGTCGTTGGTGATCGCCGGCGTTAGTGTCAGTGTGGCGATTGTGGCGCCTAAGCGCAGAGAGGAAGAGAATCAAAAATCAAATTACGACGAATAATACGCTAGAGAAATGAAACACGCGCGGCCGTGTGGTGGCGAGAATGCAAACACGTAAAATTATATCAATTTTTGTGAACTAACTAACGTTTTATGATATAAAAAGCGAAAATATGATTGTCATATTTTTTGTAAAATATGGACTTAACCATGAAATATGGAAAATAAAAATTAGTTTTTCACAATCTATATATGATAATGTAGGTAGAGAACACATAGGAGACCGAAAATTGTGGAAATTAAAAATATGTATTTACATATTAATCCGGGCCCTTGTAATAACTATTTAATCGTTAATTATTATTATTATTTTTTTGTTATACAGTATATTAATGGGGAATATTTTTGGCTTTAGTGTGAAAAATTATATCCTGCAAGTGGTGGCCATTTTCGGCTTCGTACATTAGTGCTCTTTCCAGTACGTTTTGCATAACTTTTCATAAAATTTCCGGTGTTATGGCTTGAATTTCATTGCGAATGTTTTGTTTTAGCTGTGGTATGGTCGTTGGCTTATTTACGTATACCATTTCTTTTAAATATCCCCAAATAAAATAGTCTGGCACTGTTAAATCCGGTGAACGTGGGGGCTAATTGAAATCGCTTCTGCGCGAAATAATGCGTTCGCCAAAGAGGTCCCGTAAAATAGCCATTGTGTCCCTTGCAATGTGGGCTGTGGCTCCGTCTTGTTGGAACCACAACTGTGGATGGTTTTCTACAGCTGGCCTCAAAAAATTGTTCAGCATCGCTCGATATTCAGCACCACTAACCGTAACTGAGATGCCCTGTGCATTTTCAAAGAAATATGGACCAATGATCCTTTCAGACGATACACCGCACCAAACAGTATACTTTAATGGGTGTAATTGTTGCTGATGAACTGTTCTTGGATTTTCCGTAGCCCATATCCTACAATTTTGATTGTTTACGAAACCATTCAATTGGAAATGGGCTTCATCGCTCATTATGAAATTGTTAATGAAATCGCGATTTTCTTCTGCTTTTTGTCGGAATGAAATGGCATAATCAAGCCGTTGTTGGTAGTCTATCGGCTTCAATTCTTGCGCAAGCTGAACCTTATACAGGAACATGTGCAATGTGGCCAATCCCCAATGGGGGTATGTTGTGAGGTTGAAGGTAGTGAGGAGGGGAAGGAGATAGGGAAGAGGAAGGTGGAGAAGTACCTGGCTATTCAGATCTGGTCACCAAACACGGCTAAAGCCATTTCAAGCAACGTTGCAATTCTGAATGGTGGTCTTATACCAGGGCGATACTGAAAGTACCTTCCACTCTGGAACGTGCCGAAAATATACTATATATTATTTTAAATGAATAAATTGTGAGTATCACAAATTAACCAAATAAAATTTAATTGCCACGGCGGGTTCGATCCCGCGACCTTCGGAGTGCGAGTCAAGAGCTTTACCGCTGCACTTCGCCGGTCGTCGCCGGTCTATTCGCTAATTTCGCGTTAACATCTTGAATGCTTGTGTTTTTTTTAAGTAAAATGTTTATTTTTTCTCTAAAAATGACAAATTTTGTTTTTTTTTTTATACATTTTTCATATTGAGTATCTTCGCTATAATTGATAATAGTAATATTGTATGATACTTTTGTGGATCTTTTCGGAATTTCGTTTTATGGATAGGGATGATGGTTGTTTTCTGTAATTGTTTGAAAATATACCACTTTGTAGACTAGGTTAATTATGTGTGTTATGGGACGCACTGGGAATTGTTTCATTGCAATCTGGGGCCGAGTCTCCTGTTCAGCAAGAGTTCAGTATTTTCAATGTCAGATTGTTACCAGGTAGAAGTTATTATTATATTGGTGTTGGGTTACATGTTGTGTGTTTGTAATATCAGATTCAGAATTGTAAATAGAGTTTGTCAGGTTTGTCGACATTTACAAAAAAGTTATTTAGGATATTATGCCATTTAATGTGTCATTTTGTATATGATATATGTTTTTTCCATCTTTGATTTCTGATTTATTTTTCTTATTTTTATTTATTATATAACGTGGCCTCCGTGGTCGAAAGTCAAGGCTCTCGTCTAGCGACCCGGAGGTCGTGAATTGAAATCCCGGCGTGCCCAAGAAAATTTTATTTAATTGCGTTTTCACAATTAATAATTTGAAATAGTATAAAGTACCACAACAATTGCGGATACCATAGTCTCAATGACTCTAGGCGGTTGTCGGCAATTCTGATTAAAGTTATTTTTACATTAAACATCTTATTTTTTTTTACATGAGTTCCACACATCAGCATCAGGGTTATGGTCGTAACACAAAACAGTTAAAATGTACCTACGATTTGGCGTCCATTGCTGTAAATGGGGCTCCGGAGACCATGGTGGGACTGGGAACCCATCCTTTGCCAGTCGACTAGCTCAGTATAACCTGGCACGAGTTTCTCCACACTCAGTTCGCAGGTGGGGGCACAAAGCAAAACTTCCTCTTAACAGTGTATCAACAGGCTATTCGGGACAACAAAATAAAAGAGCAGCGAGTTAAATACACAGCTATATTCAAATTTAAAATACAAACAAGGCGAAAATGTTCCTAAGAGACAGGAAGCGTCTTCCTTTGCTTAAAAATAAGGTGACCACGTCTCTCTCTCTCTCTCTTTGTGACGGAACCGGGTATTTAAAAAAAGGTGAACGGCACTCATGATTGCACATGAGGGCTAGGAAGATAAGTTTGACTTCAGCTTCCAAACGGCGAAGGGGCCAAACGCATATGACGTGGGTTGCATATGGTCCCATGGGCAACTTGGTGTGGTGTTTGGTGTTCTAGAGGCAAATGGCACACGGCGTTTCTTTGTACTCTGAGCCAGGAGCAGACTGCCATCCTGCTGGTCGAGTGGAGTTCACTACGCCTTTTTAAGGCTAACTTTAGTAATTGTTTGTTAAAATCGAACGGCAGAATTGCCGCTCTTACTGGCGTGAATCAGCCTTAAGCTCCGTTTATAATATGAATAGTCCGTAATCCGTATTCGATAAGCCCTAGGCCGTAGAAGTTGGAAGATAGGAAACCTGTGTGTCCGTTTATAATAGATGGCAATAATCCGGTATTTTTTTCCACAACCGAAAAGATGGTTCAACTTTATCTTTTACGGTTACGGATTGCAGAAAACTTAGATATATGCTGGCATTTGTGTATTTTCGAACGATAATCTATGGCTATGGTATCTACTATTCAGTTTAGTTAAATAATAATTTTATGAACAAATATTTAAGTAAGTATGCGGATTTAATAGATATTTTACCGAAATCGCTGAAGACGTAAATGATCTAATATATAAAAATGAATTTATATGACGCGGAATTGATTTCTTGGGTCGAACAATTTCGTCATTTATGTGACAAGAAAGAAAAAGATTATAAAGACAGAAATGCCGTAAAAACTTCGGGTTATTTATTGGTGTTTTTTCGTCAACTCTGCGTCTCCATATGCAGTGTATGCTAACTGTAGTGTATTCACACATATATAGTTGTGAATAACTCTGTCGTCTCAGGCAGTGCGCGCGCGGAGTTGTGGGGCATAGGACGGTACTGGGCGACCGACTGCATAGAGAAGACGCGGGGACGCTTGCCGTGAGCCGATATCAGTTAAGATGAGTGTTACTTGTTCTTTCTTAATATTAACCTTTACATAGTGTACATTACACTAACCCCAAAATTGACAAAAACATTCCACATGCAACAATATCTGACGAATCCATCGTTTCAATGTTTATTTATATAAAACAAAGTAGAATATACTTCGGTTGACAGTTGACATATTCGAGTGACAGCGGCATAGTCACTTCTATGGACGTATTCTATTCTATTCCTATTCCAATTATAAACGACGTTCTAAAATATTACGGATAACGGATTACGGCACCGGCATACTCTTATCGCTTATTCCTATTATAAACGGGGCTTTAATGTCCGAGGTGGAATGGCCGCTTGTGCGTATCGGAGTGTTGCCAACAGTTATACCAGCTTTCCACCAGATTCACCCTTTAAATCCACCAGAAAACCACTAAAAACATAGAACTACACTCACACCCGCTAAATTTTTCACTAAAATAAAGTTTAATGAAAGAAAATAAGTTTAGAAATTATTAGTTTCCTTTATTATTAAAAAAATAATAATTAGTAACCAACATATCATTTGTAGGTACAATCAAAAAAATTATTCAATTATGACTAATTCTAAATTAAGTCGTCTTCTTCAGACGAATCATTTTTGCCTGCACCATAATCGTCGGTTTCAGATTGATATGACTCTTTGGTGCCAATTTTATTTACAACGGCTACTGGAATTTCATAATCATTGCAGCATTTACCTTCCAACCTCAAATCACAGCTCACTAGCAGTTAAAGGAGTTAACTTCATTCTATTCCCCTGTTTGTTTTTTATTATATCCATACTACTGAATAGTCTCTCAACATCCCTATCATAAATAAACCAATGATCCCATGTACAAAGACACTGCGCATCTTTTTAGTAGATCAGTGTTGCCTACACTGTAAGCGTAAATTCCATTTAAAAATAAAGAAAGTAGAACGATGAAGTATGTATAAGATTAAACATATAAGTGGCTTAGTGGCTGAGTGATTGTAGTTTTAGTAATGAAAACTAATTTTTCGAAACCGCTAGAATAATCCACCAGCCACTAAAAGAACTATTTCACCAATGGAGTATGAAAACCACCAGTTTTAGTAGAAAATCCACTAAGTTGGCAACACTGTTTAGTCGCCCGAAAACCGTTAAGTTTTTGGGTGGGCACGCGCGCGATTGCAGCGCTCGCCGTGTAGCGCCGCACTAGTGAACTAATGCGGCGGGAAAAAACTGAGATTTAAATTGAGTAACGTAACAAGGCGGCAAATGGCAAATTTACGAGTAAATGTACAGCAACCAGAGGAGCAATTGGTTGATTTGGTGGACAATAGCCTATTTACCTAATATATGCTAGTTATAGCCTGTTTTGACGAGAAAAAGTTAGTTAAGGTATGCAAAAAAAAAGTTAAAAGTGTATAAAAAACAAATTAAAGTATTTTTGTTTTAGGAAAGGAAAGAGAGGATAGTTCTGGGAAGGAAAAGGGGTGGGTAGGAATCTGGGGTTCAGTGTGTCCTGGTCATCCGCCTCCAAGACCTAGACAAACCTCACCCCATGAACCCGGGCACCCCTGCTAAATCACCAAACGTAGCGAACCAATTGGGGTGTCATACACATGTATGGCAGAGGTGTTGGTTATCCAATAAAGGTTCTCTGGGCGGCGGTACCCATTCCCGCCTCCCAAATTGAGATATGCAAACGATACGAAAAAGGTGCGGCTTTAACAGATTCGAAACAATCCAATTCGGATAATTTAAAAAATATACCGTCTGCCAAATTGGTACAACCAAATATACCCTCTGTTTCAACTTCTTCTTCTACTACGTTTAACAGAACACATTTTCAGGAAAAGGAAGCCGGAATCTCAGAAATCTCAAGCAACGTGCTGATTATAAGGCCACCCGCTCATGGAGAAACTGAAAAAAAACATTTGGCAACTCAATCACTGTCCACAGGAAAGGAACTTGTGAATTTCATTGGCGGTCCGCACTGAGGCAACTCTTTAAAGAGTAGTTGTCAAGGGCGACGCGGTGACTAGCAGTGCTGGTCGCCGCGGCCGTCGCGTTTCAGTTGCCATGTTGACAGGTTGTCATGGTAGCGGCTCACGACCTATCAAATTTTCGAGTAATTTGCGATATATCAGATCCGAAAAATATCGATTTTGTTCAGGAGGTTGATTGAGTCGTGCTGTGAACTGAGTTGCCAACCAGCTTTCGGTTTCTCCATGAGCAAAGGCCCTAAGCGATTCAAATCAAAAACTAGAACGTGGTCCCTTACGTTCTGCATGCAAGAATGGTAGAAGGCCACAAATAGTTTCTAGCACCAGAACCCGTTTCAGCAAACATGACACGGACGAATTCATGCCGATGATGAGTTTTGGACAGGACAATATACGTCTAGTAAATATTACGATTCAAAATCTTGTTTCTTTCTGGTCTAACTGGGCGTACTGTACAGGGCCCGCAGATACTTTAATAGTACACAACTGCTAACCTTGTACAAATCACAAGTACGCCCCACGGTTGAATTTGGCAGCCATCTCTGGTCTGGAGCTCCAAAATACCTGAAAAATACCCTCGACTCTGTGCAGAAACGGGCGGTCCGTTTGATAGATTCTCCCATCTTAACAGACGGATTGCAATCTTTAGAGCACAGGCGTCGGGTGGGAATGCTATCCTTGTTCTATCGGTATTACAATGGAAGATGCTCCGAGGAACTAGCATCATTGATCCCTTCGGCACCGGTGCATAGTCGGGAAACACGCCTAACGCGTGCCCAACATCTGTACACGTTGACATTTGTCACATGAGAACGGGTCGTTTCTTCGACTCGTTCTTGTGTTCAACAGCTCGGCTGTGGAATGATTTGCCGGCCTCTGTGTTTCCTCCTTCCTACAATATGGGTCTCTTCAAGAGCAATGTTCATTCCTTCCTCTCCTCAAAAAGACCCTCCACACAGCATCCCAGATGACATAGGCCCTGAGGGAAATTATTTTCCTCAGGGCCTCCTGCGTGGAGTTAATGTAAAAAAATAAATAAAAAGGGGTGGTAGTGTAAGTTGCTTTGGGAGTTCGCTTTATAATTTTTTCGTTAGTCTAGAATTCAGTTATGACAAACGGGGGCCACGGTCACGGCTTGACGTGTTTTGAAACGAGGTTCGTGGAACTTGGTTCATGAAACGTGGTTCGTAGAACGTGGTCCACATCCTTGAAACATTTCTATCCGTGTGTTGGATTTTATGCATGGTTTACGCTTGAACATCGCCAAGCTTTTGGCAAAATATGATCCAATATTCCAGTATCGCAGACCGGAAAAGTCTCTATATTCCCTACAAATATCAACATTTCAGTGATTTTTAAACAAACGAAAAAAGTGATACTTTTTGAACACGACAAGGTGATACTTTTTGATATTTCGAAAAATTAAATTAAAAATGTTTTCTTTATACATAATCTACAAATTGCGTAAGTTGGGCGCAAAGGTAAGTCTCACCGATAAATAAATTCTCTTTTGTTCATATGAAGCAGATGCAGATGTACTTTGTGATTACCTATAATTTAAAATAAAACAATAACTTTGTAAACACCACTTTGATTTTCTATACTTTATGTGGACCGGTTTTCGCTACGACCGTAGTTTCTTCAGGATAGTATAATACTCTACTAAAATTAAGTAACAAATATACGTTAAAAAAAATAGGCTGGACTCCTCAAGTGTAGAAAAAAGTGGCCGTAAGTGTAGATGGAGAATAGGGAAGGGAAAGGGGTACTTTGTCAATAGGGAACAACCTTAGTATTGGACTTTTAGAATACGACATATGAAGATGTGAATGCTAGCCATCACGACACGACACGTCAGACGAGTATAAATTCACCTTAACCCATTTTTTTGGGAGCCACGCTGTGAGCTCTTTGCATTTTTTAATGATTGGAGAATTTGCTCTTTTTGATGAAATTGGGTTTTGTATTAACACTAAATCTTAGTTTTCAATTTAAAACTATTTTAGTATCTACATTAACGATATTTGTAAAAAGCATTTACGTTGTGGCTCGCCATGATTTACGATATAACGACTTACGTTTGATTTAGACACATTATTTTTATTAATAAAAATACCGACATGCATATTATTACAAAAAAAAACATTTTTTCAGATCACACACTCACAAAAATAAACAATATAACGCTAAAAGTGCATTTACTACAAATTTGAATTGAAATATACATTCCATTTAGCCCAACCCCTCAGCGTTTCTTCTCACATAAACTCACCTGACCGTAGATTTCCCATTTGAATTTCAAAGCATTGTTTTGCATGGATTTAAAGGGCCAAATTTGGCCTATAATTGGATCACGAAACACGCCTTGTGTTGTTCTTCATTCAACGAAACAAACTCAAGGCTGAACGAGAGACGGGCAGTGGGCAGTGCTATAACCTGCCGAGCGATTCTATATCTTTTGTGGGTTCGTTATCGAGATAACGGTCGTGATCTCCTGTCAGATTTGTGTGATTTATTTGCTTTGTCTATGTACAACATACATTAAATGAATAAATAAGCATGCATACTTGCAGGAATTCGTGTTTAAAACGATCTAAACTACATACACCGAGTATGATTTCAAAATCACATTGGAAATAAAATAAGTAAACGCTAAAAAAATGTAATTAAAAACCTTTTTGCACATCCGATTGACAAAAAATTTTGAAGACTCAAATTAATAAATTCATATATTTTATTTCGCTTGTAGCAGGGTAGAATTAATATAACTCTTTACAATATTTACAGAATTTTTATTCGCCATTTTTAATATGTTGACATCCAAAACTAAACAAACGAAAAACTTGTGAAATATTTTATTCTAACTTAATGAGCAAAACCTAAAACTTCATTATTTAATGAATGGAGACAATATTAGCGACTTCCAATCAAAAATTTAAATTGGAAAAATCAGGAAAAATTCGAAATTAGTTCCAAATTTTCGATTAGGAGTCGCTAATATTGTCTTTATCCTCTTGTTTGCCAGGATTTTATGCCCATGCATCCTAGCATTTCGTATGAAATCTCGGAAAGAATACTTTTGAAGTAATATTTTGTGCATTTATTTTGAGCTATCGTTTATTTAATTTAGCGAAACACATTCTTTGAACAATAAACTATCGATGAAAACAACATTACTTGTGTTTATTTGATGAATTGACAGGTTTTGAAGTTTTTGTGACCGACCATCGCTGACTTTGACAGTTCAATTCGCGGTAAAATCTGAAATTCGTATTTTTTATAGATAATTCATTTTAAAATATTTTGGTGTTGCCAGGTGAATGAAACTTTTGGTAGTATCAAGAATACTGTTGGCCCAAGCGATTCTGACCTTGTTCTTGATACAGTTTCTTATAGATAAGGGTCAAAATCGCATTTAATAATAAATTTTATTTGAATATTTTTGCCGAGCATATTTTTTTTAAATCTAATTTTTTGTATTGCTGTGTAAATAATTGACGTTGTATGACGTTAGGTTCCATATTTCAAATTTATATTCTTAAAAAGTAATTTGTCAGTTTTCAGAAACGTTGTACGTTGTAACACAAATTTTAACTTCGAAAAAATGATTCATTTCTCCCGTTTTATGTTATTTATTGAAATGTTTGCTTTGCTACTGTGATGTCAAGTTATTATGAATATTATCAAAACTTAAAACAGGTCGTTTTTAGGTAACCTGGCAATACAGAACAGAGACAAAAACAGAATGAAATGTTGTGAAAAAAAACTAGGGTGGGTTTAACATTCAATTACTTTTTATACCCTCTTTAAAATATTCTGTTTAGTCACGGTACCGTTTTACTATTTAAAAAAAATCATTATTTACTCAGAAGATCCTTGATGAAAATATTGAATACACAATTTAGGGGAGGCAACTCTAACAATTTATTTTTATTTAAATTAATAAAATACTTAGTTTTTACCACTTTTATTGTTTACAAAACCAACATGTTTCGTGAGCAACGCTCACTTCTTTAAGGTTTTTTTATTGATACTAATTATAAATAATAGATGTAGACATTATTTATTATATTTTTATTTATAATTAGTATCAATAAAAAACCCTAAGAAGTGGGCATTGCTCACGAAACATGTTGGTTTTGTAAACAATAAAAGTGGTAAAAACTAAGTATTTTATTAATTTAAATCAAAATGGTACCACAAAATAAGTTTGCTGTGTTAGAAATTTATTTTAACCCCAGGAAACTGGACATGAGGCCAAAAATAGAGATTTTGAAACCACTAAATAATTAATTAAGGCTGTGCCAAGTCGCACTTAAAATCATGGTTTAAATTTTTTTTCGAGAGTAATAATGTATTCATAAGAAGAGGAATTTTTAAGCGCTTATTAAAAATATAATCGTGGGCGGTAGTAAATAAAAAAAGGTCCACTTAATATATTCATTTCGGGCACTCAAAGCCTTATTATTCATAAATTCTAAACATCCTTTTACCTACCTGCTTTTCCATTTGCGTATTTCCGAAATATATTATAGAAGGGTTTTTTAATTTCAGTTAGATAGGTACTCAGCATTTTTATCTGACTGATAATCCAGGGGAGGAATAGTGGAAACATGATGAAGGATATAGCTGCTCCTCGATGGTTTCGAAACGTGCAGTCTACACTGTCTACAGAGTTCTTTAGATAAGAGACAAATTCCGACAGGAGAGGGCAATCAGAAGAAGAACACGTTGAATATTGTATTGCATACTTCGTCGTGATAAAAATTTTAATTGAATTTTCTATGAAAAGACTTCGCATATATTGTGTTTATTACCTCAAGAAGAGTGACAGACAAGCTGCGACGTGACAGCTTTGTATATCTACTTTTTTGTTATTGTTTAAATTCTTGAAATATCAATGTTTTATAAGAAAAATACTAATTATCACATATTGTTTCTTTAATATATTATTTTTTTAACATAAATTATAATCAATTTTATTACATTAATCGTTTTCTATACATACAATGATCATCATCATCATCACTATTGGCTCTACAACCCCTGGTGGGTCTTGGCCTCCTCAAGAGTATAATGATACGCATGAATATGTCTATAGAATGAATTAATGAATTGAAAATCGGACATTCAATAAGCACTTAACTATCAATAAAGAGTACAAGTACTAGCAAATATTTTTGACGTAATATTTACATCCATTTTCAGAATCACAATTATTTTAAGACGAAACAATTTATTTGTAAATTCCAACAATATTACTTTTTACAATCGAACTTGGCTAAGAATTTTTCAATTGATGGAAATATTTCGTCGTTTGCATGGGCAAAATAGTATATTAACATGAAATAGTATTTTTTAATAATATAAACAGAGAGTCAAGTCGTACCTGACTTCCTGTAACCAGTGGTTACTGATCTTATTTGGAGTAAAAAATATGGATGTTATTTTGGTCTCCGGCGTTTTTTCTTACATAAAAACATTTTAAAAATCAGTGGGTTTTAGACAGTTAGGGCCGGTGTTTATGGTTGAGCTATTACTAGACCGAGTAACCGGTGACGACATTTGAAAGAATTATTATTGCTTGGTTAAGTACAAAAATTAAAAGAGTAATAAAAAATACCGGTGATATACAAATCACTTTTTTTACTCCAGTTAAGGTCAAAAACCTCTGGTTAAAGGCTGTACCCTAAAGGATGAACCACGAGTCCATAGCGAAGTCTAATGTGTGGTTGATCCTTTAAGGTACAGAAGTGTATCATTTACGTCAATTAAAACCCTGTATTTTATGGCACATAAGAAAAACAAAACATCTTAAAAGGATTTTTAAAATTATATGTTGACACCAAATTTATGGAATTTTCGCACACGTAGTAAAAATGATTTCAATACGTACAATAACAAAAATTAACCAATATTAAAGTTTACTTTGCTTTATTAGTATGCGATTAGCTTGTTTTTATTTTTAAACTTTTTTAGACCTTGTTTTTATCTGCCCACTCCCTCACTGTGCCAATTCAACGACCCATAATTTTATTTTCTCTGCGTCTTTTACTGCCCCCCCCTGAAAGTCTCAAATGCCCACTAGGGGGCTTTATCGCCCACATTGAGAACCTATGACGTACACTATACGCGCGTTCAAAATCGACTTAGGATGTGTTCAAAAACCAAATCGGCACGGCATTTTAAAATCAAATGTCAAACAAGTAAAATCAATGTTTTAAAATCATAAGGGCATACATACACAAAATATATAAAAAAAGAAAAAGCGTGCGGGCCGCACAAATATCTGCCGCGGGTCGCAGTTTGACAACCACGGCTCTAGACTCACCGTAAGAACGCTTTTATAATTACGGTACCGTGACGGCAAAAAATCCTTATCGCTATAATGCTGTAGCTCTTTCTGACACATTAAATAATGGTGAGACAAAGATGAGACACACAAAATACGTATGACCGTTTCCTCCAAAGTACTACTTTTTCTTGTATTTCATTTTTTTTATACGTGTAAGGGAGATGTATGATAATGATTGTATGTTTTCTTTGTGGGGGTGTAGACATACGTTCACCGTTTGTCTCATCTTCAATTATTGTTATTTATTGTGTATGCAAGAACTGCGGCATAATATATTTGAACAAAAGCAAAACCATTTGCGCATTGACATTTGAAGTTTTTTAAATTTTTGGAATTCACTCACACTTCAATATTATCCTAGTAACTACATTATATACTTTCGAAATTATCGTCTCGGCTGGTAAGTAGTATTGTAGGGGTCTACGGAGACGTCACGGCGTGGTGTGTGAGAGAGAATCAAGAAAATTATGACTTTTTTCCTTTGGAGGAAACAGACCTACGTATATTGTGCATCTCATATTTTGAAAGAGTTGCAGCATTATATCGATAGAGAACGTATTTTTATTGCCTTTTTGTGCCTTCACGGTACCGTAATCGTTAAATACTGCATCGAATTATTAAAATCAGAAAAAAATGTAATAAATACGCTTCAATCTTGGTGTTCTACACGTCATAATCTTGCTAAAATTACATAGTAGTTTTTAATAGATTTTTTTTCACATTTCTAATTACTTTCATTTCATCAAATAATCTACACATTTACATATTTTCAACTCGTACAAAAATATTGACAGGTACATTCGCTTAACAATAATTAATAACATGCGTTACCGAACTCTGCTAACTTCTTGTAAAACTATTATTTTGTTTACAAACTATCTACTTTTCCTTAAATAACATTTCGGCCATAGCAATAGAATTTACAACATTACTTGTCATAAGTAATACTTGATCAGTTGTTACAGAAATATATATTTTGGCTTTAAATCTGACTCCGCGAAAGATTGAGAGAGAAGAGAAGTTGTATTAAATACAATACACAACGTTGTTTAATCACACAATTGCGTATATGTAGGTATCCCTATATATTACAAAGCACAACATTTCCGATCGATTATAAATGGTAATATAATTATTCATTGGTCGGTGCAATTTACCCTTGTTTAAGTAAGCTCTTTTTTGCTAAGTGACTGCGGAATTAGCACCTGTTTTGGTCGTAGGAAAACATCGCAGCGGCCGAAATGGCGCACACCTATAAACTATGGTCCTCGGGCAGGCGAAGGGGCGGTCTCTCCTCTACCGTGCTGGAGCCCCCGCCCCCACCCTCCGGGAAGATGTAGATATCCGTCTCCACGTGGTCCGTCTCCCCTCCCGCCCACTTCAGGCTCTGCGCCGGACGCCGGACCACCACCCCACGGAAGTAGGGCCCGGAAGTGCCGGCGTGACTCTTCCCAGAACTCGAGTAATTAGCATTAAATTCCATACTTTTTCTTCTGTTTTCTTTGGATTCGAAGTAAACTGAGCCTTCGCTGGAATTCTTGTATTTAGTTGACAGTATTATATCTTTTAAAAAGGTGTCCTCATTACTCTGGGTAGATTTATTTTCCGCACTCTTGTTGAACTTCTTTCCGAAACAACCTGATTTTTTCTTCATCTCTGGAGATCGAGGATGCGAGACGGTACTGTTTGCATCGGAGCTGTTTCCTTCACTTTTGATGATTTTGCAGAATCGTGAATTGGCTTGTTTGCTGTTCTTCCCAAAGTTGGTGGAAGCCATTTCTCCGTTGTGGGATTCCGTAATGGAGTATTGGACGTTCCTGGAGTTGGCTCGGCCGTTGCTGATTTCGGACAAGTCCGAGTTGTTGTGATGGCTAGACCTCATGTAGCGAGAGCGCTTGAAATCACGATAAGGATATGAACAGAAGTGCATGCTGTAAGTAACCATCGGAATCTGCACACATTGGGATCTTCTCCAGTCTACGTGAGAGCGAAATGAGTTTGAAAAGCGCAGTGTCTGAGTTTTGTCCTGAAACAAATTTGCCACATATTATTGTAATCGGGCCCAAGCTGAGATGCGAGCAAAATTGAAATAATATTAGTTCAAAATGTATGAGATGGTAAGGGATTGTATAGTAAAATAATAATAAAAAACACCGAATGATCCTTCAAACATCAAAAACCATAAATAAAAAAACCCTTAGTTTTTTTTTATAAGTAAGCACTACTATAAAGAAATGGTGGATAATGGTTCCAGAGCGTGTGTTTGTAATGATGAAGCAGAGCTCTGAAAATAACAAACGAAAAAATAATAAGTGCTTTAAAAAAGGGTGGTGAATCTTTACAATAAATATAACATAGGTATGTCTGAATGGTAAAGTTACTCACGAAATCATAGCTTTCATTGTTGGGTGTCTGGTTCCACTTTTTCCCTCCTGGAAAACGTAATTTGAATTCACGTTTGAATTTTTCCTGGAAACAAGGATCAACAATCAGAAGACATGCGAGTTTTATGTTTCGACCACGATTATCATTTATTTAAAGAGCAACTTGAGCTTCACAAAAAATACTTACATTATAAATTCCATAAATAAATGGATTATAGCATGAATTACTCATTGCGAGCCAATCGCAGCAGAAGAATATTATGTTGATATATCGATACCTGGAAAATAAAATAAAACAGTTAATAACAGAGTTCATTTCCAAATTGATAAACACAAGAAACATTATTTTTGATATTAAAAAACATTATTTAAAAGTTCACCCAGTACATTTGAGCTATAAATAAATGAAATGATATTATTACTGACTAAGACAAACAGGGGAGAATGGTTTAGAAACTAACTTCTGGAATGTTAAATGACTAACGAACTCTTATAGAATTAAAGCAACATTGTTTGAGAGTACATAATTTGAAACACAACAAGGCCCCAGAAGCACATCCGAGAACAAGGGAACTAATTAAGAATAATGGACAAACCGATGCTAGAACCTGCTGGAAGCGTATGCTAACAGATTAATTAGCTACATTTTGTAGAACGAAACGCGACTAAAGAAAGGAAGACGGGTCTTAAATGTATTATATTATCAGTGAACACAAACCTATATTTTTATCTATTTAAGTCATCATTTTGTGTAAAAGACTCCAATTTACAGTTCACATGTGCATGACCTCTTTTTGAAAGAAACCAAGTCTACTTACACCCCTTTTCATTTGAAAAAAATTATGTATGACATACATAATTTAAATAAAATGAAAATATTAAAATAAAATAAATATATTTTTTATAGCTATAAATAAAACTGAAAACATGATATTTTAATGGCCGGTCTCCTGTGACTATACAGGGTGTCTGGGGGTAAAGTGCATTAACTTCGGGAGGTGATTCTACATGATGGTAGGAGTAAAAAAGATTAACAACTTTTTTAGAAATTTCAACTTTTTTTTTCCATACAAAAAGACGTACTTTACTAAAAATCCTTTGTGTGAGGTACGATCTTACTTGCTGAGAGCCTGCCGGGCACCCGACTCGATTGTGATTGGCCCGTATCGTAACAGCGGAAAATAATAAATCCGGCAGCACACGCCGGACTAATTTTATCTTTTTACCTCAAAACTATCTCTAAAAGTTGGAATTTTGAAAAAAGTTATTTATCTTTTTTACTTGTACTATCATGTAGAATCAACTCCCGAAGTTAATGCACTTTACCCACGGTTACCCTATATATGACTACATGCCTGCAACCGTTTCCACAAATATATTGTGAATGGTTAGGTCGGGGCCACAATGTTTTTGTTTTTCATGGCCGATATCCCGGGGAATACAAAAAAAGTTGCGTCCCTGTCCCGCTGTAGCATGTCCGAACAAAATGTTTGTGGAAACGGCCGAAAGGGACCGGCCTTGAATGCGATGGTGGAAGTTCTGCATCCGCCGCCGAGACCTAGACAAACCTCACCCCAAAAACCCGGGTACCCCTGCTAAGTACCCGGGGCCTCAAATCGGGTAAGCCACCCTGTGAGGCCAACATTATTCAATTAAATTATAAAATTTAAACTAATGTACAAAAAAATAAAAATAAAAAACGTCACAAATATAGCGAAACACTTTAAGCGACCTATGGCATAGATATTAATTATCCAAGGAATGGTCACCAGCCCCCAAATTGTAAACAAATGTATACACGGTGTCCGGAAACTCGTAATACAAGCGGGAAACTGCTAAATCTACATCACATTCGGAGTCGATTTGTGATATAACTTTTTTTGATTTGAGCTTTCGTTTTCGAGTAAATCGGGTCGGAAGTTGGAATTTTTTTGGTTAAATTTTAAAAAAATGTTTACTAGGGGGTTGATTTCAGCTGTGTAATGTCTTATAAAATGCATCGAAGGGTAAACCGGGCTCAAAAGTTTTTTTAACCCTTTAGTTGCGGAAAAAATGGAAAAATAGAAAAAAAATTATATAAAAATCGAAATACTCAGATCGAAAAAAATAAGTTTTTTGGGTTCTCTACGTGATGTAGATTCACCAGAATCCCGCTTGTACTACGAGTTTCCGGACACGTTGTATAAGCAAATAGAGGTATCTAAAACACGAAAGGCAAGAATGTTCACCTTCAATCAGGGTTGCAAGTTGCAACTAGGGATGTAACTTTTACATAAATAATCGATTCTTCTTCTTAGCATGAAAAATCGATTTATATAAAATAATTATTCTTGAAAATTTGTTATAATAATCGATTTTTCCCCAAATTTCTCAAATTAAAATAAACGCGTAAAATATCTTTAATCACAGTATTATTAATTAAAAAATATTCAACAGAAATTATAAGTTTTAAAATAATCAACTGAAATCAAGTTTTCTTAAAATAATCAACACAAATTACAAATTGTTCGTTGACTCTGTTGACTTCATCTCGTGACAAGTTTGATTGGAAACTCCAACTAAACTGATTTCAAAGCACAAAAGAAATGTCATCGCAGACGCACTGGTGGCGTTAATGTCATATTTTGTTAGCAAACATCTTAGAGGTTCGCGCTCCGAATTCCAGACAATGACTAAGCGTAGCAGGGCTGCGAATGAAAAAATCGGAAGTGTAAAAAAATCGATTAATAATTTATCGATTTTTTTAGAAAATTGAAATCGCTCAATAAAATCGATTTTTTCATAATCGATTATTTTTTAACATCCCTAGTTGCAATCCACATGTAATGTACATGAAAATACATCGTTTATGAAGCAAATCATAGAACGGCATAGGGGTAAGTTAGTGTGAAACCTGTTTATCGACAAAAAATTTACAGTGAATATGAATACAATATGCTACCTAGTAATAGGCGGCCTCCGCAAACAAATCTTCCAACAGTTTTAAAAACAAAAATTTCAGCAAAACAAAAAAACGACTTTAAAAATGCACTAAAAAGTAAAAAAATAATTTCGTATTCTTCTACAACTTCATAATCAACTTACTTTTTCTACTCATAAATATGTAGGTACGATTGTTATTTTTGGAGTCGGTGTCAGCCAAGGTAGGTTTGTAACTACATACATAGTTATAGGTGATATGTGCTTGTGTCGCACGCGCGACTTGACGAGGCGAGAGGCAAGGGGGCCGCGGCGGGAGGGGAGCTGTCAAATGAACTCACCGGGCCGGGTATCTTGGCAGACGACTCCAAAAATAACAATCATACCTACATATTTATGAGTAGAAAAAGTAAGTCGATTATTAAGTTGTAGAAGAATACGAAATTATTTTTTTACTTTTTGGTGCATTTTTTGGTTTTGTTAAAATTTTTGTTTTTTTTTTTTCATTTTTAGTGAATCACACTAACTAATTTGTCTGAATATGGGTAAACCTACTAAATATGCTGCTCATATAATACAGACATTATTTGACTATAAATACGTTACGGTAGGTAACTCAAAGATCCGGATAGCCTATTAAAGATTCGGCCGAGTATCGTTAATTTGCTTCTAAGAATTGAAGAGATCCGTTACTTTGTCATGGATCCCATAATCAGAACCTAACCAAACTCTCATGAAACTACCCTTGAAGTAGGTACATCCTTTTCAATAAAAAAAGAATCATCGAAATCGGTTGGCGAGATTCGTCTATTTGTCGCGCACATGCTTAATGCAAATTTACGACTTATATGGTTTTGTCATGGGTTCCATTATCAGAACTGGACCAAATTGAAATGGGACCACACGAAAAGCACCAGCTTAAAAACATAAAAAAAAACAGTCAAATTGAGAACCTCCTCCTTTTTGAAGTCGTCTAAAAATAAATAGAAATCATAAAAAGAAATAGAACACACATAAAAACAACTTTTAGCAAAATATTTTATCTTTGGCATTAATTTGCAATCGTGTCGATAATTTTCAAACACTACTTTGTTGACGTTTTGCTATTATTAGATATGTAGGTACTTATCAAATTGATACCGTAAACGTGAATGTATTTTTTTTTACGTTAACTCCACGCAGGAGGCCCTGAGGAAAATAATTTCCCTCAGGGCCTATGTCATCCGGGATGCTGTGTGGAGGGTCTTTTTGAGGAGAGGAAGGAATGAACATTGGTCTTGAAGAGACCCATGTTGTAGGAAGGAGGAAATACAGAGGCCGGCAAATCATTCCACAGCCGAGCTGTTGAACACAAGAACGAGTCGAAGAAACGACCCGTTCTCATGTGACAAATGTCAACCGTGTACAAATGTTGGGCACGCGTTTGGCGTGTTTCCCGACTATGCACCGGTGCCGAAGGGATCAATGATGCTAGTTCCTCGGAGCATCTTCCATTGTAATACCGGTAGAACAAGGATAGCATTCCCACCCGACGCCTGTGCTCTAAAGATTGCAATCCGTCTGTTAAGATGGGAGAATCTATCAAACGGACCGCCCGTTTCTGCACAGAGTCGAGGGGATTTTTCAGGTATTTTGGAGCTCCAGACCAGAGGTGGCTGCCGAATTCAACCGTGGGGCGCACTTGTGATTTGTACAGGGTTAGCAGTTGTGTACTATTAAATATTAAAGTATCTGCGGGCCCTGTACAGTACGCCCAGTTTCTGTGAGGCTAACTTTACTCTGGCTTCGATGGAGCCCCCATACCTGAGCTGGTCACTTAGCATTTCCTACCAGATGTCAACATTTCACCATAAATAAATGATTTGAGAAGTCATGATTTGTTGTGCAGCTAGAACATCCTACGATCCGTAACTAAATTGAATTTGCATAAGTAATAAGTAATAATACAAATTCACAAAGTCGAGTAATATTGTATAAACGGTTCGCAAATCGATATAATACGACCGTTTAGTATCGAGGCCTTTGATACCGGCGCTGTTCTAGTGCTGAACCGCCGCGGCGGTTCAGCACTAGAACATAATATTGTATTTTTATGGTTCGGTACTCACTCGTTTATTCCTGGGAACGTATCCTGAAGGACATTGTACATCTGAAGAGGGAGCCAGCAGATGGCAAAAAGAGCCACGACGATGAACAACATCTTAATAACCTGGAATAAAATATATCTACATTAATAATAAATTAGCTTTGGATTTGCCTAACACAAAAACGCAGAATTTTTGTGCAGACCCGGATTTTTAAACGAAACATGGATGTATGTGTGTTTGTTACTCTTTCACGCAAAAACCACTGAATGGATTTGAATGAAAGTTTACAATAATATAGCGCATACATCAGAATAAAATATACGAGCTCTGGCATCATGAAATTTATATAAAAAATTGCAATAGGTGGCACGCGAGCTGTTTAAAAACTGAATGTATCGGGAATTAATGTATGGAATGCAGGAGGGGGGCGGGAACTCGGGAGAGGGGAGGGGAAATCGAGAGGGGGATCCGCGGGAGGGGGGAGGCGAATCGAGAGGGTGGAGAGTAACTTGGGAGGGGAACTCGGGAGAGGGGTTCGTGGGACGGGGGGGGGGGAATAGAGTGAGAAGATGGAAGGTGGAGGAGGAGTGGGAACGCGAGAAGGGAAGGGGACGCGGGTAGGAAGGGGAGGAGGAAGGTGAACGGGACGAATGGGAAAGGACGCGTAGGGAGAAAGAATTTCTTTATTAAATGGCATAGCAACGCATGCCGGGTACCAGCTAGTTCATAATAAAAAAAAAAATAATGATTTAACTCTATGGTTGCTCCTTTAACATCAGAGAAATTACAGAAGGAATTCCGAAATAATAAGAAACTAAGATTTTTTATTTATCATTTCACGTCCCAAAAATTTATCGATTTTGAAAACATTATGTATCTACTTGAGAAATATGTCTTCAACTATGTCAATTTTATATAACCTCTTAATACCCACGGAACACCCGCATCATCATAAATATAGTATTATTTGAATCTACGAGTCTACATCTAACTAATTTAGAGAACACGTATAATTTAAATAAAGCTAAAAAAAAATGGTCGTTGCCAAATGAACCAGAAAAATATTAATTTTCTCTGTGTATGTTGTGTATTTCATTTTTTAATTAACTCTAAATATTCGGTAAACCGAATATCTCGGGTTTTATTCCACAGTTTGTTTTTGGACGTAAATATTTATCATTTCTCGCAAAATTGTATTATTTTATAAAAACATACGCTTCTTCAAAATTTTTTCCGTTATAAACAAAAAAATATTTTTTTTGACGAGAAAACTTCTTATGGAACCGTTGTGATTTGAAACCCGATGAAATGAAAAAGCGACGCTAATAGAGAGAAACAAATCCATCCATAGGATGTAGACTACGAGAGAATGAGAAAGAATAATCGGTCTTCCTTTGCTGCGGTGCTCCTCTCTCTTGTCTACTTTAGTTTTCTGAAGGTTTACTTGTACCGCGTGTGAACTGCATACATGTTTTATTTTGAAGTGAAATCTCCGTTAGAACCGTTGTGATTTAAAACTCGATGAAACGAAAAAGCAACACTAAAAATAGACACATAGATCTGTAAGATTAGCCTGCGAGAGAATGAGATAGAATAATCGGTCTTCTCTATGTGCGGTGCTTCGTAGCCTCCCCACTCTTGTGTAGGTACTTTAGTTTTCTTTTTCACTTCTACTGCGTGTGAACTGTTTATTTATTTTTTAGTCACTTATATTTTTTAATCATGGGTATATATTATTTTGCTGTTTTATTTTATTACTATTACACGGACATGTCTGAATCTCAAATTTTTGCATAAATTGGTCCTGTAGCAAATCAAATAATTTACGTCAACAGTTTTGAGTCACAAAATTTAACAATTTTGTCAATAAGATTACCATCGACAAAATTGAACTGAATCGACAATTCTATAGAATTAACTATCATTCACACATACGAAGGTGAATTCCGCTGGCTTGTAAAAGGTCATTTTCTAGCGCCAGATGACACAGCCATTAGGTTTAAACGTGCCTCTTGATTTCTTTTAAATCGCTGTATAGGTTCTTAATAATAAGGGGAAAACCACTTTTCTCTCTAGATTTTGACACAAGTCAATTTTTTGATACATTATAGTTATAGACACTTGAGGTAATCCAACCGCTTTCCCGCCCTGGTATAAGTAAAAGATGGTTACTCCATCAGAGCTCTCACAAGGACTCTATTTTTTTGATAAACGAAGCTAAACCCTCAAATGTCCCTGTAAAACAGGAGTTTAAGTAAAAATGGGGTGACGGGTTGGTGTAACGAATGATGAACATTGTTACGATATACGAAATGCCCCCTCTCAAGTTAGAGCGCACGCCACTGTGTAGACAAACAGTTGCGCTTTCTCTCCGCTAGCGCGCCGCGCGCTGACGGCGGTGGAACGCGAGCCACGGCCGACCGGCTGGCAGCCGCGGCCCGCCATTCTTCCCCCGAGCTCACTTCGAGCGCACGTGTACGTGAACCATGTTGCACTGTTGCGGAACATTCTGCGAAGCCGCCATGGCGGTTGTGTTTTGCATAGTGACTTGCGGGAATGCCAAGAACGGCTAAATTCCCTCCACATAACCGAATCTCCAAGGGACCAGGCTGCTGCTGTGAGTACCTGAGCTATTTAACCCCTCTTTAATGCGTGTGTTCCTTGTAAATTCAACGCGAAGATAAATGACCGCCCCCAGAGAGATTTTAGGGCCAAATTCACCCGATTTAGATAGAATTACTATTGCTACCCTGTACTACTCTGCTTGCATTATTGTATCATTGTTGTTTACGAAAGAATTCTACCCAATACAACTGTTATTTACCGTTGCCACTTGTTTCACTGTCTCCCCCAGCCCGTAGGATTTGAGCTTATTTCAGGGATGCCACACAAACGCCTCAGAGATCCTACCACCCTGATGATAGTATCCTCCGCTCTGCTGACCATTCTGAGCTACTTTGTCGGCAGAAGGTAGGCACCTTAGGTAGGTGTATCTAACACTGGCTACAACGTGGTGCATTTTTGCGTTTTGGCGCCAACACTGGCATCCCAACTGAGGGACATTTTTTTCTTTTTTCCTCAGCACCCTGAGCTCATCTCTTCACCGGCCAACGGGGAGGCATATTTTTTCCTTTTTTTCCTCAGCTTTATTGGTCCAGCATAACACCTAATAATCACCAATTGCAAATAATATTCTTATGGGCCGGAATGTGTTCCCGCGCACAATTCTAGAAGGTTCGGTCGATTGCATCTTTCCAGCGACGCGTTGATAGCGGCAACGGTGACTTTGTTCCGGAACCGTTTAAACCGCAACGGCAGCGATTTTCTTCAACATTCAGGCGGGAATATTTTTTATAAATGATGAAATGTTGTTTTATACCTCTTTCTTCCCATAAACACTTAGGTACAATGTGTCATACCTACATAACAGTGCGGTTACTTTTCCCCGCGGATTGTGAAATTTGTGTTTATAAAAAGAAGTGAATCCTTATCAAATTAAAGGTGTGAAATCAAGCCACGCGACATTACGGTGTTTTGGGTACGTCTGTTTGTTTGTTACGGCTAAAGTGACGTTTTTTGTGCTTCGACGAATAATAGTTTTTTTTCCAAAAAGTGTTTCGTGAAAATGAAAATTTATTCTCAAAGCAAGAGCCGTCGGCCACTTTTTTCATCAAAATACGTTTACACCCCGTGTTGTTTTTCTCTCTCAAGAAGTGTGAGCACTTTTTGAAAAAGTGAAATTCTTCAAATAGTGAACAGTGAAATCAAAAACAGTGTTTTTCTAAAGGCTTCCTTTGGCAATTTTTTTTCCGAAAACAACATTTGTAATTTTCATCGTGTTTTCCAATGGTGGTTCGTGAAAAAAAAACAAAACTTTTCTAAGGGCCGTCCAGGCCGAATTTTTTTCCATAAAGTGAACACTTTTAGAAGTGAAATTGTGAAGTTTACAAAAGTGCTTTGTGAAAATTAGAATATTCACCCCGAGAAGGAGACCGCTGCCCAATTTTTTCAAAAAATCAAATACTTTGAAAAAATTTTAACAAAATTTCAAAAGTGCTTATTTAAAACACAAAAGAGCAACTTTATAAGGACCCCCTTGGCAAATTTTTTTAAAATTTTGGATCCGAGAATTTAAAAAAAGATTTTTTTTTTTGTTTTTTTTCTTTTCTACTCATCGCCCAGCGAAAGAATTTAAGTTGTCACGCCGTCCATCACCTGCACCAAAATGGAATCACAAAGAGTGATAATCAAAACTTTCAGACATCTTCAACTTACAAAGGCATCGACAAAATCATGCACGATGCACTGTTAACATGGCAATCAACAAGTACATTGGTCACAAGCTATAAGAGCTATCAAGCCCAAAAATATGTACGCAAGAAGTGGACACACCCCACAGGTCGTGCCACCCAGGAGGATAAAGGAGATACCACAAGTCGCGCCTAGCAACAAACGTCTGCGCGCGACATTCTCGTTTGCACACGCTAGCCGCAAGTTTGCATCACAGCACTGTTCGCGACTTTTAACCCCTTGGAGATACATACAAAGAGTATTATGTGTAAAATACATCGTAAACTAAACAGTGGCGTCGTTTACACAAAAGTCTACACTTCACAGAATTATTTCTGCAATACCTACTCGCTCGCAGCGTGTATATGATACAAGAATTACACCCCGAGATAAGGAGATGTGGCATAAGTCCTCAAGCGTGAGGCAGGTCTCGAGTCAGCTTTCGAGCGATCTCTTGACAATGTTTTGTAAATAAATAAATATGCATATAACTGGCGTGTAAGGTGTCAATTACGCGTCCAGACCCCCATAAATAAAGCAAGCCCTTTATTTATTCTTGTTTGTAAATAAATGTACATTCATAATAGGTATATCCAAATGTCACGGTTGTACCAACTTCTCTTTTCCCCATCACGGCAAATTGCCAGCATTGTTTCTTTGTTCATTTTTTTTGCTCACCTGTTCTGAGGCGGATCACTTCGGAGCAGAGACACACCTTCGAGTCACGATATTCTGGGAGTCAAGAACCCAGACTAGCGTTTCTCAACCCCACACTGTGCAATGCTCATGTCATGTCACTTTGCTTTATTTTTTTGTTTTTGTTTTGTTTTGTCCATGGCCTCAGTTTCGGCCGCCCTTGCACATTTTTTATCTCATCCTCACATTCATCACATTTTACCTACCATGGTAAAATCTTTTTTTTCTTACCTTTCGTTTTTCGGCTCACCTTGAGTACGTAAAACCCAATAGTGGTCTCAAGCACGAAAGTCAGAAATGGTTACTTTACCTTTTTCTTGTACATATAAGTCTTTTTCAATTTTGTCCTTAAATAAAAAATTGATGGCGTCCTTTTCACCCGTGTTCAAATTTTTTTTCTCTCCCCAAAATTGGATATTGACACGTCTATTTTGGAAATTGTATTTTATAAAAACCTACAAGTTGGCATTTATAAGTCATACACAAATCCTTTGGCTCGTTCGACTAAAGTATGTAAAACCGAATCATCCGGTCTTTGGTTGCTACAACGAAACCACTGATTTGTTTCTTCTCTAATGTTACGTCACGTATGTTTTGTATTACACGTTTCAATACGAGACAGGTAAGTAAAACCTAACGGTCATCCTGATTCTCGAATTCAAATAATTGTAATTTTTAACGTAAATCAGCATTGATTTGTTCGATCATCGTTTTGCAATTATCACCTTTTTTTCTTTTCTAAAAATGGTTACACGTACAGTATGTAAAACCCTCCAGGTCTGTCTCTTTTTATTGCTCGGTAAGCAGAATATACTCTGCAATCACTTTTATGTCATTCTATCGTACGCCCCCGGGCTACGGGGTTAGTTAAATCTAACGAATCTTTATAAACAACATTAAAACAAATGTTGTTATCATTTATATTGCTGTACTTAAGCGCAACCTGTACGCGATAGGAGAGATCCTTACAACATCCACCATCATAGGAGAGATCCTTAAAACATCCGCCACCATACGAGAAGTTCGTTATAATCACTTTATGCTCTTGTCGTTCTTTTGGTCGTGTGTCATTAATTTGGCACGAGAACAGCCCTTTTTGGTTGTGTGTCATTAATTGGCATGAGAACCGCCCTTTTTGGTCGTGTGTCATTAAGTTGTCATGAGAACCGCCTTGTTTATAATTGTGTACTTGTATAATCTGTACACGAGACATGAAGACGTAATAATGCTTACCATGAATCGTGCGAACGAAATAATATTAACCCTTTTTGTGCGCACTACACAAAGTGGTCCACAACCTTTTTGCAAATTGTTCAACGACAATGCCCGTGGACTTCCTGTTTTGCCACTTCTTTCTCTAAAGGAAAGAAGCCCAGGAATACCTACTATCTCAAAAGGACTAGCTTGGCAGCTTTACTGTCAGCTATGGGGCATAGTGCCGTGGGAGTTAATCTAATGGGCACAAAACCACCAAACTCGTCATCTGGGAAGCGAATAAAAGAAATCCCAGGATTGTGAAATTGGAGCGAGGGTCTATCTTTTCTCACAATCAAGGAAAAGTTTTAAGTGACCCCTAATCTTTCGTCAAATACACGCGAAAGACTAGTCTCTTTGGTATAATGTGTATTCTTTCTCATCTCATTTTTTTTCTAATGTTAAGAGTCAGGAAACGTGCTGTTGGATTACGTTTCATCCTCACATAGAGTTTGAATGGGAAATTAGTTCAGTCCTTAGCAAGTTTCGTCACTCAACTCCCCTCCATCCATTTTCCCCTTCCCTCCCTCATGTTCTCATCATGCTATGAAGTGGAAAATCCGTTGTTGTCCATATTTCGCCCTCACTTGGAGTTCGAATCGGTACCTAACCAGGCACAACGGGCCTTCTATTTCACTCTCGTCACATGTTTCATCTTGGTTTCAATGAGGCAGATTCATAAATACTGGACACGTATGTTATGCACTTGGCGTACCATCTGTCTCTTATCGACAACCTTTATCCATGAATCAGTTTCGCTGCCTTGCCGTGACTCATTCACGACTTTGTGTCTTGTTCTTTGAAATTCTTCAAAAATGTTACCATTTTATGTTAACATAGGCCATGGAAGGCCGGTTGCTTTTCAACCAAAGTATTTTGTCACCCGGCAAAAGCCAGGTTATCCTAACAAAGGATACCTTTTATTTATTTTCAAAAAATGTAATTGTATGCTAGCTAGGAACCTCTCTCTCTCGTAATCTCTCTGGGTCACCGGTTATAACCTCATTTGCTATTCTCTGAACACTTTATTTCTCTCCAAACTTTTCTTCATTGGTCTCTAGGCAGGTAAACTTCAAGAATTTTGCTTTAATAATAATTTCTCCCGGATTTAAAAAGAAGCCCAGAAGGATGTCTCCATCGGCAGCCAAGCTGAGCTTCACTTCCTGGCAGCCTTCGCTGTGGTAACGGAGGTCCCCTGCCGCCATTTTCTACATATTTGTTCCTGAAAGCACCGACCATACCGCCCTTATGTATGTTGTCTTGTTGCGCCATTGCGAGCCGAGTTGTCCCGCTATATAATGACACTCTGGACTACCTCTTGTCTAGGTACTTTAGTTTTCCTTTTCACTTCTACCGCGTATGAACTGTTTATTTATTTTTTAGTCACTTATATTTTTTTATCATGGATATATATTATTTTGCTGTTTTATTTTATTACTATTACACGGACATGTCTGAATCTCAAATTTTTGCATAAATTGGTCCTGTAGCAAATCAAATAATTTACGTCAACAGTTTTGAGTCACAAAATTTAACAATTTTGTCAATAAGATTACCATCGACAAAATTGAACTGAATCGACAATTCTATAGAATTAACTATCATTCACACATACGAAGGTGAATTCCGCTGGCTTGTAAAAGGTCATTTTCTAGCTCCAGATGACACAGCCATTAGGTTTTAAACGTGCCTCTTGATTTCTTTTAAATCGCTGTATAGGTTCTAAATAATAAGGGGAAAACCACTTTTCTCTCTAGATTTTGACACAAGTCAATTTTTTGATACATTATAGTTATAGACACTTGAGGTAATCCAACCGCTTTCCCGCCCTGGTATAAGTAACAGATGGTTACTCCTTCAGAGCTCTCACAAGGACTCTATTTTTTTGATAAACGAATTTAAACCCTCAAATGTCCCTGTAAAACAGGAGTTTAAGTAAAAATGGGGTGACGGGTTGGTGTAATGAATGATGAACATTGTTACGATATACGAAATGCCCCCTCTCAAGTTAGAGCGCACGCCACTGTGTAGACAAACAGTTGCGCTTTCTCTCCGCTCTCGGCGGTAGAACGCGAGCCACGGCCGACCGGCTGGCAGCCGCGGCCCGCCATTCTGCCTCCGAGCTCGCTTCGAGCGCACGTGTACGTGAACCATGTTGCACTGTTGCGGAACATTCTGCGAAGCCGCCATGGCGGTTGTGTTTTGCATAGTGACTTGCGGGAATGCCAAGAACGGCTAAATTCCCTCCACATAAGCGAATCTCCAAGAGACCAGGCTGCTGCTGTGAGTACCTGAGCTATTTAACCCCTCTTTAATGCGTGTGTTCCTTGTAAATTCAACGCGAAGATAAATGACCGCCCCCAGAGAGATTTTAGGGCCAAATTCACCCGATTTAGATAGAATTACTATTGCTACCCTGTACTACTCTGCTTGCATTATTGTATCATTGTTGTTTACGAAAGAATTCTACCCAATACAACTGTTATTTACCGTTGCCACTTGTTTCATTGTCTCCCCCAGCCCGTAGGATTTGAGCTTATTTCAGGGATGCCACACAAACGCCTCAGAGATCCTACCACCCTGATGATAGTCTCCTCCGCTCTGCTGACCATTCTGAGCTAGTTCGTCGGCAGAAGGTAGGCACCTCAGGTAGGTGTATTTAACAACATGACATGTCATACATACAGAGAATATGATTAATATTATTTTACAAAAGTCTTACAGTTATCGTCAATTGATGTCTGTACGTTTTGCATTTTTTGAATAAATTACTTCTTAAAGAAGGTAGGACTCTCCATTAACATTAACATTGCGTGGTTTGGATGCCATCAACAGACGTTCGGTATAGACGTACAAACTAGACAATGTATTTAAAAATAAAAATCGAGTACAGTTTACACGCGGTAGAAGCGAAACTTTACCAAAACACAATTTCAACCAATATTTGAAAAGTGAGGTCATAATCAAAGCGACCAATGAGCGCAGACATCGCGCAGACATCGAATAATTTCCGTTTCATATCCCAACCAATAGGAGCCTTTAAAAGTGACATCATTATCAAAGCGGCCGATGAGCGCAGTTCATGCGTCGCAGGTGCATGGTGCAGGTGTAGGTGTAATCGTCATTTCCGTTTCATCCGAAATCCAAATCACAGCCGTGCCATAGAAATTTCGCTTAAAAAAACAATACCTACATATTCCAACATAATATTTTCTTTTAATAATCTTAAAAGTTGTACTAGTTTTGCAGAAGAAAATAAGGGAACTGAGAAATATACCCAATGTCTGATGAAAGCGATTATGAAAATAACCCCCGTTGAGGGAATAAACTAACTAAATGGTAGACCTCAATTTATATTGCACAGAGACCCGTTGAAGAATAAAACAGGTATGTACGTGCGCCGGGTGATAAAGTCGGCTCTAAAATGGATTACCTATTGTTGAAAGCATTATATAGTTTGAGGAATATCTCTTTTGTTTTTTTTACATCACGTATCGTATAATTTAGGTAATACCAGAAACACTACTCGGCAACCGACTGCACTAAAAAAAACCGTTACTATATCTATCTAACCGTTACTATACTTTATCTATTCAACTCTCCCCCTCTCGATTCCTCTACTTAAAAAAATCCTGGCTGCAAACGAGCGGCGAGTGCGTTTTACTGGAAAGAGCTACAATAAAATGTACGAGGCATGTTCACAAAGTATATATACTGTGACCATAACGGGCTATGGATTTTGTTTTTGGGGGTTGGCAGCACTGAGTGCTCGGGTCTCCTGACCAGAGCAAGAATCGCAGGAACATGATAGTAAGTAAACTAACGTTATAGTATCCAGCTGCGTGAAAGATGTCGCCAAAAATTCCACCATGTGCTGTTAACCGCTTTTTACTCATGGAAGGAATAACGCCTACAAGAAAAAATATGAGAATTTCTGAGCTCTATTGTGACTGGAGATGATAGTGGGTGACTCATTACACGCCTGGAAAAAAAAAAACAGTCGAAAAAATGGCGTCACAATTCCCCATCTGCCAAAAAATTCAAAACCACAATTTCGGGCAAAAAAATCATTGCTTAAGTGTTTTGGGACCGAAAAGGCATCATTTTGGTTGAATTTCTGCCTCAAGCGGAGACCATCAATTCATAACAATATTGTGATATCCTTAAAAACTCAAAAAGAGCATTCAAAACAATAGGAGGGGAATGCAAAGAAGCGAGTTTGTTTCACGAAAACGTTTTTCCTCACATAGCCTTAGCCACCAATACGCTCTTGGTTTGGTTGGGATGTTTTGAACCACCCCCCGTATTTCCCCGACTTGGCGTCTTCAGATTATCATCTTTTTACCTCCCTGAAGGCATTTATGGATGAAAATAAATTTTCAACCGACTAGCAGGCGCAGAAAGAGGTTCTGAAGTGGGGGAAGGAGCTGGCGGGAGAAAATTTCGTGAAGGGTATAAAGAAACTTGTGCCACGGCTCAACTCGTTGAACGGGATGGCGATTATCAATTATGACCTCCGTAGTCCAGTGGCTAAGACTCTTGACTCACATTCCGGAGGTCGCGGGTTCGAACCCGGCATGCGCAAATAAATTTTATTTGATTAATTTGTGTTATTTCACAATTAATTCATTTAAAATAATATATAGTATATTTGCGGCATGTTCCAGAGTGGAAGATACTATTAGTATCGCCCTGGTGTAAGACCACCATTCAGAATTGAAACGTTCCTTGAAAATGGCTTTAGCCGTGTTTAGTGACCAGATCTGAATAGCCAGGTACTTCCCAACCTTCCTCTTCCCCACCTCCTTCCCCTCCCCACTACCTTCAGCCTCACAACATACCCCAATTGGGGATGCCATAGTCTCACTGGCTCCAGACGGGAGCAGTTGAGATTCTTGTGCGCTATTCACTGTAAAAAAAAAAAAAAAAAAAAAAATGTCATGTAACTTCAAATACACATTTTCTAAAAAAATATAAAAACACACCTGTACACTTACTTCGTGAACATCCCATGTATTTAAGTTTTGCACGACTTTGTACTACCTCTACCGTCTTGCATCACTTAATGACTCAATGCTGGGAGAAGACGGATGATGTCCGGTTAAAACCATAGGTATAATATCTGAGTGTTCCTTGAAAGGGCAAAAGGAATATTAAGAGACACGATCGCTCCGTGGTATACGGGGGACCCTAATAACAGTAGTAACCCCCCTTCGGGTGATTTTTACCTTCAGATACGCAAAGGTTAAAAGAACGTACTGGTGGAATCTAGTAATAAATTTTAGTATTTTTGCATTTACGCGTTGAAATTTTCAGAGCCATACCAAGAGGAATGCGATGAATAACCCGTTTGGAAGGAACAATGCTGCCCGAGAAATCTCTTCATTGAATGAAGGAATTTATCACGGAATATATCATGTACTTTATCAATATCACAAAGGTGTTTAAATAATCATAATTATTCTGAAATTGCCAACACATTTTTGAAACAAATAATTCTTTTGATATAAATAAAGGGTTATAAATTTTACACACAAACCAAGCGGATTTACAATTAGATAACTTAGAAATTAGAAAAAGTGTTAATAGTCAATTTAATATCACATGTTTTAAAAATAGCCATCTCTTAAATTTATTCATATTCATATTAATACTTACGCTCATAATATTTTTTTTTGTTATTCAGACATCTCGATTATTATTGTTTGTTCTAAAAGTTTCTATTACATCAATGTAATTTTTACATAATATTCTAAAATAATGTTTGTATTTCATTGTATATAATGTTTTTTATGGTACTTTTAAGTAATTAATCACTATTCTCTAGAATATTTTTGTCTATAGTTCTTATTTGTCTACACCTTCTGGTTTATCTTTTTTTATTTTCTATTAATGTTCATCTTATCCCGAAGAAGAAACATGTAGATGACTTTAATTAAATAGTGGTGTTTTACAATTTTTTTTTTTTAATTTAATTAAAAGTAATGCTACAAAGAGAATTTGCAAGGATTGAAGAAGAAAGAATAATTAATAGTTTATGGAGAAATACGTCTTTAGAAAAATAACACCAATTATTCTCGTGGTGTCATGGACCAACCGCCAAGAAAGTAGTGACTTTTGGAGTGATAAAATATGATATTATAATAGTTGTATTAATGGCTTAATTGAATATAATCGGCTGAAATTCTGAGTAAACCGAAGAAAGCGTTCTTACTTTTGTTAAATAGATATAATTTAGTTGAATATTCACTCACAATACCACCGTCAATATTCCATTACAGATTCTTCGAAAGCTTCCTTTTGAAAACTTTTTGATTGTTATTTTAAATGTTTGAAGTCGTATGATTCTCTCATCGAGGCCACAAAATATAAATTATTTCACATTGGAACTTCGGAAAGTGGTATTCATTTAGCCTAAATTCATTTTATAAAGTGTAGAGAAGCTTTTTAATTCTAATTTTGTTGAAATCAGTGATTGTAATTTGGACTTTTCAATTATATGCCCTTCACAGCGTAAAATATATTTTCTGAGATTCCACAACATTTTTTCACGCTAAATAATATTTTCTCTTAACGGGTTTTCGTGATGTCATTTTAAGATATAACAGTCAATAAAATGCGAGTGCTTTAAACAAAAAAAATATATATATACACATATTAAATACTAGAAAACAAGTCGAACCCCTAAATAATTTTCTCATTTGTTTAATGAAAGGAGGAATTATAAGAATACATGTGAAGTATGCTGGTTCATTGGGATCCAAATTAATTTTCCAGTCAAATGGCGTTAAATGGTAAAACAGCTTTTCTGAATTGTATAATATGCTTTTGAGATAACCACACCAAGCACACTTTGAATTGAAGAACGTATTTTTGTTAGTCAAAAGAAGGCGTAGATTGTTAAACTTCAAGAAGATTAATTAAAGCGAAAAATGGATTTAGAAAGTTGGGATAAGGTTTGTATACAGATACGTGACAAATTATAAATTGTCACCTACTTACAACCCACAACATGTAGTCAAATAATTCAAATAATTTTCAAGAATAATTTATTCACAAACCAAATGTAGTTTAAAGGTGGATGATGATGATAAAACAGGACTTGTTTTTGTAAATGAATCAGTTATAATTTAATTAAATGAAGACAATATAAGCGAAACTCAATCGAAAATCTGAAATCAGAAAAATCAGAAAAAGATATTCATTTAATTAATATTCATAAGTAAAAGTCAGCCTTCCGAAACTCACAACTTGATTATTCACAATTGTTTTCAAACATGTAACTGCAACCCTTTAGAAAATGTAGTCAGCATCAAATACCTTGGTGTAAAAATAGATAAATTCTTGAGATGGAATGATCATGTTAATATGTTAGTAAATAATACTAGGAGACTTACCTATATCTTTAAAGAACTGAGACATATACTAGACAAAGAAAAATTAAAAACTGTTTATTTTGCAATAATCCAGTCTCTGCTTTCTTATAATATAGTGTGCTGGGGATCCTGCGCAAAGACTTATATAGAACCACTTAATATTGCCCAAAAAATGATTCTTAAAGTTATGTTCAAGAAAAAAATTAAATATCCAACTCATTTACTTTTTAAGGAATGTAATGTAATGAACGTAAAACAGTTATATATTACACAAACGCTTTGTAGATTTTTTAATAATATTAATATTGCAGAAAGAACACAGCAAATTCGGACTACGAGAATTGGCTCTGGTCTGAATTTTATGGCAATTGAAACTAAATCTTCTTTTGGTCAAAGAAATTATTTTTATCAAGCTCCACTCATATTTAATAGCCTTCCAGAACATATAAAGTCATCTAATTCCTTGTACACTTTTAAAAAGAATCTTAAATTATTTGTGTTAGTCGAGGATTGCCAATTAATTTTCTCTACTTTGTCCTTTCTAAATTATTAGCTAAGTGAGTATGTTTATGAAAAAAGCTAAAATAATTTTTATTTTTGTTTAAACTGTTTTTTTTTCATCTTCCTCCTGCCAAATCTATAGCATGTTAAATTATATACATATATTTATTATTTACAACTTAAAAAAAAAATCCTTAAAAAAATCCAAATTTTTATTTATAAAAAAAATATTATTATAAATTTAAAAAATATTATTATAAATATTATTATAAATATTATAAATTCTTATAAAAAAAAAAACAAATTTTTATTTTTATTTTATTTTGTTTTAAATCAGATCTCAAAACTATGGTCACCCTAAAAGTCTACATTAATGTACTTACTACCTAGCGCCAACAGTTTAGTAGGTACCCATAATCTCAATCTGTAAGAAATACAACAATATTGTTCTTTCAAAATCTGTATAATTTTGTGTTATTTTGTTAACTTGTATAATTATTGTTAACCTCAACACAGGCTTGTCCTAGTGAGGTAACAAATGGTATTGTAAACATTTTTACCTACAGTGTAAAAAAACAATAAATAAATAAATAAATTAAATATTACAATTTGAGGTTTTACTCATAAAGTTAAAATAAAAATAAAACAGTTATAATTACGCCCTTCTTCTTCTTCTTCAATGGCGCTACAGCCCATTTCGAGCCTTGGCCTCCTTCAAAATAAGCCTCCACCGCCCTCTGTCCTCGGCCGTCGTCTTCCAATCTGCAACATGGAGTAATCCTCTTGCATCCTTCCTGACATCATCCTCCCATCTCAGTCTAGGTCTGCCCGCCTTTCGTTTACCTCCCGGGTGTCCTGTCAGAACCTTCTTCGGTACTCGTGTGCTTGGCATTCGGTGCACATGTCCGGCCCATCTTAATCTTTGGAGTCTTAAATGGGTGGAGAGTCTGGGAGCTTGGTAAATATCATAGAGCTCATTATTGTGGCGGATTCTCCATGCCTCTCCCTCTCGCACCGCTCCTAAGATTCTTCGAAGTACCTTTCTTTCGAAGATGTCCAGCCGTTCCGCTGACTTTGCTGTCAGTGTTCCCGCCTCACATCCATAGGCCAAGACCGTTCTGATAATTGTTTTATATAAGGTTATTTTGATTTTCCTATGGACGTTTCGGGATTTGAACACTGGCAGCAACGCGAAGTAAGTTTTGTTAGCGGCTGTAATGCGCTTTCTTACTTCTACTGGGTCTTCATTGTCCTGCGTTATGATGGAGCCCAGGTAGGTAAACTCTTCGACCACTTCGAAATTATAATTGTCTTTAAATTTCACTTTGTCTTTTATTCTGCGGTGAGGGGTTCTGGTTTGCATCATGATTTTTGTTTTATTTTCATTGATTTGCAAACCCACCTCTCTTGCCGCGGTCTCCAAAGGGTCAAACACTTCTCTTACAGCCTGTAGGGATCTTCCGACAATGTTAAGGTCATCTGCGTAGCCAACTATTTGATTGCTTCTGTAGCAGATGTTTGAGTCGGTACTGATCATTGTCTTCCTCACGACGTGCTCCAGTACAATATTGAAAAGGGTGGGTGCTAAGCCATCACCTTGTTTCAGCCCCTGGGAGACGTTAAAATCCTCCGTTGTTTCACCTCCTATCCTTACTCGACACCGTGATCCGACCATTGTTGCTTTTACAAGCTTGACTATTTTGGGCGGTATTCCAAAATTGAGGAGTATTTCATATATTTTCTCCCTATCTATACTGTCATACGCCTGTTTGAAGTCAACAAATAGTTGGTATATATCTATATCGAATTCCCAGCATTTTGTCAGGATTTGTCGAGTAGTGAAGAGTTGATCAGTGGTGGATCTCCCCCTCCTGAACCCTGCCTGATATTCTCCTAGTAAGTTTTCTGAGTAATATTCTAGTCTTTCTTTCAAAATCATTGTGAAAATTTTATACGCTGTACAAAGTAAAGATATTCCTCTGTGATTTTCACACTTCAATTTGTCTCCCTTTTTACTTCTTATAATTACGCCCTAATGCCCCTAATGCCCCTTTTTTCTTGTCTTATAATTACGCCCTAATGGCGTGTAATAAAACTTTAAAACTAAAACAATAAAGAAAATATAATGTAATAAAACAAAATGTAACAACAAAAGCATATACTTTAAAATAAAATACATTGGTAAAAATGATAAGAAGTCTCACAAAAAAAGATATTCAATATAAACCAAAATTGCAGAAATTATCCACGACTATTAATGTCTAGATATATAAAAGAATTGGAATATACAATGTTTATACATACGTTGGTAACCCGAGCGACCAGAATATGTGAAGAACCTAAAATCGGAGCAGAACTTACAAACGTAACTGTTACTCGGCAAGGCAGACAAGGCAAATAGTAAGAATGAAATCTGCACCAAACGAAGAGAGAATTGAACAAGATTCAAAAGGCTGTGCTTTCCTACATTATGTTCACAATGTGAAAGACAGAATTGCCAGACTTGAGGAAAGAGAGCATCAAGACTGTTTTCGGAACCACAACTTAAATACATAATATATAAGACCTACTGAGTTCTAAAAGACCAAGTGTCCAGTGGAAACAGATGGAGTGTATAAACTCAGCTATTCCGGATGTGACAAGGTTTATGTAGGCCAGACATAGCGGACGATCTCCAAAAGAGTTTCAGAAAACTTTCGTGCTTGTGGTTTTCCAGGGTGCTCGGCCACCCTAGCAAATCGGCAATCGCCGAGCACTTAATCGAAACCGGCCATTACTTTGGATTTTTTCCTGAAGTCCTGGGAAGACCTAATACCCATAGAGCACGCCTGATTACGGAGGCAATTGAAACCCACAAAAATCCAATAAATATTAATAGAGACGACGGAGCTAAGCTCAATAGTTCTTGGTATCCGGTAATTGTCCGGCAATACACCAATCTGGTAATACACCAAAGTTAAACGCAGAAAACCATTGTGAAGTGTACTGTAATACCAGCTCGTAGTGGAGTGGAGCTGACAGCACGGTATCGCTTCTAAGTACATAAGCACACATTTCACCACTAACAATTATACATCTGCCCTGATGGTGGACACTAACGCTGTCCGTAACGTTGGTTAAAGTAGGAGGTAGCGCAACGCGGCAAAACACTCTAAAAATAAATAACAAAAATGTTTATACTGGCTATTCCGTAAGGTGAAATGTATCTCCTAGATCAGAATATTTATTTCAGAGATTGTGAAGTCTCGGAATCGGGGAATTTTGGTAAGAGAGGACCCTAGTGTTGTAAAATTAGACAGGTAGTAGTAAATGTCGGCAAGATCTTTTGGGAATATGGATGTAAATTAATTGACGTAATTCAGGAGGGTCAATTTTGTAATGCAGTATTTTATGTACATAATAATATTAAATCTGTGTTAATTGTGGTGAACGTATGTCTTGTGGTATGAAAGAGACATGCGTATATGAGTGAGACAGCATGAGGAACATATGAAAAGGTGTGATTGTTGTCCATTGTTTTCTTTACCATCAGACTTCCTACGAAGCACCATTGTAACCCATCTCGGAATAAACGTAACTATACTACCTAAGTCTTATTTTTTGCATCATACCCGAACTAAGATCATCACTATCAGAGGAATCTGGATCCATATAACGGAGTCCAGAATATTATGGGATAACCAGCCACGGTCATCACATTGGCGCAGCCTAAAAAGGAAAATTTACGCAGCAACATCCCGAGATTGAGGCTACAGTGGTCAACCTGTGATCGGGCAGAATAAGGCCAGATCACGACTCCACATCATTGCGGAGCAAGGAAGCAAGAGCAGCGGAATCGGCATCCTAAGAACACCAAGGCGCTGGATAAGGGTATTCAGTGCCGTGAACCTGAAAGCAATATTCTCGTAAGGCGGGAATACGGAAGTCCAGATCTTCAAGAGAAGAGCAGGGCAGGTGTAGACCTCACGGAAGGCGCATTAGAAGGAAGACCAGGGTTCAGGAGCCAGGAGACGGTCCGCGGAAGGGCAAGATCGGAGGCAGCATCAAGTCAACAGAGTCGTGAGTTGAGTGCTGTTTGTTAATTCTTTCTGCTTTTTATTGATTACATCTGTGTGAAGATGGAAGGAGGGGAACTGCCCAGGTTTTGTCATTTGAGGGACAAACTGGAGACATTCGTGTTACAGCACGAACAGTTCATCCTTGTCAATGATGACAAAATCAATTTGGTTGAGAAAAAGAGAGCGGTCTTAATGTCCCATTTACACACAGAGACAATAAATTTATTAATTGATTTGTGTTTTTCAAAAAAAAATACAGATTTCACGGTCGAAAATTTATTGTTATTGTTAGAGAATCATATTGGGATTAAAAGGAATGTGTTCAAGGAACGGGAATTTTTTTTTGCTGCGAAACAAAAAGAGACAGAATCCGTTAATGACTTCATAGCGCGTTTACGAAATCTAGTTAGATTTTGCAAATTCGAAGACAGACTTGAATATAATTTAAAAGATGTTTTTATCACCGGTCTTCGAGTTAGTCGTATTAAAGAAAAAATATTCGTGGAAGCTGAGAATTGAAAAAAGTTTTAGAATGTGCTATCGCGATGGATTCGTTCGATGTAATTAATAAACTAATTAAAACGGAAAGTGTAGATTTGGTTTCTAAAAATAAACGGAACGTTTTGTTACCGGAAAACAATCCGGCGGGAAGACATTTTTCGAGACCTACGAATAAGAATGTAACATTGTTCAAACTGAAGTCCATGGAGCAAACGAGATGTAAACATTGCGGAGGTTATCATGAATCGATAAATTGTAGATTCGAAGAAGTGATTTGTTTTAAATGCAAAGACAAAGGTCACATGAGTAAAGCATGTCGCGAATTTATGAACAAAGTTATTTCTTCTGTGCATGTTAATACACAGGAAAGTAAAAAAAAAGTTGTGGATAAATGCAGTGAACTGTGACCCAATTATGTGCAAAATCCTAGTGAATAATGTTAAATTAAACGGATTATTGGATATGGGGGCGGCAGTTTCGATATTCAGACATAGATTATGTTACACACTTCAAACAGTTGGATTTAAAATCAAAAGATTTAACCTTAATGGGTTACTCTAACTGTAAGTTGAATTTATTGGGTTGTATTTCATTATTAGTTGATTATAACGACTATAGAGAAATGTTAGAATTTTGCGTAATAAAAAACGGAACAACTACTGTTCTAGGTCGTGACTTTATAAAAGAAATTAGTATTGGATTCACGGGGTCACAATCGATTTCATCCCAGGAGGGTAGTAAATTTTTTTCTCACAATGTATTTGAGAATGATAGAAGTGAATTAGATAAATTAATTTGAAAATTCCCGGAGGTTTTTTCTGAGAAACTAGGAAAATTTAATAAAAATAAAGTGCATTTGAAATTAAATGCGGAACCAAAATTCTGCCATCCGAGGAATATACCTTTTCCTTTAAAAGCAATGGTGGATTCGTAATTAGGCCGTTTATAATCGGAAGTTATTTTAGTCCCAGTAAATTACAGTAAGTTTGCATCACCAATCGTTCCCGTTGTAAAAGGTAATGGAGAAATTAGAATTTGCGATGATTATGAGACACCAATAAATCCACAGCTAATGGTAGATAAATAGCCCATGCCACGGATTGAATGGTTGCTTTCTCAAATGACGGGTGGAATAATTTTTTCCAATTGACTTACGGCAAGCCTACTTACAATTAGAATTAATGAGGAAAGTCAAGAATTCCAAGATTGACTTACGGCAAGCCTACTACAATTAGAATGAATGAAGAAAGTCAAGAATTCCAAGATTGACTTACGGCAAGCCTACTTACAATAAGAATTAATGAGGAAAGTCAAGAATTCACTACTATATCTACTCATTTAGGATTGTTTAAATTCACGAAATCAGTTTGTGGAATAAATAGCGCTCCTGCTATTTTTTGTAAGACAATAACTTCGTGATTACAGGGATTGAAAAAAACTGTTGTATTTTTAGATGATGTAGTGGTAACGGGTGAAACAGAAGACGAACATAATGAGAATTTAAGAGCAGTGCTAAATAGATTAAAAAATTGTGGACTTAGCGTAAATATTCACAAGTGCATTTAACTTTTCTTGGGTTTGAATTTTCTAAAGAAGGAATAAAATCTTTGAAAGATAAAACTATCGCAATTAGTAAGGTTTCGCAACTTAATGAAATATCTGAATTATGAAGTTTCTTAGGGTTAGTGAACTTTTACAGGTCATTTGTACCAAATATGCCAAATGTGCATTGTTACTAGATCCGATATATAGATTATTAAGGAAAAATGTACATTTTGACTTTAATCAAGATTGCTTGGAAGCTTTTAATAAATTTAATAATAAAATTAAGTCAATTTTACGTAAGGATAGAGTGTTAGCTCATTATAATCCGGAAGTAACATTAGAGATTGTTACAGATGCTTCAACAAAAGGTCTCGGAGCGACACTTCTGCATTGTTAACCGATTTCTTTTGTTTCTCGGAAATTAACTGAAGCGGAAAAGAAATATTCAGTATTGGACCTCGAAGCAACAAAAAGTTTGGCGCTGGGATATTTGAACCTTAAAATTTCCACATCCTCGACATGATTCATGCACACCTGTGTATCAGAAGATGGCGGGAAGTATACACATCCTGTTATTAACTTGCCAGTATTTTTATTTTTAATCAGCACAAATATTTGTTCAACGTCACTGTTTTTATTTTTAAGCACCTTCGAAGTAATAGGTGTATCACAAAAACAAGACTCCAAATTACAAATCTTGCTTATTTTATACCAACTTACTTACTCACAAACAAAAGGACAACAAAGATTTCAGTGAGTTAGGACTACATATGTAGTTTCAATATACTTCAACAGATGTCGTTAGTATAGGTAGTTATATGTAGTTTTGAGATGTCTCAACAGATGTCAGTTAAGCAGTACATGTAATTATCAAAATGACGACTCTCGCCGTTCGTGTCTAATGCACGAACAGTTACGGAAATAGTCAACGATATACGATCGATAGTTGGGCTTCCTCAATGTCGAGTTCACTGGTTTCAGAAATATTTATCCATCGATTACAACAGAACGGACGTTTGGCCCAGTTAAATATTCATTGTAATTAGATAAAGTAACGTGTAATCTCAAAATAACGAAATATTTATAAAGTAACTTGTAATCTCAATGAACTCGATCATTATTGGAGATTTCCGAAAACATACCAATTAATCTCAATTACTGGAATTGAACTTTTAAATTTCTATATAATTCAATAAAGGAAATATTATATGTATTAATTAAGTACTCTATTATATAAATAAAGCCAATAAACATTTTATGTAATTAAATTTATGTAGTTATCACATAATTTTGAAATTCAGCTGAATTCATGGTGGAAAATAAAAATAAGTAGAAAAAAGTGGTTTTTAGTAAAAAAAATTCACATAAAATATCCATACATTCTTTACGCATCTTACAATTTCATCCACTGAGGTGATAAGTGATTACAACAATAAAACAAAAGAAACGCGCTAATCCAAAGAAAATTATAGAAACTATAAGAACACGTTGAAATATTATGGTTTTTCATAAGATAAACACTAAAGCAGGATGTTAAAAAGTCCACGCCTTGCAGTATAAGTATTTACTCCATAACGGTAAAGGTGTGAAGCGCGGAAAATAGAACAATGCGTGAAATGAAATGCAATTACAGTAAGGTAAAACTACATTAAAGAAATACTTACTTTCTTTTTGTTTTTCATGAGGTTGGCATCTCTGGAGTACTGCGCGTTTCCTGGCGCCCGAGAGCCCCACAGTTTGAGGGCCATGCGGGCGTATACACAAGTGATCACGCAAAGCGGAGTTAAGTACTGGAAATAAAACACCGTATATTAAATCATATTATCAAATTATTCGCATTTACTAAAAACTGCTTTGTAATGTTGGGTAAGAACGAAGCATTTTATGTATTGAAAACTTTTAAAAAATATATTCGCTAGACTAGACCTAGAGTGCGTGATATACATTTTGTAGGTGCAAATATCGATTTGATAGAAAACTGATGTCGCTAATTAATACTAAATTAATTAAATATAAGTCGTAAACGAAAATATGAAAGAGAACAAGATATGTTGCCTTCTTCTTCAATGATATATTACATTGATGGGAATAACCACTGGAGCAATTTTGGTCGAAAAATGGACCACTTTTATTTTTCTGGGATTGATAGCAGTCCAAAAATGGACCACATTTTCCTACCATTCGTAAAACATTTATTGTAATTATTTAAAACATTTCCTTGGCCAGCCGTTTATTTTATCACTGAGCTATTGAAATGTTTTATCTACTATGACCATAGATGTCGCCATTCCGAACTTCGTAGACTATTTTAGAACGTTTAAAAATAATTTTTTAAATAATTTTTTCTCTGCCGAATTTTCGATCAGCTGTTTAGGGATAAAATTAAGCCCTTTCTCCGTAGATATGCATCTTTCAGTATACCACAGACAACACACAGAAACCTAAAATATTCTACGTTGACTCGAATAAGTATTAATTGTTTTTGTGTTTAATTCGTAGAACTCCATTTTAATTTTTAGAAATTTAAATTAAATTAAATTTGATAATGTTATTATCGAGTTCTGCAAGTTTTTTGGTTAGTGTTTTAGTTACAGCTGTTTCGACTTGTAAGGTCATCTGTAAGACAGTTTTAAAATGACCTTACAAGTCGAAACAGCTGTAACTAAAACACTAACCAAAAAACTTGCAGAACTCGATAATAACATTATCAAATTTAATTTAAGTTTCTCGAATAAGTATCCCTCACGGTAGTTTCAAGTAAAAACAGTATTCGCGCGATTATAAACTTAACGATTTTTTTATATATATTTTTGTATAAATTCTACAAATATGAGATAAATTTTAAAATACAGGTTAATTCATTGGCTGTATAGAACTATAATAAATTTTTATATCCATCTTAAAATTCGAAGGTATGATTTTTTTAATGTTGGCGACCTTTTGGGAAATCTTGAGCAATCGAGGCAAATTTCGCGTGAATCGCTGATCGCTCCATTGGCCTTCAAAAGTTATAAAAAGAGAATTGTTCTGTATTTTTCTTTTTTTAAACAGGAACATCTCTTCGAATTTCAGTTTTGTTTTCTTCATTGAATGAAACGGAATTTTGGAAGTTTATTTATTTAACGGACTTACGTCCAATTTACAACAAAGTATCACGAAATGTGGAAATGAACATTGTAAGGATAAATAATGATACATGAAAGCAAAGACAAACAGAAAATAGAAGAAAATAGAAGTGTCAAGTTAAGTCAAGACTTTGCAAAAATTAGAGTTAACATAAAATATCTTCACTTGTTTAAAGAGCGACAGAAATCATTTAAGCGTATACCAAAAAAATTAAAGTCTTGACGTGAGTTGACCATTCTACATATTCTGGACAGTGGTGAATTATAACCATAATTAGTCGAGTGCTGATTGCGGAAGAGCAGGTCTTTATTTCTGAGTCTACGAGAAGGTATATTAAATGTGATGAGTTGTAGTAATGTAGGTGAATCGATTAAACAGTTGATAATTTTGAAGAAACAAAAGTTGAAATTAACCCACACCGACATCCGATCGAACTCTGATAGACTCGTTGTCCATCAATTTTGTGTCCATCACGCACACACGCATTCAAATTATGTAAATCAAAATAACCATATAATATTTAAAATACAAAAAATTTGCACGCGTAAATAAAAAGGTATTAAAACTGGCTCCCCTTAGGATTTTTCTAACTAAAATTACACCAATAACGAAAACAAATAAGAACACGTACTTATTTTATTTAACAAATGTGTTATTGTCACTCGCTTTATTGTCGTTCCATGTAAAAATATTAGGTCCTTACTGTGGTGAACGTATGTCTTGCGGTATAAGAGAGACATGCATGTATGAGTGAGACAGCATGAGTAACGTATAAAAGGGTGTGATTGCTGTCTACCGTCCTCTTTGCATTCAGGCTTCCTACGAAGCGCAACTGTACAATCTCGGAATAAATCTCACTAGTCTACCTACGAGTATTATTGTCAATCACCCTCAGGGGCGTGCACAGAGTTTTTAGTGAGCTAGAGTGCTAAAATTGAAAAATTCGACGTAAATTATGTTGTTGTAGCTGAAAATGATTTTAATTTTTTTTTTTTTTAAATTTTTTGTATGAAGATTTTTATCTAGCGTAGGCATACCTATAGGTATGCCTACCCTGAATAAAAAATCTTCACCCTGTATTGAGATCACCATCAAAGAAGATCTGGATCCATACAACGGAGTCCAGATGGTAATGTTGATAACCGGCCACGGTCATCACATTTGGCGCAGCCTATAAAGGAAGAAGATTTACGCAGCAGCCAAAATCACATTTGGCAGCAAACATCCCGAGATTGAGGCTACAGTGATCAGGTGATCGGGCAGGATCAGGCCAGATCACGACTCCACATCATTGCGGAGCAGGAAGAGCAAGAGCAGCAGAATCGGCATCCGAGGAACATCAAGGCGCTGGATAAGGGTATTCAGTGCCGAGAACCTGGAGGAGTATTCTCGTAAGGCGGGGATACAGAAGTCCGGATCTTCAAGAGAAGAGCTGGACAGGTGCAGACCTCACGGAGGGCGCATTAGAAGGACGACCAGGGTTCAGGAGCAAGGAGACGGTCCGCGGAAGGGCGAGATCGGAGCAGCAGCATCAAGTCAACAGAGTCGTGAGTTGAGTGCTGTTTGTAAAATTTTCTGCTTATTGATTGTATCTGTGTGAAGATGGAAGGGGGAGAACTGCCCAGGTTTTGTCATTTGAGGGACAAACTGGAGAAGTTCGTGTTGCAATACGAACAGTTCATCCTCGTCAATGATGACAAGTTAAATTCGGTAGAAAAAAAGAGAGCGGTTTTAATATCTCATTTACACACAGAGACAATAGATTTATTGATTGATTTGTGTTTTCCTAAAAAAATTACAGATATTACGGTCGAAAATTTATTGTTATTACTAGAGAATCATGTAGGTATCAAACGAAATGTGTTCAAAGAGCGCGAATTTTTTTTTGCTACGAAACAAAAAAGTACAGAATCGGTTAATGATTTTATAGCACGGTTAAGGAATCTCGTTAGATTTTGCAAATTCGAGGACAGACTTGAATATAATTTAAAAGATGTTTTTATCACCGGTCTTCGAGTTGGTCGTATTAAGGAGAAATTATTTGTGGAGGCTGAAAAACTTTCATTAAAAAAGGTTTTAGAATGTGATATTGCTATGGATTCGTTCGAGGTAATGAATAAGCAAATTAAAACGGAAAGTGTTGATATAGTAAATGTGATGACCGTGGCCGGTTATCTACATTACCACCTGGACTCCGTTGTATGGATCCAGATCTTCTTGGGATGGTGATCTCCGTACAGGGTGAGGTTGCCAATAATAATAGTGGGTAGACTATTTATGTTTATTCCGAGATTGTGTACAGGTGTGCTTCGTAGGAAGCGTAAATGCAAAGAGGACGGTAGACAGCAATCACACCCTTTTATACGTTCCTCATGCTGTCTCACTCATACACGCATGTCTCTTTCATACCGCAAGACATACGTTCACCACATCCCTCCACACTTAAATCCGAACAGTTACACAACATGAACTGATAATTTTTTACAATACATAAAATATTCCAATATTTACAATGTAAGTAATTCATGTTGAGTCGAGAGCTGAGTGCTGCCTTCATTGACTCATCTGTGTGTTCGTGGTCGTAGTCGGTCCTTCCAATTTCCCGACGTTGACGCCACTGGATCACTGGGGCTGGAATGAGAAGGAGAAAAACCCATTAGACTGTCATCCAGGCCAAAGCTGGAGACATCGTATTCATCATACGACAGTCTCTTCGTCTCAGACGCGACATAAGGATTGCTGTGTTTCTTTTCCCATGACACACATAATTTAGACAACTGATCAAAATGCCTTTTCCAAAACATAATTTTACCATTTAAATTTACCTCAATTATATAAAGTTTTTTTCCTAATTGTTTATACACTTTCCCTGGTACCCATTTATCATTGTTTTGGTCTCTGAAATCTCTAACCATTACCTTTTGATTAATCGAAACACCCACCGATTCTTTATTATTTCTTTTATAATAATATTTTTGATTTTCCTGACATTTAGACATTTTAATATTTGTTTTTTTCTTAATTCTATTATCCTTATCTCTCCCCCCTCTCGGTACAAAACTGTTTAAGTTTGACCTTAGTTTCCTTCCAAACATTACAACTGCAGGTTCTAAGCCAGTTGTACAGTGTGGTGCATTTCTGTAATCAATTAAAAAATTTCCTAATTTTTCCTCATAACCTGACTGAAACTTATTTCTTATCATCATTTTTTTTAAAAAATTTTTACACGTTCGAACCGCGTTTTCTGCTAGACCATTTGATTGTGGATGATTTACCGGAGTAGTTAAATGTTTGATGTTATTCATCTCACAAAACTCTTTGAAGTCCGCTGACATGAAAGCGGCTCCATTATCTGAAACTATTGTCTGTACACTCCCGAAATAACTAAATAAACCCTTTAATATTTTAATAGTGTTATACGAATTTGGAGACTTTACTTCTACACAGTCTAACCATTTTGAGGTTGAGTCAATAATTACAAGAAAATATTTATTTGCAATTGGGCCCGCATAATTAATATGCACCCTACTCCATATTTCTTCCGTTATAGGTAAATCTCTGTTATTTTTAAATAAACTTAGAATTTGAGTATCCAAGTCATTCTCTACGTGAACTGGTTCCTCATTCCCAATTAATTCTAATTGCACTTTACTTTTATTAAAACTACCCGCTTTCTCCGAAAAAACCTCCTGGAATTTTCGAATTTTTTTATTCACTTTACTTCTACCACTCTCAAATACACTATGAGAAAAAATTTCACTACCCTCCTGGGATGAAATTGATTGTAAATCACTTCTATCATCATCAAAACCACTATGAGAAAAAATTTCACTACCCTCCTGGGATGAAATTGATTGTAAATCACTTCTATCATTCTCAAAAACACTATGAGAAAAAATTTCACTACCCTCCTGGGCTGAAATTGATTGTTCATTTATTTCCCCATTATTTTTTTCTATTGGAACGATTTGTGACGCAAACTTACTATAGTTTACCGGAACTGAAATACCTTCCGATTGTAAACATCCCAATTCCGATTTAACCTTTGCTTTTAAAGCAAACGGTATATTTCTCGGATTGCAGAATTTCGGTTCCGCATTCTCTTTTAATTTCAAATGCACTTTATATTTATTGAATTTACCCAGTTTCTCCGAAAAAACCTCCGGGAATTTCCGAATTAAATTATCAATTACACTAGTATTATTCTCAACCATATTGTGAGAAACATTTTCACTTCCCTCCTGGGATAAAGTAGATTGTAAGCCCGTAAATCCAATATTAAACTTTTTAATGAAATCACGCCCTAGAACCGTAATTGTTCCATGTTTTACTACGCAAAATTCTAACATTTCCCTATAACCGTTAAATTCAACTGTTAAAAATGTTTACCTACCGAATTTTGTTTTTGTGACAAATTGTTCGATGTATTTTTAAATTTATTTACTAAATCAACACTTTCCGTTTTGATTTGCTAATTCATTACCTCGAATGAATCCATAGCAATAGCACATTCTATAACCTTTTTTAATGAAAAGTTTTCAGCCTCTACAAATAATTTCTCCTTAATACGCCCCACTCGAAGACCGGTGACAAAAACATCTTTTAAATTATATTCAAGTCTGTCCTCGAATTTGCAAAATCTAACGAGATTTCTTAACCGTGCTATATAATCATTAACCGATTCTGAACTTTTTTGTTTCGTAGCAAAAAAAATTTCGCGCTCTTTGAAAACATTTCGTTTGATACCTACATGATTCTCTAGTAATAACAATAAATTTTCGACCGTAATATCTGTAATTTTTTTAGGAAAACACAAATCAATCAATAAATCTATTGTCTCTGTGTGTAAATGAGATATTAAAACCGCTCTCTTTTTTTCTACCGAATTTAACTTGTCATCATTGACGAGGATGAACTGTTCGTATTGCAACACGGACGTCTCCAGTTTGTCCCTCAAATGACAAAACCTGGGCAGTTCTCCCCCTTCCATCTTCACACAGATACAATCAATAAAAGCAGAAAATTTTACAAACAGCACTCAACTCACGACTCTGTTGACTTGATGCTGCTGCTCCGATCTCGCCCTTCCGCGGACCGTCTCCTGGCTCCTGAACCCTGGTCGTCCTTCTAATGCGCCGGCACGCCTTTCGTGAGGTCTGCACCTGGTCTCTGATCTTCTCCTGAAGACCCGGACTTCTCCATCCACGCCTTACGTGTATGCTCCTCCAGGTTCTCGGCACTGAATAAACATATCCAGCGCCTTGCTATTCCTCGGATGCCAATTTCTGCTGCTCTTGCTCTTCCTGAATGTGATCTGGCCTGATGCTGCCTGATCACCTATTGTCCACTGTAGCCTCAATCTCGTGATGTTTGCTGCCAAATGTGATTTTGGCTGCTGCGTAAATCTTCTTCCTTTATAGGCTGCGCCAAATGTGATGACCGTGGCCGGTTATCTACATTACCACCTGGACTCCGTTGTATGGATCCAGATCTTCTTGGGATGGTGATCTCCGTACAGGGTGAGGTTGCCAATAATAATAGTGGGTAGACTATTTATGTTTATTCCGAGATTGTGTACAGGTGTGCTTCGTAGGAAGCGTAAATGCAAAGAGGACGGTAGACAGCAATCACACCCTTTTTATACGTTCCTCATGCTGTCTCACTCATACACGCATGTCTCTTTCATACCGCAAGACATACGTTCACCACAGTAAATAAATTTAAAAATAGATCGAACAATTTGTCACAAAGACAAAATTCGGCGGGTAAACATTTTTCTAGAAATACGGACAAGAATGTTACATCGTTCAGAGCGAGGTCAGTGGACCGAACAAAATGTAAACATTGTGGGAGTTATCACGATTCAGTAAATTGTAAATTTAAAGACGTGTTTTGTTATAAATGCAGAGTAAAAGGGCATATTGGGAAGATATGTCGCGGTTTAAATAATAATAACATTTCTTCAGTGTTCGTCAATACGCAGGAACATAAAAAAATGTTTCGGATAAACTCAGTATATTGTGAACCAATATTGTGCAAAGTTTTAGTGAATAATGTGGAACTAAACGGGTTATTAGACTCAGGAGCTGCAGTCTCGATTGTAACAGACAAAGATTATGTTAAACATTTCAAACATTTGGATTTAAAATCAAAGGATTTAACCTTAATGGGTTACGCTAACTGTAAGTTGAATTTATTGGGTTGTATCTTATTAACAGTTGATTTTAACGGTTATAGGGAAATTTTAGAATTTTGCGTGGTTTAAAAATGAAACAACTACTGTTCTAGGGCGTGATTTCATTAAAAAATTTAATATTGGATTTACGGGGTTACAATCTACTTTATCCCAGGAGGGAAGTTCTCACAATATGGTTGAGAATAATACTAGTGTAGTAGATAAATTAATTTGGAAATTCCCGGAGGTTTTTTCGGAGAAACTGGGTAGATTCAATAAATATAAAGTGCATTTGAAATTAAAAGAGAATGCGGAACCGAAATTCTGCAATCCGAGAAATATACCGTTTGCTTTAAAAGCAAAGGTTGAATCGGAATTGGACCGTTTACAATCGGACGGTATTTTAGTTCCGGTAAACTATAGTAAGTTTGCGTCACCAATCGTTCCCATAGTAAAAAGTAATGGGGAAATAAGGATTTGCGGTGATTATAAGGCAACAATAAATCCACAGCTAGTGGTAGATAAATATCTGATGCCACGGATAGAATGGTTCTTTTCTCAAATGGCAGGTGGAATAATTTTTTCCAAGATTGACTTGAGCCAAGCGTACCTACAATTAGAACTAGATGAGGAAAGTCAGGATTTCACAACTATATCTACTCATTTAGGATTGTTTAAATTCACGAGATTAGTGTTTGGAATTAATAGCGCACCAGCTATTTTTTGTAAAACGATAGCTTCATGCTTGCAAGGTTTGAAAAAAACAGCGGTATTTTTAGCGATATTGTTGTAACAGGAGATTCGGTAGAAGAACATAATGAGAATTTAACAGCAGTGTTAAATAGATTAAAAGATTGTGGATTTAGTGTAAATATTCACAAGTGTATTTTTAAGGCGTCATCAGTAACTTTTCTAGGGTTTGAAGTTTCAAAAGAAGGAATTAAACCATTGAAAGACAAAACTATCGCTATTATTAAAGTATCACAACCTAAAGACATTACTGAATTACGAAGTTTTTTGGGGTTAGTGAACTTTTACAGGTCAATTGTACCTAATATGTCAGTGCTACTAGATCCGTTACATAATTTATTGAGGAAAAATACACATTTTGAGTTTAATCAAAATTGCTTGGAAGCTTTTAATAAAATTAAGTCAATTTTATGTGATGATAGAGTGCTAGCTCATTATGATCCGGATGTAACATTGAAGATTGTTACAGATGCCTCAACAAAAGGGTTGGGGGCGACACTTTTACATTGTTACGATAATAATTTACAGAGACCAATTTCTTTTGTTTCTTGAAAATTAACTGAAGCAGGAAAGAAATATTCAATTTTGGACTTAGAAGCAACAGCTATTGTGTTTACGTTGAAAAAATTTTTTGAGTATATTTATGGAAGGGAATTCATTTTAGAAATAGATAATGAACAATTGTGTAGAATTAATGTAGAATTAATAACAATAATGTAGAATTTTTGGTGATAAGAAAGGTATCCCAGTATTAGCGTGTAACAGACTTCAACGTTATGGTGTAATTCTTTCGTCGTTCAATTATAAAGTACAGTACGTGAAATCGGCATTGAACTGTTCGGACTATTTGTCTCGCGTTCCTGTCGAGGAACCAGTTCACGTAGAGAATGACTTTGATACTCAAATTCTAAGTTTATTAAAAAATAACAGAGATTTACCTATAGATGTCGAGGAAATTAAATTGGAATCAAGTACAGATAAAATTTTATTGGAAATTAAACATTATCTCAGAACAGGGTGGCCAAATAAAATTAACAATGAGGATTCAAAATGGATTTACTGGATTAAACGGAATGAGTTATCCATAATTGATGATTGTTTTTTCTGGAATCATAGGCTAATAATTCCAGCAATTTTAAGAAAAAAAATTTTAAACTTGTTACATAGATCTCATCTAGGTATAGCAAAGATGAAAGGTTTAGCCAGAGGTATATTTTGGTGGCCAGGGATAGATGGAAATATTGAACTTTTAGCGAGAGGATGCGAAATTTGTTCAGAGGTTCAACCTTCTCAACCAAAGAACGAATTGACTCCGTGGCCTATAACTGAAGAAATATGGAGTAGGGTGCATATTGATTATGCGGGCCCAATTGCAAATAAATATTTTCTTGTGATTATTGACTCAACCTCAAAATGGTTAGACTGTGTAGAGGTAAATTCTCCAAATTCGTATAACACTATTAAAATATTAAAGGGTTTATTTAGTTATTTCGGGAGTGTACAGACAATAGTTTCAGATAATGGAGCCGCTTTCATGTCAGCGGACTTCAAAGAGTTTTGTGAGATGAATAACATCAAACATTTAACTACTCCGGTAAATCATCCACAATCAAATGGTCTAGCAGAAAACGCGGTTCGAAAGTGTAAAAATTAAAAAAAAAATGATGATAAGAAATAAGTTTCAGTCAGGTTATGAGGAAAAATTAGGAATTTTTTTAATTGATTACAGAAATGCACCACACTGTACGACTGGTTTAGAACCTGCAGTTGTAATGTTTGGAAGGAAACTAAGGTCAAACTTGAACAGTTTTGTACCGAGAGGGGGGAGAGATAACGATAATATAATTAAGAAAAAAACAAAATTTAAAATGTCAAAATGTCAGGAAAATCAAAGATATTATTATAAGAGAAATAATAAAGAATCAGTTGGTTTTTCGATAAATCAAAAGGTAATGGTTAGAGATTTCAGAGACCAAAACAATGATAAATGGGTACCAGGGAAAGTGTATAAACAATTAGGAAAAAAACTTTATATAATTGAGGTAAATTTAAACGGTAAATTTATGTATTGGAAAAGGCATTTTGATCAGTTGTCTAAATTATGTGTATCATGGGAAAAGAAACACAGCAATCCTTATATCGCGTCTGAGACGAAGTGACTGTCGTATGGCGATTACGATGTCTCCAGCTTTGTGCCGGATGACAGTCTAATGGGTTTTTCTCCTTCTCCTTCCAGCTCCAGTGATCCAGTGGCGTCTACGTCGGGAAATTGGAAGGACCGACTACGACCACGAACACACAGATGAGTCAATGAAGACAGCACTCAGCTCTCGACTCAACATGGATTACTTACATTGTAAATATTGGAATATTGTATGTATTGTAAATAATTATCAGTTCATGTTGTGTAACTGTCTTCGGATTTAAGTGTGGAGGGATGTGGTGAACGTATGTCTTGCGGTATAAGAGAGACATGCATGTATGAGTGAGACAGCATGAGTAACGTATAAAAGGGTGTGATTGCTGTCTACCGTCCGCTTTGCATTCAGGCTTCCTACGAAGCGCAACTGTACAATCTCGGAATAAATCTCACTAGTCTACCTACGAGTATTTTTGTCAATCACCCTGTATTGAGATTACCATCAAAGAAGATCTGGATCCATACAACGGAGTCCAGATGGTAATGTTGATAACCGGCCACGGTCATCACACTTACATATGAAATTGGCGTTTTGTATGGGAGGAACATAATGTCGAGTTTTTTTAAATATAATATATTTATTTAATCAAAGTATGTACCATTGATATCTATGCACTTTGCCATCTCATTGGTAGTTCATCGACCCCTTTACTAAAAAAACCATTCGGACGGGAATCAATAAAATCTTTGAAGGCGGTTTGGACTGCCCCATCGGAGTTGAATTTTTTCCCTTGCAAGAAGTTATCCAAATTTCGAAAAAAAATGGTAATCTGTTGGGGCACGGTCCGGAGAGTACGGTGAATGTCTTAGACATTCCAATTGAAGCTCCTCTAATTTGGTAGCCGTCTGTTGTGTAGTGTGTGGTCTAGCGTTCTAACGCGCGTTTGTTGATTTGCTTCACTCAATTCGTGAGGTACCCACCTTTCAAGCTTTTTAACTTTCCCAATTTACTTTAAGTGGATTAAAACAGTTTTATCACTAACACCGCAGCCTGCAGCTTACTCGGACGTGGTTTGCGATGGATCCGCTTCCACAATAGCCTTCAATTCTTCATTATCACCTTTGGTCTCCGGCCGTCCACGGGGCTTGTCCTGCAGATCGAAATTTCCAGAACGAAAACGTTGGTACCAAAAACGCACTGTGTTTTCTTTTGCGGCACCGTCGCCATACACATCATTAATCTTCGAGCTGTTTCTGCAGCACTGGTGCCACGGTGAAACTCGTACTCGTAAATAACGCGATATTTCAAGTTTTCCATTTTGTAAACTAAGTGACGCAAAGAAAAAAAAACAATTAAGGAAAAAACAAATGAATTATAATTTTCGAAACACAAATACGTGAGTAAATAGCTGTATAAATTTGAATTTGGAATTCCTAACCAAAGAGAAGATATTTGAGATCAAAGTTGTCTGTACGGCAAAACGCCAATTTAATATGTAAGGACCTAATAATTAAAAAAAATCCCAAAGTTTCATCAATTTATTTCAAAATGCTATTCGAAACTTTGGATTCATAAAGGTCTACATTTTACTTGTTTTGTGGTTAATTTTTGTATTTAAATATAAAGCGTGGTGTTTTCTCTTTCTAACACCGTTTACATAATATTTGGCACTATGATAGTAAAGGGAGACAACGATTTCTGTGAGATCTGCATGAGTTAGACTTTACGGGTTACAACCATAAATTATGCTTGAAAAGGTTAACACAAAAGATACAGAATCACCTTTTAGAGTGTAATTATGTATTTATTTTAGAAAATTATTGTCCACAAACCAATACTAAATTATTGCAGACACATAGCAGTTTCATTGGGCCTCGTTCATTTAACCTTCTACCACTACAAACTCAAATGATAAATAAAATGATAAAATATGTAAAAGAGGTAAAATTATGGTTGAATAATGTAGACATTGAAACGCTATTTCTATAAATTTATCCTTCCTTCTACAACACACTGTCTGTAACTTTCTAAACTGTAGAACAATATGTTTTCTGTTTAATTTTTTATAATAACTAAAAAAAAAAAAATCAGCATGTTTTTTCCATATTTTTATTTTAATTTTATAATTGCTTAAAAAAAAACCCTTTCACTTATTCTACCAATGAAATACTAACTTTATATTTTATATGTTTTTTAAGTCTATTTTATACTTTGGGTACTTAGAAATATAGTATTTTGTTTTAATATTACCCACACTCAGGCAGTGCCTTAGTGGGTTTTCATTTCTTGTTCATGCTATTTGTTATTATATATTATGTTATTATATGTATACTATTTGCTATTATACATTATATGTACAAAGAAATGAGAATAAATAAAGTTAAAAAAAAAAAATTTAAAAAAAATCGATATTTTAAAAAGCTGAATAAATTTCAATCTACATAAGGGAAAATTGACCATAAGTAGGGCACACGGATACGCCCATAACACTTATCTAGCAGTTTATCTCGCAAGTTGATAACTGTAATGTATTGAAAGAGATTCTATCGGATGCTGACAGACGAAAATGCTCCCAAATGATCATCTAGTCAATCCACGCTATGCAATTGCACTAAAGTATTATAAATACAAAACAATACAAGAACAACATGTCAACCTACCAGAGACCAAATGGGAAAAAAAAATCACCGATTCTAGATATTTTCATATCAGAGGGTTCGGCTCTGTGGAATTCCTAATTGAACCTATAAATCCTACTGATCCCTCAATGTAAATATTATTTTTACGCACCAGATTTAAATGTCCGGGTTAAATTTTCCCCACAGGAAAAACTAAACCCTTTCACACACTTCCCAAATGATCATCTAGTGAATCCACGCTATGCAATTGCACTATATAAGTATTATAAATACAAAACAATACAAGAACAACATGTCAACCTACCAGAGACCAAATGGGAAAAAAATTTCACCGACTCCAGATATTTTCATATCAGAGGGTTCGGCTCTGTGGAATTCCTAATTGAACCTATAAACCCTACTGATCCCTCAATATAAATATTTAAAAAATCTTTTGTAACCCTACACGTATTTAAAATGACTGATTTTTGCATTTTTATATATAAATTCTTTGACAAATCTAATATGAACGGGACTTGGAAGAATGCTGAATTTTTCAGGGAACACTTTACAAATTTTTTTTGGTTCCGTGAAAACTTAGGACAATCCAAATCAGCACACTCATGAAAGTGATGAAAAAATCTAGCGTATTATTATATTTTTAGATTAGCTCCACAGAGGAGGCTCTGAGGAAAACAATTCTCCTCAGGGCCTGTCATCTTTGGGGATACTGCGTGGGGGGTCTTTTTAGGAAAAGAAGGAGAATAAGGAAAAAAGGTGTGAGTGAAATCTTGAGATCAAGGCGATATTTCAAGAGAGTTCTACTGGAGTACAAAAGGTCTCCACCAGTCTCTCTTGGTCTCGCTAGACAGGCGCAACTGCTGCCAAGACCTGGACAAACCTCACACCATGAACCCGGGCCTCCCTGCTAAGTCATCAAAAATAAAAAAAACGACTTGGAATGACCTATGGCAGAGTGTTGGTTATCCAACAAACGGTTCCCAGGGTGGCGGTACCCGTACCCGCCTCCGAAATTGAACCTAACCTAACATAATCTATTTGACGTGTTTTTTTTCACTTTTCAATCCTGAGGTTTTTAGTTACCTTATCGTTCCTAGAATTTTGTTGGTTTTACAGTTCATTTTACAATTACTAGAATTTTGTCGGTTAAAAGTGATATGCAGAGAAGCGGAATTTTTCTTAACTCTCAGAAACTCTCTCGCCAACTGGGGCCGAATGTAGACCCCAAAATTACTATCTTTCATATATCTACTTAAGTACATGAAATATATTTTTAGTATTTTAGGTTTCCCGCGCAAAGGATTAATACATAATGTGCCGTATAAAAAAATGTGAAAAAATCGTTAATCGCAGGAAAAAATATTTTTTCAAACAGGAATAGATAATATTCCCTGCCCAATAAATTAATAAATAACAAAAAAATATGAAAAAGTGATTTCTACGGTTTAAAAGCCTCCAAAAAAATTGTATGGGGTCATCGGCCAACCCACATGTTTTCGGACGTTATGTTTGGCATTTTGGCCTGCGAGAGTTAACTACGAACTGACTTGTTCACAGAATCCAGCAGAGCATTCTACATGTTTTAAAGGCTCGAAAAGGTTGACCTTTTTGGACGTAAGTGCGACAAGGGTCAACACAGAAAAACCCTGTTGTCCTTTTCGGAACCCTTAATAAAGCTTAAAGAGATATCTACTTTCAAATTTACCGTGAAAAATGAATGTCCACCCTTCAGAATTCCGGCACCGTGATCCGAAATTGTGTAGTCGTAGTTTCTAGAGTAATTGCGTATTGATTATTGCTGGATACTTTTGAACCTTTGATTTGCAATAAGTCGAGAGAATTACGGGAATGTATATTGATTTCCATTGTTGCTGGGGTGCGTATACGGCAAAGTATTGTTCCGTACTCGGTAAAACAGAGGAAATGAAATGTGTTTCCTTTGCGAGGTAGGCGTTCCGGTAACTTCAAAACAAATTAGAGAATTTCTCAACATTTCATGACTTTTAACCCAATGTTTGCTTACATTATTTCATTTATGTACTTTTTATTTCTATCATAATTTTATTTATATTATTTCTTTATCACGTTAAAGTTGTACTTCCTTTATTTATTTATGTAAAGCCCTCTGGGCGAAAAATAAAATAATATAAAAAAAAATCAGAGTGAGCAGTTCACGCACAAAGAGGAGACCGATTATGCTATCTCATTCTTTCGCAGGCTAAATCCTATACATGTATATGTTTGTCTCTTTTTGGTGTGGCTATTTTTCGTTTCATCGAGTTTGAAATCATAACGGTGATAAGAAGTTTTTACTTAAAAAAAAACGTATTTCACCATGTTAATTCTTCACATTTAATTATTATCATAAAACACGGGATTCACAGTCAATATATATGACATATTCCCTAATATTTCGGTGTAAAGCCGAAGGCGACTGTTGAATTTAATTAAGTTAATTTGTAAATAATCGCGCTGCCTTTAATGATTTTGAAACGAGTAACATAGGAGAGAGAGAGAGCAAATATCTCGTGATCCCGTCGCGACGCTTCGCAGTGTGATCAGTGGTGACTTGTGACATTTACATTTTTTATTCCAAATATGCTCAGGAATCGCTGTTAAAATCCTTCTGGTGCGTGCTGTTACACCTTGTATTAGAGATGCCACGAATATTCGGCTGCTATTCGGTGTTCTGCCTATTCGGCTACTTTTTTTAACTATTTGGTATTCGGCCGAATATTGCGAACCATTCGGCCGAATACCGAATACAAATCATGAAAAAAACGCCTAACATTATTTAAAAAAATAAATTATTTTACCAAAAAATCGCCATATTTAATACTTAAAATCTATCAGTGTTAAGTTATTATGATGAATGAAAACATTCTTTTAAGCATTATTGTTGATAGCAAACGATTGCGCTTTTCATCACAAATTATACCTGCTTCCGAAAAAAACCGCTCGCTACACTGCTCCCAGGAGATGATAATAAATCTTAGCAAATTCTGCTAGGCTGTGGTGTATACTGTTTTGCGTTTGCTGACCACCATTTATAAGGGTCTACTGTCCGATCTAGGCTGTCAGTTTTCATGTTTTTTTTTTAAGATATACATACTACAAGTTTGAATGTATTTTTAAAGATGTACACAATATAAGTAGCACAATTTGATGTAACAATCAACAAATAATGCATGTTGTGGCACGACTTACTTGCAAATGAAACAAATACGCCCACGGCGTGCTCTCATATCCTTATCCTATATTCTCCCTCCCCTCCCCCCCCCCTCCTCACCACTTCCTAAGCCTAAAATTTAGTTTAAGGAAAATTAAAACTCCATCTCCAAACAATATTAGCATAAGAAACTCTTCTGGCTTCACTGCAGTTCACATTTGTATGTATCTGTCTATTATACTCGTATATGTATATAAGCTGTTTGTGTCTTACAAATAAAATAAAATAAAATACAGGTCGGAACCTGTCGCGAAATATACTAATCGTCAACGAATATTCGGCCGCCGAATATTCATCGCTTCGACCGAGAGCCTAGCCGAATATTCGGTATTCGGCAAAATCACTATTCCTGGCATCTCTAGCTTGTATAAGCGCTAATAACCTTAATTCTTAATCGACGATGTACAAGTACAAATTGCAAATACTCCTGGGATTTTTGTTTAATAAAATAATTAGTATAATATTACCAACATAAATCTTTTTTAAAATGCATTCAGAGGAGTTTGAAACAACCTGCATTATAGTAAGGACCAAAGGACCTCTGCTCATGGAGAAACTGAAAAGAAACCAGTTCTCCTCAACTAATAAACCTTTTTAGCCGTTAACATAGCAATCTATCAACGATGCAACTGAAAATAATGCAACCAGCTCTGCCGGTCGCCACGGCAGTGGAGTTTCAGTTGCATTGTTGACAGGTTGCCACGGTAGCAGCTCAGCTAATTGTCCAGTTTTTACACGTCAGATTAGAAAAATATCAATTTTGTTAAGGAGGTTGATAGAAATTGCGTTGAGAACTGGTTTCTTTTCAGTTTCTGCATGAGCGGAGGCCCTAAATTCAAATATCGCAGAGGAAAATTGACTTCTAGCCATAACACGACGTTCTATCCATTTACCTTCTGCTCCCTCGATGTTTTTCAATTTTTGGATTCTCAATTTTCTACGGACCTTGGCTTCAGTCATTCGGGCGCAAATTTTAACGATTTTATAAGGAAAAAGGATGGAATGATGATTTCCAGAATTGGCTTTTATACGGTTTCTTATAATTACATAAAAAAGTTATTTTGAGCATTAAAAATTATATAAAAAATATCGATTGGCATTTTTCACACGAACAACTTTTATTACGATAGTCACAGAATTTGTGCACGAAGAGAAATTCGAAAGTAAAATCGAACTCTAGCTTATTTAGCATTTCGGGAAATTTTCTAGTATTTTTTATATCTCGACACATTTCAGTCTCCAAATTCTGATTGTAAATTGCTTAATCTGAAATTGGTGAAGGGGCTCTGAATGTTTAAGGCAGAATGTATTCAAGGATAATATTGCCACGAAGGCAATCAGAATATACTTTTTTTGCTGGTTTCATTCTCACGTTATCCGGATGCCGATCACGTTAGTATCATTTAAATAACTTGCTTAAATTATTGGACATAGCGCGCATGCAGTCAATTTTTGGCAAAACCGAGTTAAATATTTTGGGCTATTTTTTATGAAAGCTATGAGGAGAAAAAAGGGATTATCACACTTTTGGCTAAAGAACGGCTACTTTGGAAGGAAAAAAATCATTCATCTTAATATATTTAAATGAGTATTTCTTTGGATACGATTTTAGATTTTCACGGCCAAAAGTATTTTTGTTATTAGTTTTTGGGGTATTATTAGGCTAGCCTAGTGAGGCAGGTTACGAGAAACCTAAATTTACCATTATAAATATCTATTCTTTAAGTACCTACTGTTTATATGAAAATTGTTTTCTGTTATTAACTTTTGCACTCAAGCAACTTTTAAACTATTGTATGATAACTTTTTTTTTGTAGTTATAAATCTTTAAATTTTTGTTCAGATATATATTATTATTATTACTTCTTTTTCTTTGTGACAAGGTTTATATAAAACTACTGAACTATGGCATTCTGAAATTTGTATAAAAAATGCAATAGGTGGCAAGCGAGCTGTTTGAAAAGTGAATGTACTGGGAATGAATGTATGGAATGAGGGGAAAGGAGAATCTGGGAGGGGGGAGGGAAACTCGGGAGGGGGGAGTGGAGTGGGGAGTGGGGAGTGGGAATGCGAGAGGGAAAGGGGACGCGCGAGACGAAGGGGAGGCGAAAGGGGAACGGGACGAATGTGAAAGGACACGCAGGGAGAAACAATGTCTTTATTAAATGGCATAGAAACGCATGCCGGATACCAGCTAGTAAATTAATAAAACACTTTTGTGGCCAAGTTGTTTAAAAAAAAAAAACGACATTTGTGTTTATTTATACCACTTTGATTTTTATTAAACGACTTCAAAAAGGAGGAGGTTCTCAATTCGACTGTATTTTTATTATTATTATTTTTTTTTTATGTTTGTTACCTCAGAACTTTTGACTGGGTGAACCGATATTGATGATTCTTTTTTTATTTGAAAGCTGGTGCTTTCCGTTTATTCCCATTTTAATTTGGTCCAGTTCCGACAATGGAATCCATGAGAAAACCATATAAGTCTCAAATTTGCATTAAATATGTGCGCGACAAATGGACGAATAACTCAATATCACGCCAACCGATTTCGATGATTCTTTTTTTATTAGAAAGGATATACTTCAAGGGTAATTTGATGAGAGTTTGGTTAGGTTCTGATTATCGGATCTATGAAAAATTAACGGAACTCGGCCGAATCTCTTAATTTGACCCTAACGTCGCTATGGTCAAATTTTGTGTCTCATATAAGCAGCACATTTAGTAGGTTTACCCATATTCAGACGAATTAGTTAGTGTACTTCAGATTCACTAAAAATAAACAAAAAATTTAACAAAACAAAAAAACGACTTAAAAAAATGCACTAAAAAGTAAAAAAATAATTTCGTATTCTTCTACAACTTCATAATCAACTTACTTCTTCTAATCATCAATATGTAGCTACGATTGTTATTTTTGGAGTCGGTGTCAGCAAAGGTACCCGGCCCGGCGTGTTCACTTGACAGCTCCCCGCACCGCCGCGGCCCCGCTCTCGCCTCTCGCCTCGTCAAGTCGCTTGTGCGACACAAGCACATCTCACTTATAACTATGTATGTAGTTACAAACCTACCTTGACTGACACCGACTCCAAAAGTAACAATCGTACCTACATATTGATGATTAGAAAAAGTAAGTTGATTATGAAGTTGTAGAAGAATACGAAATTATTTTTTTTACTTTTTAGTTCATTTTTTGAAGTCGTTTTTTTGTTTTGTTAAAATTTTTGTTTATGATTACTTCTAACCAACTGATATTTTAAATCAAGTAATAGAATAGTAAAACAAGTGACAATGGATATTTGCCTTCTAACTGATACTAGTTAGGAGTATTGTGTAGGCGCAGTGCGATACAGGTCAAAGGGGCCAAAAAGAATGGAGAATATTGTTTTCCAAAATAAATTTATTTCCCATGGTCAGCAAAAGTTCCCTCACTATTGAGTAGAAAGTGGCTCGGCCGCTGTACTATTAGCATTATAACATGCCTGATCCTGGATGCTTTTGAATTCTCTGATAATAGCAGGAAAGATTTTCTGGAATTTCGTCTGTTGATAGGCAATGGCTTTGAAAGGAGCATTCTTTTAACAGTAACTACGTATATACACGCTACTTAAATGTGATTTTTTAAATGTTAAGAAATATATCAATAGGTAGGTAGGTGTGTAATGTGGTAATGCGCGCTTTCATCCCGCGACGAAATATCCCCGACAAAATATCCAACGGACAAAACATCCCCCAAGAAAATATCTACTGAAAAATAGCCTAACCTTACCTAGCCTAATCTGACCTAACGTAACCTAACAAAAATAATACGGACATCCTGTAAATAATGAACAGGTGGTGCGAGGTTTAGCAAAAATATCACCAACGATTAAGTGTTGGTCTAGACGAGTTCAATAAACAATGACTATTATATTTAGATGCCTTTTATACAATGACTTAAGCGGTTTGATTAAAAAACCTAACTTTTTCCTCGGAATACCTATTTTTCCACAGATTACGAAAGAATTTTTTAGCAATAACGGCACTCGTTCAATTCAGACTTATTAAGTTGGAAAAAACATTGCGAATGAACGGCAACTGGAACTTTATATTCAAATCTACATTTTAACCATAGAAAAAATTAAATGTGAAACCAAAGTATTCGTTAGCACTTTGAGAAGAATGAACGACTTAAAGTGGCCCCGTCCAGTTATACTGAATTGTGCGGTAACCTTCCTTTTTAGAGTGTCGGCAATCGAAGTGAACCAGTAGTAGGAGTCTTTGATGGAACAGTAAAGTAGGCGATTTGGGTACCAAATTACGTGTAACAAATCCGAAGGGCTCAGCAAATAATTAAGCAGCGTGCTCCTAGGCCCCTTATTGCGAGGTACGGCTCCGTTGGTTTTCCAAATAAAATAAAAAAACAATACTGAACGCCTTGAGCCGAGCGACTGAACGGAGAAATATGATCTAAACGGTGTGTTAGAAAAAGAAAACTCCTCGCTTTATTTTCAAATGTAGAATTTAACCAGAGATAAATTTAAATGTGCATCCCTATGAAACCAAAATTTCCGATAGCAATTTGAGAAGAACGAACAAAATTTGGAATTATAATTTGCCTAATAAAATATATGTGCGTTTTTTTTCGTTATCAGTAATTTAAGATAGAAATAACTAGTTGAACCATTTTAAAATATTTTTTGTTTGTTACAAAAAAATTTCGTATTTCACAAATTATATTTTTATTTCTAATAATAACATTTGTAAACGTATTTCATCACCTTTCAAAAACAGTTTTTAGTTTTCTTGGAATTTATTTGGATTTTATTGCAAAGCGGAAATATATTTGGCTTTCTGACAAAATACGGCCGATTAAGAGGTTAAAAATGAAACTTTTTTTTGGTTTGACTGAGTTTTGAACCTTGTAAACCTCCCTGTAATCGGAATCAATCGCGCTACCGTGCTAAATTAGGATTTTTAAAACCGATATTCATTTCATGTATTAAGTGCTTTCACTTCAGAAAAATGCGCATATGTCCGTGAGTGATTGCGAGTGATTGCCGCCAAATATTGATAGAATGCATTGTCAACGACATGTATGTTTGCCGAACCAGAGTTATCGTATCATCCTCTAGTTTCAGCTTGATCGGATGTCGGGAATTGGGTTTATATCCACTTCCAAGACACAGCGGCATTTATTCATTCAATCACGAAAACAAGGTGAAATTCGAACAGATCTATACGTAATAAAATATGTGTAATAAAGTGACTGCTTGATATTATTTAGTATAAATTTATCGCTGCCACCAAACTATCAAATTTATTCAAATAACCTTGGAATTATGGACGTGCACAATAACCATAAAAAATTTGGTTAATAACTATTCCGGAAACCCTTCTAGGCCAGTGCAATTAGCGATTCGCGATCGGAATTATTCCGGTAGTCCCAATTTTTTTATATGTTTTAAACACTTATCTCGTGATGTAAAATCTGAGTTTTCGACCTTGGGTCACTTGAGCTTTCGCCGCCATTTTGAAAAAACCAGCCGAAATCGCGCCAAAATCTAGTTTTCCTCAAATATCTCGTTTCTACTAAAAATTTCGGCCAAAGTTGCTTTACAAGTTTAGTAGAACATAAAATTACCTACTATTTTTACCTAAAAAGTTTTCTTGTATCTCTAATAAATATTGATATATGCAGTCGTAAATATGTGTATACTTTTATAAAAACAGCTAAATTGCTCGACTTGGTTTGGTTTTTTGTGTGTATCTCTTTTTCAGAACAATTTTGTGAAAAAATTATTGATATTAATTATGTAGAAAATAAAATTTCATAAAAGAAGTATGTTTAAAATTTTATAAAAGACTCAATGAGTATCCAGGTTCTAACACAAAAATTGGGTCAAAAATTGAATCAGAAGAAAAGTGTTTTAATCTTGGCATATCTTTATTATTCGTAATAACATGTAAAATACATAACAGCAACATTAACCACCAATGTAATCACAACATACAAATAAAAAAATATTAATTAAGTTACATAGATGCCGTAAAAAAAAGAAAAAAAAGTATTTTCTTTAAATTTATCACTTTTGACTAACGATGAAACTTACGGACCCCGAAAAACTTCAATTTAGTCTTCCTATGTCTCATCAGCCATATTTGTGGTGACTGACTCACCAAATTCCTCGTCATCATCATGAACGAAGGCTTCCACAGCATTCTCATACAAGCTATTACAGTGAATACAGAGTAGGGAGCATTTCAAACCCGACTTTCTACATGTGCACTTTCCAGCGCAACCTTTTTTGCATTGGCATGAAATAAAGTTCAGCAACGCCTGAGGTGCAGCCTCCTTCAGCATTGGTACTGGAGTTAGTAACCCAACAGCGTCTTTCTTCCGTCCCCATTCAGTTGGATCTTGACCAAGCCAAGTTTGGACTGCATCTTTGGTGGGTGGTAGCCTGGATAAATTGAATTTGTTCTTTTTCACCCCCTTGACAAAAAGAATGTACCTTAAATTTTTCAAATTTGATTTTTCATTGCCACCATACAAAAGTGCAAAGAATTGTTCGGCAGCCAAAGTCATTGTTTCTCGCTTTGCTTTTGGATCTTGAAATACACGAACAAGTTCATTCACTGAGTGGTTCTTGAAAAGAATATTACAAAATTTGTTTTTGCCTTGACCGAACGGAGCATCAATTGTGTCACAGCCACTTATGGCATGAATGAATAAAATGTTTTCTACTATTTCAATGTGTTTAAAACATTTGTTGGAGTACAACGCGTTAAGTGATTTACCTTTACCGACTTTTTGATAATATACGTTTGAAGGTGAGAGAGCTGTGATGAGTACCAACAGGTCAATCCAACGATTGACCATGACCAACGATTATGACTGCATCATTATGAGAACGTCAGCATCCTCTTCAGCTTGTACTATCGTTATTTGCGATCGTTCAAATGAGGTTCTGAGTAGGGAAATAAAACGGGACTTGTTCTTCTCATTTCCCAGAAACTTTTCCTGTGGCACTTGTGGGTGAGTGGTTTCATAACTCTGGCGCGCCGTGCTCTTTCCACCCCCTTAGTGCTTTTCTTTTCAACCGAATCTGGGTATCCATCGAATACCACTACTGCATTGGCTCCATAATGATTTTGTTCATACCTGACAAATTGCTGAAAAATGATTGAAAAAGGTTGTGGACGACCCCATACAACTTTGTGCATTAAATATCCCCCATCAACTACGTGTATTTTACTGCCTCCCAGTTCTGTGTTATTTGGTAGAGGATTGAACGATGAGTAAAATATGGATTTGGTTCCTTTGCGCATGCCTTCCTCTGAGAAAAGAGACAGTGGCACCGGAGATAGTTCATATTGGAAATATTCTTTAAGTTCAATTTCAGACTTTATGGCAATACACATGCGATGGTAGCATTAATGGATCTATTGTCACAGTCACACCTTGATTTTTTATGCTGCTGGTCACCGCTGCAAGAGAAACTATCGCATCCTTACGTTTTAAGTGTAGGTTTCCAAAGTTTTGGTTGACGACTTTAGACATAGCAAATTTCCCCATCTTTTCAGCCATGTGACAAGTTACTTTGTTATCCCCGACAATGCCACTGCTTATAGACATAATCATGTTTGTTTTAGGAAATGGTTCATGGCAAGAAAACCAATCAATGAGAGTTTGAACGTCTTTGTCATCCCTCTTAATTCGTGTAGGCCTCATCTCTACATGTTGCTCTGACGTTCCTGATTCAATTATACAGAATGATTCAATACCCTCACAAATATTATGCAGATAAACAAATCCAGCAGTCCAACGAAGAATAGAACTGTCTGTTATTCCTCGTCCTTGGGTCAAACCTCCAGATGATTTCATCGATCTCATCAGAGTTTGTTCGATTTTCATGTCAGACCAAATCCGTGACCAAAATTTATGAGATCGTCGAATCGTAAAGAAACCCTCTTTGGTAAATCTTTCATATTCTATTGGATCCATCTTCTTTTTCAATGCCAACATATCTTGGAGATACAGATGTGCACTTTTGGCATAAAGTGGGCGACTGCGTGAAAAAAAGGTATCATTTTTTGGACCGTTGCAAGATGGAGCTCCCAATTTCCAGCACGTTCCGCTTCAATATACAGCTCAATCAGTGTAGTCATCTAGAAGTACTGAACCCACAGCTAGTAAGTAGGTCTGTTTTCTTTTAAAATGTTTAGTACATCAATCATATCAATCAGCTATAGAGTATTTGTGAAAAAAAAAAAACAAATTCCATACAAAAATAACCGATTTCCATAGAAATAACTTCTAAAATATTATTTTTGTTTATTATTTTTGTTTGTATTTAAAAAGATCTAAATTATATGAAAAAAAAATCTATCTAAGAAGCTATACCACACTTTTGGATCTGACGACCTGAATTAGAACTAAATGTAGCTCTAAAGGAGCAGAGTTGGTAACACTGATGGCCCGTCCTGGATTGGCTAATTGGCGGCAACTATAGGGAACCATGGGGGAGGGGGGAGGGAGGACCCCCCACTCTCTTTTATTTGTTATAATATGTTAAAAATATTACAATATATTTAAATGTAATGTAAACAAAAATCGTATAATATGGTAATAAATCGTGATAAATTTTCTGTTTTCACTCCGATATTTGTTTATACTTTATATAAGTAAAAAAAATTACAAAAAAATAAAAATTGTAGGTCTTTTTAGAAATTTTATTTTCTACAAAATTAATATCAATAATTTTTTCACAAAATTGTACTGGAAAAAAGATACGCACAAAAAACTAAACCAAATCGTGCAATTTACCTGTTTTTATAAAATTAAACACATATTTACGACTGTATATCTCAATATTTATTAGAGATAGAATAAAACTTTTTAAATAAAAATTTTAGGTAATTTTATGTTCTACTAAACTTGTGAAGCAATATTAGCCAAAATTTTTACTGGAAACGAGATATTTGAGGAAAACTAGATTTTGGCTCGATTTCGGCTAGTTTTTTCAAAATGGCGGTGAAAGCTCAAGTGACCCAAGGTCGAAAACTCAGATTTTTCATCAGGAGATGAGTATTTAAAACATATAAAAAAATTGGGACTACCGGAATAATTCCGATCGCGACCCCCTTTTTGCGCTAATTGCACTGGCCTATTCCGTTTTTTAATTATTTAGACTTAAAAATTTGCTTTTCTTGATTTCAGACATAATAACTTTTTTTTTTAATTTTTGGAAGAAAACTTCTTCGGAAAGGTTTTCACTTTGTGATGGCATTATTTATTTTAATGAAAAGACAAATAACTCATATTTACATCACTTTTATTTATATACAATCAATATGTTTCGGGAATGATGTTCACATCATCAGGATCAAATGTATATGAAACTTAAAATTTAAAATTAGGAAATTAGGCAACATGTAAATAATAAAGCAGCAAATTTTTATACACCCTCTTTTGAACCTTTTCCCACTTAACCGGTCTTTCCCTGCTAATGACTTTGAAATCCCTAATTTTAATAAACTTCCCCCACTCTTACCCCTTCCCCTTCCTTCTACCCTTTCCTCCCATATGTGATCGATGTTTAATTTTTAAGTTAAGTATACATTTAATCCTGATGATGTGAACATCGTTCATAAAACATGTTGATTGTATATAAATAAAAGTGATGTAAACAAAGTTATTTGTCTATCATTAAAATACATAATTACTTGTTTATTATTAATTACTTGTTCACGGATTTTTACTAGATACTTAGTTACCTACCTTTAGTCTTATACAATCCTTTTACATATTTATGTTTTTAGTGTGAATCAATCACACATTTAATATTAAATTTGTTTACATTTTCTTCTATTTTATTTTATTTAATAATTAGCCAAATATCTTAATTGTTCCGTACAACAAGGACTTAACCCTGTTTTTTTTTTTCTGAGGGATTCTTATTTCATTCTTTTCCTCGTATCATGTGTGTTTGTGTCGCAGGTTTTCATGTTTTTCTTTAAATTCATTTGATGCCTGGCCATTAATTATTTTGTAGATTGAAAATATGTATGCTGATGATGCGGTGCTGATATCTAACAGTATGGAAGATCTACAGTCTCTCGTGTCAAGGATGAACGAAGTATGTATGAGGAATGAGTTAATGATGAATGTAAGTAAGTCTAAAGTCATGGTGTTTGAAAGAGAGAGTACGAAAACAGTATGCAATATAGTTGTGAATGATGAATACTTGGAGCAGGTGGATGAGTTTGTTTATTTGGGAAGTATGTTTACGAGAGATGGGAAGGCAGATAGAGATATTGAAAGAAGGGTGAATGCCGGTAACTCTATTAATGGAGGACTGAACGCCGTTGGCACCAACAAAAAACTGTCCAAAGACGCGAAACTAGCCGTCCATAATGGAGTACTGGTACCTACCCTGATGTATGGCAGTGAGGCATGGAACTGGCAAAAGATGGATGAAAGTAGACTAATCGCTGTAGAAATGAGATCCCTGAGGCGTATGTGTGGTAAAACCATGTATGATCGGGTGAGAAATGTGGAAATCCGCAAAGAATGCAAGGCTGATGTAAGCGTAATGAGTAAGATCAAGAAAGGAACACTCCGATGGTTTGGGCATGTAGAGCGAATGAACGAGGAAAGGAGTGTAAGGAGAATATATGACGCAAATGTGAATGGTAGAAGAAGTCGAGGACGCCCAAGAAAGACATAGCACGACCAAGTGAATCAGATACTTGAGTCGGGCCATGTCAATAGTCAGAATAATAGAAGAGAACGTGTGAGACGTTGTATGAATGTAAACGAGGCAAGGAATGTGTGCCAAGACCGGGATGTTTGGCGGTCCGTCCTCTCTGCCTACCCCTGCGGGAAACGGCGTAATGGTTAGTTTGTTAGTTAGTTAGTTAGAAAATATAATAATAATTGAAGTAAATAATTCGTTAAAATGACAAGATATTTAACTCCTTCAACATTTCCTTGTTCTATTTTTCTTCAGCATAATTCTTATGCATTTACATTGCAGTACTGACGTTTGTTTTATAATGCTGCTATAGTATATAACGTTGATGTTGTGTACATTTGTACAGGAGACTGTGATTAGAAATATTTTTGTTCTATCCAGCAGTTAATTTTTTGGATTTTTTTTAATAATTTGTATTGTTGACAAAAAGTAAGTTTAGAATCCAGTTAGACCAATTATTTCATTTAAATACTTCTTTCAAGGCTTCACCGCCAATCAACATATCTTTTTTTGTTTGTGTTACTCAATTTGTAATGTTCATAAATTTGTAATTTTTATCTTCATTTTTAGTATATTTTTCTTCAGTCATTAAGTCTTCATTTTAATGATTCATTATGATTTAAAATAAAACTATAAATTAGTAAACCCCACTTTTATTCTTTTATTTATTTGTTTATAAATTATGATTTCAAATAAAATTATAAAATAGTAAACTCCACTTTTATTCTTTTATATGTACCTACTTTATGTAAATAGTATGAGAAGAATATATGACGCATATGTGGCTGGAAGAAGAAGTCGGGGACGCCCGAGGAAGACGACATGATCAAGTGAATCAGATACTTGAGCCGGGCCACGTCAAAAGTCAGAATAATAGAAGAGTATGTACGAGAAGATTTGAATCCTATAATTTCAATACCCGCTGTATCCGATTTTCTGACAAAATGATCTGAGTATGACATCTTATTCACATTTTCTGCAAGGAACAAGGCTAACCTAAAAGTGAGTTTCAAAACCTTCCCCATCACGACCAAAAACCATATTAAAACTGCAAGTGAGAAACAAAACCCGCTATATCAATCAAGAAGTTACTATCGAAACCCGCTATATCGGAATTCGACCTATCACGAGCAGTTATTTTGCCAAGATGGCGGGTGTAGAAACACGCCCCTTAGGTCAGTTGAGTTTCAAAAGCCTCTATATTCCATATAAATCGCGAAGTGAGAATCAAAATCCGCTATATCCATTTTATTCATCCAAATTACTTAAATGTTTCTAGACATACATTGAAAAATGAACACTTTTCGAATGTATATTATTCCAATTCATTATATAAAAACAAAAAATGCAATTTTGGCGTTTACGACAGTTTTTTGCGGTATTCTCCGAATCAGTTAAAGATGATATAGCGGATATAGAAATTGAAGGATTCATTTATCATAAAATTTTTAAATACTTTTACCATATTTATACTTTTACCAAACGTTATAAAAATAATAGGACCGAGAACAGACTCTTGTGGTACACCCCCGAGGTAATTTTCATTAGTTCGGAGATTACATCGCCCACTTTTGGGATTTTATATCTAGTAGTTAGATACTCTTTGAAACATTTTAATGATTTTCTTTTGTTTCATTTTTGGATAGTTTTTTAATAACTATCTCTTTGAAGCAGAAGATAATACTAATAAATTTAAATAGAACAGAAAAATAATAGTTTTTGTGTCTTCTTCTGTTTTATGTTTAGAATAATCTTCTTCTTAAATGATATGTTACATTGATGAATACAACCTTCAAAGGTTATTCCAATAAAAAAAAATATCTTCATCTTTAGCATGGAAAGCTTATTTCCAGGAAAACCCACATTCGTTTTTTTCTAAATATTTTTTCCAGTCCTCTAGAACTAGATTGTGAGCCATATCACATGATTATTTTTTTGTAAATCCACACTGTACTTCTAGCCATGTTATAAGGCTATTTTTTATTACTTGTCCAATATTGTAATTAAAATTTAATTAAATTAATTAATTTTATATGTTTTATATTTTTAAGTTTCATATTTACCGAAGAAAAATCTAAACGAAAAACTAACATTAGCATAATTAAGTAAACTCATTCAGCTGTGATTATACAGTCCTAACCTTAAAGTTCTATCATTCAGAGGAACGATACCAACATCATATATATATGAGAAAAATGAATCCCTGTTTCCCTTGATCACGCCATAACTTCAGAACGACTTTATCTATTTCAATCATCTTTTTTTTAAGAAAGAAAATTGGATAATTTCATAACTTCGCACGTTTAAATGTTCGCGCGTTTGATGAATGTTTATTCTTATATAAAATACAAAAATGAATATTTGCAATATGAAATATGAAAATTTGAATTTAAAAAAATTGTAATAGGTGGCACGCGATATGTTTTGAAAACTGAATGTACTAGGACTGAATATAAAAAAAACGCGGGAGGGGGGAAGGTGGTACGGTGGAGCGGGAAAGGGAAGTGGTAAGGCGGGGAAGGTGGTAGGGAAACGCGGGAGAGTAAGGGGACGTTAGTCAACGTTTCGGACATCGTTGCAGTGTCCATCATCAGGGCAGATCCGGCAGATCCGGTAGATGTGTAAGGAGGTAGCGCAACACAGCATAACACCCCAAAAACAAATAACGAAAATAATTAAACTAATTTAAAACTTTACAAAGTTATTCTAATTATGTATTTTGTGTCACATGACTGGGTTCAAACAGGTGGAATTTAGTTTTAAAGTGGTTTCATTATATTCATCATGATGATTTTCCACCAAGAAATTAAATTGAATTCACCAATTCCAGAGTTTCAAATATAAAAAAAATAAATTATTATTATTATCACGAGAAGATGAATGAAAATTGTAAGCGGGGTTATAAAACCAAAATCACACCAATTTTTTTTCATATTCACTGTTGAACGTCACATCGCTTTATTTTAGTATTGTTTTAATTTTAGTAAGTAACTCTATTTCATGTGAAAATGTTTTCCGTGATGTCGTCTCTCAAACGATATTAAAAACTAAAAATTCATGAAGACGCCGTTTTAATTTCTTGGCTTCAAAGGATGAGCACGCACATGAAAATTATTTCTGTTCCATTTATTTTTTTATCAGGAAAAAATTTCCTAGTTTTTCAATTTGGAGTAATATATTAAAGGAAACCGGATTGATTTTGTTTCATCAAATAATTGAAGTTAATCAATTTGTTTGATGATAAAAAAATAATTTAAAACATAGAAAAGTTTTAATGGATGAAAAACACTAAAGATGTACACAAAATTTCGCAAGGGAAGAAGTCTATTGGTTTTTTAAGCCAATCGAATTTTCATCGAAATCATTAATTATTAATTTCGAAAAATTTTCTTTTATTCAAAGTCAACATACAAAATTTGAGATTTTATGAGCACGGGACAAAAAATAATCACACTTCGATATTTCAACATATTTATTTAGAAGTCTTCAAAAACTTTATAAATATATTACCGAAAATTATTTATTTCAGTATTATTTTAAATATTCAATATGCCTAGACTTGTTAAACGTTATACAATATTTGTTATTGTTGGTACTACTTGTTACATGTAATATAAGTATTTTTATTTTTTAACATTTTTCATTCACTGTACTTGAATGGGTTCTAAATTTATAATCTATTCAGTAATATATTGGCAAAAGTATGAGCGCTTCATGGAGTTCATTAAAAAATCAGTCAATTGAATACTTTGCCAACACCTGACAAAAGCACAGCCTGATACAAATTCTTTCACCTTGTAATATCATTGATACCTTTTTTTAAAAAAGGATGTTTAGTTTTTCATAGTTCGACGAGTTATACTCGAAATAACCATTCCATTCTCCAAAAGTTCACATGTCAGAGTTTGGATGAATGAAACCTGAAAAATGTATTTTTGGGATGATAATTTTCTGGGGTGAATTTGGAGAATGGACCAGTGGGCAGATTGCCGGCCGCCATTGCTCGTTACATTGTAGGCACGTTGTTCGCACCGTTAATGTACTATCACAGAATCTTTTCGGCTCGTAAATTTTCGCCCAACAACCATTAACCTGTGTCGTCGTGCAACTCGCGTTGATAGCGTGTCCACAGGTGATGGGGATAATTCTACTTGGTAATTTCCCCTTCATGTTATTTGACCGACGGCTGACCTAACGACTACTCGTATCTTTCTTCCGTGATGCTACGGTTATACGACCACCCGTGATGCTAGAAGCTGCTGGTTCGCTGATTTTGTTTGCCTGAGCACTTATATTGTATTCTTGCTGAGGCTTTTGTCACTGTTTTAAATAGTTTCGTGTACGTTCTTTATGGTATATTTTATATTATGTTAACGGAAACGTATGTAATCCGTCATTGTATACAATTCTTAGGAAATGTATGTAGTTCCTAAAATCGCCCGGAAATGTGTGAAATAAATTATATTAGACACATTTCCTAGGAAATCTAAACATTTCCTAAATGGCAATCGGAAATGTAAAAAAAATTACTAGATAATCGTCAAAGTGCTAAGAAAAATCTACAACAACAGGCTGAAAAAATGTTGAAATCGAGTGAAAAGAAGTTTGCCCCTGTACCTATTGGCACTTCTGTACGAATTGCAGTTCTGGAGGTTGATAGAGGACGTGGTGATGCCCGAAATATTATAGATGTAGTTTTGGCTAAAACCGATGATGAGCTCTATCAAATTGGTACCAAGAACGGAATCTTAACACAATAATATTCTCAATCTCCGATTAATGTGTGTCCAAGAGTTCTTCTTGATGCAGAGGATGTACCGAGTACGGAGATTGCACTACGGTCAGTTGCTATAAAAATAAACTATTTTGTACTTTCAAGTGCCTGCAAAAATAAATAGCCATATGGACTGCCTTGTTTACATTTAACTTAGTGTAAGAATATAAAGACTTTTACTTTAATATTGTGACATTTATAATGACTTAAATAAATAACGGACCAATCACTTACCAAATGAAAGTTTAACTTTATAAGAATATAACAAATAAAACAATGTGTTTTATTACAGAAAGCATTATTTTTATACATTTTCTTATACGATATTGGAATTATAAATGTATACATTTCCCAGGATATGTATGTATTAAATAATTTTTAAAACAATATTTTATACATTTCCTAAAGAACTTCGGAAATGTATACATTTCCTAGGAGTTGTATACAATTCCTAGATTTCATACATTTCCGGTAACATATACATAAATAAGAACTTATAAAGTTTTTATTGGAAAACCTTCTGTAATAATAATTTTTGTAGGTTATACTCATCAATGTAGGACGAGTTGTTTCAAGAAAACTTTACAATTCATCAAATATTTGAAGTTAATTTTCACGTTCTGTGAAAGTTCTATTCAAGTTCATTTGATCATTTCAGTCTTATGAAGCAACTGGCCTATATTGATTTAATAACATATTTTGAATACAACTTACACGGAACGTGAAAATTAACTTAAAATATTTTATGAATTGTTAAAATTTTTTGAAACAACCCGTCCGTAAAATGTCATTGAAGAAGAAGTTAAAACAAATACTTAAATCTAAATGAAAATCTGAAAAAGGTAAATGTCTTACCACGACAAACATCTTAACCAATTCGGCCATTGGAATCTCTTATTTTTAAGCCATTTTTGTCTATCTCATATTTCAAATTCAGAATGAACAATATTATCTTCAATATTTTTGTAAGAACAACTCTCTTTTTTAAAACTTTTGAAGGTTATTCCCGTCAATATCATATATCATAGAAAAAGAAGAATAAATAATAATCTAAACGAAAATATGAAAGAAAACAAGACACAGAAAAACAGAAAAAGGCAATTGTCGCAACTGGGACTCGAACCCAGACCTCTCGTCTAACCGGGAAGTGCGCGTTAACCAATTGCGCTATTGCCACCTTCCATCAAACAATCATATTTGTCAACCTCATATTTAAAATTTTAGAATTAACAATATCATATTCGATTTACTAATCCAGTTCGACGGGAAGTTCTGGGTTCGAGTCCTAGTTCCGAACATTACCTTTTTCATTTTTCTGTGTCTTGTTCTCGTTCATATGTTCGTTTAGATTATTGATGTTATCTTCTTCTTCAATAAAATAATATCTTCGACTATTTTTTCCCATATTTTTACTACCTTTTTAAGTGATCACAAAGGTCTAAAGAATTGGTTTGTTATTTGAAATATGAGATCAACCAAAACGGCTTAAAAATAAAAAAAATCGCAATGCGTTTGTGCTAATAAGATAAGTGATCCTAAGTTCGAGGTGCGATATATTCGATCTTCAATGGCGATACCTTCTTATTTTTGTATGTCTTTTTCTTTTTCGTGTTTTTATTCAGATTTAGAAGATACTTTCACTACTGGTGTAAGACCACCATTCAGAATTGAAACGTTGCTTCAAATGGCTTTATCAAATGGCCAATCTTCTGGACAGGCCCTCCATTGATATGCGTGTAACTGTAAGTGACCAGCTCAGATATGGGGGCTCCATCGAAGCCAGAGTTAAGTTAGCTTCTCAAAAACTGGGCGTACTGTACAGGGCCCGCAGATACTTTAATAGTACACAACTGCTAACCCTGTACAAATCACAAGTGTAAGTTTGGAGCCCAAAAAATACTTGAAAAAAACCCTAGACTCCGTGCAGAAGCGGGCGGTCCGTTCGATAGATTCTCCTAACTTGACAAACGGATTTTTAATTTTTAAAATTTATTTCTTGGCTCGCCAATATTGATAGTGATAATTCCAATGAAAGGCGAGCACACCATTCATCACAACATTATTAATTAGTTGTAATACATAATAATAAATTAAAGTACATACGTAAAACAATAAGGATCAACAATTACAAAATATATTCACACATGAACATTTACATACATTTATACACACATTTTATAGCTCTAGGTGAGGAGATCATCAGGGATATGTAAGTATAATTTCCTTCTAAAGGTAGCAATTGAGTTTGAAAATACATCTAAGATTGCAATATTTATTGTATAACCGAGTCATTCTCGAGGTTGGTTTGAAGAAACTTGTATTAATACGGAAAGTATCAATCCAAAAGGTTTCTAGGTTTCTCGTGAATTTCGGCCTTATATTTAGATTAATTAAAAAATTTAATTAAAAATGAATCATATATGTTGTTTATGATTTTAAACAGGGAGATTATATCTGAAATGTGCCTTCTTTTGGCGAGTGAGACTTCTCTAAAGTGAGCGAGTCTTTCAGCATAGTTATCTAGATTCCGATGTACTCCAGATTTGTAAGCTTCTTAAGTATTTGCAAGTGATTGCAATCTTTAGAGCACATGCGTCAGTCGGGAACGCTATCCTTGTTCTACCGATATTTCAATGGAACATGCTCCGAGGAACTAGCGTCATTGATCCCTTCGGAACCGATGTATAGCCGGGAAACACGCATACGTAAACGGTTGACATGTATCACATGAGAACGGGTCGCTTCTTCGACTCATTCTTGAGTTAAACAGCTCGGCTGTGGAACGATTTGCCGGCCTCTTTGTTTACTCCTTCCTACAACATGGTTCTATTCAAGACCAATGTTTATTTCTTCCTTTCCTCTAAAAGACCCTCTACACAGCATCTTAGATGACATAGGCCCAGAGGGAAATTATTTTCCTCAGGGCCTCCTGTTTGGCGATAATGTAAAAAAAACAGCCATGTTCGGTGACCAGATCTAAACAGCCAGGAAATTCCCCACCCACCTCTTCCTCATATCCTTACCCCACCACTACCCTCATAACATACCCCAATTAAGGATGCCTTAGTCTCATTGGCTCCAGAAGAGAGCAGTTGGGACTCTTGTGCGGTATTTACAATTGTTTTTTTTACAGTATTTCCATACAGGAGGCCCTCAGGAAAAAAAAATCCCCATGAACGTCATCTTTGGAGATGCTGGTGGAGGGTATGAAGGCAAGGAAGCTCTGGGAAGGAAAACGGCACGAGGGGTGGGTAGGAATCTGGGGATCATTGTCTCCAAGACTGACGGACGAATGAATCCTTTTCTCCCACTGCGGTGCAAGGCGATGGGACAAGAGAGACTTGCTGTAGAGGTCTAGGTTAGGTCTCTACAAACAAGTCTCTCCCCGTCCAGCCCGCCACGCAGTACGGTGGGCAAACGCAAGCACCGCCAAGATCCATGAACTCGAAATAAACGCTACCAAATAATAAAGCGGGTCATATTTCATTTTATTTCCCGTATCCCTTTTGTCTTAGACGTCATGTCCCATTGTTACACTTAATGCTAATAAAACCAAATTCATTACTTTCAAAATAAAAAATAAGAAAAACTCTGAAGAAAACCTGAACTTGAAAATTCATAGCCCGCATCACTTAAATGAGAATTGTAATTGTCCCTCATTGAAAAACGTTGACCATATAACGTATCTGGGTCTAAAAATTGACCAAAACTTAAAATGGACCGAACACATTACCTATTTAAATAATAAAATTAAAAAACTAAGTTATTTTTTCAAATCTATCAGGAATGTCCTCATTAAAAAAGACTTAATCAAGATTTACGTGGCTCTCTGCCAATCACTGTTAGAATACGGTATTATCGGATGGGGCAGTGCAAATAAAAACATACTAAATCCACTAATTAAAACTCAAAAAGCCATAATGAAAATAATACTGAAAGTTCCTGTAAGAACTAGCACTGACGAAATCTTCAACAATCTTAACATAATGTCAATTAAACAACTATATTCTAAAACTATACTCATTTACATTCATAAGTACAAAACCCAAGAAATAACAACTGACACGTACATTAGAAACACTAGATCTCATGGTCAAAAACATATCCAACAAGTAACTGCTAACACAATATTTGGGCAAAAAAGCTTCTTATATTATGGCATTAAACTCTACAATAAAATACCACTCTCACTCAAAAACCTCAACATTATAACATTTAAATTTCAAATAAAAAAACTGGATACTAAATATAGGGAGATCAGAAATAGAAAATATACTGAAATCAAATACAGACTAAAACCGAATCTAATGAACTGAATTATAAAAAAACACTATCTTATTTACTTTATAATTATAAAAAAAAATACTACATGATATATTATGTTATGTCGAATTCATATTATTCTTATAATTAAATTATAAAATGTAAATGAAATCCTCAGCACGGGAGATCCCAGTGAGGATATCATTATCTCTATTTGTTATTAAGAAATGAAGACAATAAATCATTATTATTATTATTATATTGTCGTTTGCTTACAGGACAGATAGCTAACTTAGTTTTTTAAGAGGGTTTAATACAACACTTCTAAATGAAACGATGTTCTTTGATAAATTATTCCAATCTACTAGCTGCTAGAACGTAGACAGATGTTTTCGGATGCTGTGCTCGTGACATGGCGACAAAAAATTGATCACGACTGCGACAGACACACCCTCCTCACAAGTCAGTTCTCCTCATGTCCATTTAATTTCATAATGTTACTTCTGATATTTCTCCATAAAATAAAGCTGATTTATTGCATTTTCATTTTTACATCACATTAATTTAATTCCTTAAAATGATTCATTTATGAAACATGAAATTTATGCAGATGAACAACTTGTAAATGTATAAAAATATTTACGCAAAAATTCATAAATCAATCAACTTATTATTATTTTCGTTATTAGTTTTAAAACTAATTTAAATAATAATAAAAATATTATTATGTTTGGTAGTAATTCTATGAACCCTCCAAAAAGCATTTTTCTATTATTTAATAAATCAAAAATAAAATTTGCTCTGAAATCATAAAATTTCGATAGCGGTACTTTTTTACCCACTCTTTAATTATAACGCATAAGTTTTATTTAACTCAACAAAACTCAACTGAAAATCTGAAGACAGAAAAATCAGAACAAGATACGGTCACATCTAGGACTTGAACACAGGACCTTCGCCTTGCCAAGGCGCAACTCCGGAGGTCCTGGTTTCGAGTCCCAGATGCGACCTTATCTTTTTCCGATTTTGCTGTTTTAAGATTTTTTATAGAGTTTCGCTAATATGGTTTTCATGAAATTAAATATTACAATTTGAAGTTTTACTCATTAAGTTTGTTGTGTATCTAAAAAGCTTCCGGCTTTTAGACAAAGATGGCGGTGTTTAGAACTGTCAGTAGATTCCGCTAGATGGCAGGTAGCTTAGTACTTAAGTTGTCAAGAAGAAGGACGGGGGGCTGAGAGTGGGTGTTTTCTGTAAACACTCGTTAGAACCAATTTAGCCAGCTCCTAGTTAGGTAGTCTGGTTTGGTATATTTATGGGTAGTCAAACGAGGTCAATATTGTAATACGCGAAGTATTGAATAAAACCAGATAAATGAACCAGAATCTATTTATTCCCAAGAAGTAATCTCCATCCAAAGTGTGTTGGAGAATCTATTAGCGTGTCTACTAATAACAGAACTCTACAAAGTTAAAAATAAAAATAAATAAACTGAATGGTCCAGTAAATTAGTACAACATTTTGAAACATCATCCTAGTGCCCGGAAAACATCAACGTTTTGTTTAATTCACTGTAAGTTTTTCTGCATTATAATTCATTTGGTGTTGTTGTGTGAGTAATCTCAGAATTGTATCAACTGCGTACTCAACTCAAATTTCGTTTTTTCGGAGATGTCCGCCTAATCAACTGGACGATCGATATATAAATATAAGCTCGGTCAATTAGTTGCGTGAAGAGGTCCATAATTATCGTTAGGTAATATCGCAACACTATTGTCAAATATCTTGAAAAATAAAATAAAAGCTGTGTCTGTAGTAGATACTATTAACAACAACTGTTAACAATACTCGATAACTTTTAGGTATCTCCGCGTACCTCATCTTAAACTATCATCTCATATTAATAATAATAATATTTTGATGATTTGTATAATGCCGTTTTTGTGAAGAATCACCTCAAGGACGCTGTAGAAACTTATTATATATTTCTAAAATCTTACTTCCAACTACAAACTAGACACACGATTAAAAATAACTTTTGGCTAAAATTGGATCCACCGCTTCATCATAATATATTTATACTCTGTATAGACAGAAAATATACAATACCATACTTACCTGGGAGGTAACGTAAGAATAACGCTGTTCATTGTTTATTTAAATAAATAAATAACTGTATCTAAATTAATTTAGATACGGTACTCACGCAGAGGACATAATTGTTGAATGTTATGTTATTTAATCCTGATATATGTATTTGAATAATTATATACTTTAATGAGGATATTTTGGAAAGCAAAAGCAAAATTTTATAATTGGTATTACAATAGTACAAGGTTCATGCATCAAAGCATCAGATCACATCTCCTTTCGGACCGTTCATTACGATCGTGTACGTAAAGTCTGCAAGTGCCCGCCACATTTTCAACGCCAAATTTTTAGGATAAAATTTTACAACGTCAGGATTTTCAGAGATTCGCAGAATGTTCAAATGTTCAAAACTTCCGCAGTGTAATAATTGAGCCAAAAAAATATTCGCGTGTGCGGAAAAAGCGCACCAATGGAAATGGATAGCTTACTAAAATGAGCAATGACATAGATAAATATATTTGGAGAAAAAATCGTAGACGTCATTTTGCTGTCCGATGATATTTTTTGCAATAAAAAATAAAAAAAGTGACGGGATCACGTGGTAGCGTCTCGTATGTTACCGTAATGTTGGAGACTAATCAGTCGCGATGTGTGAAGTAAAAATGTTTAAATAAATGAAAAGTAAAAATGTTTAAATAAATGTATGTTTTCACTGTCCACGGGTTTCGGCACCTCCGTACCATCATCAGGACTGTTGTAAAAATAATGCATCAAATACAGAAGTACATAAGTGGCGGTCCGCGAGTTTTCAGTGTGCTAGAGTGCTAAGATTGAAAATACAACGTTATCGACGTTGTTGTAGCTGAAAATGAATTTTATTTTTTTTTCCAAAAATTTCAATATTTCGTATGAAGATTTACAGAATTCTTTCCCCATCCCCAAGATGCGCCGCATCCACATTTCAGCATGTCTTCATACAAAAAGTTGAAATTTTGAAAAAAAAAATTCTTTTCAGCTATAACAACATCAATAACGTCGTATTTTTCAATCATAGCACTCTAGCGCACTGAAATTTCACGGATCGCCACTGAAGTACACAATATAGATATTATCAAGAAAGAAAGCGGCAGTGTTCTAGTTGGCGGTGGGGGAACGTACAGTGGGAACGTACTTAAAATTGGGCTGAAGGTTAAATAAAGTAAAAATAAATAAAAATTATTGCACTTCTATTTAAAAAAAAAAATCAACGGACGGAAAAATCTGCGCCACCTACGTTTTTTACAATATATATGCTCAGGAATCGCTGGTTAAAATCCTTCGGGTACGTGCTATACTGCTATATCACCCTGCATATAGAGAGGTTTTAGTGTACCTACTCTATGAATGTAGGTTGACTAATATGTGGAACGAGTGCTTAGAATTTTAAAATTTATAATAAATAAGTTCTGACAATAGATTGTAATGCGTGGGGCTTATATAATAAAATAAAAATTCCCTCTAAATACAAAGACGTTACATACGTTACATACTTTAGACGCGGGGTAGAAATCTCAAAATGGGAAGCCAACAACAAGACAATTGTAGAGTACTCGATTTCTAGTACTTTAGTACTAAACTGCCACGCGTCGAGTAAGGTCGTGTCCTACTAGTAAGTAAATTGCATTAAAAAGCGCCAAAATTCCCTCCTGTGTGATGAGAAAATGTTTCCATTACACGGTAAACAGTCGTAAAAGCGAAGGAATAACATTTCATTTGTAAACACATGCAAATTACTTATTATTATCGATTATAAAAATAATACAATTGCTTTCCGCCCAAAGATTTTATGCGTCATTAGAGAACTCAAGGCCTTCTAAAGTACAGGTCTGGATGCGCAACAGTCAAATTACAAAGTCGATGCCATGCCGTCGCTAAGTAAAATTTACTTTTTATAATAATAATCTAATGGTTCTTTATTTACTTGCCTGCAGTAAAACAACATACAAATCAACAGAAATAACAAATACAACAACAATCAACGCCATTTGCAAACTCTCGTTGTTCATTATAGCTATTTGACACCTCAAAATTCGACTGGTGCCCAGGCCTATTACTTTAGTCGGCCTTGAGACAGTATTTGACGCACGGACATATGAATATATCTGGACCTGCCCTAAGTGATAAAAACGTATTATTTCCCCCTCCACATGGCGCCGGCTGTAGCTCCTCCTTGGAACCGGCTCGCTCCATGGGGAGGGGATATAGCCTCGCTTGAATCTAAAATGTGTGACGTCATCATTCTTGCCGTGAACAGCGAGAAGCTGACATCCATACATTTAACGAAATAACGGCAGCTTGTGCTATACAATATATCTACCTATCAATATGCACATAGCGAATGTGGGCGGTACTCCAATGTGCTCGTCGCTGGTTACATGGGTAAGTAAATTATGAAACATTTGTAAAAGTGTTTTAACTAAACACGGCAAGAAAATATTGATATGTGTATTAGCGCGAGTCTTTTTGGGGCGAGCATTTGGCCTTAGCAAATAAGTTTTGAACGTGGCAAGCAATTCGCGCTCCCATGTAAAAAGGTCTATTCATTCAAAGCAGATTTTGCTTTTAAGAACTAAATGGTGATATTGTAATGCGAGATGCCGATATACTGTCAGATTGATTGTTCAACGAATGACAGTCATCTTTCCCCTCTTCCGCTCTCCATAGTTTGGTTTTACCCCTCATCTGTAACTGCTTGTCTATCCATTTGGATGTCTATGATTTGACGGAACTTTTGAATTTTGAATACGAAAATGCCGCCCGCGTTCTATCTTTTGTTTCGTTCATATGCACATATTCTTTTAAGCGTCTATCTTTATCATACACGAATAACTTTTGAATTAAGAAATTATTGAAAATCGCTGAAAACAAAAGAGTTTTGATTAATTGCCACATTATATCTCGAGTTTGTGAGACTATGGCAACCGAACTCAGTTATCAGTTTGAAAACTTTCACTTTAAGTGTAAATTGTTTAATGGCTGTATTGAGAATGCGTTGGATTCAATTTTTCGGATTGCTGATTCATTGCACAAGTAACATCTTTCGGTTTTACTGACTAGGAATATTTAAATATTGTCTGATAAGCCGTAACCCGGGAATGTTTGTCTTTCTTTAAATAATATGTACCAATATATAAACTGCCTTTTGGCGTTATCGTGATTTATTCTTGAGGTATTATGCCGTGTTGTACTTCCTCCTTCTTTAGCGCGATGAAATAGATCCCGATGATACTTATTTTGGCCGCGCTAACCTCAAATCATATCTACCCTTTGGCGGTTAAAGTCAGAACAGTACCTAACGAACAACTCAGTTTTTTTCAGTTTTGATGCTACTAAATCGGCATTTACACGAAAGTTTGAAAAGGTTCTAATTTTTTTTTTCACAGTAGCTCCTAGGGCCCTTTTCATCTTTTGGGATGCTATGCGGAGGGTGTTTTAAAAGAAAGGAATGAGAGGAAGTTCTGGGAAGGAAAAAGGTATGATTGGTGGGTAGGAATCTGAGGTCAGCGGGTCCAAGAGTGACGGATGAATCCAACATTCCCAATGCGTGAGTGATGTGGGTTGAGTGAGTCCGGCTGGAGAAGCCAAATAGTCACCCTCAACCAATAAAAAAAAACCAACACCTCCGCCATAGGTCACGCCAAGTAGTTTCCTACGTTCATGGAGTGAGATTTGTCTAGATCTTTGCGGCGGATGCATCTGCTGAGAGGGACTGGTTGAGGGAAGCCTTTTGACCTTTCCAGCCGTCTATTTCAACCCATAGCATTGCATCGCAGCTGGAGGGATGGATTCATACGTTTGTTACTCCAGGACACACTGACCCCCAGATTCCTTCCCACTCATCATACCTTTTTCCTTCCCAGAATTTCCTCTCCTTCCCATTCTAAAAAAATACCCTTTTGACCTTTCCGGCCGGAATCTCTCGATCCATCGCCTTGCACCGCAGTTTATAGAGATGGATTCATACGTCCGTTACTTCTGGACATACCGACCCCCAAATTCTTACCCACCCCTCATCCTAGAACTTCCTTTCCGTCCCTTCCTTAAAAAAGACCCTCCACACCGCATTCCTTAAGATGACAGAGGCCCCGAGGGAAATTATTTTACTCAGGATCTCCTGGGTGAAGTTAATATAAAACAAAGTTTTTAAATCTAAAATGTAACTAAGCAAAATATCTTAATAGGCCACTTGCATTGAATTCATAACGACTTGGAAAAAATCGTGTGGATAGATCTTTTTATTAAGATTGCGAAAATGTTAGTAAATTTTTTTAGAAATGTACAGTTTTTTTTTATTTTTAAATAAATAAATCCATTATTTGGGCTCGTGACGTCACTACATGAAATTGTCCCGTCTCCGAAAATGTTCCTATTAATTTAAGATGTCGGTACGTGTTTCAGAGGTATAATGGTTACGGTGCTGATTTTAACAAAATCAAATTTTAAAATATTCTTATTATTATTACAATTTACAAGTACAAGTATATTACATTGGATTTAGTAACATATACGTTGTACATTATAATGATTTGTGATCAATAAGATGGATCAAGAAAAAAAATATTTATGAGATGTAATATTTTTGGTATGCCTCGTTATTCTCCTGAGCCATTCGTGTGGAAAACGTTCTTTTTTTTAAACATGATTTTCGGCTATGTAATTATCGTTTTTTCGCACCTATAAAATTATGTTCCATAAAAATTGGTCTGATTTTTCGGATTGAAATTTTCAAAAAATCCCCAGGGTTTCAAAAATACGATTAAAAAAAAATACAGAATGTCTTAAAATATTTGTCTTAACCGGAAAAACATTTAAAAAAATGTGATGCAAGTGGCCTATTGTATTTACAATATTCTGGCGGTATTGGAAACTGTGATTAACACTACGTGAACATTGTTGACCGCCATTGTTTTCTTCATGAACTGACTCTAAAGCATTAAACGAAATAATTAAATTAACTAAATAATGCACGCTTTGCCCTTTTCCTTCTTACACCGCGCCGTGCCATTTGCCATTCCACCTCGTGCCCGGTCGAGGCTTGGAACAATACACTGGACTTAAATATGAACAAATGTCGGATTAATTAATTATTACTTTCACGTAACTGGGGTTAGTTTTTCCTAAAATGTTGGTAGAATCAAAAGTTTGCTCATGAATTAAATTCGTGTACCTAAATACATACATTACGAGTATTCAAACAAATTTTATCCAAGTAATTTTTATAACTTCTTCAAACACACCAAACTTATTTTGTGGCACCATTTTAATTCGAAATCAAGAATACTTTGTTTTTATCACTTTATCTTCTTATTATGTATAAAAATGAATCGCTGAATGTGTTGCTAAGCGCAAAACTTTCGAACGACTGCACCAAATTCGTTAATTCTTTTTTTTTGTGTATCTACGTTATTGTCAGGACAAGGTTTTTATAAAACTTCCGGTGAGCTCTGACATTATGAAATTTGTTTAAAAAAATTGCTATTGGAGGCACGCAAGGAAGCGGCTATTGCTCTGGAAAGCGGGAGGGAGGGAGAGATGGAGGAGGGGGGGAAGGGGGAGGGGGGAGGAGGAAAGGGTAGGGGGAGGGAGGGTAAATGGGTGGGTCAGGGGGGGGCGGATAGAGGGGAGGGGGGAGTGGAGTGGGGAGAGGGAAGGTGGAGGTGACGGAGTGGGAACGCGAGAGGGGAAGAGGACGCAGGAGAAGAAGGGGAGGCGGAAGGGGAACGGGACGAATGGGAAAGGACACTCAGGGAGAAACAATTTCTTTATTAAATGGCATAGCAACGCATGCCGAGACCAGCTAGTTGTTTATAAAAACACGTTTCATACGCAACGCTCACTTTTTTATTTTATTTTTATTTTATTTTATATAATAGGATCAATTACATATTTGTATACATTAAATAAAGTTTCTGTATTAAAATTCATTTAATAATACGTTTTACACCCTTTTTAAGAGCAAAGCTCGAGTTAAAAAAGCGGGAAAAAACTTCTTCAGGGCTTACTTAAAACTAATTATAAATAATAGACACTGACGATGGTGATTTTAGATTTTCACGGCCAAAAGTATTTTTTTATTTGTTTTTGGGATGTTATGCCGTGTTGCGCTACCTCCTTCTTTAGCCAACGTTTCGGACAGCGTTACAGTGTACATCATCAGGGCAGATGTGTGTCCGAAACGTTGGCTAAAGGAGCAGGTACCGCAACACGGCACAATACCCCAAAAACAAATAACAAAAATTGACAACGGTGTCAATGGAAAGTCGAGAATATTCAGAGGGAAGAGGGGCAAATAGGGAACAATTTACAAAGGGAACAGGTTTAATATTGGGTCCTTTAATTTTTTTTTGATTAATAATAATATTCAAACTCGAACTTTAACGCTCTTTCTGATTTCCAGTATTTCTAATTTATTTAACTGAATGCCATTAAAATTACAATGTAATAATGAGGAACTCCAGTCCATTTTTTAATATTTTTTTTAATGAATAATAAATGACCTTCTAACTTAAGTAACAATTATTTTTTTTAGGTATTTTATAATATTAGGATATTCAATTTTGACAATGTTAAGGTCATCTGCGTAGCCAACTATTTGATTGCTTCTGTAGCAGATGTTTGAGTCGGTACTGATCATTGTCTTCCTCACGACGTGCTCCAGTGCAATATTGAAAAGGGTGGGTGCTAAGCCATCACCTTGTTTCAGCTCTGGGAGACGATAAAATCCTCCGTTGTTTCACCTCCTATCCTTACTCGACACCGTGAGCCGACCATTGTTGCTTTTACAAGCTTGACTATTTTGAACGGTATTCCAAAATTCAGGAGTATTTCATATATTTTTTCCCTGTCTATACTGTTGTACGCCTGTTTGAAGTCAACAAATAGTTGATATATGTCTATATCGAATTCCCAGCATTTTGTCAGGATTTGTCGAGTAGTGAAGAGTTGATCAGTGGTGGATCTCCCCCTCCTGAAACCTGTCTGATATTCTCCTAGTAAGTTTTCTGAGTAATATTCTAGTCTTTCTTTCAAAATCATTGTGAAAATTTTATACGCTGTACAAAGTAACGATATTCCTCTGTGATTTTCACACTTCAATTTGTCTCCCTTTTTTATGTATGGGGCATATTATGCTAGTTTTCCATTCCGGAAGATCCCTACAGGCTGTAAGAGAAGTGTTTGACCCTTTGGAGACTGCGGCAAGAGAGGTGGGTTTGCAAATCAATGAAAATAAAACAAAAATCATGATGCAAACCAGAACCCCTTACCGCAGAATAAAAGATAAAGTGAAATTTAAAGACAGTTATAATTTCGAAGTAGTCGAAGAGCTTACCTACCTGGGCTCCATCATAACGCAGGACAATGAAGACCCAGTAGAAGTAAGAAAGCGCATTACAGCCGCTAACAAAACTTACTTCGCGTTGCAGCCAGTGTTCAAATCCCGAAACGTCCATAGGAAAACCAAAATAACTTTATATAAAACAATTATCAGAACGGTCTTGGCCTATGGATGTGAGGCGGGAACACTGACAGCAAAGTCAGCGGAACAGCTGGACATCTTCGAAAGAAAGGTACTTCGAAGAATCTTAGGAGCGGTGCGAGAGGGAGAGGCATGGAGAATCCGCCACAATAATGAGCTCTATGATATTTACCAAGCTCCCAGACTCTCCACCCATTTAAGACTCCAAAGATTAAGATGGGCCGGACATGTGCACCGAATGCCAAGCACACGAGTACCGAAGAAGGTTCTGACAGGACACCCGGGAGGTAAACGAAAGGCGGGCAGACCTAGACTGAGATGGGAGGATGATGTCAGGAAGGATGCAAGAGGATTACTCCATGTTGCAGATTGGAAGACGACGGCCGAGGACAGAGGGCGGTGGAGGCCTATTTTGAAGGAGGCCAAGGCTCGAAATGGGCTGTAGCGCCATTGAAGGATATTAATTTTTATTTTTAGAGTTAGCTTTAATAGTTAAAATAATTGTCAAAGTTTTAATTTTTCAAGATCCCCCGAAAACCACCGTATGTATGGGGAATCGTGGATCGTCATCACTCACCAAAAGTTTGTTTTATTTTCAACAGGTATTGTCATATTGTATGACAGTTATATGGAAGAAGATATGAAACTATTCAATGAGTAAAAACAGTATTTAGGTGGAATTATTTATTTATTATATTATATTTATTATTACTTCAATATTATTACGGGAGAGTGGTATAAAAAATGTTTGAAATTATTATTTTTTGGCTTTTAAGGATCGAAATCAATATTATGGAATTGTAGGCAACTACACCATACAGCGCCGAATCAACTGTTCGACTTCCGCCATTTTAAAGTTCATACTTGGAGGAGAATTAGTAGCATTACGATTTTTTTGTGCACTTTAGTTTTTGAATATTTTAATAATAGAGATAAACTAATATAGATACCTCTATTTTTGATACTGAATTATTTGACCTTAATAATGTTTATATAAACACAACAACTAAATCTCTATAAACAGTATGTAAATAAACGAATAACGCGAAATGTTGTTAATACCGATAGCTTGTGTCGTACATTTCAAAACTGTAAAATTATGGTGAGCAGTGACGTCAGCACTAAACATTCAATAATTCTAACTTGAGTGTGTTTTAATGACATGATTAAAAAGATCATTTTAAGAATTTTTTAAAACTCTATGTTTAATATTATTTAATAAAACTTATATATTCAGAATCAACGTGTATTAGTCTATATGAATATATTTTTTAAAGCCATAATATTTTTCACTGGAGTTCCTTATTCTATTCCACTATTGAAATTAAAAGTGAGACTAGTTTCCAACAAATGATTGGCAAATTCCGAGAAACTGTTATTGTTTAAAGATTTCAAATTATGTTCTTCAATAAATAGTAAAACCATGCTTGTTAACAATTTAACGTTTTTATTTATTATGTTTTATGTTCTTCTTTTTATGTTTTTCTTTATTATGTTTATTTTTTTTCTTTTTGTCATTTAATAAGTTGAGTAGGTAAAAATACTAAACCAATATTTAACATAATGGAACTTAATTGGTCTACAACATATGAATTTTATTGTTATAAAATAATTTTACTATATGACTCTTTGTTTCCTCAATTAAAAAATAAATTAAAAAATAATCCTGATTTCGAAGTTTTACCTATATAAAAGAAACCACAATCATTACACTTCAATTAATAGATTCCAGGTTTTACATTTTTGAATCTCTATCCTTATTATTTACAATGTAATTTTTAAATTTGTTATTCGCAAACAATACAATACATTCTTCGTTAAGGAATTGGAAATTTTATTATTAAAATTCATAATTTTTCTCCATTTTTTCTCTTCGTGATCCTTTTGAACAGGATAGATGTATGAAATCACCAAATTGACACCTTTGTCTGTGTCTATTTATAATCAGTTTTAAGTGAACCCTGAAGAAGTGAGCTTTGCTCATGAAACATGTTGGTTTTTATGAGCAATAAAAGTGATAAAAACGAAGTATTCTATTAATTTCGAGTTTTATAACTATTAAACCTAAATATTGTATTATATAATGATAACAATGAGAAAGGCACAAAAATTTCCTGAACTAAATTCGCACCTACGGAGTTGTGCGTACAAAAGTTGTTAATATTAATATTAACAAATATAGATGATGTGTGTTATATTAGGTATTTATTTGTTTATTTTTTAAGAACATATTTTAGAAACCATATTTAACCCCTCACGGCCTGACCGTATTATGTCAGAGGGTCTAAATATTTCCGTTTCGCAAAAAAATCAAAATAATTAATATCTTCAAGAAAAATGCAATTATCCAAATTTACAAAGATAATATCATCAAAAAATTTGAAACCCATCAATCAAAAAGATATCAAGACAACTTCAAAATACCAAAATTTAATACCAAACTAATGCAAAACAATTATATCTATTTAGGAATAAAGTTTTTCAACAACCTTCCGATTGAAATAAAAAAAAAACCAAAGACATCAATAAACTGAAACTCAAACTGAAGCTACACTTCATCAGGAATAATTAACTTAATAATTACCTGTTTTTCTCTTTCTTTCTAAATTTTATCAATCTATATTCTTCTCTATTTAATTTAGATTTTTCGAATTTGTCTTAAGTGCACAATATTTTAGTATGTAACCGTATCCCATGTATGTACACGTATATGTAGATTAGAGTTGTCGTCATCATTCTCACAGTTTATAAGATTGAGGCGAGGGTTGGAATTTTCTAAAACTGATATAAAATAATCACTAAAATGGTCGCATATGAATTGTCCATCATTGCAGGAAATATCTCCAACATACATTTGCTTTGGTAAATCGGAAGAGGATTTCTTTGATTTAACAAATGACCAGAACTGTTTGCTGCACTTTTTTATTGAATCTTCTGCCGTCATAATGAAGTTTTCATAACATTCTAACGCGATCTTCTTTTGACGATTTCTCAGTGCTGAAAATGATTGCGGTATAAGACGTTTGTCACTTCAACAAGCATAAACCTCGCCCGTTTGCCACCGACGGAAGATGCCGCAGGCCACCATCCAGCAAGGTGCTACCTCCAAGTACAGAAGTGGCGAGGAATCAACTTGAATCCCACTGAATGGGGGTGGAAGCTGTCTTCTCAAGGACTCACCCCCATCCCCACCACGATGGATCCCGCACCTCCTGCCCTTCTGCGAAAAATTTCATGTAAATGCAAGAAAGGATGCTATGGGAGCTGCTCGTGCACAAAGGCTGGGCTCCACTGCTCAGTCCTCTGTCAGTCATGCGGTGGAAAATTGTGCAATAACGTCCCAGATGTAGAGCTGAAATGCTCGGACGATGAAGATGACCCGACTACAGACTGGGCGCCTCTCCCAGCGTCCATCATAGAAATCGAGACATCTTCTTCGTGTGAGCCTAAGCCTGGGCCATCTAAGATAAAAAGGAAGACATGATTTGGCAACCAAGACACAATACCTACATGATTTATATTAGTTTTATTTTTTGTGTACATATAACTTGTCCTTACAGTAGGTACCATGATGTTTGTACAAGCATTTTAGTATGTAGGTATATAAAACAATGTTTGAAGATGACGTAATTCCCGATAGATGTATTATCTTTTCTTTTTTTCATCAAAAATGTGTTAACAATAACAAAAAAAAAACTGTAACTGTTTGATAAATAAAACCATAAAAAGACGTGAGAACAGTTTATTTGCATTTCCCCCCAAAACCCGCCTATGACTGTGTTTGGTTATCTGGCGTTCTTGAGAGAACCGTTAAGTCTACAGATATCAATCTAGTTTTAAATGAAAGCTAATTAAATTTACTACTATTTTTTTTTCATATAATATTTGACGTGGGATACGTGTTTTAGAAAAGATTTTACAAAATAAGTGACCATTTCGAAAAAATTTCACTTTTTGGAAAAAATGGCCTATTTTCAAAGAACTGTATCTTGAAAACCAATGGCTGTATATAGCTTGCTTTAGTCTCAAATTGTAGCAAATTTAGTCTACTTTAAATGTATCTTTGTTAACTATACCGGTCAGACCCTTCCTTCACTGAGATATTGAGCAAAAACTGAAAAAAATCCGAAAATTTCTTGGTTTTTTGGGTCCACCGCCGCTCGCACAGCATTTTTGAAGTAGCAAAATTTTCTTTTTATTACTGGTTTAAGTTCTAACAATAAATAAAAAATTCAAAATGACTGGACCTTTTGCTAGCACAACCCCCTTTTCATGCTTAACTTGACTGGACTATAAGTGTTTAGCGAGAACGTTAGTGAACATTAATTAAACTCTAAGTGATTTTACTTTGTGCTACAACTTCCTGTACTCTGTTTTTTTCTATAAGCTGTGAACCCTGTATATAAGAGAAATAAACTGACCAACGCTGAAAGACTATTTTCTTATAAATACCCTGCCACAACCTTATATTATTTTAGATGATTAAATTGTGTAATAACACAAATAAAACTTACTTCTTCAAATACAGCAAATTTATTTTGTGGCACCATTTTAATTCAAAAACTTTTAATGTCTTTAAAACCGACATGTTTCGAGAGCGATGCTCCAATCCACAGCTTTTACTAAAAACTAATTATAAATAAACTTAATGGCGTCAACAGGAAAGATAGTAACTTACGTAAGCCAGGAATTGAACCCGCGACCTTCGAACAGCTAGTTGAGAGCCTTACCCTCGCCCACGGAAGCCCTCAAATGTAATGATGAAGGTATGTAAGTATGTAATTTATTTATGATATTTTAAAAAAGGGTGGCGCAAAACTACCGATATGGTTTGAATCTTATTACACATTACAATAAGATTCAAAATAAAACGGTAGTTTTGCGCCACCCCATACTTAATTTCTTCGAAAAGTCGGTCCTTGCACTTTGTTTAAGAACTTAACTTTGATGAGGTTTTCTGAGTGTCAAAACATACTTGTAAATTAAGTATTATGTAAAGTCCTATAATTTCAATACAAAAAAAACTCAGACAAAATGATCTGTGACATCTTGTTCACATTTTTGCGAGGAAAAAGACTAACCTAATGTTGAGTTTCAAAACCTCCCTTATCACTACCAAAAACCATGTAAAACTGCGAGAGAGAAACAAAACCCGCTATATCATTCAAGAAGTTACTATCAAAACCCGTTATATCGGAATTCAACCAATCACGACTATCACGAGCTGTTATTTTGCCAAGATGGCGGGTGTACAAACACGCTCCTCAAGTCAGTTGAGTTTCAAAAGCCTCTATATTCTATATAAATCACGAAGTGAGTATCAAAATCCGCTATATCCATTTTATTTATCCAAATTACTTAAATATTTAAAGACATACATTGAAAAATGAACACTTTACGAATATTATATTACTCTAATTCATTATTTAAAAATAAAAAAAAATGTATTTTTTATTTACGCTAGAGATGTGACCGTTTTTTGCGGTTATCTCCGAATCAGTTAAAGTTGATGTAGCCGATGTTTTATACTCATAGTAAAACTTTAGCAATTATTTAGTTTCATGAACTTATGTCTTCAGGCGGTCGAAATGAAATAACTTTTTCGCAATATTTACACAATACTTAAAGGAATAATGCGCCTGCTGTTAGTTAATTTGTAAGTTAAGTACATATTATTTTAGTACAAAACTTTAAACTACACAAGAATTTTATAGAACTACACAAGATATTATTACATATCAAGATTAATATTGTATGTAGTTAAGAAAAAACATTTTTTATGAAGTTTTTAACACAACACGTGAACGAATGAGGTACCTTTAAATACCTGACTTCATAAAATAGTGATCTTTTCCTTGTGTAAAATAACCAAAGAGAGCTAACATAAAATTCATGGCGTTTACAACCCATGAACGATAAAAATGTCAAATTGTATTATAAAAATTTAAGAAAAGTGATAAAAAACGTAAAAAAGATACTGGTTTGTTCATCATTTTATTTTATTAACTGAAAAAGTTTTTTTTTATGTAGGACTCGCTAGGTAACCTGTGCTGGTGTCTTCAGAATACAATTATGGTTTTACTGATGATTTCAACCTTTAATATAAAAGTAAACAACGAGTAGTTCTCAGGAAGTTGATTTTCTTTATTGTGTTTTGTATTTATAGTTCGTGTATGTGTATTTCTTTGTTTTCAATTTTTTTTAATGATTTTTTTTCCTGATGACTTGATCCAGTTTTTAGTGTTTTCGAAAGCTAGATTGTTTATTTTGTGTTTTAATTACGACCGTATTAACACGGTATATTGAAAGAAAACCTTTTAGATAATATACCTTCCTCTCACACGCCTTGTATGAAAACTAAAAAGACAGAAGATATATTTTTTTACATTAGCTCCACACAGAAGGCCCTAAATAAAATAATTCCCGTCAGGGTTTATGTCATTTTTGAGGATGCTATGTGGAGTGTCTTTTTAGGAAAGGAAGGTCAGGAAGTTCTGGGAAGGAAAAGGGTATAAGGGATGGGTAGGAATCTGGGGTCAGTGTGTCCAGGAGTGACGGACGTATGAATCTGTCCACTGCGGTACAAGGTGATGTTCCGATAAAGTACGGATGTAGAAGTTAAAGGGATTCCCTCAACCATTCTCTCCCGATCCGGCCTACCATGCAGCTGATTGGACGCATCCGCCACCAAGACCCGGACAAACCTCACCCCATGAACCCGGGCACCCCTGCTAAGTCACCAAACATAGCGAACCACTTGGGATGATCTAAGGCAGAGGTGTTTTACTACATTCATAGCGCCACGTATGACCTCTCGCTGGGACCAGTATGGACTTAGTTGAACCTTGTTCATCTCAAATCATTCCGCGAGATATTCACGGCTCTCTTAGTCCTTAAAACGTATCCGCAATTTAGGGAACGTACCCATACTACGTGACACGTTTAGGGGGGGGGGGGGGGTCTTCAAAATGTCACGCTCCATATAAATGAGCGGCGGGTTGCTTAGGATTTTGGTCACCGGGGGGGGGGGGGGGGGTTAAAAATTGCAAAAAGTTGGTCACGTAGTATGGGTACGTTCCCTTAAGTGTCACGTCGGTGGAAGGCATTATTACTTGTATCTGTTTATGTAGGCTCATAAACAGCACATTTTTACGACGGTGATACTGAAAGCGCCAAACGAGTACAATATTGCAGGAATTTACTGAAAGAATTTCTTAGTATGAGAAAAATAATTTACTTCAACATGTTTTGGTATGTGTAGGAATACACAATTTTATAAATTCAGCAATTGGTTAGATACAATATATGAAAAAGCAAAACATTTCTAACCGTTTATTTCTTTAGTGGTATTTTCTTTTTGGATTTTTTAAAAATCAAATCAAATAATTTTTTTTAAATCAATCAAATCAAAAATTTTTTTAACCTACCGCCGTAGAGTACACAAACAGTGAAATACCTCCACATTAAAACTGCCGAAACAACAAGAATTTGCGTGTAAACACAAAATAAAGTTTGAAATAATTGAAATCATTTGGTGTTTCCAGTGTTTAGTCAGTTAGATTTCTGAAATATATTGTGTGCTGTGCAGTGCTGTGATTTAAAAATATTAAAAAAACACATCAGAAATCGTAAACACATCAATCGCGCAGGCGCATAAATAAGTCTGTCAGCATTATCCCAATTGGTCGAAAGTGTCGTCATTTCACTCGCTATTTGCTCGAAGTGTCTTGTTTTTGAAAGGTGCTCAACTGGTTGCGGGAAATAGGCGCTATTTTGTAAATCTTGGAATAATAAATTAAACATCTTCAAAACCTACTCAAACATGGATTTAAACGAAAACTCGCTAAACTATATGACCAAAGCTAAAGATTTGCTAAGTTCACTAATCAAAATTATTAATGACCCCGGTAACAAGTTTACGAAGGAGCAGATGAGTAAAATAACACCTATAACAACGGAACTACTGGGAACTACAGGATTGATGGCTGTACGTATGGGAATACTTGAAGGCGAATTATCAGCCTTAAAAAGTGTAGCACTCACTCAGCCAGCAGATGCTAACCCCATAAATCCTTCATCAAATATTTGTGACGTGTTGACGGAAATTGAAGAGAGGAAGCTCCGTGCAAAAAACGTTATTCTTTTCAATGTTCCTGAGAGCACGTCTGATCTAACCTCAATAAATATATCCGATGACGCGAATAAAGTTACCACGGCCCTGAAAAACATTGATACTTCCTTTAATGCTCATGATATTAAAATATACAGGTTGGGAACAAAGAAAGTCACGAATAAATGTAGACCAATCAAGTTAGAATTTAAAGAGGAACATTTTGTTAGGACAATTTTGATCAATAACAAAAAATTCAAAGATGGTATCAAAGCCAGAAATGATCAGACCATTCAACAAAGAAAACGATGATGATGCTTCGGGACGAGCTGGAATCTAGAAAAAAAAATGGTGAATCAAATTTAACAATAAAATATATAAATAACCTACCTAAAATCGTCAATGTTTTGCCAAAAAATTCCAACTAAATAAATGTAACATCTACTATCAGAACGTGAGAGGAATCAGAACGAAACTAAAGGAATTCAGAATAAGTGCCCCGACTCTCTCACACGATGTCATCATGTTAACAGAAACCTGGTTAACACCATCGATTTTCTCAGCAGAACTTGGATCGCACGATCACCACATCTACCGAGTAGACCGTAGTCCAAACACCAGCTCCAATACAAGAGGGGGTGGAGTCCTGATTGCTGTCCACAAACGTATTCCGTCAAAAGTGCTTAAAAACAAAATAGTGAGGTTGAACAAATATTCGTGTTGCTCGAAAACAAAAATGCTGGCAAGTTAATAATTGGATGTTTATATTTACCGCCATCCTCCGATACACAGCTGTATACAAAACATGTTGAGGACGTGGAATTTTTAAGGTTTAAATATCCCAATGCCAAACTTGTTGTAGTAGGAGACTATAACTTACCAAATATATCCTGGAACCATGATGACCCTGAATTGTCTGGTATTAATATGTCAACTGCTAATCTTAGTGAGAGAGAGATTCTGGGTATGTCGAATTATTTATCAATCCCACAACTAAACACTGTCGCTAATATAAATAGTCACATTCTTGATCTAGTTTTTTGCAGTGAGCCCACTACTAACGTATGTTTTTTTTTTTTTTTTTTTTTTTTTTACCGTGAATACCGCACAAGAATCTCAACTGCTCCCGTCTGGAGCCAGTGAGACTATGGCATCCCCAATTGGAGTATGTTGTGAGGCTGAAGGTAGCGGGGAGGGGAAGGAGATGGGGAAGAGGAAGGTTGGAAAGTACCTGGCTATTCAGATCTGGTCACTAAACACGGCTAAAGCCATTTTCAAGCAACGTTTCAATTCTGAATGGTGGTCTTACACCAGGGCGATACTGATAGTATCTTCCACTCTGGAACATGCTGCAAATATACTATATATTATTTTAAATGAATTAATTGTGAAATAACACAAATTAATCAAATAAAATTTATTTGCGCATGCCGGGTTCGAACCCGCGGCCTCCGGAATGTGAGTCAAGAGTCTTAGCCACTGGACTACGGAGGTCGTCAAATCGTATGTAAATCTTTGGAAGAACTATTACCTGTAGACGTTTACCATCCTCCTCTGGACATAGTTATTCCATTTGTTAACAACACTCATCTTAAAAATATCAAGTCATCTTATAACTTCCGTAAAGCAAATTTTCAAAAAAATTCTGATTGCTTAAATACAACAGACTGGTCCTTTCTAGAAAACGCTGATATTAACGATAATGTAAATAAATTCTATGACGTTCTAAATGATGCTATTGCAAATTTTGTGCCCATTCGACATAATAGAATTTCTCATTTTCCAAACTGATTTAGTCCCAATTTGATCACTTTAACATGTAGTAAGAAAATAGCTCATAAAAATTATAAGCGATCCAGACTGACGAGTGATTACAATAAATTTCAATTGTTAAGAAGGGAGTGTTGTAAAATCTCAAAATTGTGCTATAAAAATTACATTGACAAAATTGAAAGTGAAATTCGTGTAAATATAAAACAGTTTTGGAATTACACTAATTCTCAAAAAAATACTAACTTAGGTATTCCAACTTCTATGAATTTCAATGGAAAAATTGGATGTAATGATAAAAACATTGTAAATCTATTCGCCGATTATTTTAAGTCCGTGTATGAAGAGGATATACCTAGCAACGAAATTCCAAAATTCTCATCCAATCTTAGTCTGGATATATCAGAAGTACGCATAGAAATTAAAGATATCAAAAACCATGTAAATTTGTTAGATGCTAGAAAAAATGCAGGACCTGATAATATTCCACCTGTGTTAATTAAAGAATGTTTAAACGGCTTAGTTGTTCCTCTTTTTCTAATTTTTAACCAGTCACTAGAGACAGGCAGTTTCCCTGATACATGGAAACACAGTTTTCTTACACCCATTTTTAAAAAAGGGGACAAAACGGACGTAACAAATTATAGACCAATATATCCAATCATCGATACCCAACCTTTTTGAAAAAATTGTCCTCCATAAAATATCCACAAACATTAAAAAAATTATAACTCCCTACCAACATGGCTTTTGTTCAAATAAATCTACACTGAACAATTTACTAATATACGAAAACTACATATCTAAATCTTTAGCCAACAGGTGCCAGGTTGACTCAATATACACTGATTTTAGCAAGGCCTTTGACAAGGTGTGTCACAAAATACTAATCAATAAATTGGCGAAACTTGGAGTTTATGGTAGCTTATTAAATTGGTTTGTTAGTTATTTGTCCAAAAGAATTCTTAGTGTGAAAATAAATGGCACACAGTCTTACACATTTATAGCCACAAGTGGAGTGCCGCAAGGCTCCCATTTAGGGCCCATTTTGTTTATTATATTTATAAATGATATTGTTGATATATTTACTGACATAAATGTGCTACTGTTTGCCGATGACATGAAACTATATAAAGAGATTAACCACATTAATGATTGTATTATACTTCAAACTAACTTGATATATGCTCTATCAACAAACTAGCATTAAATATAAACAAATGTCAGTTCATTCATTTTTCCAAAATAAATAATCCTATTATTTTTCAGTATTCTTTAAATGATGAAAATTTAAATTAAGTTAGTGAAATCATGGATCTAGGCATTATGTTCGACAGTAAACTTACCTTTGTATGTCATATTAATAATATTATCAATAAAGCCCTCAAGACTCTCGGTTTTATTTTGAGAGCTGCAAAAGATTTCAATAATTTAGACACATTTATTATGTTAGTTCATTATTAGTCAGTTCATTCATTTTTCCAATATAAACAATCCTATAATTTTTCAGTATTCTTTAAATGATGAAAATTTAAATTAGGTTTGTGAAATCATGGATCTAGGCATTATGTTCGACAGTAAACTCACCTTTGTATGTCATATTAATAATATTATCAATAAAGCCCTCAAGACTCTCGGTTTTATTTTGAGAGCTGCAAAAGATTTCAATAATTTAGACACATTTATTAGTTATATAAAACCCTTGTCAGATGCCAACTTGAATATAACTCAACGTTATGGTCTCCCTTTTACAACATTCATTCAGACAATATTGAAAAGATTCAACGGAAGTTTCTAAGGTTTATAAACTATAAATTGCATATTCCTATACTAAACATTGATTACAATTATCTCCTGGATAAAACGTCTATATTGAAACTTTCAGAAAGAAGAATTAGCACAGATTTAATACTATTACATAAAATACTGCATTACAAAATTGACTGTTCTGAATTACTTCAATTTATCAATATCCATGTTCCCCAAAAATCATGTCGACATTTATTACCCTTCTACTTCAATAACATCAGGACACTAGCTTATCAAAATTCACCGTTTCCGAGACTTCACAGTCTCGGAAATAAATATTCTAATCTAGGTGATATATTTCATCTTAAAAGTAATCAGTATAAACGTTGTATATTCTATCACTTTTATTCTTCTAGGCACAAATAGATTTACGTAATTTCTTCAATTTTTGTTTGTATTGAATATGAGACTTCTTATCATTTTTACATAATATGTATTTTTATTTTATTATTTGTTTTGTTGTTACACTGTTTTGTATATTTTCTTTTCTCATTGTATTATATTTTCTTCATTGTTTGTTACTCAACTTATAAATTATAATGTAAAAGCCCATCAGGGCGTGTAATAAATAAATAAATAAATAAATAAATAAATCACCATTGTTTCCTCAGCGCGGACAGTCTGCTTGGCTAGAAACTAATATCGACCTGACAAAACATAAGAGCACTTTCAGGTGCACGTCTACAATATTTCCGATTGTTAAAAAATATTACTATAATTAATTTTTAATATTTATTTTATCATTTTCATTTCTTGCTAGAGCAATCTCGACATGTTACAAAACTGATTTTAGGAAGGCGATTTACGATTTATAAGTGGGAATTTGTAAGTGATATATTTTAACGTGGGTATTTTGATATTAAAAATATAAGTTTCATATTCAATACAGTAGAGAAATAAAATAAACAAGAGGTAAGGTTGAACAAGAATAAGAGAAAATATACGAGCACAAACTCCAAGGCAAGAATTTACAGAAAGGTGCTTTTCCAGACACGCAAAGGCAAAAATAAATTATGGATGATTACAAAAGAAATACAGGGAGAAGAAAATGAGAGAAAAAAGAATCAAGACAAAAAAAAAACATGACAAGAAAATCATGTGTTTTCATTTTTCAAATTACTTACTTAAAATATTATTTTGCGATTATACTAGATTTGTTCCCGTGAAAAATAGAAAACGCTATGATATAAGTCTATGAAACTATTGTGTGGTTAAGAACTTAAAGGTCTCACGATAAAGTCATTTGTATCCACGTCAAAGAAAATTTCACACTTAACAATACGCTCGTATAAGTTTCTGTTCAATTTTACAACTTTGAAAATCGTTAATGCAGAACTGTGATTATATAATGTTTAAATAGAGCGCTCGAGCGACGAAACGCCAAAACAATATCAGCCAATTGTTGGCTCATAAGCTCGTCCTGTCCGCTCAGTGGCGACACTATCGTTGTGCGGTAAACACGTGTTGTGTGACCCCTCTTCCCCCCTGGTAAACTTTACCACTTATTAAAATTGTAAAAGAGAAATTAAAATATCACAAGAAATGAAAAAAATACAAGAACTTAGCTGACTACCAATCATTCTCTGTACTGAGAAATCGTCAGAAGAAGATCTCGCTAGAATGTTATGAAAACTTCATTACGACGGCAGAAGATTCAATAAAAAAGTGTAGCAAACAGTTCTGGTTATTTGTTAAATCAAAGCAATCCTCTTCCGATTTACTTATGCAAATGTATCTTGGTGATATTTCCTGCAATGATGGACAATCCATATGCGACCATTTTAGTGATTATTTTAGATCAGTTTTTGTAGAAAATTCCAACCCTCGCCTCAATCTTACTGAGAATGGTGACGACAACTCTAATATACATATACATACTATTAACTTCAATCAATCATGTGTACTTAGTTATTTAAAAAAACTTGATCCGAATAAAAGTGCGGGATCTGATTTAATTCCATCCATATTTTATGTAAAATGCCGGGACCAATTGGCTTATCCTCTCTCCTTGCTATTCAAAATGTCATTTGAAGAAGGCAACTTCCCCAACGTCTGGAAACAAGCACTCATTACACCAATCCACAAAAGCGGGGACAAAAATAACATCACCAACTACAGGCCCATCTCCAAACTCCCAATCGTCAGCAAGATCATGGAAAACATAGTTCTTGATCAACTTTTTCCAGCAGTACAAACAATCATATCCAAAAATCAACACGGCTTTTTCAGAAAACGGTCGGTCGAGACAAACCTTCTGGAATATACAGATTTTATTTTAAATTCTATGGGTGGTAAAAATCAAGTGGACTCTATCTATACGGATTTTTCAAAAGCCTTTGATAAAATTAACATTGAACTGCTTCTGAAGAAACTGTTAAAAATCGGGATTAATGATGGATCAAATCGTATGTGACAAACAGAAGTCAAGCAGTTGAGCTAAGGGTTTCTCCTCTCGTTTTTTCAATATACCTTCAGGAATCCCGCAAGGATCACATCTCGGACCTCTCTTGTTTATTTTATATATCAATGATATGAGTGAATGCTTTAAAAATTCCAAATTCCAAATTTTTGCTGATGACACTAAAATTTACAAAAAAATCACTAATATTAATGACAGCCTAGAATTGCAAGATGATATTAATAGGTTTGGAATATATTGTGCGAACAACCAACTATTCCTTAACCTAGAAAAATGTAACACAATATCATTCACCAAAAGCATAAATCCCCTAATATTTCCGTACAAAATCAATGACGTAGAGATAAAAAGATGTTGTGAAGTGAAGGACTTAGGAATAATTATGGACTCCGGAATGTCTTTCCGAACACATATAAATTCCGTCTGTGATAGTGTATACAAACTTCTAGGATTCATCATAAGAATGACCAAACCATTCAGGTCACCACACGTAATCAAAATACTGTATGTCTCTTTTGTTCGCTCAATATTAGAATTCGGATCAGTCATATGGAATCCCCAATACAAAGTTAATATTGAAAGGTTAGAAAGAATTCAAAAAAAGATACTGAAACACCTAGACTTTAAATCCTTTCGAACATCAGAAAGCCTAAAAGACTCATTAACATTCCATAATTTATCAACCTTAGAAGATAGAAGAAATATATCCGACCAGAAATTTCTATTCAAAATTATTAACAACGTTGTTGACAACAACTATCTTCTGGAACACATTAATTTCCACTGTCCAATAAGAAACACAAGGTCAAACCAACTATTCCACATCCCACACTCAAAAACAAATTACACACAACATTCATTTCTCCAAAGGACGTGCACAAAATACAATGATATCTTTAACGACGCTGATATTTTCCATTTGTCCTCTGGCCAATTTATTAAATTCATAATAGAAAAAATCAAAACAAATTGTTAATTATGAACTCTCCACCCCTGCTGCATGTTTTCCTTCTTTTTATAATAATAATAAAATATATTTGGATGATTTACATGTCCCACATGCTTTAATTTGTGTATTTTTTTTTCATTTCTGTTGTACATATATATATTTTTTCTTTTTTTCTACCACTTTATGTTTTCTTTTATGTTTTAATCTATGTTTATAAATATATACTCTAAATTTTAGCGGAAACTTCGCTGGTTAATGCAACCATGTAATATGTTACTCTATTATGAAAATATGTATAACTGTTTGTTTCCTTAATAAACTAAAATAAAATAAAAAAAATAAAGTAAGTTACCTTTAAATAACCATTTAGTTAAAGAAACAATTCAGTTTTAATAGTGTAATTTGGTCTTAGGACAACGCTATTTGACGTCATGTTTACAAGGTTGCCTGTTCTTCAAATTAAATTTTCCCATGAGTGCGTCGTTAATTTTAAAATAGGTTTTTAATAATTATCCAAAAGTACACTATACATAATAATATTATACATGTGAAAGTTTGTCTTTGGGTTGTGTTTGTAAATTCTTCGCGTTGAAACAATATTTAAAAAAGTTATGAATACGAAATTTGTTTATCTATTAAAATTACAAAAAATGTGACAGGTTTGTTTGGTGAAGTATCAAGTAAATTTTTAATTTTATTCATTCATATTTTACAGAATACCTAATGATCCTATATTAAGAAGTAAGTGGTTAGAAATAATAAGAAAAAGCCCCGGAGAATAGAAAATAAAACCGTTTCTAATGATTTTCGTTGTCTTTATTTGTTAAAAATAATCATATAAAAATAAATCTCTCTTAACAATAATTTTCTTTTCATTTATATCATTATATGTAGAAAACTACCTTACTTAAATGAATTCAAAATTATACGAATTGCAGGTCCCGCAAAATCGAAACATATTTTTTACCCACTTTTATGGGAAATACTCGGGAGCTGGTATCACTCAGCACGCCTGCCGTGCTCAGAGCACTCAGAGTAACAATCTGCAGTGACGTAGAGCGCTTGTACAACAATAGAAGTTACGCATACTTGTGTGCGTATCACGCACACAAGTATTTCAAATCTGGCTTGTTGTTTTTGTCGGAATTACAGCGCAACACTCTATCTAGACATTATATAATCAAGGGTGCAGAATGACTAGGTATTGTGAAATTTAATAAAATAAAAGTATAGTTATTTATAGGAGTCTATTTCAGGGGCTCCCGAAATTTTAGCACTATGGCCTAATAAAGAAAAAAAACGGGGTAAATTAAAAAATATATATTAATATTTATTCTTGATAAACAAAATAATGAAACAGAATAGTGCCCTATTGAAATATTTCTGTTTAGTTTAATGTGTTTGAATATTTTTATTAGTCTGCTAGGTTTTCTCAAATGGCTTAAGTATTTTTAGGCACATTACAATCTTTTACTTGTGTCGGAAGGATATGTCACCAATTTGGCATTCAAATTTATTTCCATAAATTATTCTTGATTCTAGCTGAATATAAAAATTGTGCTTATATTCCATTAAATTACATAGCTACGCACTGAGTACATCTTTATCTTAGAGTTTATGCCGCAAATCGGTGAATAAGTAAAATCGAAATTTTCATTTTATTCCGCCATAATAAATGTTAATACCGCTCAGCATAATCTAAAAATTGGAAGCAAAATGTTCAGGTAAAGATCAAATTTCAAAATCGGGCTGTTTCCCAGAATTTGAACAAGTCATCAAATTTTTAAGTTAAAATTTTAAGTTCTAATTCAAGTTCTGTTACTATTTTAGTTGTGAGATAACCGGCCAATGATGAAATAATAACTGTACCCGAGAAGCAAACGGATGTAAGACCAAAATTTGAAGAAATGAGTTTTTGATGCAGACTTGAAGTAAATTATCAAGTCTATCAGTTGCAGAAGGATTCAAGTCCTATCATGAAGAAAAATAGGATTTTCGAAAATGTATACGGATGCAACTACCTTTGATGCAACAACTAATGGGTCGCACAAAACTACCGACATGGTTTGAATCTTATTACACATTACAATAAGATTCAAAATAAAATGGTAGTTTTGCGCCACCCTATATTTTACAAGCAGAAAGATGTACATTAGGGTGGAAAACTTTTGTATGAAAAAAATTTTTTTTTTTCGAAATTCGAATTGGAATACCAGGTAAAAGTTGCTTTATGTAATTGTAAATAACACTTCTCAATTTGGAAGTTCTAGTTCGACAGCTTGAGCTCCCGCCATAGACTTGAAATTTTATTTTTTAAGTTTTTATAGACGTTTTGTATTATCCACCCTACAAACAAAATAATAAGTAAATATAATATGTTATGCATTAAATGATAAAATTAAAGTTCATTTTAACAAATAAAATCATTTATTTCAAAAGTAAACACAGGTTCAGAAAGGTATGTTGATATGCATAACATCATTTTTTATGACAAAAAACCTTTTTCATCTCAAACTTTGGCATGAGCTTTCGAGATGCTAATTTAGATTTTATGAATTCCTCTTGTCTTGTCTTGTCGCATACACTTATAGCTGCTTTTGTCACAAATTTTACAGATCTTTCCACAGCCTGGGTGTGGCAAGGCAGTCTCATAAACTCCAACACTGTATGTTCTCAATTTTCAATAAGATCTTGTAACTGCTTATCGGAAATATTCATAAGTATTGGGGGTTTGTACATATTTTGTTGCCAGTCAATCATGTCTATGTAAGAACGTGCATTTTAGTGCACTTTTGGCACCTCAAACATGTGCCAAACAGAATTTTTATTAACTTCACCAGCCTTTAAAATGCGTCTTGCAGCGAGTTCTCTAATCTGCTTACGTGAATCTGTTATCATACACAACAGGAAGTTTTCTGGTTGAGCCTTTGCTTTTAACAGTTTATCTGTTTCGAATTATAACAGGGTCCACTATCGCTAACAACTCGTTGGACAAATATCTAGTGTTGTTAATGAGTTTCCATAAATAATTTGAACCATCTTTGCAGGATGAATGTGTTTTGATAGCAAACCAGTCAGGAGCGTATGATTTGCTAAAGTTACAAGATTTTGTTGTGGATTTTTCGTAGACATACTCAAACGCAGTATGCGATTTACCTAGACTTCTCTTTAATAAATCAGGAGAACAGGATCCATTTATGACAGCAGTAGTAATTTTTTGTAAATATTTCTTGTCTGTACTGAGATCTGTGGATATTTGTGGAGGTTGTTCACCTTCTATCTTCTCAAACTTGGCCAACGGCAGCGTCTCGCATATCTCTAATGCTTTACCAATTTGACCTGCAAATGATATAGGTCCTGCAGTAGGGCCATCCGAATAGGTAAACAAATGCCTCAACGGTAACTCATTGGCGTGTAAGAGACAAATTATCCATTGCAATGGTCGAGACAGTCTGTTTTCCAAAAGACGAATCACGCCTCTCACTTTCCCTGCATTTGTGTTTGTTCCATCACAGCCAACAGCCATTAAACCCTCTAGTGATATCTTTTCAGTCGTTAAAAGCTGTGGATAGCTAGCTCTTTCAATATTTCTTGCACTGCCCGATGTTGGAACCACATACCACAACATAAATAGAACCTGGTTTTTTTATAATCGAAATAAGTTTCACTTGTACAATCACTCTAAACCTCTTCGGTCCTTTTAAAACAGTTTTAGCCTGTTAGTGCGTTGGTCTTCTAAAAAATTTTGTTCCTCTTTTAGCACTTTTTCCCTCAAACAAGTACAGCTTACAAATTCTTTACATTTACATGCAGCTATGTTAAAAAGCTATCTACTTTGTACTTTGAACTCTTCGAACTTTTCTTCCTTAAGTTTCTTCAAAGACTTTTCAAATTATAACACTTTGAGTGATAACTTTATAGTAACTGTAAGTGTGACAATTGGAATAGAAGATTTTATCCACAATTCTTCAATTTTCGTTCCAGCTATTTCGGCAATTTCCAAAAAGGTAGGTTCTTTTGATGTGTTATTCCTTACTTTTAAGTTTAGTCAAACTCATTCATAAAATTTCATCACATTTTCATATGTTGGTAGGATATTCACTTTCAAATCTGTATCTTCACCAAATTTCCATTTAACGCTTGTCTTGTTGAAGTCATGTTAAATCACTTAAAAAAGGTTTATCAACAAGTACTCGTGAATATAATTGACGCGAGACCCTTCACCTTGAGATAATTATCGACACTAGTTTAAACAAAACACTGCATTTCGTAGATTGTCACCTGCCTCCCCCGCTTCGACCCATAACACAATAATGAAATATTTGATTGCAACAGCTAGTTGACGATATTTAAATATGTTATTAAATAAAATAAACCTATTTTAATAAATTCTGTACTGTTTTGTAGGCCGCGCAAATAGCCCCAAAACTGTCGTTTATGTAAATGTTCAATGTCTTGGCCGGGGCTTTTACCGTTGTCTGATATTTTTTTATATTTTTAATTGAGATAATTGATGGCAATTGGCAACTTAATACAACTATTCCAAATAAAAATTAGAAAAAAAAAATTTCGTTCCGCCTTAATGTACATGGACTTGCATCTTTATGATTTAGTTACATCTTGAGTATTATGACTCAAATCCGGATGCGTATGGATTTGACTTCCTCAAGTTAAAAACCCCGCCAAGGCAGTCACTAAGCTGGATATTAAATGTCACGATGTTTTATTTATATTTATTGTGCCTTCTATATAAACAGTTTTCGGTTAATACTTTTAGATAGGCAGCTAAAAAAACAAATAAGTCGAATCTATTTAACTAAATGAAGATAATATTAGCGAAATTCAATCGAAAATCAGAAAAAGATAGATCACATCCGGACCTTCGCCTTGCCGGGGCGCAACTCTATCAACTGAGCTAATGTGTCTTAGTCCGATTCGGTCATATTTTATCTGTATCATACAGTTATTCTATAGCATTAGTTCCCGGGTTCATGGGGTGAGGTTTGTATGGATCTGGTGGCGGATAAACTGGACACACTGAACCCTAGATTCCTACCCACCCCTTCCTTTTCCTTCCTCTCCTTCCTTTCCTAAAAAAGAAACTCCACACAGCATCCCCAAAGTTGATACAGGCCCTGAGGGAAATTATTTTTCTGTGTGGAACTAATATAAAAAAACATTAGAAATTAAATTTCCAATTCAAGATTTTCTCCAACGCATTTTTTTTAAATTGATTTTACAGGTGTATCTGAACGTTGTCGCAGAAAATTGTTGCCGAAGGAAACGCAGCCGATTCATATTGCACACACTCAATTTATGGTACTGAAAGTAAAATACTTAGTTTTGAAGACTAAAGACTTTTTAGACCAAACCTGAACCTAAAATTAAAAACATACGGGTGCAAAAATTCATCCCTAAACCAAAATTGTGACTGTCCATGATTATAACATGTAAAAATATCAAATAATTAGGATTAACCTGTGACTCGCACCTAAATTGTTATTAATAATATTTATATTAACAACATTTCCATAACACCACAAATAAAATACATAAAACTGTAATTTTTTTAAACAAACGCAATTTCGGGATTAACTTCAATTTAATTTGATTATTTTACCGACTGCGCCAATCACACACGAAATTCGGAATTTTAACTTGGAGTAATGCTTCTTCTATAGCGCTCCATCACATAATGAAAGCACTAAAATAATCATAAAAATAATTCTGAAACTTTGACACAAAGCAGGTCTTTGCAAAAACCATTCCAGTTAATTTGTACCAAAACAACAAAACACTCTACAAATCAACACAAACTACCCACAGTACCCACCCGAGTCAGGAACAAAGAACTTCTCCAAACTCTTTTTGCTAAAACCACATTTGGACAAAGACATTTTAAATATACAGCTTACAAACCATACTTTATTTATTGTTGTCAAGTTTAATTTGCAGAACTCCATTTTAATTTTTTAACATTTTATTTATTTTATACGTATGTATATACAATAATATTATTACTTAATTTATAAAAAAAACAGTTAATTTATAAACTAGTTCTGCTACATAATTATTATTACGCGTTAGAGCATGTTTCACCTTCTGAAGACATTACCAAACTGTGGTTAAACCACTTACAGACTATATATTAATATTATTTCTAGATTGGTACTTATGATGAAAAACGTATTGCTTTTTTAATTACATTAATAATATTCACATTTACATGTAACAAAATACACATAGGTGTGAATATTAATTTACGTACAATCCAACCTAAATAATATACATACTTAGTCTTGTCAAACTTTTCATAATATTGTTAATAAAATATATATTTTATTTTATCTTTTGTTTCCTCGTTTATAATATTATTCTCTCTTTAACCTATACTTCTTCTTTATTTTCTTTTGTTTTTATTGGAAAAGTATTCTATCAACTTTAAAGAAAGATTGATAATTTGTATTTAACCGTAATATTTATGTATGTATGTTTGTGGGCATATATATTAATAAATTTGGACAACAGCGCTTATATGTGCTTTATTTATGTGGTATATCTCGACAGAGGTATATCCTAGTGAGAAGGACATCACTATGAAAAACTTAAAAATCACATTAAAAAAAAATTTCAGTTTCAAAAGTAAAATGAACAGTAGTAATTGTGATCAGTGAAAATATATCTCATTGAAGAAGAAGATGACACAAATAACCTAAACGAAAATGTGAAAGAACAAGCCACAGAGAAATTTGCCAACTTCTAAGAAACCGCTATATTGTCAATCTCATATTTTCAAATTTTGGAATTGACAATATTATTCTCGACGAATTTTTCCATATCATAGGCAACTGCCCTTTTCATTGGAAACAATCGTTCTAAGAACTGGTTTGTAACGTAGATAGCGTCTCGGATAAATATAATTAACAATATTACTCTAAAATAATATTGTCAATTTTAAAATATGAGATTGACAATTATGACGGTTACTTAGAAGGTGGCAATGGCTGAATTTTTAAAAGCGCCAGACCCAGTTACGACCATTACCTTTTTCTATTTTTCTATGTCTCGTTCTTTTTCTATTTTCGTTCAGATTATTAGTGTTATTTTCTTCTTCAATGATATATTGCATTGATGGGAATAACCTTCAAAAGTAATAGGAAGAGAGTTGTTCTCATGACAAATTGAACTTATATATCGTTCATTTGAGCCACGAATTAAAAGGACATAATGCTAGAACGTTTTGGTAAAAACGCAGTTCACAAACAAGTTGGCGGCATTATTATGATATTATTACAAAAACTTTAAATTGTCCCATTAAATGGCATAGAAAACTTATGAAGTTTGACAGTTCACCAATCTAATGACATCGTCTTTTAAAATGTGGCAATTAGTGGCAAAAATGGTGCGAAAACAACCCATTGAAGTTTTTTGATTTTACGATCTGAAATATCGTTTACCTAATCCTGGAAATATTTAATTCAACAACACTAAAATGCACCAAAATGCACTCCTTTTTTGCCAACTTATAGTAGTACTGTAATTGGTAACCTTTGAGCTTCTCACGCTTCAGATTTCTCTTTAATCAAGGAGTAGTGCATCACTTGACATTTCACATAGCACATACATAACCGATTCTACCAAAGGCTGTTATAAAGCAAAACGTTTACTGCCAGATAGGACTAAAATAACTTCGAATCGATGATAGGTAATGGTCATTAAAATTGTCCGTTTCCGTATTTCGTTTATGTTTTATTACAACAGTTGCAGAGCAATTTTCTACTAGTCATTCACCATCAATCAATATCTCCCTCCGAACGTTATTATTACGATACGATACGAGGCCGTTAGAGTAGAAATTCCAGTTTATATCTGCACCTGGGAAGCATACGGATGCAACCCCAAATACGTAATTTTTCAGGACAGCCAAAATTTTTTTTTCCGTGGCTAATAATATGGAATATTTTAGACTAGCTAGTACCCGGCATGCGTTGCTATGCCATTTAATAAAGAAATTGTTTCTCCCTGCGTGTCCTTTCCCATTCGTCCCATTCCCCTTCCGCCTCCCCTTCCTCTCCCGCGTCTCCTTCCCTTCGCGCGTTCCCACTCCACCTTTTCCGCCTTCCCTATCCCCACTCCCCTCGCCCGCTTCCCCCATCAAAGCTAGCAAACACGTCAAATCCCCAATTTTTTATTGTAATAAGTAAAGTCGTTCTGAAATTAATGGTGTGACCAAGCGAAACAGGCAAATTTGGTAACTAACACAGTACATATTTAAAATATCAATAATTGACAATTCTTTCAGTATAAATAAACAAAAATTTTAACAAAACAAAAAACGACTTCAAAAAATGCACTAAAAAGTAAAAAAATAATTTCGTATTCTTCTACAACTTCATAATCAACTTACTTTTTCTAATCATCAATATGTAGGTACGATTGTTACTTTTGGAATCGGTGTCAGTCAAGGTAGGTTTGTAACTACATACATAGTTATAGGTGAGGTGTGCTTGTATCGCACAAGCGACTTGATGAGGCGAAAGGCGAGAGCGGAGCCGCGGCGGCGCGGGGAGCTGTCAAGTGAATCCGCCGGGCCGGGTACCTTTGCTGACACCGACTCCAAAAATAACAATCGTACCTACATATTGATGATTAGAAAAAGTAAGTTGATTATGAAGTTGTAGAAGAATACGAAATTATTTTTTTACTTTTTAGTGCATTTTTTGAAGTCGTTTTTTGTTTTGTTAAAATTTTTGTTTATTTTTTGATTTTTAGTGAATCTGAAGTACACTAACTAATTTGTCTGAATATGGGTAAACCTACTAAACGTACTGCTCATATGAGACAGACATAATTTGACCATAGCGACGTTAAGGTCAAATTAAGAGATTCGGCCGAGTTTCGTTAATTTGTCATGGATCCGATAATCAGAACCTAACCAAACTCTCATCAAATTAGCCTTGAAGTACATCCTTTCCAATAAAAAAAGAATTATCGAAATCGGTTGGCGTGATATTGAGTTATTCGTCCATTTGTGGCGCACATACTTATGCAAATTTAAGACTTATATGGTTTTCTCATGGATGCTATTGTCGGAACTGGACCAAATTAAAATGGGACCACACGGGAAGCATCAGCTTTCAAATAAAAAAAGAATCATCAATATCGGTTCACCCAGTCAAAAGTTCTGGCGTAACAAACATAAAAAAAAAAAAAAAAAAAAAAAAAAAAATACAGTCGAATTGAGAACCTCCTCCTTTTTGAAGTCGTTTAAAAAAAACAGATGGGTGCTAAATTTATTTCGTCAAACTCGCGAACTGTCAAACGTACGAAGTTTTCTGAAATTATTCAATTTCCTGCGCAATTTTCTTAATTTTTCTACAAAGTATTAGAAAACTTAAAAAAGCTTATATTATTATTATTTTATTTGCTTTAATTCGAGTGGACGCGCGTCTACCGTACCGAAGGGACGAACGTCAAATGTTTGACAGGAAAGTACGTAGAACAGTTTATATGGGGAAATGAAATTGTTGTTCTTACTATCTTCCTCGCAATTTTTCCAGATTTTCCACATTTAAACCTTCTACGTAGTCCAGGACTACGACAAACATTTCAAAACCAAAATCCGCAAAAACCGGCCCAGCCGTTCTCGAGTTTTAGCGAGACAATCGAACAGCAATTGATTTTTATATATAAAGAAGAAGATATAAACCCTATATGTATTTGTATACTAGTATTTCTTCATTTAAATATATAATTATTATTCCTAAATTTTTTAAATTATCTAAATTCATTGAGTGCGTAATGAACTGAATATTAGTTTTGCTTTCAATTTTTGGACGGTCTACTTCCAGGAGACCACGTAATTAAAAAAAAATCATGATTAATGATTTTAACTTTTTCATTTTACGGAGGATATATTGTTATTTTTCTATTTTGGGCTAAAGTTCGGTTTTTGGGGGAAATTCCTAAAAAATAAAACTAGTTATTTTTATACTAATTATGGGCCGGAAAAACCGAATCTGAAAGAATTAGGCGGCGGAAAGCAATATTAACTGAGTTACAAGACTTTAAAATTTTTTATACGCATACAGGAAAATAGCCATTTTGGAAACATTCTGATTCCTACAAAATCAAACTAATAGTTATTTTTATACTAACTTTGGGCCGGGGAATCCGAATCTGAAAGAATTAGGCGGCGGCAAGCAATATTAACTGAATTACACGACTTTAAAATTTTCCATAGATGCACATGAAAATATTCATTTCGCAAGCTGATTTTGACTTGACACACGTAGTACAAAGACCATAGAAAACAAGATAACATAGATGTTTTTACCACACAAAATTAAGTGTTGCCATTAACCAGTAATATCAATAACGTAAAATAACACGTTTATATTTTAAGTACTTATTCTTTATAAATTTTACTCACTTTTGTATCACAAACCATGTTACATAAACCCAGCGTAGATGCTAAACTATTTGAAAACAGGGATGTTTTATTGCCGTGACGCGAGCAGGCGGTATAAAGGGGCACAAACCATGTTACACAAACCTAGCGTAGCCGTTAAACTACATGAAAACAGGGATGTTTTTTTGCCGTGACGCGAGCAGGCGGTATAAAGGGGCACAAACCATGTTACACAAACCTAGCGTAGCCGCTAAACTACTTGAAAACAGGGATGTTTTTATGCCGTGACGCGAGCAGGCGGTATAAAGGGGCACAAACCATGTTACACAAACCTAGCGTAGCCGCTAAACTACTTGAAAACGTAGGCTGTTTTTTTAAATTGATGCGAGCAGGCGGTATAAAGGGGCACAAACCATGTTACACAAACCTAGCGTAGCCGCTAAACTACTTGAAAACGTAGGCTGTTTTTTTAAATTGACGCGAGCAGGCGGTATAAAGGGGCACAAACCATGTTACACAAACCTAGCGTTAGGTTAGGTTAGGTTAGGGACGTGAGCAGGCGGTATAAAGGGGTACAAACCATGTTACACAAACCTCGCGTAGCCGTTAAACTACTTGAAAACAGGGATGTTTTTTAAAATTGACGCGAGCAGGCGGTATAAAGGGGTACAAACCATGTTACACAAACCTAGCGTTAGGTTTGGTTACGCATTTTTAAGATTACGAATTTTCATACTTTTGGTTTAAGAATACGGCCGTTGAGATAGTTGTAATTCATAAATATTTTTTGAGACTTGGTAACACTGCCAACACATGTTTTCGTAGATTTCTTGTTTATCTATGATTTTGTACTGAATGAGTCAAATTCAGCTACCGAAATGAATATTTTCTTGTTTGTGTGTATTGAAAATTTTAAAGTCGTGTAATTCAGTTAATATTGCTTGCCGCCGCCTAATTCTTTCAGATTCGGATTCCTCGGCCCAAAGTTAGTATAAAAATAACTATTAGTTTGATTTTGTAGGAATCAGAATACTTCCAAAATGGCTATTTTCCTGTATGCGTATAAAAAATTTTAAAGTCGTGTAACTCAGTTAATATTGCTTTCCGCCGCCTAATTCTTTCAGATTCGGTTTTTCCGGCCCATAATTAGTATAAAAATAACTAGTTTTATTTTTTAGGAATTTCCCCCAAAAACCGAATTTATTCCCTATTTTGGCCTGCACAGTTGTCATGTATGGTTTTTTCTTCAATATTATAGGTATATAAAATAAACAATCATTTACATCAAATTAATGCATGGACAACTAGTTTGCATCGGTGAATACGATTTAAATTTTATTTTACGTAGAATCATTAAAATATAACGAACGGCTCAAAATATACAATCACAAACATTAAACATTTTATTTATTTACTGGAGCGACCCCTTATATTTAGATGACCATACGATGTTATTATAAGTGTGTACAGCGCCCTTGAGGTGATTTTTCACAAAAACAGCGCCATGTAAATCATAAAAATATTATTGTTATTATTATAAAATGTAGGATTTGTGAAGCGGAAAGTATTTATAAAATAATTGCCACGGGATCATAGCTACGGTCAATTTTATTTATTGCAATAAAATACGATTATTTGACTAATAATTAGAAAGACGATCAGAATTACCTTTCAAATGAACTCCGTTAGTAAACTAAAATCATTAGGGATTCAGATTTGGATCTGTCAAAAATTTTAACAAAAGAAATACACATTTCAAATATAGAATTATCACTAAAATTAAATAATTTTGGTAACAACTATATCGCTTGTCTGAATTGAAAAGTTCAAATTTTGAAAAATTATAACGTTACGCAAAAATATTTCACATCACGCACTTACAACCCATATTAGTATATTTCATGATTTTGTTGTACTTTTTTCATGTTCGATTATTATTCGAGCTCTATCGAGAAATACCACCACAGTAGGCTCGAGCCCGTGGCGAAGCATAATACTAAATCATCTTTTTCGATTAATCCTTACTACGAACTTATGTGCTTTTTCGTTTCATCAAATAACACTGCTAACGAAGTTCTCACTTCAAAAAGTCTATTATTTACCTCTCGTAACATAAACAAAGAAATAACTTTCACCTGAAATACCTTGTAAGATATAAATTGGCGTCAAATGCAATGTTAACTTTGGCCACGAGGTGCCAAATGTAAAGTAATTATAAAAATGGCTACCTAAATAAGGCTACCTTCTTGACAGAATTGACCGGACACGGAACATCCAAACAAATTTACAGACATATGAAATGCAAAGTAGTCGAGTCAAAGCAGGGCTTCGCTAAAGTTAAGAAAAGACATTTTTATTTTAACAATGGACTTGTATTTAAAGCGCCCTTGAGGTGATTTATCAAAAAGTAATACGTTTTTTGCGTTAATTAATTGTTAGAATTTATAAAATTTTATTTTAATAAAAAGTCTAGAGTTTTTCTACATGTACACCATTAATCAAAAGTGCCTTCACCAAAGTTTTGGAACGCCAATCAGCGAGAAATTTGTAATTAATTTTGATAAAACACAAAAAAATGAGTTAGTTATAAAAAAAACCATCGCAAAAACAAACAACAAAACTTGTAAGTAAATAATATCAAATTATTTAAAACGAGTATCGTTCCTCCGTTTATGAATCATTTAAAAAAAACTCTTAGAGCTATTAAAAATTAGTAAAATTAATTTCAAGCTTAAGCTAAGATGGATTTCAAACATAAACATTCAACTACTAACTAGTTATAACTATTAACTTATGTTGATCTATTGTCCCACTAGTGCATTATATATTTAACATTAAAAACTTATTTCTTATTGCTTACAACAAACTAACTTGTACGGAAATATACGTACTATTTAGTTTTAAAATGAGAATATACTTATGCATGGATCACACAGACCGGGTAGATGGGCAGTGCACATCACCGAGTACTAGGCCGGATAAAAGGGCGAGACAGTCACTCGGACCCTGTTTGACATACTAGGCCGAGTGCCCACCCCCGCATCTTCCCGCACTTCCCCGCACTGACTCGCTTGTCCACTCGGCACGTATAAACATTCACTTGCTGCGTACTCGCCACTCGCCACTTTCACATCGCTCACACCATGCTACTGTTTCCCGCGATTGACTGACTAACTCGGTGCCAAACTGAAAATTACATGTAAACAACTACTCGTCCATCCAACTGTCTCGCCAATCTACTCGGTACATGTGATCCAGGTATTAGTTCCTACAGGAATGTCATTTGATGGAAAACTATTTGAAATTTGGAACAATGGGAAGAAAAATAGTGCAAATTGGAGTGCATTTGTTTTGAAAATCGAAGAAGCACCCAATCTCGTTTTAAGTAAAAATAAGGAAATTAACCATCTCGGAAGTTCATTATATCGTTTTGTTGTGCGTAAACTATAAAATCACATTATTTTTATGTCATGTGCTCCTTCGCAGAGATACAGTGGTATGTAATTGGTTATTCCTTTGCCTTGCATGCCTTGTTTTTTCACACGACATAATATCATTGATATCACCCAATTCCAGCAAACGCAATTTCGACTCGTTTCTTTTAGTGTTTACAGTCCATTTTCAAGTGCATCTGAAGTTGTACCTAATTGGTAAGCAGTTTTGGATGCAACATGTACGATTACGGAACTTTCTACAAAATATCGTGAGCAAGAAAATTAAGAATATTCTTTTAAACTTAAAGGCAGGTAGTACTCACTTGAAGCAGAAATAGGACGATCCGGTAGGTCACCATGGCGGTGGTGCTGAGGTGGACGTTGCTGCAGAACAGCTTCCGGTGGATAATGTGTGGATCCACTGAAAATATCAACACAATTATTAGACTTCTCTCTCATTTAACTTGTTTTGTTAGTAGGTTCCTATCTTTTGAAAAAAAAAGTCATTGCTGGGACCTTTCATTATTCGGGCATCAAAAACGTTTCGAGAACAAGAAGTTGTTATACGTTTGTCCCTTCAAGTAGATATTTCAAGAAATGGATCAAATGATAGCAATCAAGTTATTTTTTAACATATTATCTATAAATTTAACCATTGAAATCCATGGTGAAAAGGACATGTTTGTTTAACATATTCTGTTAAATAATATGTCCTTAAAAAAACTTGTTGTTTTATTTATTTTAATTGTTGTTTTATTTATTCGAAGAACTCGTTAATTTATTGTTATCACATTACATATTGTTATTACAGTTTGATGTTCCAAGCATACAGAAAATCTATGCCAAAAACATTCTAGTACATCACCACAAAAACGACCCAGAGAAAGACACCTCACATGCTCATAAAACCAGAGCCAAACAAACAGACACACTTAATATACCAAAGTGTAACTCTTCATTTGGTCAAAGAAGTTCTGAATTTTTAGCAGTAAAGTTATATAACAAACTCCCACTTAGTATCAAACAAATTAAAACAAAAAATAGCTACATTGAGGACTGAAGGAACTACCGGAAAATGACCTTACTAGTATACTTAAAACATCATAGAAGTTTCTGGAAAACCTTATCCAAACAAGTTAAACCATAGCAGTCGCTGAAAAACTTATCCAAAGCATAGTCCCCCTCAGCACAGGATCTCCTAGTGAGGAGGACTTCGAATATATTTTCTATTTTATATATACATCTAACTAACATGTTTCGTATAAAAATGTAAAAAATATTATATAGTTACTAAATAAATAAATAAAAATATTGTTATAAAGCTCAATTTGTAGAACTATATTTTTATTTATTTATTTTTTAAATTTATTTATATTATTATTTTATTTGTAAAAAAATGATTATGAACAAGTTCTGCTGTGTATTTCAATGAATTCTACTTTTTGACAAGGGACACAAAACTAATTAGGACTATCACGGTTTAATATTATTCCGGTCTTAAAAAATACAAAACGAACAATCTAGCTTTCTAAGATCAAATAAAAAAATGGTCAACACAAAATCAACACGAAGAGATTTCATATTAGATCCAGGGTAGCAGGAATGAGGGAAAGGATATGCAGCTCTGGTAATATCCTAGTTATGGAAGCCCGCCTCAGTCCATCATCCAGCATTGATGCACACTGGAGAAAAATACTGGCTCCTAATGTGGTCAGAGAATTCTAAAAGCCAATAATTATTACTATTTTCTTATTTCCTTATATTCAATTCAATTATTTATTCATTTTAAAACATTACAAAATAAAATTTCAATGCGTTTTAAAAGATAAAGATAAGATTTAAAATTTAAACAGGTTTAAGAAATTTATATTTCAATGAAGCACAATCATACTAATAACAACAAAGCTTGTTGTCTGAATTGTGCTTCATTGATATTAAACATATCGATATTCGAAGTGATTCTATTTAACAACAAGACAGCTCTCCCGACTGGCATAACCACTGGCAAGTTAGTTCTGCAAGCCGGAAGATAAAACAGTCTATGCTGTCGATGACGGAAATAACCATCGGGAAGATAGAAACTAATGTTCTCCATGATAGCCGAGTTTTCGAACCTTCCACGAATCAGTCTGAAGAAATGTATTACAATGAGCGCATCCCTTCTGACACGTAGAAGGTTCACACCAAGCATGCCCAAGAGAAAGTGGGTAGGGTAGAGCCACGGATAGTATAGTAGATAGGTAAAGAAATCTCAGAAATTTCTTCTGAACCCTCTCCAACATGAGCGAATACTTCACTTGGTGTGGGCTCCAAACCACCGACCCACTCTCAAGCCTACTCCTAACCAAAGCATTGTATAATTATATCTTGTATCTTTTATTATATCTAGAGACACTGATTCATCGCATTAACGATATATTCGCGAATTAAAGCGGTAAATGGTGTTTTTAGCGATAAAAACTTTAAAACGCGAAATAGCAGCGATTTTTCATGAAGGAGTATGAACCCAAAAACTCGAGTATTGATTAAATTTTAGAGCAGTTTGCAGATAGTAGTAAGGCAACTTTGATATGTATTCATTTGACATTTGTTGGCGAAGTGTGTGGCCAATTTGTCAAATTGGTAAATGTATTAGAAGGGTCAAAATATCCATACGCTCATTTGCTTTGGGAGGACTTGGTGTCCCTAAGCCTTTCTTTACAAAAATTGAGTGATGGTGTTTTCCCTGCAAAAACCTTAAAGGCTGTGCAGGAGGTAAAGAACCGGGTTGTCTTAACCCAAATAAAAACTCAAATAAGAGAGTGTCAGAAGAGTTCTGTGAAACTGGCATCTCATATGCTGAACCGTCAAGATAACAGCACTAATCAAAATGTTCAATCCTGCAATTGTAGGTCGACGCTATTCTTTTAGCAAGTGTATAATAATAAAATTAACATGTTTCAAGTGATTTTGCCAATTGAATTGTTTTTCCCCTCTTGCCGACTCCCATTCTTGACGTTATCCTATTTAGCTATAAACGCTATGAAAACGCAAAATTAAAGCTATAAAAGCTATTTTTTCAATAATTAATGCTACATTTCTTAAAAATTAAACCTATGAATCAGTGTCTCTAATTATATCTTATATCTTATTACCTTTGTTTCATGCATTTATAATCATATTTACCTGCTTGTCTTATTTATTTTTTCTCTTTAAATATTTTGATTATTATGTATTATAACCCGTATGGAATGTGTGGGATTGCACTATTCTCCCCACATACCGGAAAAAAACATTACATTATTATTATTATAAAAAAATTAATTGGAAAATAAAGAATAGGTAATTAAACATTATACAACTAACAGAAGAAAAATACAATAATATTAACTCTTCGCTTTTTTTATAGATTCTTAGCAGTGCTTTGGGCCTCAGCATGTGTATTCCACCCAACAGTGTGTATTCCAAGTGAGGCCAACATTATTGGATTGTATAATGAAATGTAAAATGTTGAATAAAAATAGAAAATTAAATTAGAGACGTTGAAATCACCGTAGCATAACGTAAAATAATAATAACTAGAAGATAAAAACCTGCTGCCGCGAGATCCGCAGTTAGATTTTTGATGGGCTTCGTCCAATATAGTTTAGTTAGTTCGCTGTAATTAGTGTTTTGGTCCTTTTGTACAACAGCAATTAATGGAATGTGTTCGATAATTTAGTTCTCACGTTACAAGTTACCTATCTATTATTCTGTCCAGTCAAACAACCAACTGTGAATGCCTCGGTAATATATTTATATTATATAACTTCATTCATTTGAAATTCACTGGACGAATGAAAACTAATTTCTAAGTCAAAAACTTCCATTAACTAAGAAATTTACTGCCAATCAGAACGCATGAAATTAAAGAACGCCGTCGAAATTGTGTATTATGACATAAAATTCGAGTTTCTTCCCCCAATCTCCCAGCAAATTTTAACCAAATCGGTTTGAGAACCCTAAAATTTTAAGATTACTTCTATATAATATATTTTGGTTAATTTTTTTTTTCGTAGGTATAGCTCAAATTTTCGAATTTTATAAAACTCAAAAGGAACTGATTCCAAAAATTGCCGATTCCTTGAAGAAATAATATCGGGTGGCAGCGATGTAAAAAAAACCGTAACAGGAATATCGTCACACATGAAGTTGGATTCATAAGTTGGATTTTTTTATTTGACTTTGAAAAAAATTTTTGGTTAAACTTTTTGCTTTTATTTTGTTGTGTGACGTTTGTAAATTATTCAAGTTAAAAAATTTTGATCTCAAAATTGTTCTCCGAAAACTTTCTTCTGAGAAAATTGAAAAAACAATCTCGGAAAATTGGTTGGAAAGTAGGGTAAAAGTTTTTGAAATTCCAAGTTTTGTAATTTTATTTTTCTCATCAAGTATATGCTGTTTGAAAACTTTGTGAAAGGCGAAGAAGCCAGCGATCTGCAGTCGCGCAGCATTCCTACTGGTCCCCCATACACCAGTAAAGGTCCACCTTTCTCACGAGTCACTCTTGCGCCGTGACAACCAATTTAATCTGTTCTAAATTAACAACCTTGTAATTCTTTACTTATTCGCTCTTTACTTTCTTGTACAAATTGTTCATATATTAAACTAACTGGTACCCGGCATGCGTTGCATTCTGATGTATGAGCTATATTATTGTAAAGTTTCATTAAAATCCATTTAGTAGTTTTTGCGTGAAAGAGTAACAAACACTCATACATTCATACAACCTTTCGCGTTCATAATATTGGTAAGATTTTGTAGATCTGATTTTCCAAAGACTTATTTAAAAAAATCATCTAACTACTTGAAAAAATTACAGCTCCAATTTAAGTAAATTTTTTATGAATTTATAAAATGAATCTCCATTAAATAATACAGGTACATTGCCACTGGATCATATTCTCAAGTTTCCTAAGGAAAATCTTAGAAAAATTACAATTGCAAATCAGCGATTACATGCTCCATTTAAGATAGGAATACCTGTATGTAAGCCCCTCTCACTGCAATATAATTTTTTCTTCATAAATAAAATAGACTTAACAACTTGACTTTGTCTAGTGAGGCGGGTAAATGAAAACCATATAGGTACGTAAATCAAAATAAAATAACATGCAGCACTAAAACTGACCTGAATAGAATATAATTAGATTTGCAAAAAAAATAGCTACGGGGTAAATTTGGCTCATAGCTAATTGCAACACCATTCTCAGAATTAAAAGGTGTTAAGCTAATCTCATTACTGAATCTTCAATTTCTGTTGTTATAGAGGCTGATTCTAGACACGACCTTATTCGCGCTGGAATAAATTCACAAAAGTCGTCATGCGATACTGAGCACGAAAACTGGCATTTTTAACACCTACACACGTTAGATTAGCGATTTTTTTTCGAAAGGCATATTCTATTATTAACGCATAATTATTTTCCACACAGAGAACCATCTTTAAGGGAACGTACCCATACTACGTGACCAATTTTTTGCAATTTTTAACCCCTCCCCCTCCCCAGGTGACCAAAATCCTAAGCAAACCGCTGCTCATTTGTACCAAGCGTGACATTTTGAAGATCCCCCCCCCCCGAAGAGGTCACGTAGTATGGGTACGTTCCCTAAGGTAATTCGTTAAGTTGGATAAGGCTGCACGGTACGTGGGAGGGAGAGGGGTTGCACATTTTAATAATATATATTTTTTATTATTTCATTAATGTTTACATGTTAAAGTTTTTGCCATTTTTTTTAACTACCATTCTAGGCTAATGCCCGTGTTGTGGTAGTCATGATTCCGACGAATTCATAACTATACCTAAAACCTTACACCTTATATTTTACTTATGAGCGATAAAAGTTTGTAATTTGTATTTCTTTTAAATGCGAGAAATTTTTAGTACCAATTTAGAAATCCAGCATCGAAAAGCTGTTGGATCAAATGAATTCCAATCACACGTAATCGATTACGAATCATTCCAAGAATTTTGCATTTAGAGAAGCAATTTTGCCACCCTGGAACTTATCGGAAAAACGCTTTTATTAAAAACATCAGTCGTTTGCTGAGGATTGGTTTGTACTATGTCGTGTAAGTGAGGCGGGTAAATGAAAACCAGGTATGTACGTAAATCAAAATAAAATAACAGCCGCTTGCTGAGGATTGGTTTGTACTATGTCCACAAAAACTCTTGTTGAGAAAACAAGGTTTGAAGTTAAAAAAAAAAATATTTTTGTTTCCTTTATTTCAAACGAATTGTTACAAATATTTTTAAAAAACACAAGGGTTAGTCTAATAATAGAAGAACAACATATTTGGTTGAATTGAATTTTTATATGCATATAATGATTTTTTATATTCTTGAATAAAACAAAGGCGTAATTGGGTTTGTATTTACAACTCTTAAAAATTATATTATCGGTTAACGAAAGATTCACTTACCTGTAAAAACAAAAGAAACAACATTTAAAGCCCTTATTTCAGGTTTCTTTAATAAATAATAAATAAAATAAGATAATTTTTTCAGGAATTGTTAATGCAATAATTCTGACAGTTATATTTTCATAACTCGATTCGCTTGTTCAGCTGTCAGCAGTGACATCTAGTGAGCCACTAACTAACTCAGTACTTACTCAGTGACGCAGCAAATACAAGCTTAAGGAAAGCGCTCATAAGTGGTTTTCTTTACATGCATAAAAGCATAATGAAAAACGTAAAAGGACATTTTTTTTTTACAAAATAGCAAAAAAATTATTGTTGGTTTGTACCATGTCCATACTTGGTTCTGGTTTATACAAAATTTTTACACAAACTAAGAAAGTGGATAGAAGTAATACATTGATAATTACGAACACAGAGACAAAATTATCTATAAAATTTTTGAAGAGGATTTGGCTGAGCGGCCTTTTTCAAACAAAACTTAAATTTGGATTTGGGGCCAAAATACCCATCTAAACTCATTATTTGCAACTTAACTTAATAATATTTTTTTAAAAAAGTCATAACCAAACTTAATGAAATATAAATAATTCTCAATGAATTATAAAATAAAGCATCGCACAAAAGGGAGTTTTTTGGATGCAAATTTTAATTAAAATAAATAAAATCAATCGGTCATTTGTAATTTAAATTTAGGACCATCTAAAAGTTTTTTCGTGTAATTGTCTTTAAAAATTTATATTTCATAATATTTTCATAGTAAGTAGGGTTAAATTACTATTTTTAATAATTTCAATTAACTCACAAATAATTTACAAAGTTTCCCCAAACTCATGAATTCGATTTTTTTAATAGCCTATGTTAATACAATTAAAAATTAATAAATACAATAGCACATATCCATACTTTATATTTGCTATACCTACCTTCTGATTTAAAGAAATAAGTGTTAAGTTTGGTTGAGTATTTTTGCCTCAAATCCAAATTTAAGTTATGCACAAAAAATGCCGCGCAGCCATTCCTCTTAAACGGTTTACGCGAGGCGAATTTAATGTAAAAAAAATAATACAGCCATTTTCGCCAAAATGAAATTTTGCCAAAGAGCGTTTACTACGTAGCCATTCAAATACGACACGAACTTTCAACCGAGGTTTGAACACAGTACACACTTATTGAAATCCGAGATTCACGCAACTGATAATTCTTTATAACCAACATTTAAAAATCGTTTTTAGAACCCCAAAATTACGAGTTTTGTTTTAGGGGATATAAATACGAGTAGGTACAACAAAAAACTCTTACATTGGAGGGGACCCCACTACTTTCCCAACGGCGCTATAAGGAAACATATGGTTTCTTCCTTCACTGCACACGTCAAAACTCTACTTTTTTTAATGAAGCTACGTTTATTTGAACGACTCTAGATCCTCCAATATACTTACATTAACATTATACAAAAGATAAATAGAAGTAGCAGTCCGTGGAATAATTCTTCTGAAATAGGTAACATACAAAAATCGATAATAGTGTCAGTAAAAGAAAAAGAAAAATAACGGCTATAATCAGTCGAAAAAACCTTCTGAAAATAAAATAAGTAATGAGGAAAAAACAGTTATACGATTATGTTATAATATAAGTAATGACTATAATAGCAGAAAGAAAAAGAAAAAAGCCGGAGAAAGTATTCCATAGACCACCGGGCGTCCCAATGAGAATGCGTATAGCTATCGGCCCAACCGCAGACGATGCTCGAAGTCCGCGCCCTTTAGCCGGCCCCCAGATTTTGCCTCGAAGAAATGTACTTGGGAGAGAAGGGGAAGTATTTGAAGACCTTGAGGAAAAGATTAGCGTCGGGTTACCGGAGGGGGGACGGAAGGGCATCGGGGCCGCGTGGTTACGCCTCAGGCCTACGCATGTCGTTTGGGGTCAAAAAACTCTTACAGGTTAAAATTGTACAGTAGTGAGAAATATGAATATGAATACAACTTATTATAAAACACTAGAGAGTACCGGGCGTGCGTTGCAATGCCACTCAAAGAAAGAAATGGTTTCTCCCTGTGTGTTTTTTCTCGCCCCCATTACCCTTCCGCATCCCCTTTCTCTTCCACCTCTCCGACTCCTCCTGTCCATCGATTCCCCCCCACCCACTTTCCCGTCCCTCATCCCGCATTTCTCTTCCACCTTCCACGCCTTCCCACTTCTCTCGTCCCCCCTCCCCCCTCCAAGATTGATTCCACCCACCTTCCTCCACCCCTCCCTTAACTATATGGAATAAACTCATTTTTCAAACAATTCGCGCTCCACCGAATATAAGTTTTTATAAGTACAAAATTCGTAACTCCAGAGCTCACCAACATATATACCGAAACATTCGCGGACGTGTACATAACAAATTACCAAAGTTTCATCGCAATCGGATGAATGGTTTATGAGCGCATAACGGTCAAACCAAGAAATATTATGTATTAATAAACAGAAAAAAAATCTTTTGTCGTTCTTTTTTATAAAAGAACGACAAACCTAACAATATTTGAAAATTTCCTACTACCACCAGAGTAATCAGGATATATATACTCTTCCAGACACAAGCTAACGCTTCCATGGAAGAGTGGTATTAACATATTTGAATATGAACATGTAAGCAAATTAACACATCATCTAAATGTACATTATATTTTATATGCTATAATCAATAAACGTTTGATATAAAAAAAAAAAAAAAAAAATAAAAAAAAAATAAAAAAAAAAATAAAAAAAAAATATGTATTGCATTTGTCATGATGGAGGAGTAAGCCAACCGAAGAATTGAACACACGACGCCTGGTACCCAAACACGGTGCCAACTCGGCCACTAACCGGCCCAAATTAAAGAGCATTCATTGAGATTTGTTTCTTCTTTTGCTTTTGCTTTCCCTTTCCCGTTATAATTTATTCGCTTACTAAATCCCTTATATTTTTGCTGTACGATATTACGAAAAAATTCTGGTGGCTGACAAAAAAAAAAAAAATGTGAACAGCACGTACTAATCAATTAATATTTTAACAACTAGGTCCTTAAGAGCGTTTAAACAGCCAGCGGACGAAAATCCACATTTCGTCGAAAGTTGTTCTTACGATCGTGCAGGGCGGTTTCAATGAGAAAGATTAATTATTCTCCGTACCAGCTTTTTTAAATTACAACTCAATATCGAATTTATTTCAATCCAAATTAGCTTTAATTTAAACCTTCATCCAAAAATGCTGAAAGGCGTGATGATAAAACTATTAAAATAAGGTACTTTTTGTAATTATTTTTTGATTATAAGTATTTATCAATTTTCAATAATGTCTAAAATAAAAAATCTGAAATATATTAGTTTGTAAGTGCGCAAATAAATACACAAATGGATCAATTTTCGTCAAGAAACACATGTACGTATATATTTTTTAATGATTTTATTGAAACTAAAATTAAAATTATAAAACATGCGTTTGCTAGATAATGTATTGATTTATTTTACTGCATGATTATATTATTTGAAATGGGTGTGGTATAATACAAAAACTTTTTTGAAAATTTAACAAATCTGCCAATGACCTATGGAATAACCTTATTATACTAAAAATTAAAAATTTTTCTCAAAATTTAATACATGAGAATGCTAGATAAAAGAACAATCTTTCGAAATCAATTTATAATTTTTTGTGGAAAAGAGTCAATACGTCTAAAATCTGATTTGAAAATGACATTTTTCTGGTTTTCTCTGGTTTAGCCCTCTTTCGATATATAAAAACTTTTTACGAGAAATTTCTATAGAAACCATTAAATCGTCATTTAAACCATAATTTATTGCTCGGAGTACTGCCAAGAACCTTTAAATAATATTTCATAAATAGTAATATGTTTACTTCAATTGCAGACCCCTTTCAATCAGGGTCGAAATGAATAGTATTCAAAGAAAAACTGCGTGAATACATCACGTAGGTTTTTGTTTACGCTTTATAAATAATAATGACCCCTGGCAGCACAATTTATTTGATTTGTAGGGTGTTATGATTACCAGGTATAATGTAGTATATTTGCATCAGACGTAAAGATAAATTATACAAAGTCTTGTTCACAAACGAGTTATTGTTTAGAATGTAAGCATAATTTTTAAGGGCCCGCAACCCGGATTTGTACCGATTTATTACATATTTCCCTTAAACACGGTAAGTTTTAAAGCTCTTAAAAAAATATATGTTCTTTTCGAAGAAAATATCTAGACTTTGCCTGCGCCGAAACACAAATTATATAAAATTCCCTCGATAGAAAAAATCGCAAAGTATGTTCCAAAAATTACTATTAACACGTTTGTTTCAGTTATTTTACAAGTTATATGTATGAAAAAATTCACAGTATTTCTTTAAATGCTGTTCAAGATAATGCCCGCGAGATTTTTGCTCTATTTCAAACGAGTCGTGTTTTATAAAACATTTTCGCAATTTTCGCATCGATTTTGTCGCTGTAAATGTTAGCGCTCTCCTCTAACATTCGTAATTTCGTATCTCTCCATCTTCTTCTTTTCGGGCCCGGTTGCAGAGCCTTAAGAAGAATTCATAATTAAACAAGTATACATGTTGCATTGAAAATATGTAGACCTTTCAGACAATTTATGTAGACAATTTCGTTAGTTATTCAACAATACCTCAACTATTCAGAACATTCAGAACCATTGTAGTTTAAATCAGTCAAATATTAAAGTTATTTCAATTTTCACAGAAATTAAAAACGGGTCTCCGCAAGCTCGCCATTAACTTTTGCCGTGACAATCCCTCGAACATCACTAATAACATGATAAATATATATATTTTTTTATTGAAAGAATAGATAATACATATTAAAATCAACAAACAAGTCCTGCCAAGCCAATTGAATTGGCTTGTCAACAGGTGCTTATATTTTAGTTACATATAGATTTTTACATTTAAAATTTACATCTTATGAGTTTTTAACCAGCCAGCGGACGAAAATCCACATTTCGTCGAAAGTTATTCTTATGATCGTGCAGGGCGGTTACAATGAGAAAGATTAATTATTCTCCGTACCAGCTTTTTTAAATTTTAACTCAATATCGAATTTATTTCTATTCAAATTAGCTTTAATTTATACCTTCATCCAAAAATGCTGAAAGGCGTGATGATAAAACTATTAAAATAATGTACTTTTTGTAGTTTTTTTTTTATTATAAGTATTTATCATTTTTCAATAATGTCTAAATTTAATAAGAATGTAAAAAAAATCTGAAATATATTAGTTTGTAAGTGCGCAAATAAATACACAATTGGACCAATTTTCGTCAAGAAACACATGTACGTACATATTTTTTAATGATTTTATTGAAACTAAAATTAAAATTCTAAAATATGCGTTTGCTAGAAAATGTATTGATTTATTTTACTGCATGATTATATTATTTGAAATGGGTGTGGTATAATACAAAATCTTTTTTGAAAATTTAACAAATCTGCCAACGACCTATGGAATAACCTTACTATACTAAAATTTAAAAAATTTTCTCAAAATTTATTACATGCGAATGCTAGATAAAAAAACAATCTTTCAAAATCCATTTATAATTTTTTGTGGCAAAGAGTCAATACGTCTAAAATCTGATTTGAAAATGACATATTTCTGGTTGTCTCTGGTGATGCACTCATATCTACAGATTCAACATTTTTTCATACATATCAATATCAATATAACTATTTTTTTTCCGATAGCCAATTTTTCACCATATATTTAACCTTATTCATAGAATAACATTGCTTTATAGTGTCAGGTAATAAATTAAATATCTTAGGTATGATGTATTCAAACGTTCTCCGTCCGTATTTATTGTTAAATTTCGTAAGTATTAACCCGTCGTTGCGCGTGAATCTAGTGCTGTAATTATGTTCTAATTTCTCTTTATGCTATTAACAATTTTTGTTGTGTTTCAAGGTTTCCCATCCTGGGTGAAGCGGGAAGGCAGGCGGGGGCACGACTTTTTGAGACTTTTAGCAATGAGCGAGCATAATCACAAGTTTAAAATACTATTATACCTAAATATAATATAATAATAAATATATTTGATAATAAAATTGTACATGGAGACGAGGGTATATTTAGAAATTTCAAAATTAAAAGTATGGAAGGAGATGAGGTTTCTAAATATTTAGGATACCCGCAATCGAATAGATTAGATCATACCAGGGTTAAAAATGATATTAGGATTAAATTTCAAACTAGAAGCAGAAAAATTTTGAAATGCAATCTATCTGCTAAAAATTTAGTAAAAGCAATAAATACTTGGGCAATACTTCTATTAACCTACTCATTTGGCACAATTAAATGGTCCAATACAGATTTAGATAGCTTAGAACGATTAATTAGAACTACGTTAACAAAGTTTAATTGCCATCATCCAAATTCACCCATAGAACGAATTAATTTACCTAGAAATTTAGGGGGTAGAGGTGTAGTCAAAATAACATCTTTGAAACACAATCAGGTAGAAATGCTCAGAAATTTTTTTCCATGGGAAAGCTAATAGCTCAGAAATGCACAAAATAATTTATAAGGCAGATAGAAACATTACACCTTTAAATTTATATGACGAGAATGCCAACATTCTTATAAATACTAACCAGGAATTATTAGATTTCTGGTCAAATAAAATCATTCACGCAAAACACTTCAATTATCTCAACCAAACGTATGTTGACAAGCTTTCGTCAAACAAATGGTTGAGTATTGGAGAGTTGAGCGCAAAAATAGAAGGATTTTTGTTTGCCATTCAAGATAGAGTCATTAATATTAAAAGTTATGGGATGCATGTAATCAAAGATATAAATCAAATTGATGATTTATGTAGAAAAGTTTGGCTTTTCCGGAAACTATATAACATATTATATCGGGATGTTCTGTATTAGCGCCGTCCGAGTATACATTTATGCACAATCAGGTTTTAAAAATAATCCACCAAAGTTTGGTAATTAAACATAACTTGATTGACTGCCGTAATGTAGTACCATTTTATGAATATGAACTAAATTCATTTTTAGAAAATGAATTTTATAAAATATATAATGATAAAACTATACTAACAGACAGAACAATTAGTTATAATAGACCTGATATAGTTTTACATGAAAAAAATAAAAAAAATAACTTATTTCATTGATGTAGCCATTCCAAATTCCTGTAATATTAAAAAATCTGTTTCTGAAAAAATAAGAAAATATACAGATTTAGGAAATGAGATTAAACGAATTTGGCATTCTCAGACTATAAAAATATTACCATTTGTTATTTCGGCTACTGGCATTATACCTAACTCTCTCATTCAAAATTTAGGCATATTACATTTTTTGTCAAAGAATTTATATATAAAAATGCAAAAATCAGTCATTTTAAATACATGTAGTATTACAAAAGATTTTTTAAATATTTATATTGAGGGATCAGTAGGATTTATAGGTCCAATTAGGAGTTCCACCGAGCCGAACCCTCTGATATGAAAATATCTGGAGTCGGTGAATTATTTTCCCATTTGGTCTCTTTGACATGTTGTTCTTGTATTATTTTGTATTTATTATACTTATATAGTGCAAGTGCATAACGTGGATTGGCTAGGTGATCATTTGTGGAAAAGTGCGCGAAAGGGTTAAGTTTTTCCTGCGGGAACGATTTAAACCGGACATAAAATCTTAAGCGTATAATGTAATATGATATCAAATCATTTTTGATGTCTACGTAAATATTCACGCACCGGAAATCATTAAAAGGTTACTTTAGGTCCTGCAGTAATCGATATTTGTCGGAAATCTTTCCTGATAAATAAATATCTGTGTTTTCTCCCTGATATAGCATCTTTTCTTCATCAGAACGCATTTATGTAAACGACAATCGTCAAACGTCAAGTTTTTCGGTGTTATGTCAACTACGCGGACCTAATAATACTGTCGTAATGGATGATTATATCTTTCGTGAACTCACTTGCAAATAAAGTCTATTAATAATAATACGGGCATGTGCCTAGTGTGGTAGTCGAAAAACTTGTGAAAACTGTATACCAATATTTTTATGAATAAAGAATAATAAAAAAAAAAAATAATAAAAAATTATATATCGGTTTCAGACTCACGGAAGAAATTAGATACGTTTTAAGATTTTCACGGCCAAAAGTATCTGTCCTGATGATGGACACTGCGACGCTGTCCGAAACGTTGGCTAAAAAAGGAGGTAGCGCAACACGACATAACACCCCAAAAGCAAATAACAAAAATACTTTTGGACGTGAAAATCTAAAATAATATCCAATTTTACGTCAGTTTCTTTTTTATGTTTCTTTTAGTAATGTTTTTGAATATACGTTTGTTTATTAGTTGTATACATTTTTCGCAATAAAACGTAAACCGTAGAATGGGCTGACTGGAAACAGTTTAACACATTTTCGATCTCATAGTTCAGAAACTGACCTCAAAGTTCATTGAAATGCCTTAGAACTATGTTTCTTTAGTTAGTATTTTCGTTTCTACTCACTTTATAACATGAAATATGCATTCTCTTTGAGAAATTATGATAAAACTGTGATGCTTCTATTCACAATCACGGTGGGGTCAATAAAAACATTTGTTTTATTATACAGAGTGGCGCAAAATTAATCACCCTATCGGAAGATGTTATAATTTTTGCAAATGGCGTCGTACGTCAATCGTATTTGACATTTGTGAATTAGACAGCTGCAGAATTCAAATAGATAAGCAATGGAGGGCTATACTCCGCAAGAGCATGAAATAATTTTGTCGATTTAAGCTTTAACGCTTTTGGAAATTTTGTGTCGAAAGTCACCATGAGCGACGAGGCGTATTTCCACTTAAACGGTTACACCAATAAGCATAATATTCATTTCTGGGGCACTGAAAATCTGCGTATGATACACGAAAAGCCATTACATCCACTCGACGCCACTGTGTGGTACGGCGTTGACGCGGGAGGAGTGACTGGGCCGTATTTTTTGAGGACGCCATTGGCATTACGGTCACTGTTACTGGCGAACGCACAGGGCCATGATAAACGACTTCTTACTTCCGGAATTGGATGAGCGGGGCTTGGTGAACATGTGGTTTCAACAAGACGGTGCAACCGCACACACAACACGAGCCACAATGGTTATTGTGAAGGAAGCGTTTCCTGGTCGCGTAATTTCACGTTTTGGCGATTTGGTATGGCCAGCAAGATCGCCCGATTTACCCATTCCAGACTTCTTTATTTGAGGCTATTTGAAGTCGCGGGTTCATGCCAACAAGCCTCAGATAATCGCAGCCCTTAAGGATTATTCGACAGGAATGCGAACAGTTATCACCGGAAATCTTGCGGAAAGTCATGGAAAATGCCATAAAACGGGAACAAATGTGTATCAACACTGGCGGTAGGCACTTGACGGATATCATCTTTTCCACTTAACAGAAAAAATTGTAAAAGTCAGAATAAAGATTTCTATTACTCAAAATAATTAAAAAATTGTAAAAGTCAGAATAAAGATTTCTATTACTCAAAATAATTTTTTTTATTTAGTAAAAAAGTTATACAAAAACAAAATGGATGCGTAATTTTGCGCCACCGTGTATTATTTCAATAGAAGTACGTCAAAAAATGTAAGTTTTTATTCGTAACACGCATAGCTACAGGTATTCAAAAGTCTTTATTTAATAATTTTATTCACTAGGCACATAGACCTTATCTAAGCTAGCATCACTGTCCATGAAGCACATTATACCTTAAATTTAAACGGATTTTTTTCGTTTCTTTTTTCCTTTTCCTTCCAGTCTGAACTATAATAGTTCATAGTGTGACACATTTCATAATTTTTTAAATTCTAATTGCAACTGTTTGTGAAAAGCGGATGGTTTACTGCTGATTACCATTTATTACGACGGCGATTAAGGTGGTGTTTTATGATGATGCATAAATCAAACTGATCTACTGGATATCTCCATTTGGCACATGCATGTCTATATGTATATAGTACGAAATAATTGATGTTGTCTTTTTATTAGACTAAACTGTATGAAAAATGATTCTTCTTCATTATATGTCTTTTAAAACTTGTTCTATCTCTTCTTTGGTCTGAGAAAGATGGCGTCATCAATGATTAGGTTTGTAGTTACGTAGAATCTTGTAGGGTAATGGAATATTGAAGCAAAAATATATATTACTAAAAGTAGATTGCTAAAACAAATCATTAAATCTTTTTACATATGTTTCTAGTCACCACATACTTCGTTTCTGATCTCCACATATCTCTTTTCGTTATTTGTTTTTTGGGTTATGCCGTATTGCGCTACCTCCTTCTTTAGCCAACGTTTCGAACATCGTTGCTGTGTCCATCATCAGGGCAGATCCGGTAGATGTGTGACATCTACCGGACCTGCCGACACTGCAACGATGTCGTCCAAAACGTTGGCCAAAGGAGGAGGTAGCGCAACATGGCATAACACCCCCAAAACAAATAACGAAAATACTTTTGGCCTTGAAAATATTAAAATGTATCTCCACATATCTCGTTTCTATTCACCCCATTTTGATTGAGAATTCACGGGTAAAAATACAAATTCATATTTTACGGTTAGTAAAAGAAATGCAGCTTACCTTTCACTTTTAATCAGTTTTCTATGAATAAAATATTTAATTCTATTAACAAGTTACCAGGAAACATAAACATTATTTTGCCAAATTGTGGTGAAAATTTAAAATATAATAATAACGATTGAGAAAAATTGGAGGCATGTGAACTTATGTCTCTAATTTGTTTCTATTCAACCCTAAGTTTCTAATCACCCCATTCTACGGTAATTTGCAATTATAAGATTATTGATCTTGAATTTTGAAGAAAAACATTATGTGAAAATAATTTTGTTTTCCGTTTGGATGTTTTAAAAGGACCCACAGAGACACGATTGGTAAAATTAAGTAACAATTCTTATAATTCAAATTTATTTCATATGTTATTTAGCCTCACGTAAAAGCTAACATGTTAACAATAGACCATTAAGCTAACAATACACCATTAATGTTATTATTTTATACACTATGATATCATAATGAGTTTCTTAAGGGCCCGCTACCCGAATTTCTACCGATTTTTTATATTATATCTCCCTTAAACGAGTTAAGTTTTAAAGCTCTCAAAAATATATATATTTTATTCTCGAAGATAATATCTAGACATTACCCGCGCCGAAATGCAAATTATATAAAATTCCCTCGATGGAAAAAAATGGCAAATATACTCCAAAAATTATTATAATCAAGTTTTTTTCAGTTATTTTACAAGTTATATGTATAAAAAAAATTCACAGCGTTTCTTTAAACGCTGTTTAAGACAACCACCGTAAGATTTTTGCTCTATTTTAAACGAGTCGTATTTTATTAAACATTTTCACAATTTTCGCATCGATTTTGTCGCTTTAAATACTAGCGCGCTCCTCTAACATTCGTAATTTCATATCTCTCCACCTTCTTCTTTTTGAGCCCGGTTGCGGCGCCTTAACTCTTGGGAGATCAATGCAATAAAAACGTACTGTGGGTTTAAAAAATAGGTATATATTTAAACACTGTTTTAAAGAATATTTTGAAGAATGTTACGAGAATTACATAAATCATAATATTGTAACAAAAAACTTCGCAAACAACCTATTTCAAACAAACTTATTTGTTTCATCACAAAAAACCATTCAGATCGTCGGACGATAGAAAGTTAGAAATTTGTAACATTTAACTTCTTTATAAAGCCAGCACTTATAATTTCATTTGGAAAATTGAAGATCGACTCAAAGCACGACTGCTGGAGCTTTGAAGCAGTACCCTTTGTTGAAAACTAGATGAGAATAAATGGTTCACGTAACCACCTCAACACTCGTCTATATGTACTCGTCTATTTATTTATATTATGTAATATCTTCACACGGAAGACCCTGAGAAAATATTTTTCTGACCCTGTTACGCATCGGGCTGACCACTTACATGAAAGAATTTGTGAGATGGATATGTACAACGCCGCTCTGGGAATCATTTATTGAATAAACAACACTCCTGTCATGGTTCACCCGAGTGATTCACTACGTTTGGCAGAAGTGATGGAGTTCACGGGGGTGCGGTTTGTCTTGGCAGCGCATATGCTTGCCCGCCTAATACATGGCTGGCCGGATCGAGAGAGACTGGTTGAGTGAGACCTTTTGACCTCTCCGGCAGAACTCCCGACCCATCGCTTTGCACCGCAGTGAGAGGAATGGACTCTTACATCCGTCACTCCTGGAGAAATTGACCCCCAGATTCCTACCCACCCATCATACCCTTTTCCTTTCCAGAACTTCGTCTCCCAAAAAAGTCCCCTCACATAGCATCCCCGATGATTACAAAGGCAGTGAGGGGAATTATTTTTCTCAGGACTTCCTGTTTGGATCTAATATATAGCTGGGTGGCACAGACATTAACAGTAAGCTGGAGGAACGACAGCTGAGATGGTACGGGCATGTATGTAAGACGGTGACCACCAGACCACACAGTGAAGCTGGCAATGTCTATCATTCAGAGGAAGACCAAAAAACTCCTGGATGACTCAATGCACCAAAATATAACAGAGAAACTGCCTGGATGAAAGCGATACCCAGAACCGAAGAACATATAGCCCGAGAATGAGAAGAGCCCACCCCAATAGCCTACCTAGGCAATGAGTTGGCATAGTGCAAGAAGGAAGAAGACAGTAATTTAAGCGCTTTGAGGTGATTTTTCACAAAAACTGCCCTCCAGAAATTATCCAATTGTAATTTTTATAATCAAATGTAGCCCCGATTAATAACCTTTGGTTGCATGGATGTGAAATCATAATATTTTTGGTACATAGCCTTACATATTTTTTTTGCTATAAGTATTTGCTGGAGATTAATAATATATTTAATCGTATCTGTACGAAACATTACACATTCCACCTGTTTCATCTTTATTATTTGGCTAAACGACAAAAAGAGTGTTTCATAACGCCGATGGATTTCTTTCGTTTTGTGCTCCGATTGTCATACGAGATCGGCAGGAACCCAGACTTGGGAATTCCGCACAATAAGGGTGCCTGACTACACGGTCAACAAGTGACAAGCGCTTTATCGTCAAGAAGTCAGTCCGTTGCTAACCCCCGACCGTATAGTGACATTTAGCACCGAGCCGAAGTGTTATTCATCATATCGTCACATAAAGTATAAATCCTACCGTATTCTTTCGTATATTTTGTGTGAACTCGTGACTCAAACTTTACCGAAGTTCTAACAATCAAATAGAACACTATCGAGCGCTCATGGACATCTATGACTGTCACCAAGCCAGAAGACAACTACCGTGAGTACCACTTAATTGTGATATACCTTTCTTGTTTGGTGGTTGGGCATAACTCAGCGAAATCCATTAGCGTCTTAGCAAGGGTATCCGCAAGGTTACTCTTATCCCCATGCCCCGTGCATGAACATATTGGTGCCGATAACCAGCAAACCTTTAGATAAATAAATTCTTTCATTGACAAAACGAAAGAATGCTATGAAATATTACGTGAATTGAAATGTCATTTTGAAGAACGAATTTCAAACAATAAATCGTAGAATACGGTTACAGTTCTTAATTATTTATGACTTACCGGGTATTTAAATTATATCGAATTCTATTTTTTTAATTCATAACGTTTTCCTGTTTATTTCGTTAGTACATTTGTTTATTTAAAAAAAAAATGGCTAGTACTTTACAAGGCTTGCGTAGAAGACGGAACGTTGCCATCAGCAGAATAAACAAGGTGTATGAGGTCTGTCAAAGCGTTTTGCAAGATGCAACCAATTACCCATTATTTTTAGCGTATTATACGAGGTTGCAAAAAATTGTTAATGATTTTGAAACCGTTCACGCTGATATCTTAGCTTTAGACGAAGCAAACAAGGACATTGAAAATCAAGTTAGCGTTGCTTTTGATAATGTTTATTTCAAAATCGTCGTAATTCACAAGGAATTAACGAATCAATCTTTCGAATCGAAGCCCGCGAACATTATCTTACCAAACCAAAACTTTTCAACATTTCATGATCAAGCTGTCATAAAACAAACGTCATCGTTTACTTGTGACATGAATAAGGCAAAACCTGAAATCAAAGGGTCCTTGACTGCGTTCACTTCAAAGTGCGCGTTTTGCAAGGGTATTCACCATATCGCTAAGTGCAAATCATTTGCACTCAAATCGGTTCAGGAACGTGCTCAATTCGCCAAGGCACACCGTTGATGTCTGAATTGTCTCATGCCTTCTCATTCTCTCACGAATTGCAAATCTGTGTTTGATTGTCAGAAATGTCATCGTAAGCACCACACTCTTCTGCATAGGGAAGACAACATTTCTGCTGAAGAGGAGTACCAACGACCTACCACGTTTGCCATTCAAGGAGCTTCTATTTCAGATCCTCCAGTTCTTTTCCTCGCTAACTTCGGTGACAGATCCATCGTACGTTTGCCTACTGCTCATATTAGCAATCGTGATCCCTCCGGCAGTTTTCAAATGTTTTGTGGGTTGACCGATTCAGACAGTCAAGCACACTTCATATCCAATCGCACTGCCGAGCGTCCAGTCAGCTCTCAGAAAATCCGTGGCTTAGGCCAATCTTCTACAACCGCGTCAGGCGTCACTAATTTCGATGTCGATGTTAAGGGACAAACTACCTTCAACACGAAGTTACTTCCATCGCCAACGATTCAATTCGACCAGTTATCTTGTCATCTGTTCCAAGACATACTTCATGCTGACTCTGACTGTCACAAACTGACAACTGACACAGGAGCGACTGACCTACTTCGAGATGTTGAGATCTTGCCATCTCTACCGAGACCCCAATTAACGGGTGATCTTCACCAGCCTTCAGCTATCAATTCATCATTCGGTTGGTTTCCTCTGGATTTGGTTGGTTTTACTACCGATCGTCAAACAAACTCCTTCATCGAAACCAACCAGTATCGTCTTCCAGAAGAAGTCAAAAGACTGAGGGAGTTGGACATATTTCCTCAGTCTTCACAGCCCACTAAACAACGTCGTGACCAAGTGTATCGCATTTATCGCTCACGTGACTTTTCTAGTCAATTTATCGAAACCAACCAGTACCGTCTTTCTGAAAAGGTCAAGAAAATGAGAGAGTTTGACACATTCCCTCAGTCTTCACATCTCACTCCTGAAGAACAACGTGATGAGCAGGTCCATCACACTAATCACTCACGTGACCCTTCGGGACAATTCATCGTAGCCTTACCTTTTGGCGAAAAGGATAAGGATATCGCTTTCCCAGGTTCGCGCGAAGTCTCTTCGCGCATCATCCTTTCACTCGAACGTTAACAGACATTAAAGCTCAGTTTACGTGAACCGTACTTCGCTTTCATGACTGACTACTTGCACAGTGGTCACATGACACGTGTTCCTGGAAAAGATTTACTCAAGGAAATGCATCACATACTTCGTCATTGTATTCTTCGTCCGAGCACCGTTACCACTACTTTGCGAATTGTCTTCGATGCCTCGGTGACGGAGGTGAATGAATCATCGTCAAATGATGCCATCCTTATCGTTCCCAAGCTTCAAACAATCATTGCTGAAGTACGGCAAATGTATCGCCAAATATGCCCACAAGAGCCAAATCACGCGTTCCAAAGAATATTTTGGAGTCATCAATTATCGGAATCTACCCCGGATTACCCATTACACCCTGTGACTTCTGATATCTCTGCCTTTATTCTGTCCTACCGTATTGTCAGATCGTTGACAGAAAATAATGATTACGAATTATCACTCACACGATACGCGATCACTTCGGATTCAAATATCGATTCAATCGTCGTCGGCTGTTCCAGTGTGGAACAAGCTCAACAAACGCAATCCGAAGTTATCGAACATACCAAACGAGGTCAACTTGAACTGCAGAAGTCGGATTGTAGCAAACCAAAACTTCGCGCCTACCGAAACTTACCGCCGGGCTACTATCTCACTGATGTAATCTTCAAGAATGTTGATCATTTTCTTACTCTCAGGGTATTGGGATGGAAGTGGAGGCCACCGGATGCTTCACCCGATGATACTCGTCACGGGAATCGTTACACCGACCAATTATCGCTCTTGACAGTTATCGCATCTAATCATCGGTGTCAAGCATCATCGGTTGATAATCCATCGGATATCGCTTCACGTGGCCATTCTCAGGCCGTTCTTATCCGTAACGTATTATGGTGGGCGGAGCCCTCCGGGTTTGTCCAGCCAAACGACTCTTGGCCCATCTCAGATGGCCATTTTAACAAAACTGAACTCCACTCTGAAGAACGAGTTCAATCGTCATTAGTCCAACATGATATATTCTGCTAAACTTTTATTAAACAAATTATATCGTATTCGGAAACTCCAACGTCTTACTGCTTACTGTTATCTATTCGTACACAGCTTTCATAACAAAGCCTCTCGTCGTTCGGATTTTCTACTTAATCATTTCGAAATTCGTATTCTATCTTTAACCAAACATTGGACATCACTCTCTACGGAGCAAGTGATTAGAATCATTATTAAAAATCTTGTGCTATCGTTACGCTTCGTACTTTGAATGGATCTTCTCTTACAAGACCATTCACCTAATCGTGTCCATTGCCTAGGCAATGTGACTAATCATCATCGTTTCGCGGTTAGTTTTATTCTTTTTACGTCTATGTTAATCGTATCATTTAGTTTATTTTCGTCTAGTTTATCTACATCTAGTTATCGTTTAAAACTAGTTCTTCTTCTCCGTCTTCTTTTCATCGACGTTACATTTCATGGCATTCTGCGTTTCGCTTAACGTTCAACTTTTCTTTAAAATACAATTTGCTGTATTTTGGTGGGCGGAATGTTTCATAACGCCGATGGATTTCTTTCGTTTTGTGCTCCGATTGTCATACGAGATCGGCAGGAACCAAGACTTGGGAATTCCGCACAATAAGGGTGCATGACTACACGGTCAACAAGTGACAAGCGCTTTATCGTCAAGAAGTCAGTCCGTTGCTAACCCCCGACCGTATAGTGACATTTCGCACCGAGCCGAAGTGTTATTCATCATATCGTCACATAAAGTATAAATCCTACCGTATTCTTTCGTATATTTTGTGTGAACTCGTGACTCAAACTTTACCGAAGTTCTAACAATCAAATAGAACACTATCGAGCGCTCATGGACATCTATGACTGTCACCAAGCTAGAAGACAACTACCGTGAGTACCACTTAATTGTGATATACTTTTCTTGTTTGGTGGTTGGGCATAACTCAGCGAAATCCATTAGCGTCTTAGCAAGGGTATCCGCAAGGTTACTCTTATCCCCATGCCCCGTGCATGAACAAAGAGAGTAAGTAAATTTTAGCTCTAATATAATCTCGATTAAAGCCAATAAAGATTTCTACATAACTTTTTCGTGGTGTCGAGAAATAAGCCCTTTATCATAAATTTTTCATGTGATGCAATTTGTGAAATTGGTGAAATAAAAAAGAGGCGTTCGCCCGCAAGAGGCGTTCGCCTGTGGTAATTGACGTCACTCGGTTCTACAGAATGCTGTTTCTTTTATAATTCGACTAGCAGACCCGGCCACACGTTGCTGTGGCTAACGAAACACAACGCCATTACCCAACCTTTATAAAATCCACACCACTAGTTTGCCAGCTGCCCGCTGCCCGCTGCCTGAATTGAATATTTGAATTTCTCGACTTTTATCTACTATAATAAGCATGTTTTTATACATATAAACCTTCCTCTTGAATCACTCTTTCTATTGGTGAAAACCGCATGAATATCCGTTGCGTAGTTTAAAAGATCTATGCGCACATACATTTTAAGCGACTTCATCAAATAAAATAATTCAAATCAAATACCTACTTACTCTAGGACATCTATTTTCCAATTTCTTCCGTAGAACGAATTTCAAAAGTGACTATAGTACGGCCCGCCAGCCGTTTTAAATCACACAAAAATATGTTTTCTTTAAATTTCTCGGGTTTTATCTAATATAATTTACATGTACTATACACATAAAAATTCCTCTTCAATCACTCTATTTATTGGTGAAAACCGTATGAAAATCCGTTGCGTAGTTTAAAAGATTAACGCGCACATACATTTTGAGCGACTTCATTTTAAACTATGCAAGGGAACGTACCCATACTACGTGAAACGTTTAGGGGGGGGAAGGTCTTCAAAATGTCACGCTCGGTACAAATGGGGGGGGGGGGGGGTTAAAAATTGCAAAAAGTTGGTCACGTAGTATGGGAGCAGTTTTAGCTCCTAGGTATGGTAATATAATACATCAAAGGGTATGGTTTAATTTTACGGAGATTTGATATACGATTACAACTAGCCGCAGAGATGTTGAGTGACAGTTAAAATGCCATTTTGACGGAGTGACGAGATAAATGAGATGTGTTCTTACCTAAATCACTCTCCTCCACGACCCGAACCCGCAACGCGATGGCCATGGGAGTGGCCACCGCTGCCCCGGCCAGCCATATTCCTCCTATTATCAGCTTGGCCATCAGCTTGGATGGCTTGGCACTGTTAATAAAAATCACATTATATATTAGTGGGAAATCATTAAATATTACAAAATGTTGTCGTGTTTCTGGATAGTAAAGTGTTAAACAAAAAAACGTTTTTGCCAAAATTAAATTTACAAATTTGAACCAAGCCAAACGTTAGACTTAAACGTTAGAATTCTAGAGGTAAAAAAAAACAGAAAGACAATGTTGATGGAGTCAGCCTTTTCACCTTTAGGTAAGGGTAACCATTAGATAATTGGAAAACTTCAGCGCATCTCGACTTACTCGTAGTTGTTAGTCCTACGTGGAATTTCACCGGTTAAAAGAAACGCATCATGATATAAGTTGAAGTTACGTCATGATACTTTTCTTACGAAACGCCTTTGAAGTTATTAACTTCAACTGCGTTTCGTATCTCGTATTCATGTCGTAAGATATTACTGACTTTTATGTTACTATGTTGAATTTGAGAGGATTTTGTTATTTAATTAGCTTTCAATCTAAGTTAATAAACGAAGTGAAAGATATTTATGTAAGTTGAATAGATATGCATTAATGTTTAAGTATGTCTTCAAAAATATTACTAATTTTGCCCACGCTTGAATTATACCAGAGGAGATCCAATTTCAACACACGTTGTTTATTATGGAATCAATCCGTACCTATATGAGAAGTAAAAATGGTAGATAGTTCACCGAACATAATATGTAAGAAAAGTGTAAACTGCCATCAGAGAATGTAAGTTTTATTAGCTAGAGCAAAAAGTGGCGCAAATATAACATCACTAAATATAATATTTGGTACATTTGCGGCACTTTTCAGAGTAGAAGATACCTACTCTCAGTATGGCCCTGGTGTAAGACCACTATTCAGATTTGAAAATTTGCTAGAAATGGCTTTAGTTATGTTTTGTGTCCAGATCTGAGTAGCCAGGCACTCTCTACCTTCCTCTATCCCATCTCCTTCCCCTCTCCACTACCTTCAGCCTCAAACGCTGCGTATGAGGCTGAAGGCATCTCAGTTGGGGATGCCATAGTCTCACTGGCTCCGATTGCATGGGATTGGGTTGCTTCACTCTTGTGCGGTATTCACAGAAAAGAAGCAACGGCACGCCACTGACGACTATTTTCCAAAATATCGATTTGAAATATGCCCACCAGCAAAAATCTAATAATAACAACTAATAACAAAAGTTTCGGGATTAAATCGTTTTTAGACATGAAATATCGTCGTTTCAGATCAAACTTATAACTTCGCAACCCATATCAGAAAAAAGGTTTCTTTATAAAAAATGTCATGTTATAATATCGTTATTAGCATTTTTATCGTATATCGATATTTGTCAGGAAACTCCAACACCGTTAAAACCATTTTACGCTTTGAGACCTGAAGTAAAACTGGCAGTAAGCATACTTTATAGAATAATAGCCCATTCGCATTTCCGTTTAAAAAACGGACGCCGTTCCGTTTAAAAATTGGGTGCTCTAGTAGCTGTAGTAGATATAAGGAATTGGTCACACATATTCGACAGGATTAAAAAACGGATTCGACACGATCTGTCGAAAGGATAGCGTGAATATAAAAATCGTGTAGGAACTTCCTCGCTCATAAATATGTTTGTATGGAGCTGTTCACACTTGCCGGCTTGTCGTTCCGGCGCGGCGCGCGTGAGCTCCACTACGCCCCGCCCCTCAACCCACGCGCCCACTGTCTCAAGGAACCATGCACGTAGCATGCGTGATCATCGGATTTTTTGATCATTCCGTTTTTTAAATGGAGATGTGAATGGGCGTCTGACAGCCTTTTTTGTCGTTCCGTTTTTTAAACGGAAATGGGAACGGGCTCTTATTTGAAAATTTTAATGTAGTTTTTTTTTTTAATACAGGAAGTTATTGCAACTTTCATTAAATGACATTAGCTTCTAAGGTTGTGTTTTGAAAATGACAATTAGCTGTCGGAATTTTTTTTTACTAATTAAAATATGCTTACAAAACTTTAAAAAACAAACTGAAGTTAACCAAAATTGAGATTAAACACAAAAATCAGCAATTGGAAAACGAAGGTCGCCAATTTTTATTCACTTTAGGGAGGAAAAAAATTTAAATATTCATATTTTGAAACATACAGTACCAAAGTGTTAAGCGAGTAAACCATTTGTTTCGTACTCTACGTAGTACTTTCGTATTAGTCAAAATACATTCTTATTCTTAAGATTGCTATTTAACATTTACCAATTAAATAACAAATTTCGATTATGAGACAAATAAATATCCCGTTTTAGGGATTGTTTAAGAGATTTTTCTCTTATGAAATCAATGACGGAAATAAGTGATTCATTATTTGCGGATCAAGAATCACTTGAGTATTTATTACAGCCTGTTGAAATTTAATACCATACAACAAATAATACCAAAACATTTTAACAATGATACAACATTTATTAAAATTTCCCGTAACCATTTGTAAATGACGTGGATTGAACCCAGAATTACTTTGATTGGATAAATACCTATCATTTGTATTACTGATTGTACATTTACTTTATTTATAACGTAGAATAGTCGCAAGCCCAGAGATAATATAGTTTGTATACTAGAAAATATATAACGGCTTGGTGTTCAATTGATGTCAAATTATTATTTAAAGGTGAAACATATTTCATAAATAGAATTGAACTCCACTGTGCCAGAATTCATATAAGTAATATTATCACCATATAAATAAAGCTTTCGCAGTAAAGCAAGACAGATAATAATAAATGCCTACATGAATTTCTTATTATTTTTCATTGTTTAAACATTACAACGATTTTATCAATGAAAGACGGTCTATAGAGTATGCAGTAATCCATTATGCATCGTGTAAGAAAGATAGAAAAATAATCTGATAAACCATTTACTTATAATACATACAATACTACTGTTCCGTAACTGGTGCCTGATCGCTTTGTTCTGCTCTTCGCCAATGGTAGAGCCACGATGAAAATATAAATTTGAACCTGCAAATGATTAATTTTAAATTTGTACCTCGCGGCTACGTAAGAGTAGAAGTACTTCTCGTCTTATTAGCACACTCTAACATGTGTTAATTGCTGCCGCGCCAATCATATCTCAAGGGCGTAGCTATTGCATTCACACGAGGAGAGGGATTCGACCATAAGGAGGGGAAGGATTCGATCCTGGGATGAGAAGGGGGGAGGGACATTTATTATTATTATTCAGTGCCGGCAACCCGGGCGTTTATTTATTATTAGTAATGTACAACATGATTTTTTTTTTCCTTACCCTCCTCACTAGACTAAAGTCTGTTCTGAGGCTGGTAACTAACAATTTCTAATTACATAAAAACAAGTAAGTGGTAAAAAAAAAAAGAAAAAAAAGAAACATATATATTATAGTAAAAATAATAATAATAAAATAAGAGGAAAATCAGAATTTAAAAACAGAGTAGAAAATAGAAAATATATAATATTAGATATTAAGAATATTACTTATCTCTCTTCTTTCCTTGACATTCAACCAGTTTAAAAATCTTTTGAAAACCCAGTTCAAATTATTAGATGCGACGTAGGTCTTTGTTTGGGCTACAAACTTATTGAATATATATGGTGCCAAGTAAGATTCATGTTTTTTTGCAAAATTTGATTTGATATATGGTACTTGTAATTGATTGTGTGTGTTTGCTCTTGTGTATTGCGAGTGAGTTATGAAGTGTGGTGGTATTTTTATGCAGTTTTTGTAGATGATCTTCTTTATGAATAGTTTATTTATGTCTAATAGGTTATTGTTGATCATTATCTGTTCTGTCGGATGTTGATAAGGCTTTCTAAACATAATTCTGATTATTGTTTTATGATTAATTTTAAGTAATTTGAGGTGAGTCTCTGCTGCTGCTCCCCATACAGAAATACCATACATTAGAATACTTTGACAGAGTGCATAATATATATTTTTTAGCTGAGGTAGTGACATAATGTTTCGAATTGTTTTGAAGATGTAAGAGAGTTTCCGTATTTTTTTTGTAATTAGGTTAATTTGGAGATCCCATTTTAAGTTATTGTCAACAGTTAAACCGAGATATTTAATATTTTGCGCATAATCAATTTTGTCACAAACACAGCGTGAGTTAGTTAATGAGGTAACTGTGCAGGGGTGAAGATGTAGTTGTGGGCGACTATCTGGCTGACCAGCTAATGTTTTACTGAAAGTTAAGTATTTTGTTTTAGAAATATTTAGTGTCAGTAGATTATTTATTAGCCATTTATTTACTTCAGTCATCCCTGCTTCCGTGTTTTTGAAGACGTTTTCCCATGATTGGGCTTTGAATAAAATTACAGTGTCATCTGCATAACTGATAACTTTGTACTCTATGTTCCCTAGGCTTATCTCAGTTAGACTGTTAATGTAGATGAGAAACAGTATGGGAAGTAAGACGCTGCCTTGGGGTACTCCATACCTGTTGCCTACTTTGTCACTTTCTTGATTATTGATTTTTACAATTTGTTGTCTATTTTCAATGTAGCTGATGAACCATTTTAGTGGTGGACCTGTTATGCCAATGTTTTTGAGTTTTTGTTGGAGTAATTTGTGTGAGATGGTGTCGAAAGCTTTTGCTAGGTCTAAGAACACTCCTAACACCTTTGAACCGCCATCTAGGTTTTTCACTATGTAGGTGGTTAGTTCCGATAAGGCGTCTTCTGTTCCCATTTTCGCTCGAAACCCGAATTGACGGGTGGAGATCAGTTTGTGTTTGTCAAGGTATGCGAGCAGTCTTTTTTTCATAGTTTTTTCTAGTAGTTTCGATAGCGAATTTAGGAGAGTGATTGGTCTGTAATTTAAGATCAGCGTTTTGTCTCCCGATTTATGTATTGGAGTAATACAACCTATTTTTAGATGATCGGGGACAAAGCCGAGGCTGAAACTTTGGTTGAAAATATGTTGAAGTGGTATAAGTATATGTTCTCGGAGACTAATCAGTATATGATTGGAGAGGTTATCTGGGCCCACAGCGCAATTTGGTTTGAGAGAAATAATTAAATCCGATATTTCCTTTGTACTTATTTTGTGAGCATAAAACGAATGATTTGGTTGCATGGTAGAGGATAGTTTGGTTAAAGAGTCTTCTGTTGTGCCGTTTTTTAAAAGAATTTTTTCAGCCAAGTTAGATCCAACTTTTGCAAATTGGGAGTTAATAAAATTTGCTATTTTACCAGGTTCATTTTTTGTAAGGGTTTTGTTTCCATTTATTAACAGTACTTTGATCTTCGAGTCTTTTTTCGTATTGGAGAAAGTAATATCTTTGACGATTTTCCAGATTTTTTTGGGGTCATTTTTGGCGGATTTTATTTCTTTTTTGTAGTACTTGTATTTGGCTTGTTTGATTAATTTATTACAAAGGTTTCTATATAGCAGGTAATTATTTTTTAGTTTGTCATCATATGGGTTTTTGCGTACTTGCATGTGCATTGTGTCTCTTTTATGAATGCTGCTTACTAATCCTTTCGTGATCCAGGGTGTTATTTTTTTTTCTTTATATGAGTAGTTTTTCGGGGTATTTTTTGTTGTATGTTTAGCAATATAGGTTCCAACTGTGGTCATAAATGTGTTCAGCGCGTTGTTTGGATCGGGTTCATTTATTACATTTGACCAAGATTCATTATGTATGTCCTCTATTAGGGACTTAAAATTGATTTTGTCTTGTACGGAGTTGTTTTTTTCATCTTTTTGTTTCTTGTTGAGATGTAAGCTTAGTGTAGTAGTGAAATGATCTGTGACCGTTGATCGAATAATGGATGAAGATGTTTTTTTCCTAGTTTTAACAAATATATGGTCAATACAGGATTCAGAGTTTGACGTAATTCTTGTTGGTGAGTTGATTGTCGAATTTAATCCATAGTGAGTAAGTAGACTTAAGTATTCTGTGGTTATTGGTTGCCCGTTTAGTAAGTTAATATTCATATCCCCTGCAATAATTAATTGTTGTGTTTTTTTTATTTTTTTCGAGAAGTTTATTTAAGGAGTTGAAGAAAGGTGAGAGATTGTTATAGCATGGGGGTCTGTAGACGGCAAATATGGAGATGTCTGGTCCGAGGGAGATTTGGATACAGTTTGCTTCGATTAGGTTGATTTCTGTTATTGATGAGTTTAGTGAATCTTTGGCAAAGATTACTATACCGTCGTTTTGATTTAGATGTTTTGTGGAATGGAGAGTTGTATAGTCCTTTAAGTTTAGGTTTGTGTACGAGTCATCTAACCAGCATTCAGTCAAGATAATAATGTCGAAGCTTATGTTTATTTCGTTTAGGAGGATTGAGAAATTATCGAAGTTCTTTCGAATACTTCTAATGTTTTGGGATATTATGTTTAAGTTGTGTTTTTCTGTGAACAGAAAATTACAATCTGTCGCTTTGTCAAAAGTGTGTTCTGAGTTGTTAAATGTTTCTGTATCAATATTAAGTTGAGTGATCATGTTGCGGTTGCGAAGATACATAAGTTGATCCATACAAAGTTCACACATTTTGCTAGTGGTGGTAAATTAGGAGTAATATAGGAGTAAAAATTGAGAGTAAAATTATTCAAAAACTTTGGGTAATAAAAACCTTTAAAAACATAACATTTCATGGTAGAATAATCAGAATACTTTGGATAATAAAATAGAATCCTTTTAAATCATAAAATTTGATGGTAGACTAATTCAAAGAGTTTGGATAATAAAAAATATGTAAAACAGTAACATTTGATGGTAAAGTAACTGCAGTATTTTGGATAATAGAAACCTTTAAAAACATAAAATTGGATGGTAAAATAATGAGAATACTTAGGATAATAAAAACCTTGAGATGCACAAAATTTTAAAGGGAAATTATTTAAGTACTTTGAATAATAAAAACCTTTGAAACAATAAAATTTGACAGTAAAATTATTCAAATACTTTGGATAATAAAAACCTTTGGTACAATATAATTTGATGGAGAAATAAGTTGAGTAATATGGGTAATAAAAACTTTTATTTATTAAAAAGTTTTTGGGATCCCTACTTACCACAACTTATTATTAGCGTCATATTAACTAAGAACCGTCATCAAGTACTTTTTGCCCCGTTATAACAACATAAGGTTAAGATAGTTTCGATAAATCCGCCAGCGTGCAAATAAATATCACCTTGCTACCACGTAACATTCTGACGTGCTAAGATGAAGCCATTCTAAATAATGCAAAATCATACAAAATCGTATGTTTTTGTTTTGAAAATTGGATCGCTTAGTAGTATTATAGATGCGTCTATTAAATACTGCGTGTAGAACATAATTGGCCCTTAAAAATGTCGGTCAGTTTTTTTATAAGTCTTTTAATAAGCGTATAAAAAAATAAAATATAAAGTCTGTAAAAAGCACTTCAAAACTGTCCTATTTATAAACCCCTTTTGGGAAAATGGTTTTATTGTTCAATTTATTTTATTTATTTATTTATTTATTTATTAAGACATACACAGTACATATAATACAGATTATAAGGTATGTTAAATTAAATATTACATGGTTATGTACCTATTACGTAAGTCCATAGAATATCATTTGGTAATTACGCCTGAGATATGAACCGGTCTTAGAACTTAATTATTGAATAAATGAGTAATAATAATAAGGAAGAAAAAAAGGGGGGGGGGGGGGGAGATAAGGAGAAATTTTAAAATCAAGAATTATATGCTCACTAATTGTAATTGACTGATTGACTGATAAGTGTAAGTAATTTTAAAACAATTATATCACGCCAAGAAATTTAATAAATTAGTTTTGTATGTTTGCAAGGAATCATGAAAAATGTCTAAGTGTAGTAATTTTTCATAGTGGGTATAAGTTATGATTGCGCGAGTAATTGGTGAGTTACTCGCTGCATTAGTGTTATTGGATTCTATATGAAAAAGAGAAGTGTGCCTGGTACGCCTCATTGGGACATTTAAACCAATAGTGGATAGCAATTCAGGACTATCTATTTTATTATTTAGCAGGTTATACAGAAACAGCAGATCTGATAATGTGCGTCTTTTTTGTAAACTTAACATGTTATTTGTAGTTTTGTTGTATTTCTTGAATACATATTTAGAGAATGTATTCTGTATACTTTCTACTATATCTATGTACACCTTATATTGAGGATTCCATACCGGGGATGCATACTCCAGTGGACTTCTTACCAATGAACAAAACAACATTTCAAGAGTCTTAGCACTTTTGAAAACTTTACATATTCTTAATAAGAAACCTAGCATCTTGTAGGATTTTGATATTATGTGTTCGATATGCTTATCAAAAATTAATTTTTTGTCTAAATAAACACCTAGATCTTTACATGTAGACGTAGATTGTAAAGGTTTATTATTCAAGTTGTAAGAATAAATGATTTTATTTTTATTTCTAGTAAATGTAATTGAATGACACTTAGAAATGTTTAAGGACAGTAAATTTGATTCACAATACGCGCACAAATGATCAAGATCGCTTTGTAATTCTGTACAATCAGATAAAGACTGTATTGGTTTAAAAATTTTCATATCATCCGCATATAACACAAAGTAACTATTTTGAAAGCATACATAGACGTCATTTATGTAAATATTAAATAAGAGTGGTCCGAGATGCGACCCCTGGGGCACACCCGAGACGATTTCCATTAAACAGGATGCGAAACCGTTGACAACCGTGATTTGGTGCCGATTACTGACGTATGATGCGATCCATCTATAGAGATCACCGTGAATTCCTAGACTAAATAACTTCTGTAAAAGCATATAGTGATTAACACGGTCGAATGCTTTGGAATAATCAGTATAGATGGCATCTACCTGGCATCGCATATCCATTTGAGCATGAAGAAAATTTATAAAAGACACGAGATTCGAGGTTGTGGAGCGATTTCTCATAAAGCCATGTTGATTAGTTAAGAGTGAAGGTGAGATGGTAGAATATAATTGATCGTAAACAATTTTTTCCAAAACTTTACTTAGAATGGGCAATTTGGATATAGGTCGATAGTTGGAGACATCATTTTTACTGCCATTTTTAAAGATTGGGGTAATCAAGGCTGTTTTCCACTTGTCAGGAAATGTTCCTTCAGATAGCGATAGTTTGAAAATGGCAAAAATGGGGGGTGTCAGTTGTTTACTACAATAATTTATAAAGATTCCTGGAAGTTGGTCGTTCCCCGGTCCCTTTTTGATATCGATGGACTTAAGGTATTTGAAAGTTATGTCTTCATTGATCTCGATTGAGCTAATAACGCTATTTGAATTAAAACAGTCACTGGCATTGCTTATATGAGCAGGTTGAACATTTGAAAATACAGAACCAAAATACTCGGAAAATAAATTGGCTATTCCTTTACTGTCATTAGCAGTTTTATCACCATAAATCATATGATCGGGGATGGTAGGAGATTTTCTTTGAGAATTGACATAGGACCATATTTTTCTAACATTATGCTGTATGCCGGATTCTATCGTAGAAATGTAGGTTTTGTAAGCCGCTGAAGCGACCGTTTTTTGTCTTTTGCGAAGCAAAGAAAATGACAGATAATCAAGAGGGTTCCGGTGACGCTTCCATGCTCTAAAGAATTTTAATTTTTCATTTGTTATTTTTATTAAGGCTGCCGTGTACCATAGTGGATATTTTCCAGATTTCACAACTTTCTTGGGAATAAACGCATCGACAATTTGTTCAATTATAACGTAAAATGAATGTAACGCTGTATTTACATCCGGTGCATTTACAACAGTAGACCAGTCGGTCTCATTCAGTTTCTCATTAATCTCGGTGTAATCTGCTTTATGGAATAATTTTATTGTTCGAGGAGTTGAGAGGGTTGCATTAGTGGATGGAAATTCTAGCTCTATAACCAATGATTTATGATGAGCATCCTCTTTAACCAAAGGGTGATCGGCAAGCGACACCTTAGCTGGAATATTACAGAAAACGAGGTCCAAAATTCGTCCATAGTTATTAGGTAAATTGTTAAATTGGGTTAAATTTGCAAAATATAAGCAGTTAAGTAACGTGAGTGAACATTGGTCTCTGTTAGTTGACATTATTTGTTGATTATTCCATTTAAAATTTGGCATGTTATAGTCGCCTACGATTAGAAACTGGTCATTGGGAAAACGGATTGTTAAGTCAGAAATAGTATTTGTATGACTGGTAAACAATGCTAATCTTTCTGAAGACGTTAATTTTGGACCGACACTAGGTATGTACACGCAGCACATATGGATGTTATAACAATGATGATTTGATTTTGATGTATTGACAGTTATCCAAATATCTTCAGCGTCTGAATTCCAAGAGCGGGGGGTAACAAAAAAATCTTTTTTAATACCTATGATTACGCCTCCACCAGTTGATTTACCAGTTCGATGGATATCCCTATCATTTCTGTAAACAGAATAGCGGTTATCAAATAATTCTTCATCTAGGATGCTATCAACCAACCAACTTTCGGTAATGAAAATCAAGTCATAATTATTGAGCAGCACATTCTGATGAAATTCCAACGTTTTGGAGCGCAAACCTCTTGCATTTTGATAAAAAATTATTAAAGAATCAAGCATTGAGAAGTATTGTTTATTACTTATGTAACCTTGTTTTCTATAAAATATTTTTGAAGAACATCATATTCATGAATTATGTTCATAGTCATAAGTCCACTGGGCAAAGCAAAACATACAACTATCAATTAATGTGCGTGAGTACATTATGGAATGCATTAGTGAGCAATGAGCAGGTTGGGTTAATGTAAAAAGGGTGATATTTATAAAATTAATTAAGTGATTTTGCATTAGTGAGCAATGAGCAGGTTGGGTTAGTGTAAAAAGGGTGATATTTATAGAATTAAGAAAAAAATCAGGAGAAAAATAGTGGTTACAGGATAGATGATTTAACATGGTAATGGTGATTATATAAGGTTTTTTAGCTGCGATTCGCATGAAACATGTATGGGAGGTGAAGTGGCGTTCTTCCGTAGGTAGATTTTTCCGCTTCTTACCCATAAAAACTGATACATGTGTTCATTTTTAAAGCCTTTGGCGAACCTCAGTATAGATTTATTCTTCCGCGTGAGATGGTCGTTAACGAAAATCCTCTGATCAGCTCCAGCCATTCCGACGCCCTTGGTAGTGATTCCTTTTTTCTTCTTAATGGCCGCCAGCAGCTCATCTTTCTTCCTTTTGTTGATAAATTTAGCCACCACATTCCGAGGGCGGGCGTCACGGGGAGCCGCTGCTATTCGCTCTTCAGGATGTTGGCGTAGTTTGGCTCTGGTGATAAATTCAATGTCCTCTTCCTTAATAATTAGGCCGACGTTTGACGCAATTTTAGTTAGAGTGGAAAATAGGTTTTCATCTTGCTTTTCGGTCAGACCGAAGATTTCAATGTTATTGATGAGCGACTGTTGTTCTCTATCGTTGTTTGTTTTGTCCAGATATGTAACGATCTTTTTTAATTCTATTACTTCAGCTTCAAGTTTGTCCATTTTTTTTAGTTTTTCTTCCAGTACCAGAATTTTATTGGTGTAGTCTTCAATTGTGCTGTTATTGTAGACGATTGTTTGTTCAAAAGAAACCAGTCAATGTAGAAAATTCAGTTTCGTTTATAATAATCGCAAAAAAAATTATATTTACCCATAATCAGTGGCGGACTAAGCCCATCAGAGGCCCGGGGCGGCAACGCTGAATGAGCCCTCCCCCCCCCCGAGTTTAAAAAGTTGACGTAATTTTACAAGATTTTTATTCAGTTCACACGGGCCTCTGGTCCTGGAGGTCTCCAAGCGCCTCCATATTCCGTTCACAAATCCTAAATAAGGCTTTAAGGCACCTGGGCGCTGTAAAAAAAAAAACTTTTTTATGTCATTTTCAAAATTGAAGGAGATACAGCATTATATATGAAACAATTTTAAACAGTTTGTATGTTGATTTATCCTTCAGCAAAACTTTGAATGCGTTTTTCTCAAAATTTCATGTTTTTCAACCTGGTTGACAACATAAAACAAACTATACATCCGATTTGCATGCACTAATTGTTATACTATTTGAAAATTCAGTTTCTATGACACCATGTAGGGGAATTCTAAAAAAAATAACAAATGGCGGAGCAGCGAATTTTATTTTCGATTTTTATGGAAATTTTTCATCGTACAAAAAAAAAGAAGGGGGCCCTTTATAAAACAACCCCTACATAGTGTCATAGTCAGGGCCGGATTAAACATGTCGGGACCCCTAGCCAGTGGCCTACACTGCAGTGTCCTGGTGCCTTAAAGCCTTGTTTAGAATTTGATCACGGGAACATGGAGGCGCTTGGGGGCCCCCTAGGACCAGTGGCCCGGGGCGCTCCCCCCCCTTAGTCCACCACTGCCCATAATGAAATTGACAGAATTTTAACTTCGACAACATACTTGTGAATTTGTTGAAATTCTGTGAATCCACATTGACAGATTGGTAAATTTATTAACCTTTAAGTACCGACGTGTGGTCTGATAGACACCTTGAGCGTTCGAAAAGTCTAGTTACCTATGTTAGCGTAGTAGTATTATCCTGCACTTCTCTCTACCCCCGATTAGTTGCCCAACAGTGTTCATGGAGAATGGCAGTGTCGGCGCGTGCGATTTCAGTAAGTTATGGCTGTTACAAATTTGCGAGTGATCTGTCAGACCACACGTCGGTACTTATGTAACTTTTTTTGGATACGACTTTTTTAAGATTATATGGGTTACCACTTTTATTTTCAGTCAAATGTTATAATGAATCAACCAGGCTCTTCAGGCACGGAACGGGTAACCTTAATTGAAAATAATAGTGTTCCTGGAAGAAATATGAAACACGGTTCCATCCCAAGGGAATTGCGCTCGTAGATAAAAAGAGTTCTTGGGTCAGATGCGCCGGATAATGCAAGGGAAGAAAATGAAATGGAGGGTAACCAGTCTAGAAAACTCTGTGATATCTGTCCCTCAAATCTAAAATGCAAGACTGCTTCAAATGTGACACTTGCACGAAACATGTTTGTCTTCAATGCAACGAGTCTGTGTGCAAAGACTGTTTGTAATATTTGATAGTTCCTACAACTTGGTGCCTTGTGGTTTTTCATAAATGTGAGGGAGCGGACTCCGGATCGGCTGAGACGGGGGACGTAATGAAAGGCGTCAGGTCAAAGTAGTGAGTCAGTCTTTATTGTAGCTACGTAGCGAAGGTCGATGCGGTGCGGAGTGATGGTGGTGCAGTGAGTGTTGCTCGGTGTTGCTGCATGATGATGGTCAGAAAGCTGCGGCGGTGAAGATCACAGATCTTCAGGGAGCCGGCGCGTAGCTCTACACGGGGCCGGCGTGTAGCTGGTTGCTGGTTGCTGGTTGCTGGTTGCAGGTTGCTGGTTGATGGTTGCTGGTTGCTGGTTACTGGTTGCTGGTTGCTGGTTGCTTGTTGCTTGCAATCACATGATGCTGATTGCGCGGGCGGCCCCGCGAAGGCTTTGTACCACGTTGCGGTATTGCACAGTTGTAATAACTTCTCGGTGTGTGAGTCGAACGTCGAATTGCGACTAGACTGCAATAGCGTTGATTTGCCACGCTTATACACGGTGTCCGGAAACTCGTAGTACAAGCGGGAAACTGGTATATCTACATCACATTGGGAGTCGATTTGTAATATAACTTTTTTGATTTGAGCTTTCGTTTTCGAGTAAATCGGGTCCGAAGTTGGAATTTTTTTGGTTAAATTTGAAAAAAATTTTCACCAGGGGGTTGATTTCAGCTGTGTAATGTCTTATAAAATGCATCGAAAGATAAACCGGTTTCAAAAATTTTTTTAACCCTTTTGTTGCTAAAAAAATGGAAAAATAGAAAAAAAAAATATTAAAATCGAAATGCTCAGATAGAAAAAAATAAGTTTTTTGGGTTCTCTACGTGATGTAGATTCACCAGTTTACCGCTTGTACTACGAGTTTCCGGACACGTTGTATAGCCAACCGGTAGAGTAGCTACCCAGAGCGCCTGGTAATGTTGCGAATTCACGCAAAGCGAAGAAAGCGCTCGAAAGTTCTGCTGCCGTACTGATGAACGGCCGTTGACTCGAGGCCTTTCGATGTGTTTCCTGAAATGTCACATGGTTCGGGCGGCATGTACTGACGGCGCCTTACGAAATGTAGGCGGTAGGTATCTTCCGGCGTGTTCTTACAGAGCCAGTGGCGGCGCAATGAATTTGGCAAAAGTGGGCGCTACAAATTCTGGTGGCCACAAATGTTTTTAGAAAAATACGAATAAATAAATAATTTTTTTATATTAAAACTATGGTGGTCTAGCAGACCTCACGTCACTTATGTAACGGTTAAGGGTTAAGGGAAATACTTTCGTTGGTCTGCGACATTTCGTACGTCTGAAGTTTAGCCAAACGTAATGTTTTTTTTACACATAGTGGTCCTGCACGTTTTTAAGGCTACCTTTTGGATATAATGGGCTAAAGGGACCTAATGGAAAACCATAAATTACAACCTTTATTGGCAAATAACAGTTTATTGGGAACATATATATGTTAGATGCCACCAACTAGCTTTCCAGTTCGTATAGAGACACTTCCAGCACTCGAAAATAAAATTTTCCGAAAAGTCTACCAGAAGCTCCACAGTTGCAAAAAGCGACTTGCTCATCGAAAATCTTAGATAATAATAGTTCCCAAAATTTTGCAGCGCTCACACTTTTATCTTAGAAAATGAAGGAAAACGATAAATAAGAGTTAAAAAATATTGTGGTTGTGTTAATAAAAAAGATAGGTTTTAACCAGCTTATACCTAGGTCCACTCAGGTTTACTAAACTTAATCAAATTAATAAGGTGTCCGTGTAAGTATATTGTTCTAAAATTTGAAACTTTTGTTTATTAACAGCTGAGTTACCGTTTTCTCTAAGCGCGACTCGTATTGAAAAGCAATCAGTTCGGAATTAATTCATTCTAATTATTGTAGATATATCGGAGAATGTAAATATTTAATTCTTACACCTTTAGAGTGTGCAATTCAAACGTGGTAGAAGTGAACACTTTAGAAAACTAACGTAGACAAGAATGAGGGAACTACATAGCATCAAAGTGAATGATGATTTTTTTTCCATATTTTTGTCGTCGAATTCCAGTGCACCATTTCCTATACAGTTGGTCATCTTATTAGTATTTGATCGTTTTATTAGCACTTCTTCGGAGTCGCTCGATGTCGCTTTCTATAGTGTTTTCTATTTTCTGTTCATTTTGTAGTTGTTTGAAGATTGGATATATATTTAACAATTTTTTTTTGGATAGCGTAGTATTTGATCCTGAATATCTGCAGAGATTCAACAGGCGCTTTACACCACTACACTGAAGGAGACTTGCGTGGGAGTATATATTTATCATATTATATTGGAAATGAGTACCCCTGAATTAAATATATATTTGTTTGTTTCTTTTTAGTGTCGCACGTTTCCTTTTAATTGGGTTTCAAATCACAACGGTGCTAAACAAGTTTTCACTTCAAAAAATTATCGTTAAGAAATAATGTTACAAAATATTTATTATAAATTTGTTTCCATTTTACTTCCATAAACGTTTACAATCTAAACATCCGAGGGTCGGAAAAATAAAAGAAAATGAACAAATCATAGCAAATAAATAAACGTATCGTTTGTAAACATGATGTGTCGAATGTGCCTATCGCAATATCAAATAGCCATTTTGCGTACAATAATCTACGCATTTGATTTACAGTCGGAATGTTACGCGTTTTTCCGTAGGCAAAAATGTTTTGACATATCGCGTTTGTAGAACCTTTCAAAACTGGATTTAAGAAAACCTTTTTTTGGGTTCAGAATGTCAAAAAAACCCACAAATAACTTTCCTTTCGTTCGCTGAATGATTTAATATAATGTGATAAAGAAAATGGTTAAAGGAAGCTGACGAAAGAAAAATGATTGACCTTGTTACATCAGACTTCTTTCTTCTCTCCTAACTGAAGGCCTCACCGGTTACTACTGCCCATGTAAAACATTGGCCCACCAAAATTTCGTTAACATTTTTTACTTCAAATAATATCAAGAATCACTTATTAAAATAAGTCAAATTCATCCCTTAACACCTTGCATTATAATAATTATACATTATCACGGAATAATTAAGAAGGTACCTACAACTTACCAGGTTTGCTATTTTCTGTCAATCGTTAAAACAAAACCTATTCCAGAAGTTGTTTGCATTCTGAAGCGTTCCGATCTTTCTAGAAGACTGTTAAAGTTTTTCAATAAACACTTAATTAATGTTAAGTGTTCTTTCCATGAGTTTTTTTTATTTCAAATATTTGTCGGATATAAAGAAAGAAAAACAAAAATTTGTTTTTGGAAACTTTTTGTCTACTGAAAAACATTTTCGCTAAGGTTACAATTTTAGCTCCGGTCAAATGAATGCAAGCCTTGGGACATAGAAACTCGTTATAATGTGGAGGCAGTCAATGGAACTTCCAGACCACTACTGAATTGTAATGAAATATGTAGAAAATACCAGGATAAGTAGCTCGGAATCATAAAAACTTGCAGGTGGTAGAGCAAAATTGAAAAGCACTTAAGAACTTCCCTTGGAATATAATTCTTCTTTCCTTCCGTTGTAATAAATTAGCATGTGAATAGTTATGATTTGAGAATTTCACGGTCAAAAGTAATTTCGTGGTCTATTTTTGGTGCATTATATTGGACTCCTAGTAAATTGTAATATCCAAGCGCCACACAGCTTTTCCACTATTTTCATTAAATAAAATAATACTATGCGTTTCGTTACATAACGAAGTTTTTGTAGAAATTTGAAAGAATCTTATTTTCCCACTAGAATTATCATCGATCTCTTTTACGTTACAAACATAATACTTCTCTGAAAAATAATTAGGAGTATTTTTAATGATTGCTAATTAATTAAATTTTATCCGGCATGAATCATAAATACGGAGCATCCAATTGTTTATTTTTTCAGAATGTCCTCGAAAGGAAGATTTCTCTATTTATAAATGCCCTCATTATATGACGAGCTTTACTCAGAAAATAAAACATTTTAATATCTTTCAAATATTGATCCCGCCAGTACCCGCCACGGCTTAAAGAAATTGAAGAAAAAGAAGATATAACCAATGAGAATGGGTTCAAAAGAGAAAAGAGGCTTTTCCTTATGGTCTTGGTAAAATTCATCATTTATGTTCATATATTTATAAACATATCATGTTGTTATAATATTGAGTAGTTAGGGAAGACCTCATGATCTCGAAACCTGCTTGACTGATTAAGGGTACAAACACAAAGGACGCGGATTTCGGCTTTTGAGTTAGTTGGCGCGGGCGGGAAAAGAATTTAATTTAATTGCCGGCAACCCGGGAGTTTATTGAAAAAAATATTCTTATAACGATAAAAAAGTATAGGCAATCGGGTCACCAGTTTGGTGAATATATTGTTTGTATGTTTTATCCAGATCTGGCAGCTTACAGACCTTGCCCACGTCTGAAAACTGGATGCGTGTTTAAATATGTGCGGAGGTGTTTAAATAATAACACTTGAGATTAACGCGAGTCACAATGTATTTACAACAGAAACTTTATGTTACAATAATTTGTACAAGTTTAATATTATTCTTGCTTTGAGGTAAGAGGTAAGGTAGAGAGAGTGAACACTAGAACCGGAATGGTTTTGCAAAACAAAATGCGTTGTCATGTACCTAGCCGGCGAGTTGTGACCGGTGATACCAATGTGGAAAATTTAACAAAAATGATATTTTATGGCTGTTCGCTGCCTCGCTACAAAAGCATTAAAAAAATCTCTATATCCTACTTATAACCATGATATACTTCTGAGGAAAATGTTTAAAATAGGCTTCGATCTACCAATACTGAACTTTTTCTCATCGTATTTAAAATCCAGAAGCCAATTTGTTTCGATAAATTGACATGATTCAAAAAAAATCCAAGCGCAATCTGGAATTCCTCAAGGGTCTAATATTGGACCTATATTGTTTCTAATACTTATAGATGACATCCAAAACTGTATTAGGAACAGCAAATGTCTACTATTTGCTGATGACCTTAAAATTATGATGGAAATAATATAAATATCTGCCAACAAAATTGGTTTAAAATGCAAACTGATCTGGATGCACTTTTAACACAAAGAAATGTGTCACAATGACCTTCACTCGTTGTAAAAACCTTATAGTTTACGATTATAAAATAAAGGGCGAAACGTTATCACGTGTAAAATCCGTGAAGGATCTCGGTGTCGTCTTTGATCCTGAACTGACATTCTCTTGCCATATATCGCAGCTCACGAGGGGGGATTGGAGTGGGGATAGGGAAGATGAAGGAGGCGGAGTGGGAACCCCCCTAATACTATGCGAACGAATCAGGGGCAAAAGCTAGTGTGTAAATAAAACATAAATAGGGTATAAGAGACGAGAAAAAAAAAAGAATTATGTTTTATGAGACTGCACATAGTGAAGCAGATATTCTCTTGATGCTTACCCGCAGGGTAACATATATTTTGGATTTATTTATTTATAAAGTTCTAGTTTACCATTCAGCACTCGAACCCAACAGTGTCTATAAATCGGATAAGTTTGCCGATTGTGGGTAATTAATATTTTTTATTAATATACGTCATATTGTGGATAATTTTTAATTTCTACTCGCCGGATAAGGCGGAATTAGATGCTTCACTCGGGTGAACGTTCACTTGAGCAAATGTTCCATCTTCGTTTCATTCCGTGTTCAAACGGCGCTACAGAATATCCATTTCTGCTACAAAGTCGCCGAGCGAGGTCGCGCATATTGGAATTCGTTTGATTTGTGATAGTTTGATCGACGAATTGACAAAAAACAAGCCAATTGACAAAAAATGATTTTTATGCAATTTCGCTTACACAATTATTTTTTTAAAACCAGAGTATGCAGTTCACACGCAGTAGAAGTGAAATCATCTGAAAATTAAAGTAGGCAAGAGTTGGGAGGCAATGAAGCACCGCACAAAGAGGAGACCTATTATGCTATTTCATTCTCTCGCAGGTTAAATTCCATAGGTGTATGTGTTTGTCTGTTTTTAGTGTCGCTTTTTCGTTTTGTCGAGTTTCAAATCATAACGGCACTATAGAAGTTTTCACTTTAAAAAAAATTTAAGAATTATGTTAGAACCCAATGTGTTCTCGACCATATTTTGTCAGTAGATCAGAATATTTCCGATTTGCAATAAAATCCACATAAATGAAATATTTTTGAACGTATCCCTAAGCTAAACTTTTTGAAAAATGATGAAATATGTTTTCAAGTTTTATCATTACAAGTAAACATTTAATTTTTCAAATAATTTTTTTTAAACGTAAACCCCGAAGTTTTAATAATGGCTCACCTTGCGTTTTTTCTAATTGTAATTATTGGTAATGAAAAAAACCACACATTTTATTAGACATGAATTATAAACGTTTTCATCACCTCACTTTTCTGTCGTGTAAAAATAATTAAAAAAAAATTCACCAAGTTTCATTTTTTTTTTCATTTTGCGGTCGGAAACTTTAGTTTCTTAAAAGTGTACATTTTTATTGTTTTGTGGTTAATTGTTTATTGTTTTGTGTTTGATTTTTATTGTTTTGTGGTTGATTTGAATGTAAAGCGTGGTGTTTTCTCTTTCCAATACCGTTTATATCATAGTTCTCACTATGATAGTAAGGGAGATGCAACGATTTCTATGAGACCTATACGAGTTATTCCAAAAAGCGAACAAATTAGCCGAACAAACACCATTTTGATGTTTTGCGTACAACGTTAACACGTCTTTCCAGTATAGGACGCCGGGCGGGATGAACAAACATTCACTCCGTGTTCAGACGTTTCCTTATGAATTCATTCCGTAATAAGAAAACATTAATATTTAGAGAGGGGACAAAGATTTCGAAGAACCCTACATAATTTTTTAAGCTGATCTCCAGTACTGTACTGGAATCCACCTATGTTGAAGAAGATTAACCTATATGTCCCTAACGCGTATACTCGTGGGAGATCCCACACACTTTTTTATGCTCCGAAAGCGAGAACTTCTTCCTTTCAGAATGCCCCATTAAATAGAGCAATTCAACTGCTTAACGATTCTGCATTGGGCATAGACATCTTCAATGTTACCTACATAGAGTTCGTAACTATCTTTTGACATATGTCTCAAGTCTCAACATAGTGAAACTGCCCCCTTAGCCTTTTTTTTCCTCTTATATTTTGTAATCTTCTCCGTAAAAATTTGGTGTATAACTGTTTTATGGAGAACCTGAAAAAAAATAATAGAATATATATTTTCTCGGCAAATTGGTTTAATCACCTTCCAAAATTAAAATTTAGAATCCTATAAATAAGTCGTCTCAAAGTGGTTTAACCACAGTTTGAAAATAGCCTTGTGAGTCGAAACAGCTGTCACAAAAATGAAAACTAAAATACTTGCAGAACTTAACAATAAACATTATTAAATTTAATTTAAATTAAAAAATAAAATAAAAGGTACTAATTCTACGGATTAGACACAAAAACAATATATAATATACCCCTGCCATAGGTCACCTCAAGAGGTTCGTTACGTTTGGTGACTTAACAGGGGTGCCCGGATTCATGGGGTGAGGTTTGTGAAGGTCAAGGTCTTGACGCCCTCCTCGGGTGAGACTGGTTGAGGGAGAACTTTTGATTTTTCCAGCCAGACTCTCCCGAGCCATCGCCCTGCACCGTAATGGGAGGAATGAATTCATACGCCCGTCACTCCGGGACACACTGACTCCCAGATTCCTACCCACTCCTCATATAATTTCCTTCTCAGAACTTCCTCCCCTTCCTTTCCCTAAAAACCCATGACACAGGTCCCGTGGGAAATTGTTTTTCTTCGGGGCCTATTGTGTGATTATGTACAATCTAAATCAAATTTCGCGTTTGCGATTTATTATTTAATTTACAATAATGAAATTGTATTTATTTGTAATTATAACAAATGGAAAATAACCCTCGACTGTGATATTATAATACAATTGTTTGGAGAAACATGATTTTCGTCGCACTGAACCATTTTCGGCTATTTCAGTAAAATGTAGGGAAAAAGGTTCGTGTACACAATTGACCGACTGTTCTACCTTTCTTATGGCCATGAATTTTATTACATTGATAAAATCAGTCTTATTTTCCGTATTTTTTCACGTCAACAAAATTAATCCACCGTCTAAATGCGGAAGTAAACGGTTCGCAGAATTAATTATTTCAAAATCCACGCTAATTTTAACCCCTTATTATGAATATTTGCTCTTTTTAAAAATACTCTCAGTTTATTTATATATCTTATTCCTTGCGTTTTTTTATGAACCGGAAACCACAATTATTTGATCACAAAAATACCAAGCTAATGAAAGTTGAATTTCATATGAAAAATAATGAGTTATTTAAATACTGATATTTTATTATTTAAACATCACGCTTTTTTTTAATTTGTGATTATTGATAAAAATATTACGTTTAATTTTTCTTTTCTCCTAACCACAGAACTGAGACTTTGTGTGTAAGGTTTATTTATGCACCAGATTTAAATGTCCGGGTTAAATTTTCCCCAAAAAAAAAAAAAAGGAAAAAAAGAAGGAAAAACTAAACCCTTTCACACACTTCCCCAAATGATCATCTAGTCAACCCACGCTATGCAATTGCACTATATAAGTATTATAAATACAAAACAATACAAAAACAACATGTCAACCTACTATAGACCAAATGGGAATATAATTCACCGACTCCAGATATTTTCATATCAGAGGGTTCGGCTCTGTGGCATTTCTAATTGAACCTATAAATCCTACCGATCCCTCAATATAAATATTTAAAAAATCCTTTGTAATCCTACATGTATTTAAAATGACTGATTTTTGCATTTTTATATACAAATTCTTTGACAAATCTAATATGCTTAAATTTTGAATCAGATTCCTAGGTATTATGCCAGTGGCCGAAATAACAAATGGCAATATTATAATTTTTTTTAAATATAGGGATGATTATTTTGTTTTTTTAAACAGGGTATTATTGGACGTACTTGACTTACTTTAACCAGTGATTCCTGACATTATTTGGAACAAAAAGTCATTGAAATTCTGGTCTTCGGTGACATTTTTGATGTTTTTTTAGAACTAGCAAACTAAGAAAGGATAATGAATTTGTTTGGGGAATCCGGTGACTATCTCTAAATTCTAAATGTTGTAAATGTAGATATGTGGGCTATCGAGTGAATATTATGAGCCATACATGGTGACGAATTCATGTAAGCAACTAGCGAAGAACCGTGAAAAAGCATGGGATATTATAATTGCAGGATTTGTGAAGCTGAATAATTACAAATTAGAGTGATGTCAGAAATTTATTGCTACAAAGAAATACCGTTAGTAAACTTGAAAAATCGCATGTCAAAAATTTAAACAAAAGAAATAAGTTTATTTATTGTTATCAAGTTTAATTTGTAGAACTCCATTTTAATTTTTTTTTTTTTATTATATAATCAATAATATTATTATTAAATTAATAAAAACAGTTTATTTTTAAACAGGTTCTGCTGTGTAATTATTGTTACGCGTGACAGCTGTTTCGCCTTCTGACAGTTTGATAATGCCTTCAGAAGGCGAAACAGCTGTCACGCGTAACAATAATTACACAGCAGAACCTGTTTAAAAATAAACTGTTTTTATTAATTTAATAATAATATTATTGATTATATAATAAAAAAAAAAAATAAATAAATAAAAAAAAAAAATAAAAAAATAAATAAAATAAGCACACATTTCAAATATAGAATTATTAATTAGTTAATTAAAAAAATATATTTGTCTACTTTGTCTCTTATCTGAATTATAATGCATTCCATTTTTTTTAAATTAAGTGTTCATTGAACGTGAATAATTTCACGCAGTTATATTTCACATCATTCACGCATGCACAAACGACCGAATGTATATTTAGTATATTAGTACATAACTGCTAACCCTGTACAAATCACAAGTGCGCCCCACGGTTGAATTTGGCAGCCACCTCTGGTATGGAGCTCCAAAATACCTGAAAAATACCCTCGAATCTGTGCAGAAACGGGCTGTCCGTTTGATAGATTCTCCCATCTTAACAGACGGATTGCAATCTTTAGAGCACAGGCGTCGGGTGGGAATGCTATTCTTGTTCGACTGGTATTACAATGGAAGACTCTCCGAGGAATTAGCGTCATTAATCCCTTCGGCACCGGTGCATAGTCGGGAAACACGCCAAACGCGTGCCCAACATTTGTGCACGGTTGACATTTGTCAGACGAGAACGGGTCGTTTCTTCGATAGATGTGTTCAACAGCTCGGCTGTGGAATGATTTGCCGGCCTCTGTGTTTCCTCCTTCCTAAAACAAGGGTCTCTTCAAGACCAATGTTCATTCCTTCCTCTCCTCAAAAAGACCCTCCACACAGCATCCCAGATGACATAGGCCCTGAGGGAAATTGTTTTCCCCAGGGCCTCCTGTGTGGAGTTAATGTAAAAAAAAAAAATTGTGACATAAACAAATAATGGCCTAAGTTATTTTCACAAAAGAAAATAACACAATTTGAATTATCAACAAGTCAGATTTTGAATTACCCACCCTAAAATATATAAAAGGGATTTTAACTTGTACTACAATCTACATTGAATTTAAATTTTAGTTAGTCGTCTCTAAAATCACAACTGTAATTACTTATATTATCTAAAGTAGCTCTTTAACAATTAATTGAAATCGATTTCGATAATCTAGAATGCGTAATGAATTAATTGGAGTGTTGAGTTCCTTACATAAAATTATTTATTATTCATCCCTCTATTTTATGAGCACCGTTATCCACAACGATATCTACATGATGCCTTTGAAATGTAAATCTTTTGATTAATGCCAGACTATGAAGCGTTTAGTTAGTTTAGTTAGGGAAACAAGTATCTTGGGGGCGTAGTAAATATCTCTCTTAGACCGGCCACGACGTTTCAGTTTCGCAATCTACCAAGTTCGTTGTTTGGCCAAACTCATCACAATGGACTGAAAATGGTACTCTTTATCTCTATGGATAAAGTTCGGTTTATGGAAACGTCGATCGGGCGTCGATCAGGTTTGCGTCTCACACTCTACATAGAAATAATATGAATTGTCTATTCTCATGAAGTCTGTGATTCACCTGTCTATGGAACCATTCACGCCCAACGTAATTGAAATTTTGAATGCACTATTTTCCATCGCCTCAAATGCAAAAAGTTGTATTTTATAGAAGTTAAGGTGAATCTAAAGATATCTCTAAAAATATATATGTATGTACATATATTGTCCAGTGATTTCGAAAATTTACCAAATAGCTCACTTTACCAATTAAAAGTTTTTTCTAATTAAAATTACTGATAATGAAAAAAAATAAAAACACTTAAACATTTTATTAGATGGAAAGTATTACAAACATTATTGTAACCTCACTTTTTTCACGTAAAAATAATTAATAAAAAAAATCCCAAAGTATCATAAATTTACTTTAAATTGCGATTCGAAACTTTGGTTTCATAAAGGTCTGCATTTTACTTATTTTGTGGTTAGTTTTACATCCTTACGTAGTGTAAAATAAAGTCGCTTCCGCTAACTGTGCGCTTAGATTTTCATGGAGTTTTCTACCAATAGAGTGATTCATGAGGAAGGATTTTAGGTATATAATTTGTCAAGGTTTTGTGTAAATTACTTGAAATATATAAATAAAGGGAGCGGGCTGGCAAGCGGGCAGCGGGCAGCGGGCTGGCATGCGGGCGGCATGGATTAGAGTAATGGTGTGGCGTTGTGTTTCGTTAGCCACAAGTGTGGTCGTATCTGCTAGTTTTACTAGACTTTACTTTACTGTATTTTACGGGTTAAAACAACTAAATTATAAAATCAGCAATTTGTCAACTGCGTGTCAACTCTAAACGTTCCCGTGTATTGTAAACCGGAAGTCTTTCACGTAGTTTGTGATACCCGAAATTTAAACGTTTCTCTCTACAAAGTTTCTAACTTACGGAGAAAGATAGTATTAAAATCAACGAGAACTGTCAAAATACAGGGACATCGTCGGACGTCGCTCGACACTGAAAAGTATACATTTTTAGTTGTAACTTTCGGGCTCGACTGATAGAGTGTACCAAGATTAGCGAAACTGTAAAAATACGGGTGTGTAGCGTAGTATACCCGTGATCCAAAAGCCTGGCCATCTCTTGCTTAAATTTCAACTACCGAACTGTATTTTTTTACAGCATTTCTAGGAAATCTACCCATTCAGTGCTTAAACCCAACTCTGGATCTATTATGTTCCTTATCGTGTCTGGAAAAAAAATAATCTAAATAATGGAAACTAAATAATAAACCCTCCCCTCAACTTAACGAAGTAAATTGAGAGAAATCCTGGAATAAGAAGGCGTCAATAATAATCATTGTCATTGTCGAGAAATTTAAAGAACTGGACCGGAATTCTTTCTCCTTTCTCATTCGTGCTGAAGACGAGTATGACACCAATGGCTTTAAAACAGACGTCACGTTAGATAAATCGGTAGTGCATATTTGTAGGGACCAGTGAAAGATATCTGCGAATTACCTAAAGGATATTAAATTAGAATAAATATAAACAAATTTCAAAGCAAAATTCGAAAACATATTGCGATTCATTGTGTTTATGTTTCATATAAAAATATAAAAAATAATAAATATATAGTAACTAAATAAAAAAATAAAAAACATTATATTTGAGTTTTTTTTTTTAAATATTAGGTCCTTACATATGAAATTGGCGTTTTGCCGTACTGGCAACTTTGATCTCAAAAATCTTTTCTTTGGTTAGGAATTCCAAATTCAAATTTATACAGCTATTTACTCATGTATTTGTGTTTCGAAAATTATAATTCATTTGTTTTTCCTTAATTGTTTTTTTTTCTTTGCGTCACTTAGTTTACAAAATGGGAAACTTGAAATATCGCGTTATTTACGAGTACGAGTTCCACCGTGGCACCAGTGCTGCAGAAACGGCTCGAAGGATTAATGATGTGTATGGCGAAGGTGCCGCAAAAGAAAACAGTTTTTTTGTGTCATTCACTACAGCTTTCTTAAATCTGGCCAGACGATTACGGCAGATGTCTATTGTCAGCAACTGCAAACCATGATGGAAAAGCTAGCTGCTAAACAACCGAGGATGGTTAATCGCTCTAGGCCACTGCTGCTTCATGATAACGCTAGACCACACACTGCACAACAGACGGCTACCAAATTAGAGGAGCTTCAATTGGACATCCACCGTACTCTCCGGACCTTGCCCCAACAGATTACCATTTTTTTCCAATTTTGGATTACTTCCTGCAAGGGAAAAAATTCAAGTCCGATGGGGCAGTCCAAACCACCTTCAAAGATTTTATTGATTCCCGTCCGACAGTTTTTTTAGTAAAGGGATCGATAGCAATGGTACATACTTTGATTAAATGAATATATTATATAAAAAAAATCGACTTTATGTTCCTCCCATACAAAACGCCAATTTCATATGTAAGGACCTAATATATATGTTAAAGGATTCTATTTTGACGTACGTAACTACTTATCTATTTAAATACCACATATAAAATAAATAAGAAAATCGGCAGGCCTAAGCATTGGCGTTAAGTTTGAAAGCAATCAGTTCACGATGAAAGGGGCAGTTTCTCGTAGCTTAAAAAGGCATTACGCTTAGAGATTGCTTTTAGGCCACTGAGCAAAATATATGTATACGGTTTTTTTCAGTCATGTATGGTATGTATTATGCTTATGCGTAACAGATTTGAATAATATATGAATAATATATACTTTTCCACATTAGCTCCACAAAGGAGGCCCGGAGGAAAATTCCCTTCAGGGCCTGTGTCATCTTTGAGGATGCTGTGTAGAGGGTCTTTTTAGGAAAGGAAGGAGAGGAAGTTCTGGGAAGGAAATTGGTAATAGGGGTGGGTAGGAATCTGGAGGTCAGTGTATAGGAGTGACGGAAGTATGAAACCATCTCTCCGGTGCAAGGCGATGTTCCGAGAGAGGATGGCTGGAGAAGTCAAAGGGATCCCCTCAACCATTTTCTTCCTATCCGGCCTACCATGCAGCTGGTAGGCAGACGAACAGGTTATCACAACGATTTCTATGAGACTTACTGAGTATTGAGTTGTTCATTGACGGTATCGCTCAACATGACGTTATATTCTCCTCTGAAAACTGCCGTCGTACATCGGATTTCAAGTGAGGTTATTTGAAAAAAAAAATTCCACGGAGACAGAAATTTTTTACTAAATTGCATAAGTTGGATAACTCTTTTAGCAATCTATCCATACATATTATTCCTTCAAATTTTCATTACAACTTTAGGCTTACCTCAATGGATCCAATATGGCCTTGTGCCTATCCACTGCTATTGCCGTAAGAGTGAAGACGCTCACGGTGACGCTGAGGACTTGCACAAAGGGGCAGAAGGCACACATGAACGATGGGAGGCTCCACCTCTGCAGTATGGCAGCTTGGAACTATAACAACACAAAATAATAGTGATTACAAGGGCGTATTTAAGGGGGGGCAGGCCCATACCTCTCCATCGGCCACAGTATTATCTATCTCTTTTATATCACTATCTCTTTTATCAATGTGATGTAAATAATAAGTTGTGGTAAGTAGAGGTGCCAAAGAACTTTCTGATAATTTTTCCCTTGCCCTCCCCCTCCACAAGAATCTAATGCCCCCCATGGTATGCTATAGCTATGCCCTTAAACAATCGCAAAGTAAAATAGTTTCTTTAATTAAATGAAGACAATATTATCATTTATATTGTCTTCATTTAATTAAATATCTCCTAAAACTTAAAATAAATTACATCTTGAGTCACGAGGGGTAACCGTTCGCAGTTATAAAAGCATCATTGAAAGATATTTATATGGATACTAGCTGGGCTCAGGACAACATTCGAGAGTGTTCTGGAATGGTCCACAATTATGTTCCCGATCCCCTACTCCGCCACTCCTTCTAGATCTTTCTAGAGCTCTATGGAATCTTCTAGAACTTTCCGGAAGACTGTTCTTGAAATTTCAAGAGGGCGAATATTTCAGCCCTTATATCTTCAAAAGCACGCCCTTTAGGTAAAAACGGGAACAGTCCTCTTGGAGAGGGTGATGGAGATCTACCATACCTTTCAGATTTTTTTCCTTAGTTATATTGTGCACCGTGTCAATATATTATGTTTTCTTTTAACACAGCAAACTTATTTTGTTACTTATCAATAAAAACCCTGTAGAAGTGAACGTTGCCCACGAAACATGTTGGTTTTTGTAAACAATTAAAGTGGTAAAAACTAAGTATTTTATTAATTTAAATATTTGTTTTGTTATCAGTAACCAAATATACAGGAACGGTGCCAGACTCTCCCAGTATAACTTAATTATTTATTGCTGTACGTCAACAAGTAATTTATTTTATTGGCAAACGAGACCCCTGAAGTGTGTATCGTACCAAAACATGAAAATTTAATGGACTCTGCGTCAGACTAGTTCTAACCATGGCGACCTATGTCAATCAACACAACGCCAACGCCTTGAATGGTTGTCGAAGTTCTGTACCGTGGTACACCCTACGCCTTGTTCCCTCTGTTCCCGACCTTAAGGGCTTGAGTGCCACATACTAACATAAACAAAAAATCTCCAACCAATAAATAAAAGTGAAAAAAAAGGTCTCATCTTATTATTGTGATGCAAACATTTGTTTTCGATCGATTCACTTGCGAAATTCACATAAATACTAGTAGTTTTTTGGCTTGTTAGGTTAGGTTTGCATAATTTATTATAAATTCTGATTCAGCTAAATCTAAACGAGACCTTTTTTTATCAGTGACATCTAACACTTTACGCTCAATCCTTGATATTGTCGCAGACGCATAGTCGTGTTAGTCTATTACTTGTATGTTTATGTGTTCACACAAGCAATTGAATTATGTTTTAAAATACATCGGACTCTAAATCGAGCATTAATTCTTTTCCGAGGGAGGTAAAATTATTTCGTGAGGCGGAGTAGATTTTACTGATTGTTAAGCATTTGCACGAAATTTATTAATTGAAAATAGTGTTTTGTTAATTTTAGAAAGTTTTGATTTAATTAAAATAGAAACAATAGGTTGAATGGAAATTACTTTATCGTATAATTCACCACATAAGCTTTTGGAAGCTGCTGTATTTGACAGTTCAAAATATATATTTTGAATATATCTTACATGTACAACATCGAACTATGTACTTTAATAATATTTTCTTCGACGTGTATATATACTGTATATTTGGCGGTGGAGTTCTGCTATAAGGGAGTTAAGGACCTAGTGCCACAGCTCACTAAGTGCATTGATCATAACGGGGACTATGTCGAAAAATAGTGGGGATATATACCTAAAATTTCGTTTGATTTTTGTAAATATACATTTTTCCTGATTTTTAAAATTAGAACGATCTTTTATTTTTAGACAACCTCTGAATTTGTTTGCCAAACTGTGTAAGCGAGAAATTGGCGAGTTTGCCACATAATTTATTTGGGAATTATGGCACTGAAATAGGTCATTATGCCTAATGAGCCTAGTAAGTACTCTTAATTTGACTACATTTGCAATTGTGCGGCTATCGCAGTATTGTTAAAATAAGTATGGTAATGAATAATCGTCTAGAATTTCTGGCCGGTACACGAAGGATTATGAGCTGGAGTAAATTAAGGCTGTCTATTTTATTACATAAGATTAAAAATAACAATTAATTTTTTTTTTTTTTTTTTTACAGTGAATACCGCACAAGAATCTCAACTGCTCCCGTCTGGAGCCAGTGAGACTATAGCATCCCCAATTGGGGTATGTTGTGAGGCTGAAGGTAGTGGGGAGGGGAAGGAGGTGGGGAAGAGGAAGGTTGGGAAGTACCTGGCTATTCAGATCTGGTTACTAAACACGGCTAAAGCCATTTTCAAGCAACGTTTCAATTCTGAATGGTGGTCTTACACCAGGGCGATACTAATAGTATCTTCCACTCTGGAACATGCCGCAAATATACTATATATTATTTTAAATTAATTAATTGTGAAATAACACAAATTAATCAAATAAAATTTATTTGCGCATGCCGGGTTCGAACCCGCGACCTCCGGAATGTGAGTCAAGAGTCTTAGCCACTGGACTACGGAGGTCGTCGGAGGTCGTCAATTAAAGACATTATAGTCTGTATTAAAGCCCTTGAATCCAAAACAAGCTCTGGACCTGACAAAATTCCTTCCATCTTTCTTAAAAATTGTGCTAATAGTTTACCCGTTCCACTTAATATACTGTTTAACAAATCACTCTCTACAGGATCTTTTCCACAAATATGGAAACATAGTTACTTAACTCCTACATTTAAAAGTGGTGATCAATCCGTTGTTGAAAACTATCGGCCTATCTGTATTCTATCGTCTATACCAAAACTATTCGAAAAATTGATCCTTAATAAAATCAGCTTCATTTTAAACTCGTGTATTATAACTTGTCAACACGGCTTTGTCTCTGGCAGATCAACTTTGACTAACCTAACATTATATGAAAATTTCATCTCAAATGTACTTTCCAATAAACAACAAGTTGATTCTATATATACCGACTTTAGTAAGGCGTTTGATAAGGTTTGTCATAAAATTAACAAGCTTTCGAAACTTGGCATTAAAGGGAACCTATTAGTCTGGTTTAAGAGGGCATTACCAGAGAAAACCAGAAATATGTCATTTTCAAATCAGATTTTAGACGTATTGACTCTTTTCCACAAAAAATTATAAATGGATTTCGAAAGATTATCCTTTTATCTAGCATTCGCATATAATAAATTTTGAGAATTTTTTTTAAGTTTTAGTATAATACGGTTATTCCATAGGTCGTTGGCAGATTTGTTAAATTTTCAAAAAAGATTTTGTATTATACCACACCCATTTCAAATAATATAATCATGCAGTAAAATAAATCAATACATTATCTAGCAAACGCATGTTTTAGAATTTTAATTTTAGTTTCAATAAAATCATTAAAAAATTAGTACGTACATGTGTTTCTTGACGAAAATTGCTCCATTTGTGTATTTATTTGCGCACTTACAAACTAATATATTTCAATTTTTTTAACATTCTTATTAAATGTAGACATTATTGAAAAATAATAAATACTTATAATCAAAAAATAATCACAAAAGGTACATTATTTTAATAGTTTTATCATCACGCCTTTCAGCATTTTTGGATGAAGGTATAAATTAAAGCTAATTTGGATTGTAATAAATTCGATATTCAGTTATAATTTAAAAAAGCTGGTACGGAGAATAATTAATCTTTCTCATTGTAACCGCCCTGCACGATCGTAAGAACAACTTTCGACGAAATGTGGATTTTCGTCCGCTGGCTGGTTAAACGCTCTTAAGAATTACTTATTAAGCCGTCAGTTAACTGTCGGTTTATATGATTATTTATCTTACACATTTGAAGCTACCAGTGGTATACCCCAAGGCTCACACCTCGGTCCTATACTTTTTAATTTATTTATTAACGACGTAACTAACATATTCACACATGTTCTTATTTTAATGTTTGCAGATGGTATGAAGTTATGCAAAATTATTGATAATATTGAGGACAGTTTGTCCCTACAATCTAATCTAAATTGCTCTTTTGATTGGTGTTTTAATAATAAATTAATTCTTAATTTAAAAAATTGCCAAGTTATGAGATTCCACAGGAAAAAAAAAACCATTGTTGTTCACTTACTTTCTCAATAATCACACTTTATTATCTGTCGTTGAAATAAGAGACCTTGGTATTACATTTGACACTAAATTAACTTTTATTAAACATATTAATAATATATCCGGTAAAGCTATGCAAATGTTGGGATTTATCTTACGAATTTCGAAGGATTTTAATAATTTTAAAACTGTCAAACTACTATACACTTCTCTAGTTAGAAGCCAACTAGAATTTAATTCCACCATTTGGAATCCATATTACAGAACACATGAATATTCCCTTGAGCGTGTCCAACATAAATTCTTACGTCATATTAATTTTAAATTGGGAATATCAATTGAAAACATTAATTACTTATCCCTGTTACAACTACCGGGACTTGATATATTAAAAGAAAGAAGAATTTGTTCTGATTTATTTTATTTATTTAAAATTGTTAATAACTTGTTGAACTCTCCTGAACTTCTGTCGTTAATATGTTTTATGTACCGAGTAGATCAGTTCGTCACAAATTACCTTACCATTGTAGTAATACAGGATCTAATGCTGAATTATATGCCATAATAAATCGCCCGCATATACTTGGTAACAAATATGTTGTTGATGATATGATAAATATTGAAGGATTATCAACATACAAACATTATTTAATTAAAGCTGTTTGTCAGCGTTTCTCAGTTATATTATAATCTAATATACATTGTATGTTTATATTTTTCTTCAATGTTTATTTCTGGAATTTTTAAATTTATTACTACGTACTTTACGAAGTAATTTTTTAGTTCATAATATCTTGTACACATTCAGGTACATGAGGTTTTCTTTTTCTTCATGTTTGTATTTATAATAACTTACTATTTTTGCTTTATACTGTCACTTCAATATGTGTCGGGATATCTTGAAAAAATGCTGTTCTGAGATAATAGGACTTTTAGGTTTGCGTGAGCTCTAGCAGACTTAAATTAACTAATGTTGCAGATTAATGATATGGTATTAGAGAGGTAAATTATTTAACACCATCACAAAATTGTAAAAATAGATAAATATTTAATTTTTTCATACTAATTTTGACAAAATATACGTAAATCTGGAAATATCTCACTGTTGCATGGAGTTTTTGGTGATCTTCTCAAATTATCTCAGTGCAGCATAATAATATTACGAGTTTGGATGGATAAATAAATTAATAATTATTATTTTTGTGTTTTTTACCGTGCTGTTTATAATCATAAATACATTTTCAACAGTACACACACGAGGTCACTCTTACAATTTGGCAATATGACAATTGTATGGGAGTAAAGTGGTATAAAAATATAATTGTGCTTATCAATTTATTGAAGTAAAATTTCTTTACGCACGCTTGACTTGGGGAGTAAGCTGGCGAATGCGTGACGAGAGCGTTACGAAAAGCTAGGCGAACGGTAGTTGAGAGGGAGACAGAAGATAGAAAAAGAGAGAGGTGCGAGCATACATTTTCTTTCTCTCTTTCTCTCATAGCCAGTTACGTTACAGAGCAGTGCGCGCGCACATTTTCTTTCTCTTTTCCTATCATATAGATGGAGCAGAATTTTTATTTCAGTTGTGTTTATTTCTAACGATACTAATTTTAAAGTGTGTATTATCAAAGTTGTATTATCAGTTGTGTTAGTATCAGTTTAAAGTGTTTATTATCAGTTGTGTTTATTTCTAACGATACTAATTTTAAAGTGTGTCTTTCAAATTATTTTCCAGTTTTCGGATGTTCTATCAGAATGTCAAAATATTTTAAATTTCTGACTCAGTATGCCCGAGGCGTGAGGGGTTATAAGTAATACTTAAAAATCTACGAAAAATGTTCAATTTCGTTAATTTCTACATACTGTAAGTACGATGCGGGAAAGGAAGATTTCAGCCAATCCTTTTTTTTAATGTAATTTTTCTTCTTACATTAGATCGCAAATTTTCCGCGTCGCATCGTAGCGATTCGAAACAAAAATATTTATATTACTACCCAGTCTATTACATAAACCCCCTAATTCTAATACTGGTATCCTTGAGAAAATCAAAGCACTACGGAAGTGGCTCTAGTTTCGAGGAACGCGGACAAACAATAACACACAAAAAGGATCGTAAATCACATTATTTGATCTCAAAAAGTTGATACCTATTTACCAAGCGTAAGAGCATTTTCCAATCTGAACGTTGGTAAATGCTTTTACGTCTATTTGTACGTTTGGAGAGGATATCATGATAATAAAACACACAAAAAATCTTCGTTAAAAAAAAATTATTTGTGCTAATTGTTTATAGTAACAAATATTACAGAATGTATCTATTCTAATTTGTTATTTTTAGTAACAACTAGCTGACCCGGCGACGCGTTTCAGTGGCTAACGAAACGCAATGCCATTTACTGGTTGGTAACCCAACCTTTATAACCAACGCCATAGAAATCAATTCCACACCGCCCGCTTGCCGCCAGCCCGCTCCCTTTATATATTATATATTTCAATAAATTAACACAAAATCTTGACAAATCATACATAACCTTCCTCGTGAATCACTCTATCTATTGGTGAAAACCGCATGAAAATCCGTTCATTAGTTTTTGAGTTTATTGCGAACAGACTTTAATTTATAATGCGAGTAGGTATGTGGAGATGTAGATATACATATAAAAATAAAAGTTATGTAATCATATTCATCACCACATTTGCTTGGCGCTATTTTGTATTCTTTCACTTCTAGTGATATTAAAGGAATAATTTTTCCTTCGGAATGTTCCAAGCCGAAGTAAATACAGATAGATAATACAGTGCGTACATAATCGTTCATATTAGAAAACAATTCATTCATCTGGAATATCAGATATCACGTCTCCCGACCCTATATTTTAATGATTTAACAGTATTTCGACTTGGCTATCAAAAGCGACAGATGAAAAACAAAAGAAACCACACGAATATTAGAGTATTTTTGAAGTGAAAACTTCTTTAGCACCGTTGTGATTTGAAACTCGATGAAACGAAAAATAGCGACAATAAAAAGAGACAAACACATACATCTATAAGTTTTAGCTTGCGTGAGAATGAGGTAGTACAATCGGTGAGGTGCTTCGTAGCTTATTGATCTCCTCTTTATGTGGTGCTTCCCACTCTCATCTACTTTAGTTTCCTGAAGGTTTCACTTCTACCGCGTGCGAATTACGCACTTTGATTTTTTGTTTACGATAATATTACGAATATCGAACATAGCTTCTCGGCTTCAAGGTGGTAATCAAATATTCCTAATTTTCTTATCCTCATTCAAAAAGTAAAACAAAAGGTATTTTTACTGAGTCGTATTTTAAAAATTAGCCCTGGCGGCAGTTCTTCTTGAAGAACACCACAATGTTTGAATCTCCGACGACGCGTGACTTATTAATAATATCATATTGATTTTTACCTCATTTTAATTCATATACATATACTGAAAAAATTAAACTTTTACTTGAATGACTGGCATTCTGATTTGAAATTCTTTTATTCGACCCTCATGCATTTCAACAATAAAAATATCCCCTTTATCATCCGAATTCATTTTAATGGAGTCTGAATAGCTTTGATTATTTGATTTACATATATATTTCTATTATCATCGCACTTGAAGTGAAATGTCACAAAACTTAATATAATGTTATTATTATCATTCTAAATTTTAATTTTTTATATGCTCGCGAGCTATAAGGGAGAAATTACTGTATAAAGAAATTTTCCACAGGAATTAAATATTTTTCCGGTATGAAAAGTAGCCTAAGTCATTTTCCAGTCCTCTAACTATGCCTCTAAAAAAAATCATATCGTTCGTCAATCACTCCTTTACGATGTGAAAGAAGGACAATCAAACCAATACACATACTTTAGAATTTATAAAATTACTGGGAGTTCTTGTGGTACTCGTATATACATATTTTTATTGTTCAATGACGTAGGGTATTAAATTTACGTATTACATACATTTTTTATGTTTTCTCAACTACAGTAAAAAGCTCATGATTGTTTCATGGTAGTCCTACATAGTTTATATTAAAGTGTAAGAAATAATAAAACAATATTTTGTAGAAACAAACAATAACAAAAAAACATATTTAAATAATTAAAAAAAAAACATAATTACATGAACCATGATAGAAATAAAATTAAAAATATTTATCTGAATGATAAAAACAGATGTTTTAAAGAAAATGCGAATAATTTTTGCAAAATAATAATAAAAAGTAAGATTAAAATTTTTGTGAAATTATCTTTAATTACCATCATGTAAAACATATCCACGTCCAATAAAGGGCAATTTTGCTCATCTTCTTATCTTACTAATATTTTAAACGCGAAAGTTTAATGGATGTAGTATGTGTGTTTATTACTCTTTCACGCAAAAACTACTAAAAGGATTTTAATGAAATTTTACAATAATATAGCTCATAACAAATATGCTTTAATTTATAAAGCTAGCTAGGAATGGAACGCGGTAGGGGAACGGGGACGCACGGGAAGGTGATTTAGGGATTTCAATATGGCATTGGCATAAACGGTGTATGTATGGGAGTATTGGTCCGCCCTTACAGAACTGTCAAATTTTATATTTACGTGTTTGTTTTTGTGAATGTGCAGACAAATTGGTATAGGGATAAAAAATAAAATAAAATTAGCCTTTATTGCTGAAACTTATAAAACATTTTTCTGATGTATTTATTATTTATATTTTTAATTTTTTTTTTAAATATTGTTCTAAATTATCAGGGTTCGGGTAATTATTTTTAGAAACAGCTTGTCTTTCGACATAGGCCTCCTCTAAAGATTTCTATTTTTCTCTATCCTTTGCATATCTTAAGTTCTGTTGTTTATCTTTAAAGGGTCTTGGTCTTTTTGATAGGGATATTTATATCTGAATACTAATATTTTTTTGCATTACTTATTATCAATTTAGGAGGTGGTTATGGGTACCGCCGCCAATTTAATGGGTAACCAACACCCCGGGAATCATTTATCGGATACATATTCGTACATTATTAATTTGTGTAGAAAAATATAGGCCATGTTTTTTTGTTATTTCTGTTTAAACCACCAGTGTTCGCGTTAAGAGGGAATAACCAGACAGAACCGGAAATTTGTCATTTTTAAATAAAATTCTAGTCGTATTGACTCTCTTCCATAAAAAAATATAAATTATTTTCTAAAGATTGTGCTTTTATCTTGTAAAGCTATGTTTTAAATTATGAGAAAATATTTATTTTTATTAAGTATAATAAGGTTATACCGTTGGTCGTTGGCAGATTTGTTAAATTTTAACACATATTTCAAATCATATAATCATGCAGTAAAATAAGTCGATAAATTATCTGGGAAAGCTACTTCTCAGAAATTTAATTTTAGTTTAAATAAAATCATTAAAAAAAAGATCCGCGCACGTGTGTGGCGAAAATACTTCAGTATGTCTATTTATTTACGGTCTCACAAACTAATATTTTTTTACATTCTTATTTTATTTAGACATTATTGAAAAAATATAAATACTTACGAAATAATTACGAATGGAGATAATTTTAATAGTTTTATCATCATGCCTTTCAGCATTTTTAAATGTAGGTATAAATTAAAGCAAATTTTGAAGGAAATCAAATCGATATCGAGTTATCATTTTAAAAAGCTGGTACGGAGAATAATTAATCTTTCTCATTGGAACCGCCCTGTACGATCGTAAGAACATCTTTCGACGTAATTTATATTCTCGGCCGCTGGCTGGTTAATGACCCTTAATAATTGAAATACCAGTTCGACGGCCGGGATTTCTGAACGTTCAATTTGGGAATTCTCCACCTTTATTAAAAAAATAATGCCTCTAAACTGCTTTTAGTGTTAGAGAGCCATTGAATATACCTACCTATATTTAACCGTTTAATATTCAATATTCAACACCTATATATTCAACACCCCGCCACCCCAAGTGGTTCGCTACGTTTAGCGAATCAGCCAGACTGTCGAGCCATTGCCTGGCACCGCAGTGGGAAGGTTGGATTAATCCGTTCTTCACTCCTGAACATATTGACACCCAAATTCCTAGCTATCCCTCAAAGCTGTTTCCTTCCCAGAACTTTTCCTCCTTCCTAACCCTAAGAAGACCCTCCACACAGCACCCCCAAAGATAATATAGGCGTTGAGGAAATTGTTTTCCTTAGGGCATCAAAAAATGTCATGATGTCAAGCATCACGAGACGTATCATTTCAGACAAATCGTTGCCTTGAACAAATATTAGAATGAAAAGTTTACTCGGTCTGAAAATGATGGCTTCAATCAGTCATTAATTGAAGTAGCACTTAGGGCAAAACGATAATTCAAGAGAAACATTTACATTAGCTTTTTATTGTACCCAATTCATTAAAAAAGGAAATTTTGTTTTTTATTCTTTAAACACACTTTTCTTGTTTACTTATTTAAGTGGGAGATAATTCATAACGTAATAATATTTTCGTAAAAAGCATTAAAAGTAAAGCCAGCAGTATACATATACATTCATACTGTTGGCTTGTGATACAGGTACTTTCAATACCTCCGCCATTTTCAGATTTGTGTTGTTGTTTATTTTAATCAGGGTTTTCAAAGTGGCAATTTCTGCAGATATAGTATACGAGTATGTCGAATAACTGAAAGTTTATTTAACCCACCAGACTTCGACCATATATTGTTAGTAGGTCAGAATAAGGAACTCCAGTGAAAAATATTCTGGCTTTAAAAAATATGTTCATATATAGACCAATAAACGCTGATTCTGAATGTATAAGTTTTATTTAATAATAATTATTAAACTCAGAGTTCTTAAAAAAAAATTAAAAAGTCCATTTTAATCGGGTCGTAAAAACACACCGTCAAGGTGACGTCACTGTTCGACGTGTCGTGACGTTACCGTAAAGTCATTGTATGGGAATGTATGATATGACACAAGCCATCGTATTAATTTATTCGTTTATTTACATACTATTTTATTTTATTTATTTATTTATTACATAAGATACATTTATACAGCAAATATAACATAATAATAATATTTCAAAATAACTGTAAATATTAAAATGTATACAAGTGTTATTATGTCTTGTTTGTCTATATTAGTTCCTAGCTAGGCAGATTGCCCGTTCTAAGGAACCAAATGCTGGTGAAAAATGCCAAAAATATATTCTGTACCAAAAAAAAAAACAAAGTGTTTTTTTTTTATTTTTTAGATTAAATACCTATAAGTATACTAAGTTTTTACTGGTTGTGCCATTTAATAGTTAACCATGTAAAAGTTTAAGTTTAAAGTGACATTATTTAATAATTTTTCAGACTCAACTCTACCTAAGCCAATAAACCATTTATTTATTATTGAACCGATAGATGTCATTTTGCATGTTTTAATGTTTAATTCTGGGGGGATTTTATTGTATAATTTCGGTCCCAGATATGTATGTGTCATTTGAAACTTCGACGTATTGCTCCCTGGGACCACAAGATCCTTTCTGGTGTGACTTCTTGTGATGTATTTATGATCAATTTTATTAAGTTTTTCTAGATTTTTGTGTACGTGGATAATAACCTTTTTTTATGTAGTTTTGGCGAACATCAAGTACATTAAATTTTTTGTAGAGCTGATCGCTAGAAAAAGTGTTTATAGAGATTTAGTTGTTGTGTTTATTGAAACATTATTTAGGTCTAAATAATGTTTAAAAAATAAAGGCATCTCTTATTAGTTTATCTCTATTATTGAAAATATTCAAAAACTACTGCACAAAAAAAATAGTGATGCCATTTCTAGGGAGAATACTTCGAACAACGGAATTCAAAATGGCGGCAGTAGATCAGCTGATTGCCCGATCCTATACTAATTTTTCAGGAGTGATGACGTCACACGATTCACCATACATACGGTGGTTTTCGGGGGTCTTGAAAAATTAAAACTTTGATAATTATTTTAACTATTAAAACTAACTCTAAAAATAAAAATAAAATTGCAGTTACTTAAGTTAGAAGGTCATTATTCATTAAAAAAAATAAAAAAAATGGACTGGAGTTCTCTGTTCTGTTAGTAAGCAAAATCCAAAAAAATTGAATGTTTATGAACATATCCGAAAACTAACAAACTGCTTTTGAAAGGTGATGAAATATGCTTTCAAACTTTATTATTGGAAATAACCGTGTCATTTTTTAAATAAAGATTTTTTTAATACCAACTTTAAAAAGTTTAAAAAATGGCTCACCTTACGTTTTTTCCAACTAAGATTACTGGTAATGAAAAATTAATAAAAATAAACATTTATTTTATACGAAAAATGTATTATTAACGTTATCGTCACCTCACTTTTTTGTCTTTCATGAAAAAATAATTTCTGAAGCAAAACTTTTTTAGCACCGTCATGATTTGAAACTCGATGAAACGGAAACGATACTAAACAGAGACAAACACATTCATCTATATATATATTTTACATGAGCTCCAAACAGGAGGTCCTTAGGAAAATAATTTTCCTCAGGGCCTATGTCATCTTTGGGGATGCTGTGTGGAGGGTTTTTTAAAGGAAAGGAGAGTTCTGGGAAGGAAAAGGGTTTAAGGGGTGGGTAGGAATCAGTGTGGGGTTCAGTGTGTCCTGATCATTCGCCTCCGAAACCTAGACAAACCTCACCCCATGAACCCGGGCACCCCTGCTAAATCACCAAACGCAGCGAACCACTTGGGGTGACCTATGGCAGAGGTGTTGGTTATCCGATAAAGGTTCCCGGGGTGGAGGTACCCATTCCCGCCTTCCAAATTGTGAATTTAGCCAGCGAGGGATGAGATAGAATGAAACCTTATCGCATTGGCCGCTTTGTTCACGAGCTCACTTTTCAAGGCTCCTATTGGTAGAGATTGTGTCCTCACTTCTACCGCATGTGAACTGCACTTGATGTTTTTAAAAATTCACAAAGTTTCATAATTTTTTTTCAAATTGTTGTTGGAAATTTTGATTTCTTTCAGCTCTACATTTTAAATATTTTGTGGTTAAGTTTTCGAATTGAATTTGTGTTTTCTCTTTTCAATACCGTTTAAGTCATATTTCTCATAATATAAAGAGTTGTGTTTTCTCTTTCCAAAGCCGTTTAGAGCATATTTCTCACTACGATAGTAAGGAAGACACAACGATTTCTATGAGACTTATAATATGTCAACTCATTAAGTTATCTCGAAAAGTGAACCGATTAGCCTTAGGGGTTAAAAAACCGGTCTTCAATATTTTTAAAATGGTTTGAAAAGAATCGGACGATGGAATTGACAATTCATTGGTGAAGGCACGTCACCAGATAAATGTTATACCTATCCTCTAAATTCCATGAAATGATGTAAAATGTTTTTGAATTTCGATATTTTTTTATTAGAATGAAGGAAATTCATTGTTACTTTTCCTAGAGACCGTTTTTTAAATTAAATGGATTAGAAATATGTATTTCTAATCGTGTAATGATAAAGCCAAGAAAATTTTATTATTATTTTTCAAAGGATAAATAAAACAAAAAATGCTGAACCATAATCCCATGAATTTTTTATGTGTAAAAAGCATTATACGTATTCATAAAATTTTCCACAAGATTAATAATTTTAGCAGCTGAAGCATTTTTAAATTCACTTTTCATTCACTTCTAACGTCATTTTAATTAAATGAAAACAAATCACTTTGAATACACCAATTAATTAATCAAAACTATCAACATGTTTTGAAACCAATGGTTCTTTAAACAGGACAAAATGAAAATTATACAAACTGATTAGTTTTCATTTGATTATATTATCATTCAAGCTACTTTTACTGAATAACTTTTTTTTATAATTTTTTTTTGATAATATGTTTTATATAGTATTTATATGATAATTTTACATCTCTGGTTTTTTTACTACTCTTCCATTAAAAGCATTTGCTTGTGTATGGAAGGGGAGTGTACATAAATGTTATTAGTTAGTACTTCAATAATTCATTGCACATAAATACATGTGAGCTGCAGTATCTATTTTGATAACAGTGCGTATTTAAAAAAAGAAAGAATGTTATGGAAAACTAAGAATATTTGTAAGATTAATTAAGTGAGACTAGTTTTTTTCTTAAAAACCTTTTTAAAATGTCTCTTGACAGAGAGAAGTATTCGGGTTTATCATTAATGCTTCTGATTTCTTCTGGTAGACGATTGAAAAAAGTTCTTCCCTGGTAATTAGCGTAATGATGCTATGTAAAAGACGTATTTAGTTTTGGGCATAGAAAAACATGTTTAAGTCGAGTTCTGTTTTCATTTAAAAAATGGATATTTATCTTTTGAATTAATGAATTTTTAATAAATAAAGCTTTAAATATGGGTACTTGAAATTCTTTAAACAGGCGTTCTCTTAGGTAGTCCAAGGTTTTTATTAATATAATTTTAATAATTGTTCTTTGTATAATTTCTATTGGAAGAAGGTTACATTTGAACGCTAAAAAAACGTAAATGGTTTTCAATTAAATGCTCCCGTTATTTTTTTAAATACTGCTTATTTTTTCTGAGAATTGTATTTTAGTTAACTGAAGTTGGACAAACATTTTGATAAATATTCTTGTTGTAATATACGCCAGCACCCAAAAAGGTAATTAGAATTCATTTCAAGAATAAATACATTTCAGAATTTGGGTTAATTTCGAAAAGAAATATTTTAATTAATTTTTTTTATATATTTCTATCGCATTTATGGAAAACGAAAATATTGGAAGGTAAAGAAATAATGGAAATATTAAACATTTGTTTTTAAATTAATGAGTATACAATAATACAACAATAGCTGTGGCAATTTATTCGCGGAATTTTGAACATGGTGTGAGCCAAAATAATAATCGTGAAAAGGATTTACTTTACTATTTTTTATAATAATTATAAAATCTTTAAGCATGCCACTTTGTTATAATCCACTATATTTTAGAATAAGTGGGTTCTAATAAAGTAATTAGCCAGCTGAGGAATTAAATTCAGGAGACAAGATGTGCTTGTGTATTTATTTGTAATTTTAGGCATTAACCCACGAAGCTTGTTTTTGCTTAATGTATCACATAGTTTTGCAGCCTGGATATATTACGCAATATTTAAACATTCAAATTTTTGAAAGACAATGCCAATAATACTGCTGTCAATTTTGAACTGTAATAACAATACTGAAGCCAAATGGCGTAATCCCCGAGGGAAATATTTGTGTCTTCTTTATGATGTTTTTAGATCGCATCAAAAAATGAATGACAATTTAATTGCTTTTAATGATATAATTTTATGATCAAGCAGCGTGATACGTGAGTGTCCGCGAAAGAAATTATTTTAATGGACACTAAAGTGATAAAACTCGTTACGCACTCAAATGAAAATCCTTTAATGCTCACGTAATACATTGCCACACTCGTATCCCACTGGTTGCTAAGTGGTCAGAGAATAATATAATGGTTTAACTAATGATTTGATTCAGCGGTGTATTGACAAACCACCGTTTAGACACAACCCGGGCAAGCTTTGGAACTGCCACCAAAGCCGCGGGTTTAACCCTCCGCTAACTAAGTCCTCCACCATTTATTGCACGGAACAATTTTTTCTGTTTACAATGCTGATTGTGTGGGATGGGTAAATTAAAATCTTCGGTTTTTAGAAACCCGGGAAAGTTTATCTCGCTTTCAAAAAATGCCACCCGGGACAATTCATTGGATAACCAACACCTCTACCGCGGATCGTTTCGTTTGGTGACTTAGCAGGGATGCCCGAGTTCAGTTCAGGCCTTCCAATGAGACTTTTTGACCCCTCCAGCAGGATTTTCGTGGAGCATCCCCTTGCACATCAATGGGAGGAATGGATTCATCCTTCAGTCACTCCTGAACACCCCCAGATTCCTATCTACCCCTCATGCCTTTTTCTTCCCCAGAACTTCCTCTCCTTCCTTTCCTAAAAAGTCCCCCACACATCATCCCCAAAATTAGGCCCTGAGGGATATTATTTTCCCGAGGGCATCCTGTGCGGAGCTAACATAAAAAAAAATCATCAAAAAATTCGAAATAATTTGTCACCTTTTTCTTTATTGCTCTTCACACTCAATATTTTTCAGAAAAATGGCAGCGTTCCGCAGTATTTTTAAAACACCATTTAGAGTTTATTTTTTCTCTAATATATCTATATTTTATCTGACAAATAAACATAGTAAAAAGTGGGAGACAATATTAATAATTACAAAGGCTGTTTTTTTATTTGAGTAGGGGTTGTGTGATTTCCTGCCATCTTCGGGGGGGGAAGATATCTACAAAATTCCAGAAAATAACAAAAAAGAAAGCGAAAATGTATTTCCGTAGTGAAAATGTTTTCGACATATGTAGGTACCTGTTGTTTAGACTTTTGTGTGTGTAGGCGAGTGATGTATGATTGCAGATCTTAATAATAGACGCGTGTACGAGACGAACATTTATTTGTAAGTATGTAAGTCGATAAGCTACGTGCTAGCTAACGGAGCTGTCTGTAGGTAAGGAGAGCGAGCAGGAACATTCATCACCTTTTATACTCTCATTCTGCCATCTCGCTCTTGCATATTTAAAAAGGCAGGTGTGCCCCTAAAACCATTCTCACAGTAACATTAATATTTTATTCTAATTTGGTCGACTACAAAAAAAATCCCACCCGGAAAACGTTGCCTTAGCGAAATACCAGAAACATAATAAAATAAGCTCTTAATATTTTTAAATTTTATATAATCGTAAGTACTAGTGGTAAGTATTGTTTCAATGGCAATTATTGGGCGCTCTTTGTCATCGTGTGTCTTCCGTCTGGAGTATGGCATCACGACTACGGCATCCCAATTAATACGGTAAGTGGGGAGGGGAAGGAGATGGAGAAGCGGAAGGTGAGGAAGTACCTGGCTATTCAGATCTAGTCACCAAACATGGCTAAAGCCATTTCAAGCGACACGTTTCAATTCTGAATGGTGGTCTTACACCAGGGCGATACTGAGAGTATCATCCACTCTGCAACGTGCCGCAAATATACTATACATCATTTTTAATTGTAAAGTTATACAAATTTATTAGTTCACGCCGGGATTCGATCCCGCGACCTCCGGATTACGAGAGTCTTACCCCTCGACCACGGAGGCCGTCTTAGTAATTTGAAAATAAAATATAAAAATTAAAGTATTAAATGTATTGCAGTGGCGTAGCATGGGTTTCGGCCGCCTGGGGCGGAGGAAAATTTTGCCGCCCTCCCCCTTACTTCTACAGGCACTTCTTCCACAGATTTTCTAGCGCCGACCGGGGGGGGGGGGGGGGAAGGGGGGATAGATATCCTATTTTTTGATGCCGATTTTTATAATTCCATGTGCCGAGTACTCTTCCAATAAAATTATGTTTATAAATTCTACTACAAATTTATATATAACTGCTCTCAGAAATCGAGAATGGTATGCCTCTAATAAAATTTTGCATCTTCATCACACAAACATATGGAATTCAACTCAAATGCAAAGCTTCACTCAGTACACGATGAATCGGCAACTTATTGTTATATTGATAACACAAAACTGGTTTAAATTAAACAAAATATGCTGTGTATCAAAACTACACTCAGAACATGAAAACGGTTTTTCTTTGATTCTGCCGGCACTTACATTCTGAACATAAAACTGGTTTTAATTAAATCTGTATGTGGAGAATTAAAACTACAATCAGAACGCGCGCCGGGGCGGAGGAAAATTTCGCCGCCCCTTTATTTATAAATATGGGGACTTTAAGCAGTGGGGGGGGGGGGATTGTATATGTTAATCCAATTTTTTTATTACGACCTATTATTTATATTCAAGCCGGAATTTTTTTATAATCACATTTGACGAGTATTCTTTCAACGAAAATCATGTTTATAAATTCTTCTCCAAAGTTGATTGATTGATTCTGAGTTAGAGTCTCCAAATAATAGTTACATACGCAACAATCAATTTCTAAGTCTTTTACAGCATTGCATAACTCAAATGTAAAGCTTCACTCGATACACGATGAATCTGTAACTCGTTATTTAATTTATCGTTGTATTCTGAACACAATACCACTTTGTATGCGGTGAATTAAAACTACACTCAGAACATGAAAATGGTTTTTCTTTGATTCTGGCACTAATAAATTGTCTGCAACTAGAATTTTATAACTGCACATCGAATAACAGAATGTTTTCCTTCGAAATATGTCAGCAGATGAATCCAACTAGAATTTTACATTCTGAACTGGTTTAAATTAAATCTGTACCTTGCGAATTAAAACTTCACTCAGAACATGAAAATGGTTTTTCTTTGATTCTGGCAGCACATACGTAGTCTGCAAAGATAATATTATAACCGAACTTCAAAAAAGATAATATTTTCCTTCGAAATGTGTCAAAAGATGAATCCACAACTGGAAATTTACATTCTTAACACAAAATTGGTTTTTATTAAGTCTGTATGCGGCGAAATAAAAGTACACTCAGAACATGAAAATGGGTTTTCTTTGATTCTGGCAGCACATGCAGAGTCTACAACTAGAATTTTATAACTGAACTTCGAATACGCTGATCTCGTCTCGAATAAGGTGAACTTTGAGTGCCTGCGGAAGTTTACAAAGGTTTGGGTTGAAAGATGGCCTGATCTTAGAGTCGCTGACCAGCTGTAAAATCATTGTGAGTTTCAGATGCCTGGTGTATTTGCTCTTGATGACCACTGACTTTTCTTTCTCATCTCTTTTATTACCACTGCTCCGATTTTTTGGTTTTCTATATCTTTATCTTCACTGCTTTTATGTTTTCTTAGATTTTAGACCCAAGCAGAGTTGAAAATATCTTGTTTTTACTGCGATAAATTCCTGGTGGTTTAAAATCTTTATGTACTTCATGTAGTTCTCCTTTTTCTCCCATTTCAGACTTCGATGTGCCGAATTGAGAGCGAAGGTCCTGATGACTCCTTCGCTCAAAACAAATTGATACATTTCTGTTATTACTGACCAAATTAAAAACATGGTATATAATATATTCTGCTACTTGTAACCAACTGTTATTCTTCACTAAGTATTATGTTCTCTTATTTTTAGTTTTTCTTCTTTTTTTTTTTGCATAATTTTTTTTTTCTGTTTTAGCGATTCAGCAATAAGCTCCAACCCTTGTGGCTGAAACTGAACTGTAAATGTTCTGTAATGTCAACTTCCCCATTTTGGGGGTGAGTTAGACCTCGCTCCTGGATACATTGGCGTAAAATTTTTTTTTTCGGAATGGAATCCTCACAACTCATCTGCGCCTCCCCCAGCGACATGTGTGGGCCTGAGGTTTGGCTGGGTGAACTCAGCGTCCTTCCGCCCTGCCTCCGGCAACTCGACGCTTCCATCCTTAGGGTCTTCGGGTACGTTCCCCTACTTTCCACTTACTATCGTCAAGGCACAACCGAGAAACCGGCTAAAGGGCGCGGATGTTGAGATTCATTTACGGCAGACCGATCACCATACACATTCTGGCTGGTACTGCCAGATGACGAGAGAGGTATCCCACCCGACACATGTCATCCGACTTATGTAAGCACTTGCATACTGCTTCCTAACACTGTATGCAGGGACACTGGAGGTCTAGATTCGTTCAAACTTAAATGTAGATTCGTTTTTTCAAAAAAATTAGAGTCCTTGCGAGAGCCTTGAAGGAGTAACCATCTGTTACTTATACCAGGGCGGGTAAGTGGTGGATACCTCCACTGAACTTCGAATAAAATAATGTTTTCCTTTGAATTATGTCTCAAATGGAATTTTACATTCTGAAAACTGGTTTAACCCTTCGAATAATAAGAAAAAAATATCTTTAAACTTTTGCCTGTCAATATTTGCGCACAAAATGTCCGGTTCTTTCCATGCATTTTAAATGTTCCTTTTTATTGTTGTTTTTACCCTTTTGCAAAAAACAAAATTGAACTAAAATCTAGATAAAGTAATGTTTCCGACGTGCTTATAAGAACATTATTTATTTATTTCTATGTATTACAGTATTTACCTTTAACATTTATACATAATAGATAAATTTTGAAAACATTTTTACATAATATATTTTGCAATTTTATTATGTTGGGTGTAAGGTAGGTTTGTGAAGGTGAAACTGTGGATAGGTATTGTTGTATGTTTCGTGAACACCTCACTAGGAGAACCTGTGCTGAGGTGTTTACGTGTTTATTTATGATTATGTGTGACAAGTATTTATGTGTTGTAATAGAAAGTTTTATTTTTTTTATTTTTTTATTTTTCTTTTAATAGTTATTGTACATTTAGAAGAGAAAAAAAGTATTTTTTTATGTATATATTAGAGAAATAAAAAAAAAATATATATATATATATATAAACATACACATACATACGCATCCATATACATACATGCACATGTATGTATACATATGTATATATATATATATACATATGTATACATACACATATGTACACACATATACAAATTGTAAGTGTATGTATTGTAAGGGTTGCGTTGGATATCAAGTATCAAGTAAACTACTTAAATTTTAGGTTTATTTAATGTTACACTTTTTATAGTTTTATTATGTTTGGTTAGGAATAATAATGTTTTGTATAAAGTTAATATCTTGATTTTTAATCCAGTCAGTGATATGTTTTTTATGAATGTTTGTAGATGTGAGATAGTATTTGTTTCAAAGTAATGGGTCCATATATTATAATTTTGATATTGGAAACGTGAATTGACTCAAAAATACGCGTCAGCGAATATTTGAAGTAAAGTACCTAAAATAGAATAAACTTAAAATTTTAAATACTGATTCCTTTTCTTTAAAAAAAAATCACATATAAAATTAAATGTTACGTTACGTGGGACATATTTTGACAATTGTATTTTAAAATCCTCCTGCGAATAGACCGGTTAAATTAAATCTGTATTTGGCGAATTAAAACTACACTTAGAATATGAAAATGGTTTCTCTTTGATTCTGGCAGCACATACATAGTCTGCAACTAGAATTTTATAACTGCACTTCGAACAAAATAATGGTCTCTTTCGAAATGTACCAGCAGATGAAAACACAACTGAATTTATTCGTTAATACATTCTGAACACAATCTGGTTTTAATTAAGAGTGAATCTGTTTGCGAGTTATCAGCTTTAATTAGTATTACTCTCATAATATGCGTACGGTTTTCCTACGAATTGCAAAAATTTTGCAGCTTAAAAATATAATTATTTGATATTTTTAATAAATAATAAAAAAAGAGTTGGATTCGTAAACGAAAGTATCGTAGAACATTTTCAAATAATGATTTGAAATGGTTTAAATTTAGGTATCCAAGATTATATTATAATTTATTGTCAAAATTTGCCGCCCCCTTAAAAGTGCCGCCCGGGGCGGGCCACCCCCCCCCCCCCCGCCCCCCCACGCTACGCCACTGATGTATTGTAACCTTAATGTTTCGAATAATCCATTTGTAAAGTTTATGGCTCTTTCCAATTAAACTTTAGTACATGCCTACTACTTATGTACGGCCATAATTTCCTAAAGGGATGAGCTAAAGATTCGCTTAAAAATGTGTACAGTAAAGGGTAAAAGTTTTAGTATCTCTGCAGAGGGTTGACATAAATTGTGCGATATGGTTTTTACCTTTAGTAACCTTTTTTATTATTGCATTAACCTTTTGTGACTTTACCCAATAATGTTATATAAAGTCGAGTCTAAAACACCCTGCGTTACGTCATGTGATGTAGCAATACTTATGTGATATCAAAAGGTTCACCGATTTTTTTATGCGAAAGAGGTGTTGAATTGGGCGCTTTTAAGTAAGTTAAGTAATGTGTGAGGAAGAGCTGCAGCTCCAGAGGAATACTTTTTTCCTTTGGATGAAACAGATATATGTTATTACGGCTCAGCTACGTCGACAAAAGTGGTGTTTCATTTTCTGTACACGTTTGAGGGAGATGTATGATAATGATAGAATGTTTTCTTTGGAGGGGTGCAGACATACGTTTACCGTTTGTCTCATTTTCGGCTATTATTGTAATTTAGTGTGTAAGAAAGAGCTGCAGCATTATATGCTTAAGAACAAAAGCCAAACCATCGGCGCATTGAAGTTCGATGTTTTTGAATTTCTCGTCTCGCTCTTGCATATTTGAATAGGCAGGCATGGCACCAAAACCATTCTCACACATACTTTCAAAATTATGATCCCTACAATAAATACCACTTGTCACGGCAAGTGGTATTTATTGTAGGGGTCTACAGAGACTTCACGGTGCGGTGTGTGAGAGAGATGTATGAAAATGAATACTTTTTCAGAGTACAAATAAAATCGCTCATTAAAGTCTACGCAGTTTCAAAATTATGATCCCTACAATAAATACCACTTGTCACGGCAAGTGGTATTTATTGTAGGGGACTACAGAGACTTCACGGTGCGATGTGTGAGAGAGATGTATGAAAATGAATACTTTTTTAGAGTACAAATAAAATCGCTCATTAAAGTCTACGCAGTTTCAGTAATTTGATTATTTTTATTTTACGGGTCTGAAAGAAAAACTATTTTTTCTTCAGATTTATGTAAGCCCCGAGGAAGTAAGCGTCGCTCATGAAAGATGTCGTTTTTTTTTTAAACTATGAACATGGTTAAAACTACATGATCTATTAATTTTGAAAAACCACTTACCTAAAAGCTGTTTCCCCGCAAAGAGGTTCTCAGTAGCTAAAGATTATACACGAATTAAAATTTAATCATTATTTCAAAGAAGATTGACAATTTATTCTCTCCAAAGTGATGAATAAATTAATTTCTTGTAAGTGTCAAAAGCACAAACTATGTTGCTTGGAAAGGAAAACATTTTAACCGTTTGAACTCGGAATTATTTGCTCTTTCCCGTGCAGTCTACTCGGAATTAGTTATTGTGAAATAATATAAATTATTTTGATTTACTTGTCATTTCCATTGCTTTTTTACGGTACAGACTCACTGTAGCTGTAAGCTACTTACATTCATTTCATTCACTACACGCGGCACAATTGTTATTGTAAGGTCATTGTCATTACAATCAAAATTTACTTGAAAATATTCTTGTATATTTAAGCAGTAATATTTATGCCCTTAGGGTTTTTACATAAAACAAGCCTAATTTATTAAATGTGTGCCTAAAAATGACATATTTATTATTTTTTTCCAGCTTCATACACGGGATGTGCAATAAATTGAATATTCATATGGGCTTTAGCAAACATAATAGAATGTAACTAATTTTCAGATGAAATTTCTTGCAGTCAAATCACTTTGTTACACATACAGAACTGAAGTCTATCAGGAATATTATTAATCCACTCTCCGCTTTCTAGCATTCAATATGTGTGGCGGGTATGGGTACCCCCGCCCCGGAAACCATTTATTGGATAACCACCGTTCACCATGTTTGTGACTAAGCAGGGGTGCCCAGGTTGTCGGGTTTTGGCGGCGGATGCATCTGCCAACCGTTTGTATGACATGCCGGATCGGGAGAGAATGGTTGAAGGAGTTCTATTGACCTCTCCAGCCGTACTCTTCCGCATCATTGTCTTGCACCGCTGTAGGAGAGATGGATTCATACGTCCATCCACTCCTGGACACACTGACCCCCAGATTCCTATCCAACCCTCGCACCCTTTTAGTTAACTCTTTCATTTTCTAAAAATACCCTCCCCACAGGATCCCCAAAGATGACATAGACCCTGAGGGAAATTATTTTCCTCATGGCCTCCTATGAGGTGCTAATGTAAAAAAAGCATTGGATTATTTTTTTAGACGGTTTTACTTCACATTATAATGTACGTATAACGTCATTATTAGTATTATCATTTTCCGACGCATATTGACCGATTCGTGGAAGTCACCATTTCTGTATGTGTATTAGTTTACAATAACATATTATTTATTCTAAAGACTTTAAAATTGTTTCGTGTTTTCATAATTTTTCTTTTATCTAAGTATATTTCTGTAAAAAAAATTATTTTATTTTATATCTATAATTGTAAAAATGTATCTAAGTATATTTCTGTAAAAAATTTAATTTAATTTTATATTCTTTAACTGTAAAAATGTAACTATTAAATCACTATAATAAGATCTTTAATGTAAAAAACCCGTTAGACAAACTGCTAAAAAGTAGTTTATCGGAACTTTTTGTCTTATATTTGTAAAATGTATAAAATAAATAAAAAAATAAAAAAAACTAATTTCCACTGTCTATTGTCACGAATATTAATTAACTCCAAATTCAAATTCTCCAGTTGAATAAGGACTCGTCATTTTCAGTTGAATAAGGACTCGTCATTTTCAGTTGAATAAGGACTCGTCATTTTCAGTTGAATAAGGATTCGTCATTTTCTTCAATAAAATATGTCTCAAAATTTTATTGAAGAAAATGACGAATCCTAATATTAAAAATATATACACTTCTCTTTGTTCAGTTTGACAAATGTATTTAGATTGAAGTTGAATATTACATTATTAGATAATGTGGTGATGAATAGCAGCCTACCAAGCTCGGTGGAATAATTGACACGTACCTTTCTCAGTTAGCAAAGAAATTCCGTATGCGTGAGCTCTCATCATCATCTCAGGGTCCTGCGTGGGATAAAAGAAAGCTACTATCTGATGTAAATAAAAGAACTCACATTAAACTAAATGTACTTGTTATTATTGACAAGCAAAAACATAATCTACATAAATACCTTTGTAAACTCAAAAAAATGTAGAGAGTGAGAGAGAGATAATTCAGTTATTTTAGTAGAATTCACTCCAAATGATCATTCGTAGCTTGCGATAGTTAATATGGCGCACCTCTTCTAACCTCAGCGACAAGGGCTCCAGATAGCTGGAGAAGAGCCCCAGAGCTGCCGCTTCGCAAGCCCATGACACCGTGAAGCAGCCGAGATTCCAGTCCATCCACAAAGGCCCGCTGATCACAATGCGTCCGATGGCCAGCTCTGAGCATTGAAGGGATATAACCCGCAGTTCTAGACTTTAAATGTCATTTAAGAAGCGCCTGCAATCTTCATCAAAGTTGTCCTCGGTGATATTGGATTGTACGTGGCTGTTTTATATAACGTCATAGGCTGTAAACACGCCCGACCAAAAAATCTATGTATCCAGCTGTATTCAATAATCCCGATGGCTATTATTCTCGGTGGATTGTTTTCCGCGTCATTACGAGCGTCAAGCAATATTTCTTAACAGCACTAATTTGAAGGTGTAGACGCATAATATTGCAAATTTACACAATCATTTACGAGTATCAAAACTCCTTATAAATCAAACTTCCGACAAATTCCTTGATCTGTCCTGACGTGCCCTAACAACAGTTTTTTCTTTTTTTCTTTTTAAAACAATCGAGAAACGTCCAGGCAATTTGAATTTGTTATCAGTCGTTCCAACGGCATGCCGAAATTAATAATACTCATTCTGAGCAAGAACCGACTGAATAACTACCATGAAAATAATTACGTTACATAATATCTGAAATCACTTTATAAATAATGATAAATCAGCGCCTTTCTTCGGAGTGCGATCTGCTTTAACTCCGAGGACCCACCAGTTACACCAGCGATGTCAAATCGCCTGGAGCGGCCTCAAAGTCGTAGTTTGACCATCGATGTGCTGAAGCAGTCAGACTCGAAAACAAGGCTTAAAATGCACTCCGGAAAATTGGCTCCTCGGGTAACATTTCACAAAATCAAATATTGCTTTGCAGGTGAACTCAAAATAGAGCTAAGAGCGACTACTCCCAAAGAATTGCAAAAAGACATTGGTAGTCGTTCTTTCTGTTCACTGGTTCAATCGGGAGAAATTTCTGCAAAGCTGCTTTTTCGCCTCTGAGCAAGCCTGATGCTCGGTTAGCTAACTCGGCCCGCGAATATATGAGTTATGAGGCTCTATTTTCATGGAAAACTCAACTTTTCAAGGTTACGGAGAGATACCCCTATCCATTTCGCACTGCGGATTCCAAATTCAGGAAACAGATCCGGAAGAAGAAGGTTCTCCGGGTCTTGAAAGAGTTGAAAATCGACAAAACTAGTGGCATTACGGAATACCCGCCCTGGTCCTTCAGAGGTGTTTTGAAGAATTAACTCCAGTGCTCTCAAAATTATTCAAACTCGCACTCAAAAACGAAAAAGGTGCCAGTTCTTTCGTAAAAGGCGATCATTCAACTAATTACTGGGAAAATCGACCGTTCCGATCCTTCCAACTACTGTCCCTTAGCCATCACTTCCATACTCTTAAATTTTATGGATTGTGGAACTAATTATATAAGTATGTACCACTTGTTTCCTTTATCTGAGTAATTTTTTTTTAATTGTATGTACTTATATTCATATTAACTGAGTTTTTAGAACTGAGTAGTACTCGCTTAAGTGAGAACATCTGTAAGAACCCGGTATAAATAAATTATGTCAAGAAATATTCTAAAGTTAATTTTAAAAAGATTTTAGTACGCATTAGTCCAGTCATTAATTCAACATTAAATTGTAGGTTGGGAAGGTGCATATTAAAAGTAAAATTTATCTTACACGCCTATTCTAAACATATTTCCAGTAAACCGCTCTGTTCTCCCCTTAAAAATCCTTTCACCTTTGTTGACCTTCCACTCCAATACCTTAAAATTTATGTTAATTGTATGTCAACATTTTGCATCCATTTTTAGTTTTAATAATTTCTTGATAAAGGAACGCACTTCCGAATCCGGAAAAGCAATGTACCCTAATAAAGAGGTTTAAAAAAGTGTTTTTATTGTAATTATGACAAACCGCCAAGAATATTCTTTGTTTGAATAAATTAATTCATTTAATTACAGCTTTATGGCAGCCCGTGCCATTAGTTCGGAGTCAAATTCTATTTTTGGAACCATTTCTTACATTAAAATTTTCCCGTGGTGATAATTTATTTGGACGCAATCTGGAATCTCGTAACTTGGCGGCAGCAGTTTGGTAAACAGAATTAATTAATTTTATTTTATTTTTTGTAAAAGCATACAGTTCTTTTTAAAAACTTTTGCAAAACATCCAAATACATTGCGAAAAGAGAAAGAATAATACGTAACATATAAGGTTACAATACATGTAGAACAAAAAGGTACACCAATTATCTAACTAAGTAATCATCACGCCCGTTTCTTCCCAGGGGTAGGCAGAGAGGACGGACCACCTACAACTCGATCTTGGCACACATTCCTTGCCTCATCCACATTCATATATCGTCTCATACAAACTCTTGACTATATTGTGTAATGTGTAGGGCGGGGATCGCCATGCGTTGGTCGCCAGTGTAAAAAGGCGGGCTCCCGTGTAGAAAGCCCACTTGGCGTCAGCGTAAAATGGCCGACGCCGGTGTACATAAATACAAGTTAACATGATATCAACCATTTTTCCACGGCTAAATCTACAGAGTGGAAAGCCGAGACTCGCATCCAGGTCGTGGAGTTCCAATTGACTTACCTCTCTGGAATTACGTTATTTGGGGAGGTTCGACCACAGCAAATGAAAGAGTGGTTAGTGAGATACCATTTATTCATATAAAATAGCACCAGGGCACGGCAATAGAGTGCAATCAATACAGGGGAGACATAGCAGAACACAGGGGAACTCAACAATCCTAACCAATCAGTGAATCTATCTCTCTCTCTTTGGCATTCTGGCCTGGTGTGGCTTAGGACCTTTACTCAGAAGGAATAGGCACAAGGGGGATTAAGGTTACTTGACTCACGTGGAGGGTCAGCGACTGCCATAATTTTGGGGTGCTGCGGTCATTGCAGGCACCGCGACGGCTTCGGCTAGGAGCGTCCCATCAGTGCTGGAGCGTTACTTATATGCCGGCAGGCTAACATGGCATGAGGTGAATGCACTGGGCGCATAATCGCACAAACAGACTGCAATGGAATGGGGAATGGGGTCGCCCAACCGTTTTGACGGTTGATGCGGGCGTCGTTCGTCTTCGGAACTTTCCGCCGTGCTGTGGTGCGCAGGGAAGGGTGCGCGGCTGGAACACGGCTTCTCGCGGGTAATTTGAATATATTCTAGCGTTAATATTCGTTACGTAACAATTGTATCTGATTCATTTGATCATGCTTGTGCGTACACATAGTTAAATACTACTTCCAGCTTAAATTTGTCTTTGGCCAAGTGGAAAATATCCACATTTCTTGCTAAAGCAGTTAATTAAGCCAGTGATCTTTCCAAAGGGCATCAGCATTGTTATTTATAGTTATTTCTACCCCTCGGGAGAATCAAAAAGCAGTGTTGGCAGCCTCGCGTGAACACTGGCCGTTATCAGCAGTAATGCGACTACCTTCCTAGAACTAAGATTACAGATATTCAGCATTCCCCACATAAATGCTTTTGGAATTAGAAACAGCCTCGGGTAAAAATCGAACTCCATAATACGTACCATACAAACTACCAGTACCTGAGAGAAACCCTAACTACTGGAGTGCATACCAAGTTAGAGCCGCAATCAACCATATGTGTGAGTACCAGTGTGATATATTTTTCTGTTGGGCCATTGTATTGGGGCATGCAAGTCGTTGGGGAGCATAAGCAGTCGAAGGTTCTCAGATAGGGCACCACGCTCCTATTCTTAACATGTTTAGGTGGCGCCGACACTGTGCTACCCTACATCTACTTTTATAGAAACAAACTAAACTACCCAGTTTCACCCGCGTTTGAGAAAAAATACATAAATATTTTTTCTATCCATTTGGTAACCCTTGAAAAAAATTTTCTTCCTATCCTATATTAGTAAAATTAATATCATTGTTTGTGGAGAGTCTGAAAAGCAACGACGGAAAAACATATTTTTCTAAAATTTTTTTAATAATTAGTAGGAACGTACTGGTTTTAAATACCATAATAACTTATTATAAATTTAAAAAAATTAGCTACTCAGAAAATCCTAAATAAAAATAAAGTATTGTTCAACGATACTATACTTTTCAAATTTGCCCACAGCAGGTAAAGTTTCACAATTAACGACCTTAACAAGTTATAATTGTATTTATAGGAAAACATCATAAATTCGAAACAACAAAAGTAAATACTGTAGAGAAGTCAACTTACTGAAAAACAGAGTTTGAAGCAGTTAAACAAATAAACATAAGGTAATTCATAAAAACAATTAAATTTTTGATTTTCGCCATAAATTGCCGGAATTTTATTCGTCAATACAAACAAACTGCGCGAAGTTCGTTATGACGACCTCAGAAAAAAAATTATTTAATGAACGTAAATTTTATAACATTTTGTCTATATTTGTTTTTCAACAAACTCTTGCCATTAGCGATATGCAAACAATCGATACCATTATGGATTGAATTTCGCGTTAATATTAGAATATTATTTACGAACTAGGTAGCTTCAAGCTTCCTTCACATAATAATTTTAATAAACCTAGAAAATATATTAAACAACTGAGTTTGGATCACTTTTTAAAGTGTTCAAAAATAGCTTATTTCATATTGTAACGAACTTTCAAAACGACACAGTTGAACGTCTTAAATAATAAAAAAAAACTTTATTATTCCCAATGGCAATTCTAAAAATATATTATTAAATTAAATATAGACTACTAACAGCTAAGAGCGAGGCTGGAGGCAAGTCGGGGAGGGAAGGAGGTGAAGGTTGTAAAATTTCTCGCTATTCAAATTTCGTCAGTAAGGATTGATATCGAATCGAGCTTATCAGGCAATATTGAAAACTATATCTACCTATACGAGCACTAACAAATATATTTATTCCAATAAAAGATTTGTGAGGTATTGTTGTATTCTCTGATGAACAATACAATTAATAATACTTCGGTTTGTCTAGATTACGAGTCGTGTTTATTATCGTCTCATGTACATTGTACAATGAATAGTTAACTGGACTAAACAACTGTTATGAAGGATGTTCTCTATTAATCTAGAGCAGGGGGAAAGGTGCCCATCTGTGAATAGGGTATGATCAGATATTTTCTAAATCGTTCGGGAATTAAACCCGACAGTTGTCTTTCTCATGTAGTAAACTCACCCATCTCTGTTGAGACACACTTATAACTACCTGTACTCAGGGCTGGGCAGTATTTGAAATACTTGTAATTGAAATACGTATTTAAAATACAAATATGTATTTTGTATTTGTATTTCAATTACTTCCTAAAAATGTATTTTGTAATTGGTATTTCAATTACTTGCTGCTAAAGTATTTTGTAATTTGTATTTCAAATACTTATGGCTACAAAATACATTTTCAAATACATTTCGCGATCTTAATAATGATAATGAAAAATAAACACACATAGATAATACATAGACTAAAAACGCTAGAATCCTGTACTAATGTCCTTTGCTATAGCACTCTTACTAATGATTATTTGTAGTTCTCTTAGTAATACATTAATAACGTGAGCTCAAAAAGGGGGTTAGCAGGCAGCTGTTTTTTTTGTAACAAAAGAATTGTCTTTTTAAATCAAAGATATTTTAAATAGGTACCTATGTTAGGTACCAGATTTGATTGATTGTTCTTAAAATATAAAATAATGAATATTTGTAATATGTGAAAAATGAAAATTTGAATAAAAAAAATTCTGGCACGCGAGTTGTTTGAAAACTGAATGTACTGGGGCTAAATATATGAAACGCGGGAGGCGTTTTATGAAATTGAATTTAGCAAGCAGCTGTTGTTTTTTGTAACAAAAGAATTGTCTATGGATTTTTTAAATCATAGATATTTTAAATAGGTACCTACCAGATTTGATTGATTGTTCTTATAATATAGAAAAATGAATATTTGTAATATGAAAAAAAGAAAATTTGGTTATGATTTTAGATTTTCACGGCCAAAAATTTTATGGTTATTTCCTTTTGGGGTATTATGCCGTGTTGCGCTACCTCCTCCTTTAGCCAACGTTTCGGACAGCGTTACAGTGTCCATCATCAGGGCAGATGTGTAAATGTTAGAGATTGTGACGTATGTGTATGAGGGTGACGGCATGAGAGCGAGATAGCGAGTATGGGAAGTATAAAAGGGATGTACCCGCTATTGAGCGCTCTCTCCATATTAACCTGGCATCCAATAAACATTGTAACATTAATAGATGTTATTTACTACCCGATCCACAGACACCACAGTTGGCGCAGCTCGGTAGTTCGTAAATTTTTAAGTAAATTGGAAGAATCTACGCGGTAGATCTCGGAATCTGTAAGGATTGTCAGGAAGTTGGCCGATCGCAGGAGCGATCGTGTTATGAAGAATTTGGAGCAGCCACACGCAAGTATACGCGTGTGTGGGAACGGCAAATTTGCAAGATTATTGTCGTTGGGTACACCGTGTAACGGGGTACAGGATCGTGTCAAGGATACACAAGGGTACACCGTGTAACGGGGTACAAGGATCAAGGATCGGGTCAAGGTCAGGATCGGATCATCGAGTGGATTAGCCGGAAACCGTCGCTGCAGTCTGGGAAGGAAGACCTCGGAGAAGAGGGATTGGATCCGCAGCTGTCGGGAGACGGAGCCAGACGGGGACGGTGATCTACGGCTCTGGGTGGCGTGCACGTGGAACGTGGACCTCGGAGTGTAGCCTTCTTGGAAGTGCTGAGATAAGTAGTCTTGATTATTTTGTTTCAGCTCTTCCCCCAATGGAGGGTGTTTGTAAAAATTTGGGGACGTTCTGTTGCAGAACGGGAAACTGGTCATTGTTCAAGGAACGACTGGATCAGGTCCTCATTTTACATGATGACATAGTTGAGTCACAAGAACGCAAAAGAGCATTTTTGCTGAGTTGCCTCACCGAAGAAACTTTCTCTTTATTATGTGATCTATGTTTCCCTAAAAAGGTTTCTGTTTGTTCTTTTGATGATTTATGTAAATTATTTGATTCACATTGCAAACCTATTGAAAATATTTTCGAGTCGCGTGAGTTATTTTATAAGTGTAAACAGCTAGCTAACGAATCTATTAAAGATTACGCTGCTAGGTTGCGAGGACTTAGTTTGACGTGCAATTTTAAATTGAGGCTGGAACCTTGTTTAAAAGACATATTCATTATTGGAATTTTCAATGAAAAATTGAAACATAAGTTGTTCGTTGAGGGGGTAAATACTTCTTTTTCGGAATGCATTCAGTTAGCAGCTTCATTGGAACATGTTGTTAATTTTAAGAAAGTTGATATGAATTTAAATGTTGTGCATAAGGATAGTAATGTTGTCCGTAAATCCAGGTCGGATAGTCCGATCAGATTTAAAAGTGCAGTGCGTAGTAAGACGCCAGTAAATATTGCATTAAAAAAATGTTTTTTGTGCGGAAAAACGAATCATTTGCAGAAAGATTGTTGGAAGAATATTTTTTGTAATCGATGCAATAAATCGGGTCATCCTAGTAATATGTGTAAAAACAGTAAAATTAATGTAGGTAATAAGAATAAACGATTAAATTCGGTTTTTATGTTGCATGACGGCACGGGGCCGGAACCGATATTCGTAGATCTCATTATTGGTAACACTGTTCTGCGAGCGATTGTTGACACCGGCGCAGAAATTAATGCAATTCCATATGAAGTGTACTTAAAAGATTTTGTTTCTTATGAATTGGAAAGATGCGATATTCAATTGTCAGGATATGACGGGAAACGGTTAAATATTGTAGGTAAAGTTAATTTAAGTGTGTTATTTTTAAATAAAAGTGTAGATACGCAGTTTATAATAATTAAAAACGGTAATTCTACGATTGTTGGTAGAAATTTTTTACAAGTTTTCGGTATCGGATTAAGTGGAATAAATTCGGTAAATACCAGTGAGACTAGTTGTGATAATCAATTAAATTTTCGTGATAGTTTAAAGAAAAAATATGCTCATGTGTTTTCAGAAAAATCGGGTAGGCTTATAGGTTATGAAGCTAACATCGAAGTTATTTCGGAGTTCAGGCCAAAGTTTGTAAATCCAAGACCGTTACCTTTTAGTTTACGTGGAAAGGTAGAGGAGGAATTAAATAAGATGTTACGTGAAGATATAATTGAAAAGGTAGAAATAAGTGATATGGCTAGTCCGATTGTTGTTGTAAAAAAGAAAGACGGTTCAATTAGAATTTGTACCGATTTTAAAACCACATTAAACCCTATGTTAGCGAAGTTGAAATATCCATTGCCTCGTATAGAAGATTTAATTTCATCTTTAAATGGTGCGAAATTTTTTGCGAAAATAGATTTGCGTAATGCTTTTTGTCAGATTTCGTTAAACGAGAAGTCGAGAAAATTATGTGTGATAAGTACGCATGTAGGTTTATTCAGGTATAAAGTATTGCCTTTCGGTTTGACCACAAGCCCGGCTATATTTATGCAAGTTATTCAGGCGGTAGTAGGTAGACTTCGTAACGTTCGTATATTTCTAGATGATATTTTGTTGTTTGGAAATTCTGAAGAGGAATTATTTTCTATTTGTGAATCTGTACTTAGCAAGTTAAGTGATTGTGGTTTATCTATTAATGAAAATAAGTGTTCTTTTCTAGAAACTGAGATAGAATATTTAGGTTTTAGAATTTCGCGGAAAGGAGTTATGCCTTTAGAAAATAAAATCTGTGCGATTACTCAAATGGCAATACCGAGGAATGTTTCGGAACTTAGGAGTTTACTCGGGGTTATTTCTTATTATAGAACCTTTGTTCACAATATTTCAGGTATTTTGTCTCCATTGTATAACTTGTTAAAAAGGGGAGTAAAGTATGTGTGGTCTGAGGAATGTAATATTGCGTTTGAGCGAGTTAAGAAACTGCCGACGTCAGATAATATTTTAGTGCATTTTGATCCTAATTTACCAATTAAACTTATTTCAGACGCATCTGAAAAAGCGTTAGCAGCGGTGATTTGCCATGTATATGATAATGGTTTAGAGAGACCTATCGCATTTGCTAGCCGATTATTGTCAGAAACAGAATTAAAGTACTCTATTTTAGATAAGGAAGCGTGTGCTATACTTTTTGGGTTGAAGAAATTCTTTCAGTATTTATACGGCAATAAATTTGTTTTGGCTTGCGACAATAAATCGTTAGTACACATTTTGAACACGGATAAGCAAGTACCTGTGCTGGCCGCTAACCGTCTGCAGAGGTACGCCCTAATACTCCAGACTTTTGACTATAGTATAGAGCATATTAAGTCAGGTGATAACAAAGCGGATTTCTTATCACGAATGCCGATTAATAATAAGGATGATTTAGATGTGTGTAGCGACGATATTGATGCTAGCGATTATTTTTTAAATTATATTCATACTTTCAACGTGAATACGGTTGAGTCAGAGTTTGTGAACATAATCGAGTCAGAAACAACATTAAATGCGGAAACGATGAAACAGTTTTCGATTAATGATGTAAATATAGCGAGCATTATCGAATTCACAGCAAATGGTTGGCCGGATAAAAAGTTCTTAAAGGATGATTTATTGAAATTCTGGTATTTTAAGGATAAATTATCGACTTACAATTCATGTTTATTTTATAATAATAAATTTGTAGTTCCAAGGGAATTAAGGGAAATTATATTGAATTTTTTACATCAATCACATTTAGGCATTGTAAAATCGAAAAGTCTTGCTCGAAATTATTTTTTTTGGCTCGGAATGAACAATGATATAGAAGCAACTGTGAAACAGTGTGCTCGATGCATGGAATGTTTACCTACTCCATGTAAAGTTGAGTTGGCACCTTGGCCAATCAATGGGTTAATCTGGAGTAGATTGCATATCGACTTCATGGGGCCGTTGGGAGGTCATAATTTTTTAATAATTGTTGATGCAACTACAAAATGGATAGACTGTCATATTGTGAATAAGGTAGATTCGTTTTGTACAATAAAAGTTTTGAAGAGATTATTTTCTAAGTTCGGAATCCCGGAACAAATAGTAAGTGACAATGGTACAGCTTTCACTTCGACAGTTTTTAAGGAATTTTGTCGTAATTATAATATAGAATCATTGACTTCAGCTGTACAGCATCCTGCTTCTAACGGTTTAGCTGAAAATGGGGTTAAAACAGTGAAGAATTTAAAAAAAAAATTATGGTAAATAATAAATTTCCTACTGATTTTGAAGATAAACTTTTGACGTTTTTAGTTGATATTAGAAATACGCCTTCAATGTCTACGGGCATTGAGCCTAGTACATTAATGTTGGGTAGGAAGATTAGATCAATTTTTAATACGATTATTCCAATAGTGGATAATGTTGAGAGTCAAGGTTTTAAAAGAATTGACAACACGGTTAAAAACAAAATGTTATTGAGCCAGCATAAACAGAAAAAGTATTATAGAGGAAGAAAATTAAAAAAGTAATTTGAGGTTGGTTCTAAAGTTTTAACCAGGGATTTAAGAAGTAATGATAATAAATGGATTTTAGGAAAATTTTTTAAAAGATTGGGGTATAGGATTTATTTAGTTAAAATTATGTCTACGGGACAAATTTTGAAACGCCACCATGATCAGATTTCAGAGAGGAAGGTTAGGTGGGGGGAGTGTGACAGGTCTGATGATTTGCTGGACCTGGGTCCACTCTCGGATGTGGACACGACCAAATTTCCTAATTCTCCTAATTTTTGCAGGTCACCTACACCATGGGAGGGGAGGTTACGCCCTCGAGGTCAACGCCCACGCTACACGTGAAGATCAAGAATAATTACATATACTTACTTACTGGATTGAAATATTTAAATATTTGCATTGTATAAATTTGTGAATAAAGAAATGTATGTAATTAGGTTTTAAGTGTGGGGGTGTGACGTATGTGTATGAGGGTGACGGCATGAGAGCGAGAATGGGAAGTATAAAAGGGATGTACCCGCTATTGAGCGCTCTCTCCATATTAACCTGGCAACCAATAAACATTGTAACATTAATAGATGTTATTTACTACCCGATCCACAGACACCACAGAGATGAAATGTGTGCTTAAGTACTTCGAAGCAATACCGTGTTGCCAGCACCAATCTACTGCGGGCTGGCATTATAGTATACTTCACGATGGTTTTTTGCATTTAGCTTTGGTGTAGTCGTCAATTATCGGATACCAAGAACTATTGAGCTTAGCTCCGTCGTTTCTATTAATGTTAATAGGATTTTTATGAATTTCAATTGCCTCTGTAATTAAGCGTGCTCTATAGGTTTTGGGTCTTCCCAGGACTTCAGGAACAAATCCGAAGTAATGGCCGGTTTCAATTAAATGCTCGGCGATTGCCGATTTGTCAGGGTGGCCAAGTTTACATGCTCGAAAGTGTTCCGATATCCTTTTGGAGATCGTCCGCTCTGTCTGGCCAACATAGACCTTATCACATCCGGAACAGCTGAGTTTATATACTCCATCTGTTTCCAGAGGAAACTTGGTCTTTGCAGACCTCAGTAGGTCTTGTATTTTGGTCGTGGTTCCGAAGACAGTCTTGATGCTTTCTTTCCTCAACAGTCTGGCAATTCTGTCTGTCACATTGTGAACATAAGGTAGGAAAGCACAGCCTTTAGACTCTTGTTCAATTCTATCTTCGTTTGGTGTAGATTTGGCTCTTATTATTTGCCTTGTCTGCTTTGCCGGGTAATCGTTACGCTCCAGTGCATCGGTGAGCTTAGTAAGTTCCGCTCCGATTTTTGTTTCTTCACATATTCTGGTCGCTCGGGTTACCAGCGTATGGATAAGTCCTCTCTTCTGCGCTGGGTGGTGATGCGAATCAGCATGTAGATACCGATTCGTATGAGTTGGTTTCCTATACACTGTGTGTCCTAGGCTACCATCTTCTTTTCGCATCACTTCCAACTCTAGAAAAGGCAGGATTTTGTGGTTATTTTCCAACTCCATTGTGAACTTAATTTTACTGTGAAGTGAGTTAAGATGGTCTAGGAATTCATTCAGTTTCTCTATTCCATGAGGCCAAATGGCGAAAACATCATCGACATAACGCCACCATACCTTTGGAACAGCCGAAGCTGTGTCAAGTGCCACTTCTTCAAACTTCTCCATAAAGAAGTTAGCTAGAACTGGCGACAACGGATTGCCCATCGTAACTCCTTCCACTTGCTCAAAAAGCTCACCCTGAAATGCAAAATATCCTGTTTTGAGACAGTGTTCAAAAAGTTTGCAAATGTCTTCCTCATATATCTCCCTGAGCATTGTCATGGAGTCTTCTAGAGGCACATTCGTAAAAAGAGAAACTACGTCAAAACTGACAAGAATATCCCTTTCATCAGTCTTAACCTTCTTAAGTTTACTGATCAGATGTGTGGAATCCTTAATCCTTAAAGAAGATGGTAGCCTAGGACACACAGTGTATAGGAAACCAACTCATACGAATCGGTATCTACATGCTGATTCGCATCACCACCCAGCGCAGAAGAGAGGACTTATCCATACGCTGGTAACCCGAGCGACCAGAATATGTGAAGAAACAAAAATCGGAGCGGAACTTACTAAGCTCACCGATGCACTGGAGCGTAACGATTACCCGGCAAAGCAGACAAGGCAAATAATAAGAGCCAAATCTACACCAAACGAAGACAGAATTGAACAAGAGTCTAAAGGCTGTGCTTTCCTACCTTATGTTCACAATGTGACAGACAGAATTGCCAGACTGTTGAGGAAAGAAAGCATCAAGACTGTCTTCGGAACCACGACCAAAATACAAGACCTACTGAGGTCTTCAAAGACCAAGTTTCCTCTGGAAACAGATGGAGTATATAAACTCAGCTGTTCCGGATGTGATAAGGTCTATGTTGGCCAGACAGAGCGGAAGATCTCCAAAAGGATATCGGAACACTTTCGAGCATATAAACTTGGCCACCCTGACAAATCGGCAATCGCCGAGCATTTAATTGAAACCGGCCATTACTTCGGATTTGTTCCTGAAGTCCTGGGAAGACCCAAAACCTATAGAGCACGCTTAATTACAGAGGCAATTGAAATTCATAAAAATCCTATTAACATTAATAGAGACGACGGAGCTAAGCTCAATAGTTCTTGGTATCCGATAATTGACGACTACACCAAAGCTAAATGCAAAAAACCATCGTGAAGTATACTATAATGCCAGCCCGCAGTAGATTGGTGCTGGCAACACGGTATTGCTTCGAAGTACTTAAGCACACATTTCATCTCTAACATTTACACATCTGCCCTGATGATGGACACTGTAACGCTGTCCGAAACGTTGGCTAAAGGAGGAGGTAGCGCAACACGGCATAATACCCCAAAAGGAAATAACCAAAAGAAAATTTGAATAAAAAAATTGTAATAACTGGCACGAGAGTTGTTTGAAAACTGAATGTACTGTGACTAAATATATGGAACGCGGGAGGTGGTTGGTGGGATGGGGGAGCGGGAGAGGGGATAGGGTAGGCAGGGAAGGTGGAAGGGGAATGCAAGAGGGGAAAGGGATGGGGTAGGGGAACGGGGACGCACGGGAAAGGACATGCAAGGAGAAACAATTTGTTAATAATAATTATTATTATAATAATAATTATTATAATCTAACACCTAAGTCCTATACCACAAAACTTTACAAGTGGAGCGGAGACGAGATGTGTCTCCTGAGTAATATGATTAGACAATTTTAGTACGTCTCTGTTTCACTCTGCCCAGCTTTGCTTCTATGGAAACGCACCCTTAGATATGGGCACTTACGACAATTTATTGCAACCAAAGGTTCTACCAAAAGAAAATGTATTTTGTATTTTGTATTTGAAATTAAAAAATGGTTAAAATACTGTATTTTGTATTTCAAATACACGACTTGAAAGTATTTTGTATTTCGTATTTTAAATACATGCGAAAAAGTATTTTGTAATTTGTATTTTAATTACAGCAACGCATGTATTTTGCCCAGCCCTGCCTGTACTAATGACAACTGTTGAGATACATTGAAATTACACACATATTCACTTTCACAACATAAGTTTATATAGATTACTAGCTGACCCGACAAACGTTGTTCTGCCATATAAATTATTTCTAATGAATATTTTGGTTGTTAAATAAAAAATAACGAATGTATTGTAAATGTGTTGGGATGGGATCTATGACAGAAAGAAAAATGGAGAGCTGTAGACGACGACCCTCCGATAAAAAAAAAAAAAAACAAACAGCAATTAAAGTAGGAAAATGAAATAAAGAAAATCAGTATGAATTTCGAAGAGCAATAGAGTGTACGATATTTTTTGTCAGTCCGTCTTTAGCCAACACAAATAAGCTGGATGGTTTGCCTACGCGAGAAAGTGCTGCCGAATGAAATATCAAAATGACGCGACGCTTCTCGTGAATGTCTTGCGCATGTATGGATGAAAGTTCTATGAGGTGGACGTAGCGCCATCTCTCATTCAACAACATAAATAATTTCATTCTGTTTGAAATATGAAAGACGGTTAAATTTGTTCATACAAAAATACTAAAATCGCGATTTAAAATGGGAGGGGGGTAGGCGGATTAAAATTTGGGGTTGTAGGTATTTTTTGATGCCAAATAAAAAAAAAATACAAAAAAGAAAATTGTCAAAAAAATAGATTTTTTTCTGGATAGGGACACCATAATCACCTAGCGGTATGAAATATACTTTAAAACCTATTATCATACCTACCAAATATACATACAAAAATTCATAAAAATTGGTTAAGTCGCTTCGGAGGAGTGCGACCACGAACACCGTGACACGAGATTTTTACATATAAGGTGGATATTTTGGTAAACGAAAGTGAAGAAGCTCAATGTTCTATTTTTTTAAATCTAATTTTAATTTTTTGGTAGAAAGCAGTCACTTTGTGGTTTGAGATATTAACTGAAATAAAACTATATCAATGTTTTACTTTGTTAAATACTATATACAGTACTTTGTTAAAACAATAATCTGAAATAAAATGGTGGTTACAAAGTTATTGTTTTATTTCGGTTATTTGTTATTGTTTGTTTTTATAACTATTATTTTATTTTTATTTTACGTCCAGCTGGGCGTGTACACTTACACGGGTTTTATATTTTTTATTGGATCAATATCACTGTCAATTCGGAGAACTATTATATTTGGGATGGAAGTGTATAAGGGTAGGGCGTAAAAGTTTGTCTAACTATTCTGTTTAGAATTATTTTGTTTCCATTCTCCAAAATTTCTTATCAAATGGATTACCATTACCATTGAACCCTGTATACCTTTTATCAATTTATTTTCTGAGGCATTAGCAGAAAAATGCCTCGCCTTGGACAATTTTATTTTTAAGGTATTTATTTACCAACGTGATAAAAGTGCTGATATCGTATCAGAGGTTTGAAATCCGTTATAAAATTAATATTAAGAATAAAATGTATACTATATTAAAGGCATATACGTTAAATGCGTATTTAGGCTTAGATTTTCACTTTAAGAGATACATTATTTTCAACATGCATAGAAGAACCGGGGTTCGAGGTATTTCAGCGCCTGGGGCACCTACCCCAAAATTCGCAAGGTCAAATAACTTAAATCACTTCCGAATGACGATTGACCATGCTTCTACATTGCGGCGTGTAATAAAAGTGTTCTAATATAAACATTATAATTTGTGCCCAACATTATAACTTTATCACAAGTTTGTGATGGAATATATTTTTAAGATGACCTCGATTGCTAAAGCTATTTTCTTCCATTCTCGACGAGGCTGCGACGCGATGTAACCGCTATAATATTTGATCATTGTTTTTTTTTTTAAATCAATAATTTATTTTAAGTGACACCAAACACTATGTTTTTAATAGCAAAATAATTTTTGAGCATTTGAAATAATTCATAATTAGTCTATGATTAGTTCTCACATTAATTTAGTTGTCTGTGGGCTCTTCGGGTCACATAGTATTGTTTCGAGATATACCGAAGGGAACAGAAGGTAGATGCGTAGAGTCATTATAATTCAAGAGCTCTGCGAACAAAACCTAGCCTTCAGTCGGAAATGAGGTCAGTCCTCCGAATTATAATTATAAACTACGTCAATAGTCTTTTGAAAAACATCCTGTATTATTGGAAAATACTGGTCCCAGAAATTACAAAAGACGAATGTCTCTGGAAAGAACATTGTGGACATTTGCGGTGTGTTTCGTAATGCACGGTTCAATTAAAAAATACCTCAATTTGGGGTCAAATGTATTTGGTCAAGGGTGTAATCAAACATTGGTTTTATTTTATTTATTTGCAAAAACAGCGTAAAAACCAATACGTTGCAAAAGCGGTACACAATAATACATATATTTACATTTAAGATACAAATTAAAACATGTGTGATATTTCACGTTTAGACTCATTGTAGGACATATGGAAAAAATCAAAATTTCCTGTGAGGCAATTAATTAACCTAGTGATTCTTCCCAAGGGCATCACCATTGGGAAGTTAGTTTTGCACTTGGGAAGAATCAAAAGCCTGAGAATAGAATCCTATTTTTGCCAGTATATCTGGTACCGATATAAAACAATTTAGAAGTTTATAAGCCATCAGTAGTAATGCGACATCTCTTCTGGAACTAATGCTGCAGAAACCCAATATTCCCGAGATAAATGCTGTTGGAAGCAGCCATGGGTAAAAACCAAACTCTCTCACATAGAGGTATCGTAAAAATTTCTTTAGTATTTTAAAGTTCTTTAGTTTTAGTTCTTTCTCTCTGATAAAGGGGTAATAGCAAGCTCTTTGGCAAAAATTCAAGGTCAGAATTTTACTATTAACCATAAAAAGATAGGTATTCTAGAAAGGCAAAACATCAACGAGTTTCTAACGATTGGTAAGTGATCACATCGAAAATACACTAAATGAAATCATAACACCCACATTTGGAAAACCTTATTCAGTAATCAATTCCAAGGTAATTCACACCAAATAAAGTTTATCTCCTTTGGACGATTATTAAAGTTTATCTTCCTCGAGGGAAACCAAAATCTCTCCCGAAAGAGGGCGGTAAAATGTACCCCCACTCCGTATCCGTTAAAATATGTCGATAGTAAAATACAAGTCAGAACTTTCTTTGCGGCGCATTTCGGGCTTAAAGCTTTTATTTATAAAGCTAAATAAATTTTTGTGTTCTGAATGAAACTTGTTTGCGCGGGGATGTGGAATGGTAATAAAGTGCGGAAACTAAAGCGTTTGGCCCATTTTAGTGGCATTCATTTGTGAAAAGGGGAAAAATAAACGGGAGGAAATAAAGAGCCCATTATTTTATGTACAAATTTTTGTGTGTTTATTAAAATAATAACAGGCAAAATTACACAATGCTTTTAATCGTTATTATGCCCCACGTATGCTGTACTTTAACAGCACACCGATTTAACTACTTTGATAAATCTGTACACAGGTGTTCTCGTCTTACTTGAGATAGTTTTTTTTTATGATTTTTTTTATAGATTGACTCCAGATATTTTTTTATGATTTTTTTCTCCTCTTCAAGACCCATGTTCATTCCTTTCTCTCCCCAAAAAGACCCTCCACACAGCGTCTTCAAAGATGACATAGGCACCTGTTTGGAATTCATGTAAATAAAGAAAGAGACAAAGTTCTGAGAAGGATGAAAGTATGAGAGGTGGGTAGGAATCTGGGGTTCAGTGTGGGAATAGTTAGTGACCAGGAATGACAGGCGTATGAGTCCAATCCGGTGCAAGTCGATATCCCAAGAGAGTCATGCTGGATAGGTCCCAAGATCTCCTTCAACCAATCTCTGCCAATCCGGTCAGCCACTCAGTTGACAAGGCCCGGACAAACCTCACGCTATGAACCCGGGCACCCCTGCTAAGACACCAAACGAAGCTAATCGAACGGAGTGAACCAAGGTAGAGGTATTGGCTATTCAATTAATGGTTCCTGGGGCGGCGGTACCCACATGCGTCTCCCAAATTGTGCATAACCAAATATTAAAAAAACGTAAATCGAGAAAAAGTAAAAGACAAAACATTTCCGGGTTATGAATAACCTGATTATATTTTAAAGTCTCCTACTACCACCCGAGTAAGCGGAAAATATTTCTTGTGTTGTGATGGAGGACTTTGCCAGCCAAGGAACAGTTGCGTGACAGCTGGGTGGGATCCAAACGCGATGCAAACTCTTTTTTCTTTTGTGATTATTAATTTGCTTTCATAAACTCGTTCTTCTTACGCCACGTGGCGCGGCATTTGGTTAAATGTTGCTCGTTTCCTGCTTCGGTATAAGTCTTTCTTTACAACCTCATTATAAAAGCTATCTTAAAGTTACAAAAGATAACACACCGTTTTTCTCCAGGTTGCAAAACGCGTGTTCCAGTAAAATTGCTTTTCGAGACCTAGATTAATTGAATACGGAAAACGGAACGTGTAGATTACAACATACAAAAAAATTCACCAATTCAATTTAAAAATTGATACTTTGTTGAAAATTCCTATAAACAATAATAAACAGCCATAAGTTCATATTCATATCGATCATCGACATCGCCGATGGGCATATTTCATTCAATAATCGTTTACATGAATTCCAGAGGTGGAAAAATGCTTGAAATGTGTCTACAATTAATCAAGAAATCAGGTAATTATATAGAATATGCTATATTCAGCTTAATTTATCTGTAAAACAATTTGAGGTTAAATGACATTTTTATTTTTAAAAATATGTTTTGTATTTTTCTTTAAAATAAGTCACGTACGCCTCGTACGTTATAATATGTCTGTTGTTGTATTATCGTGAAAATAAGCTTATGGGTTCGAGTGGTTAATGTTTTCTTAAATTTCGTTTAAAAAATGTTCCACACTTTGAATGATGTTGAAAATTTACATTATGAACACCTTGTAACATTGTTTGGCAGACCATATCATTGATGGCAGGTAAAATTAATAATGCATTAACAAACTATCACACTGTTCTCCCGCAGGACAGGCAGAGAGGACGGACCGCCAAACAACTCGGTCTTGGCATGCACTCCTTGCCTCATTCACATTCATGCTATTCTATTATTCTGACCAATAACTATTATTCTATTACCTATTCCGACTCTTGACTTGGCCTGACGCAAGCAATGATTCACTTGATCGTGCCAGGTCTTCCTCTGGTGTCCCCGACTTCACTACCACTCACATCTGCCTCATATATTCTTGTTCCATTCATTGTTCATTCGATCTACATGCCCAAACCATCTGAGGGTCCCTTTTTTAATCTTACTTATTACGCTTACATCAGGCTTGCATTTTTTCTATACAGGGTGTTAAGGGACGTACTTGACGTACTTTAACCAGTGATTCCTTACATTATTTGGAGTGAAAAATGTAAACGAAATTTTGGTCTCCGGTGACTTTTTTTTTTTTTTCTACAAAATTATAAAAAAATGGTAGTTGTTGAACCGTTGGAGGCGGGGAAAGGGGTTTGTCGGACACCCGGCTGAGTGACCGGTGACGACATGCGAAAGAATTTTTTTTTGTTGATTTTGAAGAAAAAAATTTTGAAAAAAAAAAGTTGTTAAAAAAAGTCACCGGAGACCAAAATTTCATTTACATTTTTTACTCCAAATAATGTCAGAAATCACTGGTTAAAGTAAGTCAAGTACGTCCCTTAACACCCTGTATTTATATGTTTATTTCAGCACACATGGTGCGGTTTTTACCGAGATGGCTGAAATTGGCCGTCGATGAAGATATGCCTACTCTGTTTTATTTCGGTTGAAAGGAAAAAGTATTTATATTTGTAGATTTTTTATTTCATTCTGCAAGAACTAAGATATATATGGTGACGGGTGGAAAGCAAAATGGCTAAAGCGCCATATAGCTGTGACATTAAAGATGAACGTACATAAATGTAGGTTCATCTTTAATGTCACAGTGTATGACGCTTTAGCCATGTTTCCTTTCCAGCGTCGATATTCTTTTTCAAACCATTTATCAATTCATCGAATTCACCGAACCAGTGTTTTTATGTGCTATTATCGATTGTCTTTCTGAAAATAAAAAAGTATTTAAGAGGGCTTGGTTAGACTCAACTGGAGATTTGTAATTTTTAAATCCACTTCTAGACGTAACGAAACTCAAAAAAAGTATTTTTATTTTATCTGAAGTTATGTTTTAAATTTTGAATAAGTTGAATTTTTTTGTTTCAAAAAAGTTTTACTGTTGGCCAATGCGCAGATTTGTTAATTTTCAAACGAAAAATATTATTTTACAAGACATATTTCATACCATGCAATCAAACATTATTGTAAATCAATACATTATCCAGTATACGTACTTTTAAAATTTTTAACTTTAGTTCAAATAAAATCATTAAAATAAATATCCGAGCACTTATTTATGACGAAAATCTCTCTTCTTTGTCCTTCTATTAATTTACGATCTTACAAATTCATATATTTCAATTTTATTTGCACATTTATTTTGCTTAGACATTATTGAAAAATTATAAATACTTGTTGTCAAAATATAATTATAAGAAGTACATAATTTTAATATTTTCATATCACGCATTTGAGCATTTTATCGCTACCTCGAAACCACAAAAATTCAAATCCATTACCCACCCGCTGGAACGCGGGCGCGATAGGCTATCTCCGCGGCGCGGCGCGCTCCTTTAAGCAATATTTTAACGTTATTATTTCGATAAAATTAAAAACAAAAGGTTCAAATAAGAAATTTTTCACCATGAAGCACGAGTCCCAACATCAAAAAACTTTTTAGTTAGTGACTTTTTGAGGAAAAAACAAATATTTTATTGTTTAATAATATAATGTACTTGGTAGTCACTTTACATATATATTTCCCGTGAGCACTTAGGCCGTAGGCCCATTGTGCTATCTCCGACAGTAACCCAGTCCCCAGTTATAAGTTCACCAGGATTGTCATTGGAAATGAAGCTACATCTTCTGGTTCGACAATGTGTCTTCCCAGGTCGCACGCTACTGTTCGCTAGCATTCTCGCAATTTCTTTAAAATCCTTTTGAAACAATTATTGTCGTGTCATGCTTTGTATCCGATGTCTAAATAATGTTCAATAAACGTAGAGTCCGTGAACCTCAACCTGTGTATTGATTAATCTTGCTGACACACCTTGGCTATCCCATTGGTAATGAGTAAGTACGAAGAAACAACTGATCCTGCCCAATCTATTCTGCCAAATAGATTTCATTGCCATTGACAATGTGTCTTCCCAGGTCTCATTTCTCCTCTTCACTCCTCCTTGGTTCCCTGAAGGCGCCACGAAAAAAGAGGGCTTCATCTCTCCTCTCCACTCCTTAGTTCCCCGAAGGCTCCACGATGGAGAGTCCACCTCCCCTTGGTTCCCTAAAGGCCCCATATGGGAAGAGTCCACTCCACCTTGGTTCACCGGGGGCCCCAAGAGGGAAGAGGACTTCATCTCTCCTCTTCACTCCTCCGTGGTTCCCTAAAGGCCCCACAGGGGACGAGTTCACAGAGATGTTTACTATACTACCATATTACCATACTCTTGCTATCTTCGGACGGTTGGAGTAGTTGGGACTCAATTGCGATACCTATTCACAAATAAATATTATTAGATCTTTTTTTCCGTTTTTAATTTGTTTTTGGCAATCCATGCATAAAAGCATTATAAAATACGTTACACAGCTGATATTTATTATCCCCCTTGTGACAGCTTTTCTTTTAATATCACTAATAAAATTCGAACTTTGACTCGATTTACTCGAAAACGAAAATTCAAATGAAAAAAAAGTTCAGCTTCAAAATCCATTCCGAATTTGATGTAGATTCACCAGTTTTCTGGTGAATCTGAAATGTTAATATTTTTTAATATTTATGCGTTTGTGAAATGTTAACATTTATGCGTTCATCAAGTTCATAAAATCATTTGAGATTAATCGTCAAAATAAATTAAATAAATATGTGGAATTCCAACATACATAAACACTTATTATATGTGTGACCTGTCATGTAGAACATTTTAGAACAAATTGTAAACGAACAACATATGAAAATTTTAAAAGTTTGAAAATAATGCATGATTTCCCACTCTGGAGAGAAATAGTCAATATTGTTGTAGGAACCACCTGTATTGAAACCCAAATGCGAGCGAACTAGTCACCGCCGTACAACAGAAGACAAAATCGGAATTTTGGTTTGCTGGTCATTCACTCTTAAATATGACCCTGACTTTTCATTTTTCAAGCAGAAAAATGTAAATTCGTTGTACTTAGAAAACCATAATCATTATTTGAAAATATTTTCCTATCATAAGGTATTCATATTTTTTGTAAGTAATTTAAGTTTTTTTACTACCGCTTGATTTTTAATTTCCTCAGGAAAACAGGATTCAGTCTGGCAAAGCTCCCTGCTGAGAAAATGAGCTGTAAAAAATGATGTAAAGCTCGTTCCCTCAGCCTTTGTCAAATGGAACGTTGTTGTCTTGGGGAAATGTAAAACATTTTTCTGCTTTCAAACATTTTTATTTTTTAACTAATTTATTCGTCTAATGAATAATGAAGTAGGTCGAGTATGATTGTATTGTCTGTGATGACAAATGGCCATGAACTTCCTCTATCTTTAGTCTATGCAGAACATTTCGTTTTTCCGTGGTTAATTTGATGATTAAATTTGCCCAGAGAAAAGGCCCGAAGATATCGATCTAGGGATTGGTTTTTTATGGTCGTTCGTCTTTTTGTTTTACTATTTTGTTTTTTTTTGACGCAATCCGCAGCGATTGGTAGTATACGCAAACAAACGCCATACATGTACTATTACCGCAGAATCGAACAGTATTCATACCGTAGCGTCTACGTGGTTGAATTTCAGAACCCAGCTACGAGTGCATGCCGGATGCCATGCCATACGCGCCGCGCCATAAATAACATCTGCTACTGTAATAATTTGATTTCGAATTCAAGAATTCGATACAAGATGTCGCTACTCTTCCGTCAGCAGGTCGGACGGGGACATCTCCCCCTAGGTATAACTGCTACTAATTTGTGTATAATATGTGGTATCTCTCCAGATATGAAAAGATTGACGGTATTACATGTTGTATCAAGTGGCTATATATTACATATGGGGTCATTGCTCTGTCACGGTTACTTTGTGCCGGTCTCGGTGACTAGCTACAGTGGATCCGAGGAACGAGCTGTGTTTGGAATCAGTTCGTATTGGATCTATAAAATGGTTACCAACACTAACTGGGCCAAGCCGAACCAAAAGTCGCCCGCACGGCCTAGCAGGAAATACCTGCGGAGCGGGTTGTTAAATTATAGGGATTGTTCATTGTTACTCGTGGTACATGATTCTAGTTGAATATGGGAGGTAGAACAGGAGTCAGGAGGAGTAAAAAAGCAGGTTGATTAAACTTTTTACTTTGCAGCGTGCGTAAATATCACTTATGTACGTGATAGGGAAGCTATTTTAGTTTTCCCAGTAAAAATCATTTTTTAAGTCGAATCCTGCGGGAACACGGATATGCTTTTATCTGAACATTGGTGATGGGAATCATACGCCTTGATATTACTTATTCAAAACAGACCAAATAATTATATCAAATATTAAAAATATTTTTTCACTGACATGTGTTTGTATTTCGGTACTTAGGCTGAGGAACGGCTGAGCGGCATTATTCATACAAAACTTAAATTTCGAAATGATGCCAAAATACCCAACCAAACTGAATAATTATTTCTGATTTAATCCAAGGGTATATAGCAAATATTTAGTACTAACGAATATTCGCTATTTTATTGCGCGCTTTATAATAATAATTGGATCATTTGTAGAGCGCCGTTTTTGTGAAAAATCACCTCAAGGGCGCTTTACAATTTATTATGAATCTTGGGCTCTACCTAATTTTATTATTTACATATAGATACAGAAATATACTTACCTGCAGGACACTTCCGATAAAACACACTTATCAGAAAGTTTATGCTTGGGGAACATACCACTTTGCACATGGAGGACATTAAATTCAAAACACTGGAAATCATGACTTTACCTTTGCCACGCTCATCCCTCATCACTGTTGGTTTTACATTTAGGTATATTTTTATTTATAAGAAGATTAATGCCAAAGTTGAGTTAATATTTATTTTGAAAGTCTGGAGAACTTTAAGAATTTGCTTTATTTTTACACACTTAGTTATTTTTTTTTTACATTAACTCCACATAGGATGCCTTGAGGAAAATAATTTCCCTCAGGGCCTATGTCATCTGGGATGCTGTGTGGAGGGTTATTTACAATGTTGTGAGCCGTGAAGCCGAAGGTGAAAGGTTTTTTTTTTTAACTTATTGATACGACTGTCTGAAAAGATGAGTTTTAAGTTTGGCCCTAAATTCCGCTGAATCTGCGATCATTTTTAACTTGTATGGCAGTCCATTCCAGGCTTTTAGGCCCTGACACTCCGAAAGCACGCTCACTGAATTTAGTATCTGGTGTGCGCTTTGGTTCCTTCAACCTTCCGATCGCTGATGTTGCTGCTGACCTGAGGGTTGATTGTCGAGAATTGGAATTTTCTGGAATACACATTTCCGATAAGTAAGTCGGAGCCATTCTGTTAAGGAATTCTGTCATCACTTCATGAATGGTGCACACTAAATGATTTATATTTTAACGAAAACAAATGTGCTGTAATTTCCTTCACAAAAAACATCAATAAATTTTCAAACACATATCACATTAACAATGTCGCATTACGTAACACAACTTCAATTAAAGACTTGGGCGTGACATTTGACTCTTCACTTAGCTTCAATAAACATGTAGATGCAATTTCAAAATGTGCATCACAAGTATTAGGATTAACGCTAAGAATCACAAACTGTTTTAAAAGTGCAGAATTAACATTAACATTATATAAATCAATTGTGCGAAGTATCCTCGAGTATGCATCTACAATTTGGTCTCCCAATTATGAAATTCATAATTATAGGATCGAATCCAGACAAAGAAAATTAACCCGTGTAATTGCTTATCGTGAAGGTATATCTGATCAATTTGGAACGTACAAAGACCGAAATTCACATTACAAACTACACTCTCTAACAGCCAGACGTAAACTTTCTGATTTATTACTTTTACACAAAATTATACACTCATCAGTTGATACACCAAACATTTTGTCCCAAATAAACATTAACACATCATCAAGAAAGTCAACAAGGAGGATGAAAGACATTTTCTATATTAAAGCCTACCTCACAAATACAGGGTATTTCTCCCCTTTACCACGAACACTGAGAAGTTATAACGCTATACATTGCTCTAATAAAGAAATAGACATTTTTAATGACCAATTTAAACATTTCAAAAAAAAAGTTTTACCTTTTATCATATCAAGCTGATACTGTGATGAAGCCCTTTATTGAATTGAATTAATGATTTCAGAAGTCCAAGTCGTCCAAAATAGAGCCCTGCGAAATATTTTCAGTTTACCTTGGGACACACATGTCAAAGACATCTACAGAAACACCCAAATACTTCCTTGTAATACCATTCCCACTTTTGAAATAACGAAAACTATATTACAAGTAATTCAACACTCGGCACATTCCAACACTACACTCTATTACAATTGCGACGTACACCAACACAACACAAGAAATCACAACAAACTTCATATACCAAAAATCAAATCAACAAAATATGGACTAAGATCCCTAGAATACATAGCTCACACAAAATATAATCAACTACCCAACGAGATCAAATGTGCAAGTCAATGTAAAAAGACCCAAACTAACATGCTCAAACTTCATCTTATTAATGACTTTCTGAAATAATAATGTTGTGTATGTCCCCATCATATGTCCATTTAATACATACAGCTATATGTTTCATGTAATGCGTATCATTCCCGCAATGAGTTTATTAACTCCTGGGAGTACAATGCTTTATATAATATACTATATTCTGTATTGTATACTTTTGATAAATAAAAAAATAAAAAAAATAAAAAATTTATAGAGAGGCAATATTGTACCTACCAAATCAGCGTCTCATCAGTACAGGTAACAATCATAAATTGTTTATGAACATTTACCTACCATGTACTTACCTTTTACCCATTCCTACTTGTCATTCACCTCAGCTTAATTACTTTTGTTACTATCTTTTGTTATTATTATCATTTCATTTATTTGTTATTATACAATCACTATGTTAATATTATCATTTTCGATACTATGTATTTTCGTTATCATTATGTTTAAACATACATGTATATAATTTTTTAGGCACCATGCCTGTTTTATATACTTAAATAAAATAAAATAAAAATAAAATAAAATAAGGGACTTGAATACCATCCAGCAGAGCTTAAACCGGATTCTCTCGTAACATAATGGAAAATCAATAGACAAAAACAAAAGCAATAAATCAATTTAATTATTTTTTTATTTTTTCATTACTGTTTTTGTACTTTTTTTAAATGAATACCGCACAAGAGTCCCAGCTGCTCCCGTCCGGAGCCAGTGGGAATATGGCATCCCCAATTGGGGTATGTTGTGAGGCTGAAGGTAGTGGGGAGGGGAAGGAGATAAGGAAGAGAAAGGTGAGGAAGTACCTGGCTATTCAGACCTGACTAAACACGGCTAAAGCCATTTCAAGCAACGTTTCAATACTGAATGGTGGTCTTACACCAGGGCGATACTGAGAGTATCTTCCACTCTGGAACGTGCCGCAGATATACTTTATATTATTTTTAATGAATAAATTATGAAATAATACAATAAATCAAACAATATGCAATTATTTCTGGTTATGGTTGTGAAATTTTATTGCTGCGAAATTTTGTTGCTGTGTACTTTTAAATAATTCGATAACTACGCAATTTGGCTGTCCGAAAATGGGAAAACTCCTAGTTGGACTGTCAGAGCTTTCTTACAATGTATCTGTATTTTTAAGTTCAAATAAAATAAATAAATAAATATAAGCCGTTTAAGAATTAGATTTTTAATAATTTAAGCGACCATTTTTTGGGAGTTAATAATAATCATTTAAAAAAATATCCTTGCCACAACTACTACGTTAACATAATTAAATATGAAATCCACATTAAAATAATGTAAAAAAGGCGTTTTTAGTGTCGAAAATTTATATTTCAACATAAACCAATCGTTTGTTCCTATTATGTTTGTACATTTTTACCCTTTAAATTTAAGCCCATGAAAATTTACCCATTTTATTTTATATTTCATCACATTATTAAAAAATAAAAACATTTAAAAAAATATATATAAGTAATTTCGTTTTCTCACGTATAGTTGCCAAAGTTGCCTATAAAATCGCGAAAATTATAACTTTCTTTATTTAATAATTTAAAACCCAATAAATAAAATAGCTCACTTTCCTCCCAGATTTTTACTGCGTATTTTAGGATTATTTGGATCTTAAGTGGCTTATTTTCTGATGGTTTCATCACATGGTTGAAAAAATTAGTAAAAATCTGTGAAAAATATGCAAATGATCACAATATGATACACAATCTCAAGAAGACGGAACTAATCGCAATCTACCATGGAAAAAAATCTCGAGAAGACCTAAGAAAATGAAAGTGCCGTAGAATGCTTGGGGTACATCATTACTTAAGTCCTCTCGGACGTTAGTGACATTGGACGACGAAGGGAAGTTTCAGTGTACTGTCTAATATGATTGCCCACAGATTATTCCAAATGCAGAAATAATATTAAAAAAAAAAACATTTTTCAGAGCATTTTGTACAAGCTTGTATACGTGCAAAACATGGTGTCACTAATGAATCAGCTCGATATACCCCCGCAGAATTATATTTGGATACAGAAGATATAGCAGCGCATCGACAATGACAATGTCGCCGTACTCAGAGTGGGGCTAATGGCCGCGATAACACCGCGGTGACCGCAGCCCTCCAACACCAAGCACCACTTCTGAGTGAGCGCTGGGCCCGAGCTCAGTCATAACCACGCCCTGCATAATTGTTTGTTTATTAACTTTTTAAATTTATAGAAGAGAAACTTCTATAGCCCCGCTGTGATTCGGGTTTGGGATGAAACGGAAATGACGATTACATCACCTGCGAAGCATCAACTGCGCTCAATAGCCACTTTGATTATGATGTAACTTTTAAAGGCTCCTATTGGTTGAGATATGAAACGGAAATTAAGATAGGTCTGCGCTCATTGATCGCTTTCATTATACCGCGTGTAAAACTGCACTCCATTTTATTTTTATTTTACTTGTTTTTCTTTATTTTTTTGGATTTACATTTTATTATACTATCAGTAAGTATAACTATATGGAACGCATGGAGTTTGTACCATCCTCCCCACTTTCTTCAATAAAAAAAACTATTATCATTATTTTTAATATTCTAAATAAATATAGGCATTACTAGGGATGCAACGATACGTCGGAAAACCGATAAATATCGATATATCGACCCCAAAAAATATCGATATTTATCGATATCGACGATACGCCGATATCGATATATCAATATATCAATATCGAAAAACACAATATATCGTATCTAAATATCGGATGAAGATAAAGGTGAATTTGATTTTTGGAAGCACCATAAATCTTTGGCTCACACGCAAACAAAATGGATAAAAATTGACGGTGACGACAAGCCTACGTCATATCTTTCTGCTCCTGCAAATACGCTAAAAGTAAACATTCTTAAAACATGGCAAGAGATGTAAGGGGTATATCCAATCTTTTTACAGTGGCAATGAGTCATCTACTAATTGTGGCAACAAGTGTTCCTTCTGAACGTCTTTTTTCAAAGGCAGCAGCCACTATAACTCAAAGCAGAAACCGAATGCAAGGAAGCAGACTTTTAAGCAAACATAGTTACTATTTTAAGTTCGATAGTTTGTAGAAAATACTGAAATTATTTTTTTTTTAATAAATTTATGAAAAAAACACATTTTATATAACTAACCAAATTTTATGATTATTCACATAGGTAAGTATAAAAAATGATATACACACATAATCGATAAACGTTTGATATAACTATAACTATATTGGATTTCTATAAACTTTTAAAAATATAGATATATCGGTCTAGTAGACCGATATATCGATATCGACTTAATTCGATATAATATATCGATATCGATATATCGATATTTTTAAAAACCTTGCATCCCTAGGCATTACCAACTCTAGATTTGTCCCGATTTGTAGCGCGGATGATTCCGATCACTGAGTAGGAAGGTTCAAATCCCGGTTAAACCAATTTTTAAAATTTTATTTTACAAGCCATATGAAAATAGAGATGGCCATCGCGGTTGAACCGTTCACTGGGTAGGAAGGTTCAAACCTGAGTGGAACAAAAAACTTTTTAAAAGACATTTGACATGATATCCCATATTTAATAAGGGTAAAAATTGTACGTTTCACACGTGTTGATTTTTCGGAAAGGTTAAAGGAACAAAGTTAATGAAGCTTTCCATGTTTCGGGATTACAATAATTTAATCCCTACCATATTTCAAGTATCTCTTTATTTTTTTAAAAGTCGTTAGTTTAAAATAATCAGATTACAAATTTTAGTTAATTTAAATTGCAAATTTTATACTAGTTTGTTTACACTGTATAAAGTGCTTTGAAATCCAGTTTTATGTAAGCAAAATGTTTTTTCTACACTAGCGAATTCCCGACATGCGGCTATGCCATTTTATAAAGAAATTGTTTCTCCCTGCGTGTCCTTTCCCATTCGTCCCGTTCCCCCTCCGCCTTCCTTTCCTCTCCCGCTTACCCTTCCTCTCACGCGTTTCCACTCCGCCTTCTTCGCCTTCCCTTTCCCCACTCCCCTCTCCCGCTTCCTATATAACTACTTCCGTAGTTCTAGTCCACTTTTATTGTGGACTAGAACTACGGAATACGCATACACGAATATCACCACCAGACATAATTAGGTAGCGAAACAGAAAAATACCTCAAAGCTATTTCCGTCCTTCGAGAAAATTTATTCATTCGGGCACAAATGTATGGTATTATTTGCGTTAATCTTAACTTTGTGGAATTTCAGTAGAATTTCTCCCAGAGGAAAACAAACGGTCTCATGAAATAACAGTCATTATGATTGCGAGAGATTTATTATTCCAATTTAAATAAATTTATATTTTGTCAACGAACGTTTCCCTGGAAACGCGGGGTTTTGCTAGATAGAAAAGCGCTAATCTAAATAACTACTTGCTTTGCAATTATGAACTTCAAACAATCGGAAAGGTTTAATTAATATAGTATCCCCTACAAATAGCTTCCAGATTAGAGGTTTGTGTTCCTTTTCTTCCTTCCTCACGGTCGCTGGATCTTGCTAATGTTTCTTATGTTTAGACACTATCTATAGTAATAATTAAATTAAAATAAAGTATAAGCATACTTTTGAATGTAGCTATAACTTTGTGGTTATCCATCATAGATATAAGTATAACTAGTTGCATGGAATAATATTTTTATTTAAGTTATTCAATTTCGATGTAAAAAAGATATTTTTTTTACATTAGATCCATACAGGAGGACTTGAGGAAAATAATTCCCCTCAAGGCCTAGGGGTCTCTTTAGAAAAGATAATTTTAGAAAAGATAGATTTCCGTTGCAGCGACACTTCCCGCCAGACTTTGGCGGAATGTCACTGTGTCGTGTTTAAAATTTTAATAATAAGTCGAGCGTGTCGATTGATATTTTATGTACAAGTAGTAGTATTCAAACCTTCATATCAATGAACCGAGTTTCGTGTTCAAATCTCATTTAAAATATGGTGCGATTCCTAAGCAAATCTTCGAGTCGCGAATGTAACATATGCGTGTCCCGGTGTTGTCCGGAGAGATTGATCCGAATGTAAAATCGTTACAATTTATTTGTAATCTTCGCTCACCTCGGAGTCGTTGGCTGCCGTGATCGATTAACTAATATTATACTGTCGGACGTGACCAGTATTTGAGACGCGAGTTCGTGCCTTGTCCACTTTGCCGAGCACGTTGTGGAAGTCGCGCCTTCTTCGTGGCTGATGTATGCCGGAGTCCTCCAGTCCCTGTACTGGCATCCTTATAGGCTCGGGACCGAACGTAATCCCCCCATTACACGTATCAGTATTCGCATCAGTATTTGAATACTGATGCGTGTAATGGCTAATACTGACGCATCGACAAAATTACTGACGCGCATCTAGATATTTGGATCGGCCTCATTAGTATTGGGGCGTGGCCGAAAAGTGGTGGGGATACTGATGCTGTACTGATGCGTGTAAGGGCTCGCCGCATCAGTACGTCAGTATTTCTTGTGCGCCATGGAGGACGGTGCTGTCTTATCGCCTCTAGCTATGTCGGACAGCGATGTCGCATCTCCAGCTCCGCCGCGAAACGTCCTGGCTACATTCATCGAGGCATAAGATGCGTGATATACTATGGAATATGCGACACAAGGACTAGAAAAATACTATAAAGAGGAATAGGACCATTTTTTATTGTTTTTATTATATAAGCTCCACACAGGAGGCCCTGAGGAAAATAATTTCCCTCAGGGCCTATGTCATCTTTGGGGATGCTGTGTGGAGGGTTTTTTAAAGAAAGGAAGGAGAGGAGAGTTCTTGGAAGGAAAAGGGTTTAAGGGGTGGGTAGGAATCTGGAGTTCAGTGTGTCTTGGTTATCCACCTCAAAGATCTAGACAAACCTCACCCCATGAACCCGGCCACCCCTGCTAAATCACCAAACGTAGCCAACCACTTTTGGTGACCTATGGCAGAGGTGTTGGTTATCCAATAAAGGTTCCAAGGGCGGCGGTACCCATTCCCGCCTCTTAAATTGTATTGGAGGAATTGAGGGGAATAATGGTCAGCGTAAATCCAAATATTATGAGGGAAGATGTACGAATAAAAATAAACACGTTGCGATGTAATTATAGGTCAACTCAAAAAAAACCATGTCTGCCAAAAGATCCGGAGCCGGACTCTACGAAGTGTATATCCCAAAATCGTAGAGTTACAGCTAATTTTTCTCTTGGTGTGATTGAGGCTCTCATGGCTGTATTTTATAATAATAATTTATAGAATAACCATATCTAGCAATTTGTTGAAATTATCATTGATCATCCTAAAAAATAATGTTTATAGTCATGTGGATCAGTCAGCAAAATTTCATCCATTAAATTCAATTGTGAGAATTTTTCTTATTTGAGAAGCCAGTCCTTCACTCGTTTCTTTGTACCGAATGCCAAAATTATAGCAAGACAGGCTTTTCTTTTCGGATTCATCACTTTAAAAGCGTCTGTTCCGCAAGGTTTCGCAACGATACTGACGTCAGTATACTGACACGTGTAATGGCTCACAAATACTGACGGTTGTCGTCAGTAATTCGCATCAGTAAATACTGATGCGAATACTGATGCGTGTAATGGCCGGATAAGACGACGCTTGGAACCTTGGAGGTGCTGCAGTCCCGATCATGGCAGTAAGGGTAGCTAGCGTAAGTTAGATAATTAGCGGTCTGATTGATGGGGGTGATCAAAATTACCTTTTATTTTATGTTGACTCAATGCTTAAAGTGAAATATTTTAGATTTGGAATCTATTGTTGTTCATTGTGTCAATCCCGCCTTTCCTGATTATGAATAATTATAATAATTATGAATAATTCTCATGCCCACTACTCGAGACAGAGAGTTTCTTGTTTTCATGCATGGAGGGGTGAGCTTCCTATGTACACTGTACCCAGCATAACCTCCCCATAGGTTTTGGCGCGTGGGTCCTAACCACAAAGCTGTGATAATGTAGGAGCCACCAAGCAAATTAATCACATTCTACATTCTACAATACATCAATCATCTTCCTTCACTGATTACAAATAAATAAATTGCAAAGTACCCATATTGTTAACTACACAACAATATTGCATAACTAGCAGCCTAACAAATGGACGCCCAACCGTTATTTGCCTAACAGGAGGTTGGAATCTGGGGGTCAGTGTGTCCAGGAGTGACGGACGTATGAATCCATCCCTTCAACTGCGATGCAAGGCGATGGATCGAGAGATTCTGGCTGGAGAGATCTCTCTTGATCCGGCCCGCCACGCAGCAGGTGGGCAGACACATCGGCCGCCAAAACCTTGATAAACCTCACCCCATGAATGGTTCCCGGGGCGACGGTACCCATACCCGCCGACCAAAGTGATAAACAGGATAAGATAAGATAGGACAGAAAGGTGGGCTGCGAAACAAATATTTAAAAAAAATTATTTGGTAGCAGCGATTCGGATGATGCCTGAATTATTTTCTACGTTGTTTTCATGTTCTGCAATTCTGATTCCAGTTGCTATGCGTATTTTCCCTCTTTATAACTTCTTACCATTTAAAATCTTCAAACCTTTTCTTACTTTTCCCAACAGATTTTCCGCCAATGAACCATCTTTCAAAATAACAGATGTTTTATTTTTGTTATGTTCACTCGCAAAAATAGGTCAAATCTAAAATAAACAAAATCACCATCAAATTGGCCATCTCCAGTTTCTTCACAATCAATCATAAAATAACAATAAAAATACGTAAACAAGCTTTACTTGGTTTCAAATCACATTGCATTTACATAAAATATGTATATTGTTATTTAGTGTTTTTTTTTCAGAATAGCCAAACACGTCGTTGCGAACGAATTTGTGGATAGTATTTTCATGAAATATAAATTATTCAAAACCAAATAGTCGTCGAAAAACCCATAAAATTCCCGAAAAACACAAATTTAATCTTATTGCATGAGGTTAAATTTATTTTGTATTATTTAAGAAATATTAATATTAAAATAATTTAAATATAAATAATATATTGTCCGAGGGTTCAACTATTCGGGAGATCATCGACTGTCCGCGGGCTAACTACCGGGGGATTGTCATGGAATCATTATAATATGTTTATTTATTTTTATTTTTAACTTTATGAGAAAACCTCAAATTGTAATATTTGATTAAAAAAGCCTTTGATACAATATACCACAGTAAATTAATAAACAAACTTGAAAAAATCGGTATTACAGAAAACGAACTAAACTTTTTTTAAAGCTTCCTAAATTTGGGAGGCAGGAATGGGTACCGCCGCCCCGGGAACCTTTATTGGATAACCAAAACCTCTACCATAGGTCACCCCAAGTGGTTCGCTACGTTTGGTGATTTAGCAGGGGTGCCGGGTGAGGTTTGTCTAGGTCTTGTCTACGTCTTGTCTAGGTCTGGAGGCGGATGACCAGGACGCACTGAACCCCAGATTCCTACCCACCCCTTAAACCCTTTTCCTTCCCAGAACTCTCCTCTCCTTCCTTTCCTTAAAAAAAACCACCACACAGCATTCCCAAAGATGGCATAGGCCTTGAGGGAAATTATTTTTGTCAGGGCCTCCTGTGTGGAGCTTATGTAAAAAAAAATAACGCAAGCAACAAGTTAAAATAATTAAAACGCTTAGCATCGAATGCTCAATTAACTATGGTTTAATAATAATAATAATAATTGGATAATTTGTACAGCCGTTTTTGTGAAAAATCAACTCAAGGGCGCTGTACAATTTATTATGAATTCTTAGATTCCATTTAATTTTACTATTTACAAATCGAGGTTGCATACTAGGACCATCTTTGCTCCTGTTATATATTAACGACTTACGCAATATTAATATTCAGGGGAAAATCGTTAGTTTTGCCACATGATACTATTTTACTGTTTGAAGCTGATACTTGGCTTGGTGTCTGGGATTGATAAAAAGTGGTTGGATACAAATACGCTCACACCAAACACCAAGAAAACTAAATATGTCACATCAAGCATAAATTTAATATTACAGTCAACCTCTTGTTGTTGCCTCTATTAGTATACCTACACACATGTTTGAATTCCGATGAATGTTTTCAGTGTCCCTACATTGAGTGCAGTACACATATGAAATACCTCGGCCTCACCATTGATCCATATCTCAAGTGGAATCTTCACACTCAAATAATTGCAAACAAAATAAGAAAAAAAACATGCACTTTTTCCTAACGATACGAAACTTTCTCGACATACAACACTTGAAAATGATTTATTTGCAGTCTGTAAATCAATTATTGAGTATGTTATAATAACTGGGGGAGGTGGCACTGCATCTGCACTAAACCCAATCATAAAGGTACTGAAAACTGTTATAAATATAATCCTTAGGCTACCTCTAATGCTCTAATTACTGACTCGAACTTAATTGTTAATATTTTGAATGTTGTAGCGGTAGGTACCGCCAAGGCACTGTATAGCTCTATGAATTCAACCGCTGTGGTTGGCAGCCTTGCACACTGAATGCACGACAGAGGTTGGAGGATGCTTCGGGATTATTCGGCGCGGCAGTTGGCGGATTTACCGGGGTCGGAGTGGTTGTGGCACGAGCTGTTATATGGCTGGACTCAAGACATTTTGGAACACGAGAAGTGAGATTTAAATTACTTATATTTTTAACAGATCGAGATTGTGCTTTTTAGATTATTTTTAGGGATTACTGATTCATAAATATGTTTCGTTTTACGTTACAGGCGCCCATCAGTAAATTTCTTATGTCGTACAATATAATTTCTTTCTTATTGACACGTGTCGAGAAACTTTAAACATTTACAGCTGGGTACGATTATATCGTATTATGATGATTAATTCCTTTGTTTAACTTAGAGTCTCATAGCTAATCATTATATATGTGGTATTGTGTGTAGAGATGAATTAAAAGAACTTCGTATAAATCACTGAATAATTTATTAATCAAAGTTACAAGTTTATTTATGTATAAATGTGGAACGTAGCACTGAGTTCTGTGTTGCTTGAAAGGTAGGAGAATGTCGCGCCGTATTGACTGACTGGTGTCCGCCGGTTCATCATTTATATAGGCTCTCGCGCGGTGCATTATCAATGGAAAATTCGGGAAGAATCTCCATGCTTCTCGAAGGTCGGCACTAATCGCTGAGCGTCTGGAATTTGCTTATCAGCGAAATTTGATACCATCGTAGCTTCTAGCTTGTTCGTTAGTCACTGCGCGGTGCAGGGCTGCCACCGATTTATAGGGCTGCCACAGACCCCCTTCCCAGTGACGAAGTCACGATACTGTTACTTGTTCGTCGGAAATGCTGTGGAAGTGGTCCGAGTCCGTAGATATGTGCTCGACGTCCGTTCTTTGATGAAATTCATTATTGATGGATGATTGTAGCCTCTTGTATGAGCTGTTTCTTGATTCTTCCTCTGCACCATCGGTATAATATGTATGTAGAAGCGATTGCAACTACAACACATATTATTACTAAAGTTGATAGCGAGAAGTGGTGGACTGCATTATCTCCAGTTTGATTAACAAAAATTTCTTCTTTTGACTGTTGTGAACCCATGCTGATTATATTTAGAATAAAAAACTGAGAAATTATTAAATTGTTCCGTCTTATATACTATTCTTCGTGTGCACTAATTTTGATGTCAGCAAATTTTTGCAATAGGCTTCTGGGCAAAGTTTATATAAATTCTTTATCAGCAATTCGCTATTGCATTGTTTAATCGTTCCAGAAGTTGCTAGACACTTCGTCAGCATTCGCGTCAGCGTAAGTCTATTGTTATCGATGTTTCTCGGAACTTGACACTTCTAGATAATGCTAGAGTCAGGGCATATAAAACAATGGTTCGCAAAACATATTGAAATTACATATAACGTTTCGGAAAATGAACTCTTCTTCCAGATCTTGTTCGCGTATGGGGTTCTTCCAAGGTTCTTGTGAGTATATTATTGTCTTTCGTTGGTCCAATGTTGGCTTGGGTCTCAGGCCGGCTGATTATGTCTTCTGCAATATATGCTGGTTTTAAACGGTCGATTGAAATTGTTTTATTTTTTTCATTAATTTTAAGAATATAAGTTTTTTCTTGCCTTTTTACAACAGGATACGGTCCTTCATATGGAGGTTGAAGAATTTTCTTAACTGCGTCTGTTCGTATAAAAACATGTGTTGCAGTAGCTAAATCCTTGAAAATAAAAGTTGTCTTTTCTCCGTGTCGTTTAGTTTTTGTAGGACGAATTTCATTGAAATTTTGACGTAGGTTTTTTACAAAACCAATGGCATCATCATTCGTTTGTTCCTGTTGGCTTAGAAATTCTCCTGGTAGGCGTAACGTTTCGCCATAAACCATTTCAGCTGATGTGGCTTGCAGATCATCACGCCAAGCTGCTCTCAATCCCATTAGTACTGTCGGGAGAGATTCGGTCCATCGGTCGTTTTCCTGACATCTAATGGCTGCTTTTAATTGACGGTGTAGTCGTTCTACCATTCCGTTTGCTTGTGGATGATATGGCGTGGTTCTTAAGTGAGTCGTCCCTGTCAAGCGGTTTAACTGCTTGAATAGCTGAGACTCAAATTGTCTGCCTTGGTCTGTTGTGACACGTAGGGGAGAACCAAAACGGGTGATCCAACCATTGTAAAAAGTTTTTGCAACTGTTTCTGCTTCCTGATTTTCCATGGGGAAAGCTTCCGGCCATCTTGTGAATCTGTCGACACAAGTAAGACAGTATCTGTATCCTTCTGAGCTTGGTAGTATGATTATGTCAATATGCACGTGCTCGAATCGTGAAGAAGGTGATATAAATTTTCCAAGAGGTGTTGAAACATGTCTGGTGATTTTATTTCGTTGACATTGTAAACATTCTCGTGTCCATTTTCTGCAGTCAGCTTTAATTGATGGCCATACATATCTTTCCGAAATCAATTTTACCGTATTATTTATTCCAGGGTGTGATAAATTATGTATCGAGTTGAAAACCTCTGGTCTGTATCGTTTCGTAATAAATGGTCTTGCTTTGGTTTGAGTTAAGTCGCAATAAATAAATACATCTGTTCCAGGTATCTGCACTTGCTTGAGTTTTAATACTGACTCATCTTGAAGGAATGTTTTTATTTCTGGGTCATTCAACTGATCTGTTGCTATCGCTGCGTAGTCCAGTGGCTCTTCAATTGATTGTATTCTGGAAAGGGCGTCGGCTACAATGTTATCTTTGCCGGATATGTGCCGTATATCAGTTGAGTATTGTCCTATTAAGTCAAGGTGACGAAATTGTCTTGGAGTACATTTCTCCGATTTTTGACGAAAAGCATAAACAATTGGTTTGTGGTCAGTATAAATTGTAAATGTTCGAGCTTCAATCATGTGCTTAAAATATTTTATTGCGAGGTAAATGGCTAATAATTCTCTGTCGTATGCTCCGTATTTTTGCTCGGCAGAGCTCAATTTCTTTGAGAAAAAGGCTAATGGTTCCCATGCTCCGTTGTTTCTTTGCTGGAGGGCCGCTCCAACAGTAGTGTCAGATGCGTCGCTGATAATTGCGAGATGCGCGTCGTTTTTCGGATGTGCAAGCATTGCTGCATTAGCAATACACTCTTTGCACATTTCAAAAGCATTTAGAGTTTCTTTCGTCCATTGCACGGGTTGTTTGCCTTTAGCGTTTCCTTTTAGTAAGTCATTTAGTGGAGCTTGCATTTCTGCGGCCTTAGGTATAAATCTTCTATAAAAATTTAAAATACCTAAGTACCTACGCAGTTCTTTAATTGTTGATGGTCGAGTATAATTCTTAATTGCATCTACCTTATCTGGTAGTGGAATAGTACCATCAGCATTGATGAGATGTCCCAAAAATTTTACCTCAGATTGACCAAATTTACATTTTAGTGAGTTAATAACTATTCCATGCTGTTGTAATCTTTGGAAAACCATTTTTAGGTGTTGGATATGTTCTTCTTCAGAAGTTGATGCCACCAGAATATCGTCGATGTATGCATAACAGAAATCAAGTCCCTGCAATACTTCATCGATAAATCTTTGAAAACTTTGTGCGCCATTTCGAAGTCCAAACGACATGAAAGGGAACTCGAATAATCCAAAAGGCGTTGTGATTGCTGTCTTATGTATGTCTTCATCTGCTACCGGTATCTGATTATACGCTCTCACTAGGTCAATTGTGCTGAAAAATTTTTTTTTTTTTTTACTCAGAGATTGAGAAAAATCTTGAATATGTCTTACCGGGTAGCGGTCTGGTATTGTTCGGGCGTTTAAAGCTCTGTAGTCTCCACAAGGTCGCCATTGTTCATCGGATTTGGGGACTAAATGAAGTGGAGATGCCCAACAGCTTTTGGAAGGTCGTGCGATTCCAAGAGATACCATAATTTCGAATTCCTTTTTCGCAGCTTTGTATCGTTCTGGGGCAAGTCGTCGTGGGCGCTCCGCCACTGGTGGTCCGGGCGTAGTATGTATATGATGCTTAGTGTTATGTCGCACTGTTTGCATTGTTCCTCTCGGTCGAGTTATATCCGGATATTTTAATAACAATTCATGATAAGTAGATGTACCAGCTATTGTTTTAATCGATGGGATGCTGTTCGATGTTCCTCGGCCAGGTGCAGCGAGGTTAGTCGTCCTATCCAAAAGACGTTTATTTTTAGCATCAACCAATAGTCCATAATGTGCCAAGAAATCCATACCAATGATAGGGCGAGTGACGTCAGCGATAACGAAACGCCATGTGAAATCTCGGCGAAGTCCTAGGTTTAATTTTAACGTAATTATACCATAGGTTGCAATATTTGATCCGTTTGTTGCAGAAAGTACATATGATGATTTTTCTGAGCGTGCTGATACTTTGTTCCGTGGATACACACAAAGGTCGGCGCCGGTGTCAATTAAGAATTGTATTTTGGAATTCTTATCGATGACAAACAAGCGGCGAGAGGAAGGGCAGGTGTCGCTGGCCGCCATCAGTGACTGCCCATTGAGTTTTCCTGCTGGAAGTTGCATGGAGCTTTACACTTCGTTGATTTATTTCCAAAACGTTGGTGGTAGTAGCATCTTCCAGATCCATTATCATTATACCTCCGACGAGAGGAAGAACGTTGACGGCTCGAGAACCTTCGATTTTGAGGGGTTCGGAAAGATGCTCGTCGATGCGTATTAATTGCGTCGATTTCTTGCCGGATGGCTGTAGTTAATTCTTGACGCATGTTTAAGGCCATCTGTTGCATTTGGGTGGAGATAATTGCTTCCACGTTGAGTGTTTCATTAATATTTGGGCGTGTAGTTGAGTCGGCTATGGCGTCTGCCAGGTCAGCTACCTTGTCCAGCGGGGTTTCTTTTTGCGTCGCCAGTACGATTTGCGTAGTGTGGGGTAATCGTCCCATCCACAGTGTTCTTAATATTTCATCAGAAACAATGTTTCCGGCAAGGTTCCTTAGATGCCTCAGAAATTGAGAAGGTTTACGATCTCCGATTTCCTCGTGCTCGAGAAGGCGTCTTGTCTTCTGCTCTTGGGTAGAGCTCATCCTTTTTATTAGTTCCGTCTTCAGTTTATCGTAAGGGTTTTCTGGCGGACGTAGAATGATGTCTCGTACTTCGCTGGCGTAGCGTGGTTCGAGCGCTCCTAGGATGTAACCAAATTTTGTGGCTTCCGTCGTGACTCCAGCTGCCTCAAAACTGCGTTCGGCCATGCTGAACCACAGTTCCGGGTCTTCGGGGCAAAAGGTTGGAATTCGCACTGCAACCCGATTGACGGTATTGTCCGCGGCACTCGAAACGGCTGGTTTTGTACTCATTTTTAACTTTTTCTCCTTTTCAGTTCCACAATAAAAGTTTTAATATGTTCACGTTCTCTACAGTTTACCCTTTTTCAAACGGGGTCACCAATGTGGTATTGTGTGTAGAGATGAATTAAAAGAACTTCGTATAAATCACTGAATAATTTATTAATCAAAGTTACAAGTTTATTTATGTATAAATGTGGAACGTAGCACTGAGTTCTGTGTTGCTTGAAAGGTAGGAGAATGTCGCGCCGTATTGACTGACTGGTGTCCGCCGGTTCATCATTTATATAGGCTCTCGCGCGGTGCATTATCAATGGAAAATTCGGGAAGAATCTCCATGCTTCTCGAAGGTCGGCACTAATCGCTGAGCGTCTGGAATTTGCTTATCAGCGAAATTTGATACCATCGTAGCTTCTAGCTTGTTCGTTAGTCACTGCGCGGTGCAGGGCTGCCACCGATTTATAGGGCTGCCACAGTATGTTCCCAAGGGCAGGATTTGATTTTTATAATAAATTATACATTGTTCTCACATACCTACTACTTATTGCTACCTAACCTCTTAGCTTGCTTGCTGGCTTTGTATGTGATTATTATTCTATACATGGATGGATGACCAACCTTGGAGGGAATGTATTATAAGTAAGTATGCAACGTCACATTGGCGCGCTTCATCTGAACCTGTCTATGTTTGTTCTTTCTCGCACGTGTTCGCGGTGGTGTTGTTCACGATTATCAAATGGTTTTTACATCTCGATCTGTTATTAATTTAATTCTCACTTTTCCTTGGGTTTACAACAGCTCGTCCCACGACCTACTTACCGATCTGATATTATTAATTCATAGTTTTACACAGTTTGTTGCTTGGTTTCCGTCAACTCGCCGGCGTTATTACGCTTTTAACTCATTTTTGCTGTTCAGTTCGCTGGCAGCATACATTATTTATTATTTTCTTAGAATTGGTGATTGCATGTGCATTGTCATTTTTCATGTCGTGTTGTTGCATGTGTACTAATAATTTTTCTTCTACCCTACAATCAAGCTAGGTTATGGATGAAGGAGTTGAAACGAGGAGTAGATCTGCGGCAAAAATCATTATGGCTAAACAGGATGATTCACCGGCGGGATCCAGTTCGGCATTGTCATTCCCGTCTCCGTTGTTTCCGGTACACAAGTGGAACCTCACCTTTGATGGCTCTGCGGATGTCAGAAATTTCTTAGAACGGGTAGAAGAACTTGCTGTCGCTAGAAACGTAAGTTATGCTTCACTTTTTTCTTCTGCAGTCGAATTGTTTTCAGGGCAGGCGCTACAATGGTTCAGAGTAAACCGCTCAGCTTTCTCATCTTGGGCGGACATTGTGGTTGCGTTAAAAAACGAATTTGAACTTTTAGACCATGAAAAGAGGTTATTGGCACAAATAAGATTGACGTTTCAAGGTCAGAAAGAGAATTTTAGTTCTTTTATCACTCGTGTTCAATTGCTGAAAAAACTGATGGCCCGTGAGGTCCTATCGGTGGGCGCTATGACGTCTGCGTTTGCCAAGATTACTTCACGGGAATGGGTTTTGTGGCTGGATACCGTAAGAGATTTTTATAAGAATTTAAGGACTTCGAAGGAGGTGCGAGCGGCCAACAGGGACGGCCGTCCTTACATCTCTTTCCAAGTTTTGAGCACAGGCTACTCTGGTCTTCTAGACTCTGGGTCGCACGTTTCGATTTTAGGAAATAACTTTCATCGTAAATTTTTAGATTTAGGTTTCAATTTGTCAAAATTGGACTGTGATTTCGCTCTAGTATCGGCGACTGGTCATTCGGTTACCTGTTCTTACAAAATAGCTCTCCCGGTGCGTTTTGAAAATGTTGTTAGAACGTTCAATTTTGTTATTATGCCAGACATTAAATCTGACATTATTCTGGGTTGTGACTTTTGGAAAGTTTTCAACATCTGTCCTAAGATTTCAAAATTAATGTCTTGTAATGATTCTGTTAGTAGTGTTCGAGCATCGAATAGTATTGGGCTTGATAGTGAGATAAATTTATCTCAATCCCAACGCTCCGTCTTGAACGATGTAGTTCAGGAGTACATGGATTACTCAGGAGATCGGTTAGGCAGGACAGAGTTAGAACATCATGTCATAGACACGGGTGATGTGTCTCCTATCAAACAAAGGGTTTATCCCATTTCTCCGCACTTACTTCCGGAAGTACATAGGGAGCTTGACAGACTCCTAGAGTTAGGTGTGGTAGAACCGAGCAACAGCTCGTGGAATAATCCCATTGTTCTGGTACCTAAGAAAAATGGAACATTCAGGTTATGCCTCGACAGCAGACGTTTAAACGCCGTCTCGAAACGCGACGCCTACAATTTACCGTTAATCTCAGACATTCTCAATAGCTTAGGTGGTGCTCGTTTTCTATCAACTTTGGACTTAAATGATGCCTTTTTCCAAATTCCGCTAGACGAAAGGTCTAAGGAGAAAACCGCGTTCACGATACCCAAGCGAGGGTTGTTTCATTTCGTCACAATGCCGTTCGGTTTACATGGTGCTAGCTCCCGGATGATGCGGTTGATGGATAAAGTATTAGAGCCTAAATTTGATGGCAAAGTCTTTTGTTACTTAGATGACATCATCATTATTAGTTCATCTTTCGAAGAACATATTTATCTTTTGAGAAAGGTTAAACAGAGACTACAGGCCGCCGGGCTTACGATTAATGTGCAGAAATCCGTTTTCTGCAGGGACTCACTCAAATACCTAGGTTTTGTCATTGATGACAAAGGTCTCCGCACAGATCCGGACAAAGTCAAGGCAATTGTCGATTTTCCCACCCCTACGTCACAAAAGAGCCTACGTAGATTTATTGGGGTACTCTCGTGGTATAAGAGATTCATTTTCAATTTTTCTAGCATTGCGTCACCTTTGTATAATTTAACAAAGAAAGAATTCGCGGGTAAGAAATTTGTGTGGAATGATCAAGCGCAATTAGCGTTCTCAAGACTTAAAAACATTCTTGTAACCGCTCCGGTTCTTGCATGTCCTGATTTCAAGAAACCGTTCACGATTAGTGTAGACGCTTCAAATGTAGGGCTCGGAGCATGTCTTTCACAAATGGATGATAAGGGGTTAGAACACCCTATTTCTTTCATTTCAAGAACACTTTCTGCTCAAGAGAGGAACCACTCTACCACGGAAAGAGAGTTAAATGCCATGATTTTCGCGTTGGAAAAATTCAAGGGTTATATTGAGGGTTCGCCTATTCCGGTAAAGGTTATAACAGACCACTACAGCCTGAAGTGGTTGACCAGTTTGAAATCGCCTTCAGGATGGCTCGCGCGTTGGGCAGTCAGGTTGCAACAGTTCAATTTTGAAATTATACATAGGAACGGTAAGGACAATGTAATTCCTGACGCATTATCACGGGATCCTTTACAGGTTAATACGATTAGTCAAAATTTTTCTACATCGGACCAATGGTACGTCAAATTAAAGGAGAAAATTTTGGCCAATTCTGAGAAGTATCCGGCGTGGAGAATTACTAACGATAGGCTCTATAAACATATCCAGAGTATGGAGGCTTTACATAGGTCCTACGACTGGAAAGAGGTAGTTCCGAAGGAACTCAGGAATAGTTTAATTGTACAGCACCATGTTCCTCCTACTTGCGCCCACTTTGGGATATTAAAAACCTTGAACAGAATTAGACACAAATATTATTGGCCTAAAATGTCTGCTGATGTAAAAGCTTTCATCGGTAAATGTCAGATATGCTTAGGTTACAAGAGTACTAATTTGTTACCGCCAGGTCTTATGGGAAATCCCAAATTGGTTCAGCGCCCTTGGCAAATGATTGCAACTGATTTACTTGGGCCTTATCCGAGTTCATACAAGAAAGGTTATACTTATCTCTTGGTAGTTTCTGATTTCTTTTCTAAGTACACGAGGCTATTCCCGCTGAGGAAGGCTACTGGGTTGAATATTGCTTCCATTTTAGAGAATGAGATTTTCCTGAAGTTTGGAGTTCCGGACACCATTGTGTTGGACAATGGTCCTCAATACATTTCACGTGATATGAAAGCTTTGGCCAATAAGTTTCATATTCGTCACCTGTTTTATAACAGCAGATATCATCCTCAGAACAATCCTGTGGAACGTGTTAACAAGGTTTTGGTAGCAGCGCTTGGTTCGTATGTTGGATCTGACCACAGAACCTGGGCGAATCATCTTCCAGAAATTGAGTTAGCCATTAACACTGCAGTCCATGAAGTCACAGGTTACACTCCGTTCTTTCTCAACTTTGGCAGAGAGATCATCATTTCAGGAAAAGATTATTTAGGCACTGATTTCAATGCTGAAGAAATTACGTTTGCTAAGCGTGACTCTTGGGCGTCAGGGTTAGAAGAATTGAATGACATTTTTTCACAGGTACGAACATCGTTAAGGCAGTCATACGAACGTAACAAGCTGAACTACAACTTGCGTCGTAGAGATATTCAATTTAGGGTTGGGGAAACCGTATGGAGGCGATCATTCGTATTATCAGATGCAAGTAAACACTTTTCAGCAAAATTGGCACCTAAATTCATTAGGAGCAAGATTATTGGGAAAATTTCTCCAGTAGCATATCAGTTAGCTGACATGAATGGCAAAAAACTGGGTCTTTATCATTTAAAAGACATTATTAAATCTAAAACTCCAGTTGATCGTTAGGGTTATTTCAATAGGGGTTGGATTTTTCTTATCTCCGTTGTGAGATTTTCTTTGTCATTTTATTTGAATGTTATATGTGTTCTAAGTATTTGCATGCATATCCAGCAATTGCATGTGGATCATTCAGCGTGGTGACGTGACTTATCCTTACGTCCTCACGTTGATTGCATTGTCCTTGTGAGTGTTTGTGTTTTCAGATATTACACGTATGTGTTGTTCTTTGCAAGTGTAAATGAGTATACTTAAAGTTATATGAAGTTCAACGTGTGAAAGTGACTGATCATCATTTTCATACATTGAATTTACTTGTTATTTCGGTTTGTTTCCCTGTAGCAAAACCGTTTATACATAGTTTTCAAAACCTTATTAATTTTTTTATTGAACTATTTTCTGTGTATTTTGCGGATTTATAGAGGTGCTTAGCGTAGTATCATTAATGCTATTAGTGTGTAGAAACCTTGAATACCTTATTGTTTCACTTACATTATGTTGGTGACTTTTGGGAAAATTTCCATGAAAAAAAAATAAATATTTATATGAAAAAGGCTATAGCTTCAGAAGCTCAAAATTATCTATTTTTCATATCGTTTTAGGAAACGTATGGCATGGGCATTGTTCCAAATTGTTTACCCTGGTTATGGTGATGGTTGTTTTTTTTTCACACGCAATAGTGAACATTTTCCTTAAGGTTCTATTCTATCATACTTAAGTTATTTTTTATGATTATACATAACATCGGTACATATATTTGATGAGTAAGCATAATATAAATCCATTTACTAAGTTAATTCCGCTGTGGATTCTTGTTTTAAGATTATTATAAAGGGTTTTGTAATTGTTTTGTTTACAACATTGGTTAAACAATTATTAATTCAATGGTCAATTTCTGAGTGCATTTTATCCTCTATTTTTACTAATGATAGTGAACTCAGTTTGTTTACTACAAATTTTGACAATTTTTATTTCCATATTCGACTGGTCGTTGAAGTTCGCTTAGAGCTCGAGCGAATTTGGACAACTTGTCAAATGTGTGAGAAATTCAATTCTAATAAAAATGTTTAATATGTATTACAATTTTTGTCATACGTTGAATTGCTGTTTTCAATGCAAATTATACAATTCAATTACTATAAGGTTTAGTCATGTCTACATCCAATTTTTTATTGTGAACTTCTATTTGGGTAACTTCTTTTTTCAACTGATGTCTCCATTTTGGAACTAGGGTCATAATTTTCTTGATGTTTAATGGTTTGATTCTCGGCTATTACTTTATTTTTTGACCAACAGGTGTCAGGGGTGTTTTTTCAAACTGAACTTTAAAAATAAATGGTTGTATTTGGACTTAGTATTTGATGTCATATCTTCCTCATTCAATTGAACTTTAGAATGTTAATTAGGTATTCAGTCTTGTAGGTTATCTATGAGAGTTATTTACTTCCTGTTCATATAAATTTTTTTTTGGATAGTTTTCCTTTAGTAGGTAAAGCACATTTCATTCTTAATTTAATTTAGCTTTTTCATGCAATTTTTACTCAGTAACATTATGTAAGCTTTAGTGGAGCGGTTAGTTAGAAATCTCACTTCTGAATACTCTTCAGCGGCGCATTGTCAACCCTCATCAGAACGGGGAAATTTCTTCATTTTATGCAGAACCACACTCAAGGATTTTCTTCAGTTTCACAAGATGCAGTCTTGATCATCATACATCTTCATTCTTATTGGACGGCAGAGCTAGCAGCGCGGGAAAAATTTCATCACCTACACAGAACCTCACTTAATGACTTTCTTCTGCTCCAGTTTGAATTATTCGGCACTAGCGCAAATCAAGATCCAACAAGTGCGGCGATGTACGCAGATTGCGGATTAGTCTGATTTCGGCGTTTTTTTTTTTCATCTCTACCTTGGGCCATCTTGGGTCATCAGTTTTGGAAGAAATTAATATCAGAAGACGCTGAATTTGAGATTCCGGACCAGATGCTTCATCTCTACCTTGGGCCATCTTGGGTCATCAGTTTTGGAAGAAATTATTTTTATTTATTTTATTTATTTTATTTGTTTATTTATTTAGTACAAGATTATACATGTATATACATAATTCATTAATTTTTTTTGACTGCCCAACTAGGAGTATTCCCGTTTTAGGACAGTCGAATTATTATGGGTAAAATGGAACATGATTTGTATTTGTACAAAAAAGAAAGAAAATTGATGAAATAAAAAGAACAAAAAGAATATAAAATAAAATAAAAAAGTTTAAAACCTAGTAACTGTTATTTGTTTAGCATAGTTATTAAAATAATATAAATTTAAAAAAGAAAAGGTAAATAGGTACATGTATGTAACTAATAGAAATTGAGAGGGTTAAAACATTTAGGTAACTTTTGTATGCATTGCATATTATAGTCCTACATACATGTGTTGTAGAAAAAAAAGAAAGAAAATGAGAAGAGAAAGAATAAAATTAAAATTAAATAACCAATTAAAACATATAATAGCCGTCGGTTATTTAGCATGGTTGTTGAAAAGATAATAAAAATAAATAAAAGTTATATACGTGTGTACTTAAAAGCAAATGATTAAAATATAAGGTGGATTATTATCTTCTGATATTAAAATATAATTAATATCAGAAGATGCTGAATTTGAGATTCCGGACCAGATGTTTCATCTCTACCTTGGGCCATCTTGGGTCATCAGTTATTGAATGCATCATAATTGGAGAGAAGCTGCATAGATTGATGCGTCTTTCTGTTCATCGCTTTATGTCATGTCTTCAGAATTGCAGTACGGTGGTCACCGCTTCTTCCATGAGGTTCATTATATGGAGTGGGCGTACCTCAATCACCAGGATCCTTCCGGCTGACAATTTTTCAAGTTTGGCGTTCATCCAAGTCTAACATTTACAACCAAGTCGCACATAGTATGCAGTTCTCTTCAGGAAGTGACAAATGGACCTCATGATTTCCAGGAGGAAATATTTTCTTTTTGGTGGAGGGGTAATGTAGCGGTAGGTACCGCCAAGGCACTGTATAGCTCTATGAATTCAACCGCTGTGGTTGGCAGCCTTGCACACTGAATGCACGACAGAGGTTGGAGGATGCTTCGGGATTATTCGGCGCGGCAGTTGGCGGATTTACCGGGGTCGGAGTGGTTGTGGCACGAGCTGTTATATGGCTGGACTCAAGACATTTTGGAACACGAGAAGTGAGATTTAAATTACTTATATTTTTAACAGATCGAGATTGTGCTTTTTAGATTATTTTTAGGGATTACTGATTCATAAATATGTTTCGTTTTACGTTACAGGCGCCCATCAGTAAATTTCTTATGTCGTACAATATAATTTCTTTCTTATTGACACGTGTCGAGAAACTTTAAACATTTACAGCTGGGTACGATTACATCGTATTATGATGATTAATTCCTTTGTTTAACTTAGAGTCTCATAGCTAATCATTATAGTATGTTCCCAAGGGCAGGGTTTGATTTTTATAATAAATTATACATTGTTCTCACATACCTACTACTTATTGCTACCTAACCTCTTAGCTTGCTTGCTGGCTTTGTATGTGATTATTATTCTATACATGGATGGATGACCAACCTTGGAGGGAATGTATTATAAGTAAGTATTAAACGTCACAATGTTTTTGACGTTCGGCAGATACATGCAAAAACCATCCTCATTCATCTGACAAATATACATAAATACTACGAAAAAAGATTAAATACTCGATATCAAAGACCTACTACAAACTCTACGTACTTCTTTTGGTCAAAGAAACTTTAGATACCTGGCAACAAAACTTTACAACATTCTTCCACACTTAATGAAAAAATGTGACTCACAAAATAATTTCAAAGGTAACATAAAAATTTGGATTAAAAGTAATGATAAAACCCAAATCCAAAATCACTAATGATACCAATGTAGTTGGTATTATTCGAACTAAATTTGAATGCAACCATTATTTTTTGATCCAATTGTAGTTACGTAAGCATTTTAGCATTTTTGATTGACTTGATTGACAAAATTACTGCCTCAACACAAGCTAGCCTAGTGTGGCGGGTTATAAGAATCCTCAACTATGTACATAACTATAAATACATTAATCTACCTTTAACCTACTGATCATATGTATATTATTATGTTTGTTAACTTTTTGTACGAATGTAATCTATAAACCATTGCATACACACTAAAAATGTACTTCCTTAGTTATAATGTTGCAAATTTCATTGAATAAAGATATATTATTATTATTAATTAAATGAAGACAATATTAGCGAAACTCAATCGCAAATCTGTCAAAATCGGAAACAGAAAAATCAGATAAAGATATGGCACCTCTGGGACTCGAACCGGCTTTCCGGCCACTGCGCGAGTCCCAGAGGTGCCAATATCAATTATATTAATTTTTCGAAGAAAACTTCTTCTAAAAGGTTGTTACTTTGTGATGTCATTATTTATTTATTAAAAGAAAATAACTTAGTTTACATCACTTTATTTTTTTATATTTTATACTATCAACATGTTTCGTGAACCATGTTCACTTCTTCAGGAATAAAAGTATACTTTTTATTCCTGAAGGAGTGAACATGGTTCACGAAACATGTTGATAGTATAAAATATAAAAAAATAAAGTGATGTAAACTAAGTTATTTTCTTTTAATAAATCAATTATATATTATATATTGATATTGGCACTATTTTTAATTAAATTATAATACGTATTTGATTGTACGTCAGAATTCATGATGATGATTTGATCAACTTGATCAATAGAACAAAAAAAAGTTAATTAAATTAATGAAAAGCTACTTTGTTGGAAACTTATTATTTAATTATAATGTAAAACCGCAAAGTGATTGCTTCCTTCAATAAATAATGAACTCCAAAGTTCTTTTTTTTAAATTTATTTTATATATTTAATAATATTATTAAATATATAAAATAAATTAAAATTTAAAATGGAGTTCTACAAAATAAACTTAATAACAATAAATAAATGAACTCCAAAGTATTCATAAAGGTACTTACTTATTTATTATGGTTCCTTATTTCCCCAGATTCTATAATTATTACACCATTATAAACGTTTGTGAAACTATGTTACTCTCATTCCGTTCATTGTAAAATTTGCATTGGGATGCACCGTTTCATAAACCACGGTGTTTACAAATTTTAATTGATGAAATTAATGTGTGGAGTTATTGTAATTTTTTTTAACTATTACGGTAACCTACGGTCTTGGGTCTTAAAGAGTCATATTATGTTCACTCGAGCGAGAGGGAACAGGCCGGCAAATCAAGGAAGAGTAGTAGACATGACCTGTTCTCATACGTTATAAATAATGTCAACCGTGTACCAATGTTGGTACAACTATTCTCATCAAATATAATTTTACATAATTATCGCGTACTTACTGAAAAAACTTAATATTGAAGAAAATACCTTTCGACGTGTTAAAAAAACCACTCTACACGTTTTTATTGAGAAGAACCAAGGTTATTTAACTTGTAGGTCCTTGATATAAATATAGAAACTAACGCTTACATGATAGTACCCCACCCAATAGCTTGGAGTGAAATTTTTTTTGACAGTTTCGAAATCCGTATAGTTGGGAAAGATGCTCCATGTATTAACAATAAAAACTGTTTTTTTTTTTATTTTCACAATACCTGGACATCGCCAAAGCTTCATAATTTATCATTTTCACGATTTTAACTAAGTATTTACAGCTCATTAACGCGAAATAAAACACACATAAAATTTGTGTTACAGATAATACATTTAATTACAGATAATACATTCATAGGTTGGTAGAATGAAACAAATAGTGGAAAGAAAAAATGTACACATATTTTTTACCGCATTGAAAAACTTGAAATTTGCTACAGTTGCTATGAACGGTACTGCATTTTGGTGTCAAAAAGAGACATAAGGTTTCGTGACTCTTACCTTATTTTTATTAAACCATCTCGTCTCAAGGGTTCACTGACAGTAGCTGAGGCTTCTGTTAACAATTTTCACTCATCCCTATGTGCCTTGAGTGGGCAAGGAAAATTATTTATAATGAAATCGTCAATTATTGTGTGATAGGTAATGGCTTGTCAAATTGTCTCGTCCCTTGGGGTCGTACATTAATCACGTGATGTTTTTAGCAACTTTTTAACCCCCTCCCCCCCTGGTGATATGTGGTGAGGTTTTAGACTACCCCCCCCCCCATACCCAAAATCACGTGTATTTTTTTAGTACAAAGTATATTGAAATGAATGAAATTTTCAGAATATTATCGTGCGTTCACGGAAAAATAAATACACGTGATATCTCATTATATACCCCCCCTTCCTTGTAATATTTCGTGATTTTTTTTCCGAACCCCCCCCCCCTCCCTTTCGAGCCTCACGTGATTAATGGACGACCCCCTTACAAATTGCAAAAAGTTGGTCACGTAGTATGGGTACGTTCCCTTATTAGTTTAAAGGGAAGCCCAATCCGCTAGATCAAATCACTCTGTTCTTATTATATTTACTTTTTTATATTTTTTTAATTAAGGTAAGTACACAACGGAGCACCAATCCCGCGTATGCTATGTCTATATTATGAAGAAAAAAAATCTCCATACTAGACCGCTCCACCCTACTACGCAGCCCACATATTATTTTATAAGATTATTAAAGTCTATTTTAGGTGATAATCGGAAGTCGAGAATAATCTACCGTTTTTTTTTTTGGTTTTCCGTTCGAATTCTCAAACACTGGTAACACGAGGGAGTTGAGTGGTTGTCAGGACTATCTCCCCGCGCACAAACCGACCGGGCCGGTTCTTGACAATGTTTATTTTCACACAAAGCTATCAGCAAAATGTAAAAGTAGCGATCAAACTTTTCAAAGCCGTTTTGAAGTTAAATATTGAAAATATCGTTTTATCTAAATTTTGAGAAACACTCAATAAATAACTTTTTATTTACAAGTTACTCGTAATTTTATTAATATAATCGGAGCCTAAAATCAGTTGATATTTTACCCCCTTCTAGGTTATTTTCAGTAATGGATTTAAATAGTAAATAGTAAACTATTTAAGTCTTGAAGATAGTGTGAATAATATAAATATTTGAACTTGTGGGTGAACATGTTTTAAAATACAGCGAAAACTTGAAGTGGATCGAGACGAGTATAATGTTTTCAATATAATGTTTAATAAAACCTACGTGATAACAAGAATTAAGTGTATGTTGACATTCATCTTATATATTTAATTTTACTTTGAATCTTTAGATTCATCCCGACGAGCCTCACAATGTACTTGAGCCGCTCGCAACTAGCAAGTAAGTTAATAAATACTTGAGTATTGGTGGAAAGGCCCAAACACACCGGTATAGTCACAATTGATATCGTGCACTTTATTTTGCCCTTTTAGATTGCTTAATTTTATTCGTTTACTAGTTGGGAGCGGCCCGTGTGTGTTGTATAGCTCGTCAAGAGGCAACCATTGAAATGCGTAGTTTTACTGTAGAAGAGAATCACTGATTACTAAGGTTTCTACAGTTAAATAGTATCTATGTCAAATAAAATGAAAGTGAGGGTTAGTCAATCTCCATGGCGAACCTTTAACCTTTAATGATTGGCTTCAAATCCAGAGGTCAGAGCAGGTCAGAGGTTCAAAACCCCACCAGGGGGAAAATTAAAATAAATATTGAAAATAGAATTTTATTCACATTTTAATAAAGAATACGTTAATTTTCCATTTAGTCGCAGAGTGTAAGATTTCTCCATAAAGCTCTGGTGATAAACCACCATGCAGAGTATTGATGACATAGATAAAACTAGATATAATGATTTAATCAATTTGAGATGATTTACATCTGTCGTATTGATAAATTAGATTAAAAAAATATATTTATTGCATTCAAATTAGGTTTTTGCACTCAGAATAAAAATAAATTTAAATAAATGTAGATATTACAAGACTTTCACTGTCCACATCCACTGAACTACGCGGTTAGTGTGTTGTAAATAAGTCGTATATTTCATTTATTCAAGCTGATAGGCACCGTGATTTCAAGTCCTTAATTTTTTTTGTTTTCATAGGTAATTCAGTTTGATATTTCAGCCGTAAACCTTTTAAATTCGACGTCTTTTAAATCATATTTAAAATAATTAAAAAATATTTTTGGTTTATTTCAGGAACGTTAAAGCTTTGGACTGCAAACAAGAACATTCCAAATTAAAAATGAACTATTCGTAGTTGTTTAGAATCAAAATGTGGTAACAGCCGATACATTTAATTTTATAGGTACATGGATTTTACATTTAAGCAAGCAAATATTTAGTCCTACAAAAAGTTTTAAAAATCGATATCTTCGTTGCGTTTTTCGCACAAAAACCAAGTGTATCACATTAAAAAAGAGGATCGTAATTCAATTATTAAATAATCATAATGAGAACATATCTACTATAAGAGTGAATTTAAAAACAAAATCTTGAAATTAGCATGACAAGTGACATTTGAAGCCATCGACAAAAAATTAACAGAATATTTTTATGGTTGTTACTTATTTATTTATTTATTTATTTATTTATTTACGGACAAATAGTCCAATTAACAATATAACAATAACACGAATAGAAAAAAAGAGAGATGACAATGAAAGGAGATTACAGACATATAGATGAAGAGCATTGACAAAATACATATAATATAAAAGTACATAGAGAAGATAACCATAAGTAGCATGAAGATGGATTTAAAAGACTTTAAAAAACCACATTGCGTAACGACTGCCGAAAGTCATTTAGGCTTACACCAAAAAATTCAATGCTTTGATTTGCGTTGACAAGTCTCGACATTCTGGAGAAAGGAGAATGATATCCATAATTAGTAGAATGTTGATTGAGGAACAGCAATTCATTATTTTGGAGTCTACGGGAAGAAATGTTGAACTGGATGAGTTGTAACAAAGCAGGTGTGTCAGTAATACTGTTGATAATTTTGAAAATGCATATTAGATCAGAGTCCTTTCTACGTTTTTCTAAAGAGGAAATGTTTAAAGTTTGTTCAATTTCATCATACGAGTATTCTCCTCTTTCAAGTCCTAACCTCCAAGCAATTCCTCGTAGGAAGCGATGTTGTACAGATTCGATGTAACAAATGTGGATAGCATAAAAAGGAGACCAAATGACACTAGCATATTCAAGGTGAGGGCGGACCAGCGAACAGTAAAGAGTTTTAAGTGTATTTATTTGTTTAAAGTCAGAGGTAATTCTATGAATGAAGCCGAGTAGTTTAAGTGATTTGTTTACGATGTTATTAATGCGATCCCGGAAAGAAAGTTTACAATCCAGAGTGACCCCAAGGTCCTTGATAGATGTGACAGTAGAGAGACAAACATTATTTAGTTTATAATCAAACTGAATAGGCTTTTTGGTTCTATAAAAGGACAAAATTTTGCATTTTTCAACATTAAGTTCCATGCAGTTAATTTTGCAACAATCATTAAATGAATCAATATCAAGTTGAAAAAGTAAACAATCAAGATGGGATTTAATTATCTTAAGAATCGTATTGTCATCGGCAAAAAGCCAAAAACGTGTGTGAGAAAAAAACTTTAATGATATCGTTAATAAAAAGGTTAAAAAGAAGCGGGGCCAAATGGGCTCCTTGCGGAACGCCGGAAGTTACATCAATGTTAAAGGATTCAAAGTTATTTATTTTAACCCTTTGTTTTCTATTACTCAAGTAAGAGTGAAAGAATGATAACAATGGGTCTCTAATGCCTATAGCATAAAGTTTGGCCATGATAATACGTTGATTAACTTTGTCGAAGGCTTTGGAGAAGTCAGTGTAGAGGACATCAACCTGAGTGTTGTCTTCTAAGGCTTTAAGGATGGTATTTATAAAGGACAGTAAATTAGTTGTTGTAGATTTCGCCGATCTAAATGCTGTTCCTCGATCGGAACATTTTTGAAAATAGGAGTGATTTTCTTTGTAATTATCGACTCAAATATTTTTGGAATATTAGATATAATTGATATTGGTCTGTAATTTCCAATATTTGACTTGTTTCCAGACTTAAAAATGGGTCGTATAAATGAAATTTTCCATGAGTCAGCAAATGTTCCGGTCGAGAGTGATAAATTGTACAACACACAAATTGGGTTAGATAATGAACATTTACATTCTTTTAGCAAGATTTCTGGAATGCCATCAGGTCCGGTACTTTTTTTGTTAGAAAGGTTATTTAAGGATTGGTAAACCTCTGCAAGTGAAATTTGGCAATCATTCAAGTCAATATTACAGTCATAGTTAAGTGGAGGGATGGTGCATGAAGCATCAGAATATACAGAGGAAAAGTGTTTAGCAAAAAGGTTGGCGATGTCGTGACCATTTGTAGCGTGAGTTTCATGATAATACATACTTGAAGGGAGATCATTATCTGTACGCTTTTGCGCAACAAATTGCCAGAATTGTTTAGGATTTTTAAGTAATTTTGTCCCAGTAACTTCTACAAAAGATTTATAGCATTTGGCTGATTCGATTTTAGACAGTTCCCTTAATTGAGAAAATTTTTGATAAAATTTTAAGTTGCCAGTTTCTTTAAATATCTTATGAGTTTTCTTTTTTTCAATTATTAACTGCTTAAGTTTCGAGCTAAACCAATTTGGAAACTTGGGTTGAGAGTAACATCCCTTGGGAACAAACAAATCTATAGCACGTATTACACATTCATTAAATTTAAATACGGCGTCATTTATATCAGAATTTAAAAATAGTTTTGTCCAATTAATCAGGGAAAGATATTTGTTCATGTTAAAATAGTCACCATTAAGATATTTGTAGTGATACGAGACACTTGGTTTCAAAGATTCAAATTTAAAAAAATTTGTGATGTTAATAGAGAGAGGTGGATGATATTTATCAATAGGTAACAACGAGACATCAGCTTCACTTACTATGACATTAGGTATGCTAGTGAAAATTAAGTCCAGGCAAGAACCTAGATAGTTAGTGACTGGATTTACTTGAAACATATTCATAAAGGCAAAAAAATTTACAATTTCAATAGCTTGTTGGGAAAGATTACTAGTAGGAGTTTTGACCCCTTGGTTGTCATTCAGCCACAATATTTTAGGTAAATTATAATCGCCACAAATAAGTAAGGAATCAGCATTTCTAGAGACACGCTCAATTGAAACAGTATGCGACTTGTAGACTTCTACCGAAGAGAAAGGAGGAATGTAAACACAACCAAGTACAAGCTTTTTGGTACCAAATATAACACATAGGAACAATTGATCAGAAACATTGTCAGATGTTTCTAGAATATGGCAAGGGTATTTTTTATTTACGCATATCATCACTCCACCACCTTCATCACTTCGCAGAAGAAGTAGAACGGTCACAACGAAAAATGTTGTAGTCGAACAGTCCAAGTTCAGCAGATGAGACATTATCAGAGAGCCATGTTTCGGTAAGAAATAAAAAGTCGTAATGACATACACTGACATTACAGCGAATAGTGTTCAGTTTTGTATTTAGGCCACGAACGTTTTGGTAGTACATTGAGAAGGAATTATTCATAGAACGATTCTTCAGGTTCAACCTAAAAAAATTATCCTAGAAAGTTCACGTCTCTCAGCAGCTTGGCGGGCAGGGCATTCTTGAGCTCCAGTTTTGTGGGAAGCCGTTTTTCTGAAGAAAGTACAGGTGGCACATAATGGTGATTTTTCCTTTTTGGGGCAAGCATCACGGTTGTGACCAACTTTGGCACAGTGGGGACAGGTGGGTAAGTCTGCTTGGCACTTGGAAGCTATGTGGCCATATAATTGACAGTGGCCACATTTCAGGTTATCTACCCAGTCTCTTACACGGTGTAGCTGCCAGTCAATGGCAAGTTTTGAACGGGATATTAGAGAATGACGAACAGATGAAGGTACTCTAAAAATGTGGATGCAGTTACCAGGGCCCGATTTATGAGAGAAAGATATGTTTTCTTTTAAATTTTCTAATGAGAGACCGGTGTCGTTGGAAGATTGATGATGAATCGCCGAGATAATATCCTCAGACGAAATATCTTGAGGGAGGTCATGTATAGCAATACGAGGGAGGCGAGTTGAGGCGATCGTTGCTTTTAGACCGGCTTCGGATAGAGCTGGAGCATTTGCCAATTTCGTCGCTTCAGCAGAAGTGCTAGGGTGGATTATCACCCCACCACTTTTCAGTTCACGCATACCCGTTACTCGTATGCCAAGTGTGGCAGGATTGACCGCAGTTTTCAGGGTTTTCATGGTGGCCTTGGAAGTGGAATGGGTGTTGTTGGCCGGAAACACGAGAACTGAAGGTCAAGCAGGGCCAGGAAGAGCATTATTTCTTGTAATTAGCGGCAAGCAGGGATATTGAGTTCTACTGGTATCAGAAGTGGAAGCAGCGACAGTATTCCAGGAACGGGTGGGCGCAGACGGTGTTTTATTAGGCATGCACTTGGATGTAAACACAGTTAGGGCACCTTCTAGTTTACCCATTTCCAGAGCCATCATATTGGAAATGGAGAGAACACTGATGAGCTCCTTTTGAATCCTGATCTGCTGATCTTTAGTGGCTCGGCATGAAGGATCCGCTATAATTGCCATTGCGGTCTGGACCCTCTCAGCCAGCTGCTTGACATAACCTGCCGTGTCACATTCAGGTATTGGGGGTGTCTCAATAGCGGACACTTGGGCAGGGTCACTCCTGGGAGGCACCTCATCCTCTTCGTCATCAGAGTCAGGAGCTTGATAAGGCGAGCCAGGTGGTGTTCGCTTCATTTTGGAATATGGTTGACGACAGATTGTTTACTTTGAATAATGCCCGGCACAAATTTTTATTTTGCACTTGTGATAGTGTATAATAGTTTTTTTGTGGTTCGTAATTAATGCTGAATCACTGTGTAGTTATAATTTTCACTTTAACTATCACTTTGTAGTCTTTTGCAACTTGTACACTTTATTTTATTATCAATTTATATGGGAGCAAAATAAAAACAAACATCTGTCACTCAAAGTTATTGTTACGTAACAATAGAAAATATTTTAAATTCTAAATAGAGTGGGGGTATTTTTGAACCCAATTTAATGACTCAAAAACGACGGAAGTCAGCTGTCTGAATGAGCTTAAGTCAAGGATCAAAAAACAAAAAAAATACTATTTAACTCGTAATTACGAGCTTGGAAGATCCATTTAACAAAGAGAATCTGTCATTACAAGACAAAATTATCGAATTACAAAAAAATATAATAAACAGTAACAGAAAATATATCGGTAACTTAATACCAAAATTTCGAAAACAAAGCAATTACGAGAAGTTATGCTAGCATCGCCAGTGGAAAATACACGACACCTAAAATTCCAGTATACCCCGTTATAATTAAAACTAAAAATGATAACGAAGACATCAAAAAACCATCATGAAGAACGTCAAAATATCTTAACTAGGAATCGGAGTAAGTAGCATCAGGAAGACATAAAAAATGAATTAATAATAAATTTACAAAAAGCAGATAATATGGCCAACATCAAAAATTAAATAACAAAGTAAAAACTTGAAGAAATACAAGTTAAAACATTGATTCCGCGCATATACACAAGATTTTTTAGTCATAGAAGCCAATATTGAAAGAACTATTTCGGAACTAAAAGGAGGTTCTGCCCCCGGCTTTGATAACGTAGATGCTAAGACAATAAAAGCCATAAAAAAGTTAGTTCTCCCCTTAACACATATAATAAATCTGTCTAGCAAATGGCGAATTTCCCAATAATTATATATCTCACAGTTCTAAAACAGACTGTCGTTAAGATCCACAAAATTACCGCCCGATTTCCCTCCTATCAAATATATGAGAAAATTTGTAAAAAAAGAAATTTGGACATTATTAGAAGAAAATAAAATTATTAGTGATAATCGATTCGGCTATAAAAAAATACAAGTACTCATGACGCGATAGCAAAAATAACCAATTATTTATATAAGGCCCTAGATTCCGATAAAAAATGTATCGGAATATTTAAAGACCTTAAAAATGCTTTCGACAGCGTATCACATAAAAAAATTAAAATCGATAGGAATTAATGGAAAAGTCTTAGCATGGATAACTTGTTATTATTTACATAAAATACCTCAACAAGCAAAATTACTCAATCAAGTCAGCGATTCAAAATATAGCGATTTTTCAGTACCCCAAGGTACAGTTTTGGGATCATTGTTATTTATTATATATGTCAATGATATATTCCATATTTCAAAATATGGAGACATTGTCATAAAGATAATATTCAAAATAAAGTTGCACCCTTTAAAAATAACAAACCTTAGACAAACAACAATACTTCCTACTCCAAAATGCAAAAAAAATAGGACAGTTAAATCATATGTAAATATCTCGGAATTAATTTTTTTAATTCACTACCTGAAAAAAATTACAAACATGAATAAAAAAATTAAAACTCAGCTTAAAAATTACACCGAAAATTTGAATTGAATTAAAAAAAAATTAACCAACATAATAACACCCCCCCATTCACACAAGCCCTGCTTATTTATGGGGGTAAATAGAATATAGGTACATATTATTTATTAATTATTGTAATTGATGTATATTTTTGTAAATAAAAAACATATTTATACACACTAATATCCCTTCAACTTAGTTGGCGAAATGTTAAATGTTGTAATAGCTGTTTCGATATTTTGTTGCTATCTGTTTCAATATTTTTTTCGACTCTTCGGAAACACACGAAAAACACAACTATGTCATTTTAAATCGGAGAGCAACCAAATTTTAAATCTTAATAAAACATAATTTTTTTAACCCAACAGTGCTATAACTCATTTTTGTAGTTACCACACTTTAACTCTAAACCATCCACGAGTATTTGATGCCATTCTTTGTCAGATCCCAGGAAGTAGGGTTTGTGCGCTACAGCGGAAAAAATGTGCAGTTACGATCAAATGAAACGGAAAACATGTGTATTTCCAATATTTCTTCCATAAAGCGCCAACGGTTAATGTAAGGCCGCAGTTAAGTAGCAAAATATGAAACATTCATTGGTCGGAAAATATGATAGAAATACCTAAAACGATGTCTTTTTTAGATTAACTCCACACAGAGACTTTGAGGAAAATAATTTTGACCAAGTTTTATGTCATCTTTGGGGGGGTTTTTTGAGAAGAGGAAGGAATGAACATGAATCTCTTCAAGATTGTTCTTGGAGGGAGGAAACGCAGAGGCCGGTAAATCGTTCCACAATGCGTCGTTATAATTGATCAGTTCTTAGGATAAGGTAACATTATCAAACATTCAAGCACCCTTGAAATGATTTTATCACGAAAATGGCGCTATAAAAATTATCCAATAATTATCATTATTGTGAACTGGTTTACATAAAAATCAATATATATTCGCTTGATTGCATGTTTGTATGCATATATACAAAGGCATGTTCCTTAAGGCGAGACATTACCACGTTTATGGGGGGTTTGCCCGAGGCTCACATGGTGGCGCCAGTTTGAATGTAAATAATTGTTGTCTATGATAACTGAGTAACTGCTTTGTTCCCTTTCCATTTCCTACCTATAAATTGCCAAAAACAAAGTGCAGTGACAAACAGCTTTGTTCGCTTTACTTGTGCCTAAATTATTGTCACACACAAAAACTGTGAACCGCCTGTAACTGCGCGGAAGTTAATTATTGTTGTTCCCGCCTCACGTAAGTGTGCATGGTTTTGGCCAGCACCTCGTGTGTTTTTTTTTGGATTCATCCATCGTTGGTTATTTGGATTGATTTGCCCGCTGATATTGTGTATTGTTAAGCCATATGTATTTTGCCCGTGAAACCGCCCGCCGATACGTTATCCCGCCGCGGCTGTGGAGAATGCCGTGTTGTGTATTGTGAACCCTTTAGACTTTAGACTAAAACCAGCGGCCTAAAGTGGACTATAAAAAAAAACCTGAACGGACTATGAAGTGCAGTTTGGTGAGTTTTTGGCATCCCTTTTTTAACCTTCCTTGTTTTGGGCAGTTATTTAGTGAACCTTATTTAATTTTGGCACACGCACCCGCTTTGCAAAGGAGAAATTTGTCGCAGCCATCTTTGTACGCCCAACCATAACATTTTTATTTATTTAGGCGAATTCGTAATTGAATTATCATTTTTATATCCGTGCCTCACAACGGATGCGAGTTATTTATATTTTAGATTGTAATACGTTGCCATCATTTTTTTAAACGTACAGCGCTTTTAAAAATGGGTACAACTAAGGTTAGCGGTGAGCACCAGATTTTTTTTTTCTAGACGATGAATTAATAACTTCGGCGGGTATTCATTTAGAAACATATTAAATATTAGTAACGCGTTCTTCCAAATGAATTAAAATGAACCCGGCGGAAAGGTCGAATCTCCAGGCCTGCTAGGGTGAATTCGACCGTATGTACGTCCAATTAATGATTGCCACATATTGTCAAATAACTTGTTGAGATTTATTATATGGTGTCATGATAACCGCTTGCAACTTAACATAAGCAAATGTCAAATTATGAGGTTTTATCGAATAAAGAATCCAATATTTTTCGATTATTCCATTAACAATATGTCGTTAGTATCTGTCTCGGAAATTAATGACTTAGGTATTTGGTTTGACACGAAACTCAACTTTATCAAGCATATAGAAATAATAACCAATAAAGCTTTGAAAATGTTGGGATTTATTTTAAGGGTATCTAGTGATTTCAATAATGTCAATACTGTAAAAACATTATATATGTCACTCGTAAGGAGTCATTTAGAATACAATTCCACGGCTTGGTCCCCAAATTATGAGGTTCATTCACATGCGATTGAAAGAATCCAAAATAAAATTTTAAGATATGTGAATTTTAAAATGGGCATTCCTAGTGAATGCCTAAATTACGATAACGTACTTTCTTCATTAAATTTAATAAAATTATCTGATCGTAGAATCATTTCCGATTTAGCCTGTTTGTATAAAATCATTAATTCAATGTTTGATACCCCTGATTTATTATATGAAATCTCTTTTCATACTCCAGGCAGGTCAGTCACAAGACAGTACCTACCATATTATTGTAGCAATTCTAAGTCAACAAATCAAAATTATACTCCTATGCGACGGATTCAACAGCTTGGAAACAAATACTCTGAAGTTGTTGATATCTTTAGTACATCAATTTTATTATATAAGCGCACCTTATTGAAGTTTTTTTCATCACATAAGGGAATAATACTTTGATAAAGCTATTAAAATTGACTAATTCATTGGCAGTATTTTGTCGGCTGAAAGAAAAAAAAACTATTTCAGATTTATTATATTTTGTACCTACATACTCTGTGGTTTAATTCAATACCTAATATTTTTACTTTGTCTTTATTTTTGTGCAAGTGTTTTAAACAGTAGTTTCCTGCACTATTTACCAGTATAATTTTGTTAATATTGTTATATATATATATATGTATGTAAAAGCCTAAATAGGCGTAAATAAATAAATAAATAAATACGCCGTGCCGCAGGCGCATATTTGTATACACGCTTTCTTCACTTACGTCATTAAGATTCCCAAATTATTTTTCTTCTTTTCCTTGATAGGGCAAATTCGACAGTAGGTCCGTCCAATATATGGGTCGTGAGTCGCAATTTGTATACACGGCTTCCTTACTTACGTCGTTAAGATTCTGAATATATTTTAGGGTATAGTGTCGTCTTATGACAGTCAGATAATTCACTAAATCCTTCATTTCTTTCACTTCCCCTCAAAGTGTCACGTATGCATGTGAAATGAAACGAAAGTGACAAGAGACAGTGCCGAGTGAAGCGATCCAACATTGTTGGATATTGGTTTTCACTCGCGCGCGTAATGACGTCATGAAACGTGAAGTGAAACGTCTATACCTATACGAATTCACTCCGTACGTCGGCCTAGCATTTTGCGCTGGAAGGATGTGTCAAAGCAGCGCAAGAAACGTCGAAATGCTGTCCGTACGGCTAATTTGTTCGTTTTTCGAAATAACTCATACAGGTCTCAATCGTTGTATCTCCCTTACTTACTATCATAGTGAAAAATATTATATAAACGGAATTGGAAAGTAAAAACAACGCGCTATTTATACAATCCAACAATTAACCACAAAATAATTAAAATGTACACTTTTATGAAAAGAAGTTACAGACCGAAATTTAAAAAAAAATAATTGAGAATTTTTTATTAATTATTTTTACATAAACGACAAAAGAGTGAAGTGATAAAAACGCTTAAATAATTAATTTTTCTAATAAAATATGTTTGTTTTTTTTTCGTTACGAGTAATTTTGCAAGTAATAACTAATAACGCAAGGTATGCCATTTTTAAAACTTCGGAAAAGTTTGGATGACAATAAAATTTCTAAGCGTATTTCATTACCCTTTAAAAACAGTTTTTAACTTTCGGATACCTTGACAAATATCACATGTTTCAGCTAGCGACAGGATAATTTTCAGCAAGGTTTGTTTATGCATTGACGATGATAATATTGTACAATAGGAATAGGGATTTACTCACAGGAGAGTCTGGAAATGGTATCTTCCGAACACTTTGCACTTGATATTAACTTGTTCCAGTGAAGAATTGCGATGCGAGTCTTATTTTTAACATAAATAAAATTGTATTGTATTAACTTTCACGTGAATCGTAAATGATCGGCGTTGGAGCGAGATATTCATCCGGCTTGTACACTGCGTATCTCGGAACTCAACGGTAGGTAGACGGGGCGGGGAGCGAGGAGAAAGGATGGCACAATAATTATCATGGAAAACAATATTCTGATTCCAAAATACACGCACAATGTATTGCTGCACAGCCAAATTGTAATTGGCTCTAACATCACATTTATATGGATTTTATTGCAAAGTGGAAATATTCCGACCTACTGACAAAATATGGTCGAGGCCTGATGAGTTATTTATGTGTGATGTGTATATGTTGGGTTCTAACATAATTTTTTCAATTTATTTTTAAAATGTATGTAACATTATTAAATGTTCCTAATAACAAATAGACTTTGTTCCGCAGGGGCGAATTGTTACGAGCGTTCGTGTGCTCACGTTTGCGTCCAGAAGGAGCGTTGAAAGAGCGTTGGCAGAAAGTTGACACTCGAGCTGTTTGAAAACTGAATATACCGGAACTGAATGTATAGAACGCGAGGGGGGAGAGGAACGCGGGATGGGGGAAGCGGGAGAGGGGAGTGGGTAGAGGGAAGGCGCAGTGAAATAAAAGGTATTCTTTGTTCACATAAATAGGTTTTTAAAAATTATTATTAGTACCTACTATTAAAAATTCCAAGTATTAAGTTTTTTTTAATATGAACTCCAAACAAGAGGCTCTGAGAAAAAGAATTCCCCTCAGGGCCTGTGCAATTTTTGAGGATGCTGTGCAGGAGGACTTTTTAGGAAAAGAAGGAAAAAGGTATGAGGAGTGGATAGGTCGTCTGGGCGTCAGTGTGTCCAGGAGTGATGGTAGCCCTCCCAGTGCGGTGCAAGGCAGTGGGTCGAGATGGTCTTGCTGGAGAATTCTAAAGGTCTATCTTCACCAGTCTCTCTCGATCCGGCCTGCCACTAGACGCCAAGATTCGGACAAACTTCATACCATGAACCCGAGCACCCCCGCTAAGTCACCAAACGTAGCGAAGCACTTTGGATGACCTACGGTAAATGTGTGGGTAACCCAATAAATGTTTCCCGGGGCGGCGGTACCCATACCGGCCATCCAAATTTAAAATTTGTATAATTTCAACGTTTGTTCAATCAGTATCAGACACTTCAACACATTCTTTAGTTCACACTCGAAACATGAGTATTGAGTAATTATAGTTTTTTATAATTATCGTTCGTAAAAAAATGATTCTGTCGATTAAATATGATTAATTTAATATCCAATATTTTCAGTGTTGAATACAGCTTAAATGTTACTTAAGAACCTGACTGATAAAACCGGATATCAAATAAAAAGAATTATGTGCTTTTATTACAACGTTCAAATAAATATCTTGGAATATTGAATATTCACGCAGCACGAAAAAGCAAAAAATTCGATAAGCATAAACTAAAACTTTACTAAACACTCGCATTAAAGATAAAGTAAGTCAATTACAAGTGATCGATCTAGTTTTATCTCTAAGGATGACGCATTTATTGGATACCACTAAATTTTGGCCAAAAAATTTATTCCGTTTATTTTATGTCATCCGATTTACAAATTTGGTTCCAACTTCATACTAATTATGCAAGACGTGTAAATATCCCCAGACTTGGAGAGAGTTATACCTTATCTTCTCGAGGACAAAAATATATCAAAAGAATTACAACCAACACTGGTCTAAATGTACAACAAAAGACACTAACCTTATAGAGCGACCGAGCGACCGTCTATTGATCTATTCATTTATGGATCTATTGCATAGGCGGCCTTTAGATGTTTTCCACAAGTTAGAATGGAGGCGTCTACTAATATCTACAGGAATTCCAAAAACTGAAAAAATCGAACTAATATCTATGGGAATCAAAGTGTTGACGAATATCTACAGCTCAAACTGTTGATTAATATCTATGAGAACCAAAGTGTTGACGAATATCTACAGTACTGTCAGAGGTTGGATTTGCAATTATGTATAGCATATTGGAATAACGTAATATTGCGTATGCAGTTTAAAAAACTTAATTTATGTAAGTATGTATGTAAAAATCCCTAATATCGGACTATTGGAGACATTTAGCTGATTAGTCCAACCTACGCTCTGTAGATATTAGTTCAACCTACGCTCTGTAGATATTAGTCAACACTCACTCTGAAGTTCGTAGATATTAGTTCAACATATGAGCTGTAGATATTCGTCAAACATACAGGCTGTAGATATTAGTATCTGGAGTCGTTAGAATGGATGCACAATTTCGTAATATTTTGTGACAGAAAATAGATTAGGTCTTCAATACAAGTTGATCCAGCCAGAGCAAAATTCACAATGAATTCGCCGGTTTTGTATTTCACATTACTTGAAAAATTCAAATTATTTTCAAAAAAACACCTGCACGCCGTCTGTGGTCTTCCGCAGTTCAACGGGTACTATATATTTCAATGTTTCTAAAAGTACATAGAGACCGCCAAATAACCATTTTTATGACATGAATATTTTTAAATTGATATCGAAATCAAAACAAATACATATTAGCGGCCTAACCTGATAGGTTGCTTAAAAATATGGTAAATATGCAGTTAGTCCACCTCACGGATAATACGGAACGTTCGTGTTGTCGAAGTTTGATGCACAGATAATACAGAATATTCCTTTTTTAACAAATAGATAATAGACAATTAAATGTGACATTTGCCGAAAGTACCAACATCATAAAATAAATTCTTGTATATTCTTGATTCAACTAGTTATATTTTCCGAGCCAGGAGTTAATGACGTGCAGTACCTACCTACTCACTGGTTGAGCTGAAATACGGTAAATTTTTGAGATCGCTGGCAATGGTTAATACGCATTTTTTTTTGAAAAAATCTTTTGATTCACCTTGATTACATTAAAAGACTAAATTTCGATTACGTAAAATTAAAATTAGCTTTCATTCTGTGAAACGAGACCGTCCATTTTCAAACATTATTTTCAAATGTCATTTTGTTATGTTGGTATAAGTTTGTGTGATATGGTTTATGATACAAAAGAAAGTGCCCCCTTTATACAGCCTGCTCGCGTCAAGGCAAGAAAAACATCCCAGTTTTCAAGTAGTTTAGCGGCTACGCTAGGTTTGTGTAACATGGTTTGTGATACAAAAGAAAGTGCCCTTTTATAACGCCTACTCGCGTCAAGGCAAGAAAAACATCCCAGTTTTCAAGTAGTTTAGCGGCTACGCTAGGTTTGTGTAACATGGTTTGTGATACAAAAGAAAGTGCCCCTTTATAACGCCTACTTGCGTCAAGGCATAAAAACTCCACAATACTAGTTGGTGTACCTTCCTAAAATATTTGAGAATCAATATTTCCGCTATGGCAATCTTTTTTAATATTCTAGCTATTGGTACCTTGGAAAATGTGAAGGATTGATTGTCTATGAACATATAAGTTGTTGATATAAATAGAATATGGCGAAGAATTTGTGGCGACACATCATTATTATCATCGCCATCAAAAGAACATACGAGAAACATCTCCTAATATTCGCGCCCATCGGCAAACCTACTTGCCTAGGTACCTTCGTACCTATACTAGCCGCGATGTACTTTCTCGCCTCCCGTGCCAGCCTGACGATAATAATATCGCCCCGCCTAGAAAGGTCTCGAGACAGCACCGTACAATATCTGTACGGCGCCGAATATTCTCGTCAACTGGCGAAGTGGCTCGTATTACCTACCGCGAGGTAGTTACTCTACCGCGGCTATATAAGCAGCCGATCGCTCGCCCGCTGCAGTTCAGTCCAGTTCAGTCTCACACTAACAGTCGGCCAACATCTCAGCATGTAACAGATCTCCGTACAAGTGCTCTCCAGGGCAGCTTCCTCGAGGTCCATCACCACGTCTCAGCTACAAGGCCCATCGTGTCTTCAGCTCCTGAGATCAGCCCCATCCCGCGACTTACAAGGCTTGCGTCACCTTCAGTCAAGGGATCAGCTCACCACTTCATGGCACCCCGAAGCCTCACCGTGCTTCGCTGCCATTGAAACACGCTCCGCCTCGCCAGGACTACCTGCTGGTGGCTCAGCTCACCGAGCCACACACCGTTCATCTCCGCGATTCAAAGCGTCGAGCAACGGCCTGGAAGATAGGTCATCTCCACCGCCATGGTGTCGAGCAACTCGCTGACCTTCACCGCACCATCTCCATCACATCCGAACGCCTGCAGCATCATCTACGGCACTCCGCATTACATCATGTTACCGACCACCGACCATCTGCTACGTAGCCACAATAAAGACTGACTCATACTTCGACTGACGCCTTTCATTTCTCTCTACCGATCCGGCCCGCTCCCTCAAATTTGTAATCGCGTAAGTGAATTAATTTAAACAAAATTAAAATGTTAAATGCATATTTTTTGCATGTTTTTTGGTCTCCCCCGACTTAAATACTCATTTTTCGTGATAATAAAGCTAAATACAACAGTTTGAATAAAAAATATTCCGTATTAACTAGTAAGCGGTTTAATGCATAAATAATAAAAATATATATGTTTTGTAAGTATCGTGCTCAGGATTTTTGAGTATGGGAGTTTTCCAAAGGAGTAATATAAAAAAAATCTTATCTTGCTTATGACGGCCAAGCGTGGAAAAACCCTTTCACGAGCGATTGATCTCAAAACGACACGAATACTGAGTACCTACACCTTTCCGTGGCCTCCAAGTGGAGGGTGCGATAAAGTGAAGGGGTTTTATATATTAAATTGGGAAGGCAACTCGATTTTTATTTATATAACATATAAGGTTACGGTCTAATTCTTTTAGGAACTTGATTTCAATTCGCTGTCCATCTCTCTCTGTACGTAAAAATCATACCCATAAAGTAGCCAATTTCGGTGTGTTTCATTTTGTTTAATTAAAAAAAATAGGATAGTGTAACCTATTTAAAAAAAGTCTAACGAAAGAAAGTCATTGGTGTTTATCATGACAATCTTAGATAGATAATATATAACAGGTGCTGATGTTTAATAGTATGGAAGTCTCTCGTGTCTAGGATGAACGAAGTATGTATGAAGAATGAGTTAATGATGAATGTTAAGTAAGTCTAAAGTTATGGTATTTGAAAGAGAGAGTACGAAAACAATGTGCAACATAGCTGTCAATGATGAATACTTGGAGCAGGTGGATGAGTTTGCGTGATAAAGATATTGAAATAAGGGTGCAAGCAGGTAACTCCATTAATGGAGGACTAAACGCCGTTGGCGCCAAAAAAACTGTCCAAAGAAGCGAACCTAGCAATAATGTAGTGCTGGTACCTACCCTGATATATGACAGTGAGGCATGGCACTGGCAGAGGAAGCATAAAAGTAGACTGAATGTTGTGGAAATGAAATCCCTGAGGCGTGTGCGTGGTAAAACTATGTACGAACGTGTGAGAAACGCGGAGATCCGCAAAGAATGTAAGGCCGATGTAAGCTTAATGAGTGAGATTAAGAAAGGGTCGCTCAGATGTTTTTTTTACATGAGCTCCACACAGGAGGCCCTAAGGAAAATAATTTCCCTCAGGGCCTATGTCATCTTTGGGGATGCTGTGTGGAGGGGAGGAAAGGAAGGATAGGAGAGTTCTGGGAAGGAAAAAGGTTTAAGGGGTGAGTATCAGCATAGGAATCTAGGGATCAGCGTGTCCTGGTCATCCGCCTCCAAGACCTAGACAAACCTCATCCCATGAATCCGGGCACCCCCGCTAAATCACCAAACGTAGCGAACCACTTGGGGTGACCTATGGCAGAGGTGTTGGTTATCCAATAAAGGTTCCCGGGGCGGCGGTACCCATTCCCGCCTCCCAAATTGAACATGTATAGCGAAAGTACGAGGAAAGGAGTGTAAGGAGAATATATGACCCAAATATGAATGGTTGAAGAAGACAGGGACGCCCGAAGAAGACATGGCACGACTAAGTAAAACAGATACAAAGTACGTACGCGTCTCTCAGCGAACACGGACGGTGTAAATCATTGTGCGATAAATAAATTGTAAAAGTGATTTAAAAGTAAACGAAAAGCGCTCAAACTACTTTAAAATGGTGCAGTGTAAAAAATGTAAAAAATATGTCGCTAAAGACAGTGAATTAATCAAATGCAACGACTGTAATGGGACCTTCCACAAACTATGTGCTATTGCAGATCCCGCCATTAACGTGGGTAATGAATTTATTTGTACAAACTGCGGAACCCAGCGACTAATACAAGCGGACGGAGGAACAACGGCGAACAAGAAATCCGGAGGCAGCGGGTCACAAGGCCCGAACCCAGAAAATCTCCCAGAAATGAAACAAATTCTCAACGAAATAAATAATAAAATTAGCATAATGTACGTCATGAAAAAAGATATGGAGACTCTTACACAGTCAACTGAGTTTCTATCCAACAAATATGACGAACTGATATCGCTACATTTAGAATTGGGAAAAAAACTAAAAGAAAACGAAAATAAACTCAATGAAGTTATAAACAAAAACACATATCTTGAAAAATGTAATAGAGCGCTGGAACACAGGATTCAAGAAATTGAACAAATAGAAAAAAACTGTAATATTGAGCTGTTTGGTCTAGAAATGAAAAAAGAAGAAAATATTGAAATAACCATAAAGACAATTGCAGAAAAACTAAACACAAATTGCGAAAATATTGAGAAGGTTTGGAGACTTCCTAATAAAAAAGGACTCCAAACCGGCTAACGTAATCGTGAAGTTCACACGTCAAACTTATCGAGACGAGTGGTTACAAAAAAAAAAACCATACTAACCAACAACGACATATACAAGAATGGAAACAACGACCGAATTTATATCAATGAAAATCTCACCAAAGAAAAAAAAGATCTCCTATACATTACAAAACAAAAAATGAAAACAAAATTTAAATACATTTGGGTACAAAATGCCAAAATATTAATAAGAAGTGAAGGTGATGGAAAAATTATCCATATAAAAAGTGAGAGTGATATTAACAAATACATTTAGAAAAATAAATAAAATAAAAATTCCTTGTGACTCCGAACAGTTATTTTATCAGTTATTAAATCAACGTCATGGAAGATTCGACACCATTTCAAACTCACAAATTTATCAAATGCTATAACTTGGATAACTGGATAAACGACAAAAACATCAAAATGAGGTTTGTGGCTATTCATCTAAATATAAGATCATTGAAAAAGAATTTTAATTCATTTATTGCACAAATAAATGACGTTCTGCAGTATATAGATGTAATTTTTCTAACGGAAATAAATATTAGAAGCGAAATGATACCTATGTTCAATATACCAAACTTCACATCGATTGCAAATACTCGAGAGAATAGAAGAGGAGGGGGATTAATCATGTACTTAAAAAACCATCATACTTTTAAGAAAACAAACATTTCTTTTAAAAGCTGCGAGACAATATCTGGAGAAATCACCACCGTTTATCAAGATATCATAAATATACTTGCGGTATATCGTCCGCCGAACAGCAACAAGAATATATATTTGAAGGAACTAAAACAAATATTACAATTGACTTCAACTGATTCAAACTACTTGTATTGTGGTGATATTAACTTGAATTTGTTGGATACAAAAAATAGTGTAATTACAGAATATCAAAATCTACTCAGTGAAAATGGTTTACAAAATGTAATATTAGATGTGACCCGGGATGAAATTTTAAACGGAAAAAATGTTTATTCATGTATTGACCATATTGCAATTCGTAACCGTAATAACACTGTATTTTCTTGTATTGTGACTAACAAAATATCTGACCATTATATAACAGGAGTTGCCATAGGGAAAGAGGTACTTACAAAGGATTTAAATAAAAAAAGTGAAATTATTGATAATAAATTAGTATATTCTAAATTAAAACTAGTAAATTGGGGAAAATTATTACAAACTGAATGTCCATCAGAACTGTACTATAATTTAAAAAATATTTTCGATAATATCTATTCGTCCTCGAAAAAAGAAAAATTATTTGAAAGTAATCTTAGGCACAGCAATCCATGGGTTACAGAAGAAATTAAGAACATGATTAAAAAAAGAGATTATCTTTACCGAAAATGCAAGAATAGCCCAAATAACCCGGTATTTCGTTTAGAATATACGCGATATAGAAACAAAACAAACAAACATATTAATATTACCAAAAACACATTCGATAAAAACTTAATAAATAGCTTAAATGGCAACCCGAGGAAACTCTGGGACGAAATAAATAATCTAATAGGAAAACCTAAACAAAATCTAGATAAAATAATCCTTCAACATATGGGAAGTCAAGGAGACACAAAATTTTTATGCGATAAATTTGCTACAACATTCGTAAATGAAATAAAAGACATACATAATTGTACTAAAAAATTCCTAGATCGTAACACGTATACAACTCCTGCTATTATGTCAATGAGATTTAGACCTGTATCACAAAAAGATGTTAAAAAATTAATTAATGATATGGATGTTAAAAAATCAGAAGGCAATGACCAAATAAGAATTAAAGACCTAAAGTTAATTGCTGATAATATAATCCCAGTACTGACTAAATTAATTAACCTTTGTGTAAGTAAAAGTATCATGCCTGACGAACTTAAAACATCCATCATCAGACCTATATATAAATCAGGAAACCACAAAGATTTCACAAACTATCGACCAATAGCGATTCTCTCGTGTATTGATAAAATTATTGAAAGAGCTATCTTTAACCAAATACAGAATTTTATAGAAAAAAATAGAATCATTAATCCCATACAGTACGGATTTCAAAAAGAAAAAAGTACTTCACAATTACTTTCTAAATTCACTGATCATATAAATTGTCAATTAAATGAAAAATATTATATTGGTATAATTTTTATAGATTTTAAAAAGGCCTTTGACACTTTGGACCATGAAACACTATTAAGGGCAATGGAGGAATGTGGTATTAGAGGTCCTTTAAATAATTTGTTTAAAAATTATCTGTTTAATAGAAAAATTAAAGTTAAAATTGACGGAATTTTAAGTGATGAAATGTTGGCAAGCACTGGAGTAGCTACGTGCTCGATATCGGGACCTACGTGTTATATAATGCAAGTAAACAGTTTACCAAACGTAATAAAATGTTGTAAATGCTACATGTTTGCAGACGATACTTGCATTATATGCGCTGACAAAAATCCACAAAAAAATGAGGAAATTTTACAAGAAGACCTAAACAACATAATTAAATGGTCACACGATAATGGCATTATAATAAACGCAAAAAAAACCAAATATATGCTATTCACTCACCATATACAAATTGTCAGGATAAGGAATTGCATATAAAAAGTCATTCATATGATTGTTTACACACAAAAAACCAATCCCTGCAGTGTAATTGCCCAAATATTGAAAAAAGTGTACCAATATACATACCTTGGTCTTACAATAGATGTCAATTTTAACTGGTCAAATCATATTGAAAATGTATGTATTAGATTAAGATCCATATTAGGGAAATTTTATCACCTAAAAAACTTTGTTGATAAAAATATATTATACTGTATATACAACGCATTAGCAGAATAAATTATAGGATACGGAATAAATAGTTACGGATTAACGTAAAAAACGTACTTAAATAAAATAGAACAATTACAAATCCGTTTCCTAAAATTGATATCAGGCAAAAAAAAAGTTTAATTGTGTGAAGGCGATTATAAAAAAATTTTCTCCTTGTGTCCTCTCTATACACAGTAAGGTAGATTATCAATTAACGCTAGATGAATTCTGGAATACAGAATTCAAAAAACCTGTAAACCACAACTACCCTACTAGGCATAGAGAAGCACAAATGCTTATTATTGATAAATCTCAAAATATATACGGTGATAGAACAAAGAGGCATAGAATTCCGAAAATATTTAACGCATTACCTGAAAATATCAAAAATGAGACATCTTATTCAAATATCAAAAAAAATGTTAAATCATTCTATCTCCGTAGAACATGAAAGCAAATAATATTGTATACAAATACCCAAATCGAATATTGATCAAATACCTGGAAATTACTATCACCCACTGTATTCGTAATTAGTAGTTTATAATAATTAGTATTGTAAATTTTACACAGTTATTACAATGTAAAACATAAAAGTACAATAGTATTAATTAAATAGGAAAAATGAGAGATTTCTTACAATCAAACTGATTGATCAGTTTTGTAAGATTTGTGGCGACACATCATTATTATCATCGCCACCAAAAGAGGAATCGAGAAACATCTCCTAATATCCGCGCGCATCGGCAAACCTACTTGCCTAGGTACCTTCGTACCTATACTGGCCGCGATGTACTTTCTCGCCTCCCGTGCCAGCCCGACGTTAATAATATCGCCCTCGCCTAGAAAGGTCTCGAGACAGCACCGTACAATATCTGTACGGCGCCGAATATTCTCGAAGTGGCTCGTATTACCTACCGCGAGGTAGTTACTCTACCGCGGCTATATAAGCAGCCGATCGCTCGCCCGCTGCAGTTCAGTCCAGTTCAGTCTCACACTTACAGTCGGCTAACATCTCAGCATGTAACGTGCTCCTGCAGGCATCTACACACATCCAGGGCAGCTTCCTCGAGGTCCATCACCACGTCTCAGCTACAAGGCCCATCGTGTCTTCAGCTCCTGAGAACAGCTACATCCCGCGACTTATAAGGATTGACGCACCTTCAGCAAAGGGATCAGCTCTCCACTTCATGGCACCCCGAAGCCTCACCATGCTTCGCTGCCATGGAAACACGCTCCGCCTCGCCAGGACTACCTGCTGGTGGCTCAGCTCACCGAGCCACACACCGTTTACCTCCGCGACTTAAAGCGTCGAGCAACGGCCTGGAATATAGGTCATCTCCACCGCCATGGTGTCGAGCAACGCGCTGACCTTCGCCACACCTTCTCCATCACATCCGAACGCCTGCAGCATCATCTACGGCACTCCGCCTTACATCATGTTACCGACCACCGACCATCTGCTACGTAGCCCAATAAACGACTGACTCACCACTTCGACATGACGCCTTTCATTTCAGTCTCCCGCTCCCTCAACTGGTGACCCCGACGTGATATGGATACGCAGCATACAGCATCCTTACAAGAGCGTTACCACGACACACCGGTAACACCGCAAAACGAGGGAATCGGTAGAGACGCATCAGCACGGACGCACCGACCAGCAGCATCAACCCGGCTTTCCTGCGACTCCTGGCATCATCTTTCAACCCTGTACTCCGTACACTGGGAAGGGGGTGTGTGGCGACACATCATTATTATCTTCGCGCTCAAAAGAAGATACGAGAAACATCTCCTTATATTCGCGTGCATCGGCAAATCTACTTGCTACTAGGTACCTACCTACATATGCCGATCGCGATGTACTTTCTCGCTTCCCGTGCCAGACCGACGATAATAATATCGCCCTCGCCTAGAAAGGTCTCGAGACAGCACCGTACAATATCTGTACGGCGCCGAATATTCTCGAAGTGGCTCGTATTACCTACCGCGAGGTAGTTACTCTACCGCGGCTATATAAGCAGCCGATCGCTCGCCCGCTGCAGTTCAGTTCAGTCCAGTTCAGTCTCACATTAATCGTCGGTCAACATCTCAACATGTAATCAGTGCTCCGCAGGCATCGCTACGCTCCAGGGCAGCTTCCTCGAGGTCCATCACCACGTCTGAGCTACAAGGCCCATCGTGTCTTCAGCTCCTGAGATCAGCTCCATCCCGCGACTTATAAGGTTTGACGCACCTTCAGTCCGGGGATCAGCTCACCACTTCATGGCACCCCGAAGCCCACCGTGCTTCGCTGCCATGGAACGCGCTCCGCCTCGCCAGGACTACCTGCTGGTGGCTCAGCTCACCGAGCCACACACCGTTTACCTCCGCGATTCAAAGCGTCGAGCAACGGCCTGGAAGATAGGTCATCTCCACCGCCATGGTGTCGAGTAACTCGCTGACCTTCACCACACCATCTCCATCACACCGTGCGCCTGCAGCATCATCTACGGCACTCCGCATTACATCATGTTACCGACCACCGACCATCTGCTACGTAGCCCAATAAATGACTGACTCGCTACTTCGACTGCACGCCTTTCATTTCTGTCTCCCGCTCCCTCAGATTTTTAAGATAAATATTGTAAAATTACAAAAAACTGAATAAACATACTTAAAAAAAAAAAAAAAAAAAAAGAGTCAGAATAATGGAAGAGCATGTATGAGACGATGTATGAATGTGAACGAGGCAAGGAGTGTGTGCCAAGACCGAGTTGTTTGGCGGTCCGTCCTCTTTGCCTTCCCCTTCGTAGAATCGGTGTGATGGTTAGTTAGTTGGATAAATATTAAAAAAAAAAATCATTTTATTCATTTCTCAATACTAAAAATGTTTGGTCCACGTAACTCGCACATCCACTCAGCTCGGCTTCCACTAAAACGGGGGCAAACAAATAATTTAAGTGTGAATGATGCTTCCCCTAAAGGAGTTTCCACTTCACCTGCTAACTTTGGGATTAAGATCTATGAACGGCTACAGGATTCCTGATTCATTTGTTTACTGAGGGGAGCCTTTCACGTAATTATTAGTGTATTACTTTATTTTTAGCCGGATTTATGAGGTTTTAAAATAATTTATTTTTTTAATTATCGAAGAAAACAAAGTCTTTTAGATTACAAACGTTTTAATAATTCTAATATGTGATAAATAGCAATATATCTTATATTTTCCCCGCTAACCTGACGGAAAAACGTAAGCGTAATTTTCATTTTTTTTTCAAAAATGCAGTAAATATACCATGTAAAGCAACATTTCAAAGGTTTATTAAAAATGAAGTGGCTTCCTATATTCCCTCCCACCAAAATATAAAAAAGTTAATATTTTTTTATTTATTTATTTATACTGTAATTTTACAGAATGTTCTCATACACGTGAGAATAAACCAGTTAAACTAAGTTAATTATACAAATAAGAAAAAAAGGTAAAGATTTATATAAAATCAATCAGCTAATTATACAATGGTTAAATTTTTGAACAGTTTAAATAAAAATTTGATAAAATAAAACAAAAACTGTTGGAAAAAAAATTATAAAAATACAAAGTTTACTCGAATGACAATTAAAGAGAGGGAAGACAAGAGACATAATTAAAGACACAAATGATACATAAAAAATTAGCACATATTTTTCAGCAATCGCAGAACATTTTTTTTGAATCCATATAAATTATCGGCAAAAATATCTACTTCAGCATACTCTATCTTAATATACAACCGACACATTTGGGTCACATGGCTAAAACAGGCGATATTATTTTTAAATGTGTTCAGGTGAAACATATTATGGTGTCTTAAACAATGGGAATTTGGAACATTTATACCAATATTGCTAAGACACAGTGAAGTATCAAGATGGCCGTGAATTATTTTATGTAAACGTATTAGATCAGTCAATTGCCTTCTGATTTTAATTGTATTCATTTTGAAGTATTCAAGTGGCATGTCGTATGATCTAAGATGTTCTCGTAATCCACATTTAAAAGATAACAGTCTTATGGTGGGTTTCTTCATTTATCGAGAATGCTAAATGCAATGCTAATTGTAAAAGTACAAGGTGAAATGCATAGAAATTTTTAAATTTCGATCTTTTACTTTTACAATTACCCTTAGGGTGGGTTTCTTCATTTATCGAGAATGCTAAATGCAATGCTAATTGTAAAAGTAAACGATCGAAATTTAAATTTAAACAAAATTTCTGTGCATTTGACCGTTTACTTTTACAATTAGCATTGCATTTAGCATTCTCGGTAAATGAAGAAACCCACCATTAGCATTTTTTTTAACTGATTCAACAATGTTTTCATATTTGGATTCCAGATAGTGCTTCCATATTCAAGTTTACTTCTAATTAAGGCATTGTAAAGGGTTAGAATTGAAAAAGGATCATTGAAAGGTTTACATATTCTATGAATAAATCCCATCATTTTATATGATTTGCACTTAATGTCGTTAATGTGTACATAAAATATGAATTTAGAATCAAGAGTGATTCCTAGATCTCTTACGGAAAACACTTTTTAAGAATAGTATTATTAATAATATAGGAAAAATCATTTATAATTCCATTACGAGTGAAGTTTAAAATGTAACATTTTTCAACATTTAAGTGCATATCATTGACAGTACACCATTTATTGAGTGTGTCGAGGTCATTTTGAAGCAGTTGATGATCAGAAACAGATTTAATTTTATGAAAAATCATCGATGAAAAAAGCATAATTTTGAACCAATGTCATTTATGAATATTAGAAAAAGAAGAGGACCCAGATTTGACCCCTGTGGTGTACCAGAAGTTACATTTATAGGGGATGATTTGAATCCGTTAATAAATACTAGTTACGTTCTGTTACATAAATATGATTTCACCCAGAGAAATAGGTCTCCATGTATTCCTATTTAATCGAGCTCTTTAAGTAAGATGAAGTGGTTAACTTTATCAAAAGCTTTTTGGAAATCGGTATAAATAGCATTTACTTGTAATCTTTAATTAAAAGAGTTGCACACATTTTTTTTTAAAAGAAAGACAAACATTCCCGGATTACGAATAACCCAACAATGTTTGAAAATCTCCTACTACCACCACAGAAAGCCGAAAATGTTGCTTGTGTTGTGATGGAGGACTTAGCCAGCCGAAGAATCGAACACGCGACGCTCGGGTGGGACCTAAGCGCTATGCCCACTCAACCACTGACCAGTCGAACCCTTAATCACAGAATTCCAAAAGATTTGAAGTAATAGATCTGTGAGGAACAAACCCATGTTGCCTAGTGCAGAGAAGGGGCTTAAATTGAGAAAAAATATTTTTATATATCAGAGATTCACAAACTTTACCAAAACATGATAGTATACTAATTGGTCTATAATTTTTTATTAAAGATTGGTCACCCGATTTGAATACTGGTACCACATGGGCTTTTTTCCACAAGTCAGGAAAAGTTCCAGAGGTTAAAGATTCGTTGAAAATAATAAAAAAAGTGGTAAACATAATGAATCAGCACAGCATCTGACAAAGAAAGGTGGAATACCATCGGGGCCGGAACCCTTATTGGAATCTATTTTTCTCAAAACAACATTTTATTTCAACTGCACTAATATGAATTTTACCGAGATTGCTTTGGTTGTGTTCAGTAATATTTAACATTGAATCATTATCAGGTGATTCCGAATTAGTATAAACAGTATTTTGTAAAGTTATTGTTATAATAGTGGTGCAGATAAAGTGATTCATGAAAATTAATCGCTAAGGCCAGCCATACACGTTAGGGTTTGCATGATGGTTATGCATGTACATGCATAACCGACAGGCAAACCCTAGCGTGTATGCTATAAAACTGTACAGTTATCGATGCATGTACATGCAACCTAGGAAATATCAAAATACATATTTTTGCCGCTCGGTTATGCATGCGCAGTTCTCAGTTTTCTATGTGCTGTGGCAGTGAATGTCCTACAAAACACAAGTCAATAAATGTCCTACAAAACACCGTCACGTAGCTGCAACTATCTTTGACTGAGAGTTTATAGGAATTTGTACATGCAAACCCTAACGTGTATGTCCACTATTAAACTCGGTTATGCCTGTCGGTTATGCATGTACATGCATAACCATCATGCAAACCCTAACGTGTATGGCTGGCCTTAGTGTACACCACCATTATCAAAATAATCCACAGGTTTCAATATACATTGTTTTATTATTGTATTATTATTATTATAATGTCACATCACAAAGTATCCGCTTCGTATAAAAATAAAAATAAATTAAGCTCAACAACCCTTATAGATTTATCTGCTATATTTCAAATATGAAATTATATTCTTTCCGGTATTCATTTAACCTAACACATATTTTGTCTAAGCGAAGCCTTACCCAAGCGCGTATCATAAATCTAAAGTGATTTACTGTTCGGACCTTTTATATCGACGTTTATTGACGACGACAGAATTCAGTCACCATCACATTACCATCGACAGAAAAGGTAGAAGGAAGCAACCCCAATTTCAGCTTGTTAGTTTTAGTCTGTATGTTAAAATACCTGACAAAGGGAAGGGGTCGGATCGTTTCAAACTCTCGATATATTTGATGACCATCAATCAAGGTGTCGATTAGCGATTTATTTTTGTAGGAATTCTTAAAATCAGCTAAACAACGGTTAAAAAAAAATCTCGCTCCTAGTATTGAAAATCGACATTTAAATTGAAACCATCTTATCTATGTATGTTCAGTGTAGCAAAGGAAAAATAAAATATCTCGGAATAATTATATACCCTACGTACAGCATCCCCAAAGATGACATAGGCCCTGAGGGAAATTATTTTCCTCAGGGCCTCCTGTGTGGAGCTCATGTAAAAAAAAATGTATTATCGATCATAACTTTAAATGGAAAAGTCAAATAAACTCCACAGTAGACAGAAAATCGAAACTGATTTATATAGTTTTTAGACTTATAGACTTTTTAGAGATAATAAAATATATTTATTTTCCCTTGCGCATTCCGTGGAATGTGGGGAGAGGGGTCCGTATAAATCATCCCTATTCCCGAAACGATTAAAAAATACTAATAAAAATTATCTTAAGCAATAAATGTATTCCAAGAATTCCCGGTTCCGCCACTTACAAAAAATTACGACAAACTTAAAATACTTCAGTTACATAAAGATCTCTTTCATAAAAATATTATTCCAACATTAAATATTAGCATGAGGAATAGTAGAGGAGATGTACCGAATATGGAATAGCTTAGGTAAAAAAATCTAATTAATTATAATTGAATCGTTTAGAATTATACATTGAAATCTTTGGAAATATGTTTACGGAACTTAAAATGTCAACGAAATATGAAAAGAAACATATAAACGTCTTCGTTTTAAACGAAAGGTAAATCTGGGATACACTGATTTTTTTAAATTTAGCATGCAATAATCACAAAAAACAATATTATCGGTTGCCAAACACTGAAAATGGCATCAATGGCAGCAGGCTAAAGATTAGATCCACTCTTCGCCTCTGAAATCCCACGGTCTTCGATTTTACAGCTTCCATGACTTTTATATTTTTTTTTGTTCCACGTCTTCCGTTGTTTCTCCTACGACATTGTTTCACACTGTTTCGACTACGACAGGCCAAAATACAACCTGGAATAGCAAAAAGAAATTTAGTTCTACTGGAATTCCATTTTGGAAACACTCTTCCTAATATGATATAGTATTCCATATTAGGGTTATCAAGAAATCCCATATTAGGAACAAGATCAATACAAACAAATATATTCGTAGAATAAAATCTACTTGAATTTATCTTCAAATTATTATGAAAAAATAAAATTTAAATAATAATATTGTCTATCAGTGAAATATTAACAATTATGTGGAGAAAATTTTTCAGAAAAAATTAAGTGAAACTTACGTAAATATATAATCGGTGAGTCACAAAAACTTAATCACTCTCTCAGGTGAGTGTTGTGTGGTCGGCGTCTGGACGATTCCTGAATATTCAAGGTCCGTCGGTGGGTAATCGGGAAGGCTGGGTTACAGAGGCTGTACTTACTTAAATTTTGAAAAACACCACCATCTCATATTAGGAACGTATGTCATATTCGGTACATCTCCTCTAATATACATATAAGGGAATACAATTATTTTATTACGCAATTCAGAACTAAATGGTCGGTATCTTCCGCTTCTAGTTCCCCTTCTCTGGGACCTTCAAACCCATTACAATATTCAATGCTTATATGGTACTGACAGACATGCTCAGTAGTAGCATGCTCACTTGCAACTAATGAGCAAAAAATGCTACGTAGCGTATGTCACACCCAAATGAGCCTGCTACTGGATACGTGGAAGGGGAAATGAGCATGCTCATTTATGAGCATGTACGTGTGTTGGTACCAATAGTTCCACTGTCGTTTCGGACAATCTAGACTTTGAATAGGCAGACAACAGGACTTTGACTCAGCAGGTAATCGAACTTTGACTGAGTAGGTGATCGTACTTTGACTCAGAAGGTTATCGAACTTTGACTGAGTAGATGTTCGGACTTTGGCTCGGAAGGTAATCGAACTTTGAATGAGTAGATGATCGACTTTGACTTGGAAGGTAGTCGAACTTTGACTTAGTAGATGATCGGACTTTGACTCAGAAGGTAATCGAACTTTGACTTAGTAGATGATCGGACTTTGACTGGACTGGATGATTGGACTTCAAGTAGGCATGATGGCTTATGAAAAAAGAAGATTAAAATTAAGGATACAAGTACCACAGAGACATATGATTATTTTTCATCTGCTGTAATATTTGAGAACCAAGTGAAAGATACAACATGCTTAAAAACATGAAGATTGAAGTAAAATTTTCATCGGATTCATTGATTTGATGAGTACATAACATACTCGTATAATAATACCTACTCATACCTACTTGAGTAATTCTACTTGGTGGATTTTGCTGGGCGGTAAGGTTTTGTGGTAATTTTGAAATGCTAATACTTCTTTTACCATAAAATGCATCTTTCTCAGAAGAATCTTTTTACCTAAGCGATATTAAACATTTTTTTCATTAGTACCTAAAGTTGAATAGTTAATGACTTAAGGGCCGGTGGTAAGCAGTCAAAAAGAAGAAGGTGAGGTATTATTTATTATTTATTTATTTTTTCAGGTTCTCCATAAAACAGTTATACACCAAATTATTACGGAGAAGATTACAAAATATAAGAGAAAAAAAAGGCCAAGGGGGCAGTTTCACTATGTTGAGATATATGTCAAAAGATAGTTACTGAACTCTCTGTAGGTAACATTGAAGATGTCAATGCTCAATGCAGAATCGTTAAGCAGTTGAATTGCTCTATTTAATGGGGCATTCTGAAAGGAAGAAGTTCTCGCTTTCGGAGCATAAAAAAGTGTGTGGGATCTCCCACGAGTATACGCGTTAGGGACATATAGGTTAATCTCCTTCAACATAGGTGGATTCAGTACAGTACCGGAGATCAGCTTAAAAAATACATAAATGAAAAAAAAAATATAAAAAAATGAAATATTCACTATGTACATACGAGTATTAGAGGGAGCGCGCTAATGATAACATTTAAGCGAAAATTGTGAAAATGTAACTTGAACATGTAAGAGGCTTCAAGGCGTGAATAAATAAATAAATATTTTTGTAGAAATTTAAAAACAAAAACTTAAAAGACCGGTCAGTGGCTGAGTGGGCATCGCTTTTGTGTCCCTCCCAGGCGTAGCGTGTTCGATTCCTCGGCTGGCTAAGTCCTCCATCACGACACAAGCAACATTTTCCGCTAAGTGTGGTGGTAGTAGTAGATTTTCAAACATTGTTGGTTTATTCGTAACCCGGAAATTTTTGACTTTCGTTTTTTAAAAAAAAAGTGTTCAAATAAATTGCCTATGTTATAAAACCGCAGAAATTTGGAATGTTGCGGCTTAATATGTTTACATTAAATCATAAATTCAATAATTGACTGCCGTAAAATATTATTCTTGATTTCTTTCCATTTACCTGGCAAACCAAAATCGAGGCAATATCTACAGTTCTATTGTGACAACTCCAATACAAAATCACAATTGTATACTCCGGTTTGCGGTAAACAAAATTTTGGTAATGACTATAAAGATGTTGTTGACTTAACACATCATTCACTAAATATAAACAAGTCATAGTAGAATTTATATCGGAAAGAAGAACAATACACATTAATTAAACAAACTACACAGCTCTGCTTCGACTTATTTCATCTATGTTTTGTACTTTTCCGTATCGACTGTTTTTCCATCTTGCATGATTGAGTATTTTAACATTATCGTCGACAAACTAATTCAGATAACGAAAATAGTTGCCGACAATGAGGTGTTCCCTTTTCGTCTTTTCATAGTAGAAATGTAATCGGATTTTTAGAGGAAATATTCAGTTGGCTGGTCACTGGCTGGTTGGTTGAGTCGGGATCAGCCGCGTGCTGCGGTCAGGGAGCTCAGAATAATCCCAAGAGGTCAGAGATTCGGCCAACCGAGATTTCTGTGCTGAAAATATTTAGTAATGCAAAGGGTAGAATAGCTTGTAAGTGGGAAGAAACCATTTGTCTTATTTAAGCTAGACCTAAGAGGCATTTCTCAAGGCAAACTTCGTCAACATCCGCCCACATAATCATCAAAATCAACACTGACCCTTCTGACCACAGAAATTATGTAGATATCTAATATCTCAGTGAAACTAATAAAATACCCAATAGGTGTTTAAAAGTGAACAACTAAAACCTGTTATTAAAAAATAATCGAAAATAAATATTCTTTACAGACATTTTAAAGTTCAGCGACGTTGTAATAATACGGCAAAATCCTACACGTACTTCTTATCAAAGTTAAGGACGGTACCGGCGCGCGGCGTACCGGTGAGTGGGTTGTGTGGTCATCATTCTCGCCAGGCAAATCTGAGGACGTCGTCGATTCGATACCACACCAGTCCGAACCAATTATTATTATTAACGTTTGTTCTTAATAAATCAACTATAATATAATAAATAGCACTACCAGTTAAACAAACCAGACACAGTGAATGTAAAGAAGTGGGTCCACATGGATGGCTTTGTGTTTTACACAAATCTTTAGGTTTATTCTGAGATTAATGAAATTTCGTACACCTGCCCTTCAAAATAAGAGAAAGGTCACTGTGTGCATTATACAAGAGTCCTTGTGAGAGCGTTGATAGGAGTGACTTTCTAGTCACTTAGAACGTGGCAGGAAAGCGGTTAATCCAGTCAACTATCTACATAAGATTTCAAAAAACCACCCACTCCACCATCCAAAACAGAACTTTGATATTTATTTATTTACGCCCTAGTGGGCTTTTACAAATATAGATAATAATAGTTAGGCAGGTACATAGTACACAATTAAAATGATTAAATTAATGGTAAAAAATAAAATTAATTAAAATTAAAATCAAACATTTAATTAAATACTTCATTTTATAACTAATTACAGAATCTGCAAACATGTCTAAAATATTTCCAAATTTATTGCCAAAATGATGTAATCTATTTATGATGTATGAGCCTCATAGTTTGTTTTAAAATTGTCACAGAAGAAGGTAGCACTTTACCTCGTATTTTTGGTCGGTACGTAAAATTTTATTTTGGCGAGAATTTCAGGGTTGTCAATGCAATTATTAATGATTTTACTTAATAGTACAAGGTCAGAGATGATCCGCCTATCTGACAGCGTGGACCAAATGGGCGAATTATACTCTACCTGGCTTCTTACTAAAGAAGTGTACAATATTTTCAAACATTCTAGTGACTTAAAATCACAATTAATTGATATTACTTAATGACAGTTTGAATACTTGGCGTTCAAAATAAGAGAAAAATTACCGTCTACATCTAATTTCGAAGAACTATGCTAATCTAGGGAATATTTCAAAATTTCCGATTAAATTAAAAAATGATATCATTCCTTACAGGTTTATACTAAGATACTTACCGATGCAGAAAATTACACAAGTTAGTCATTATTTCAACTTTAATTAAATATGAAGTTAGTCATTCTCAGAGAAAAAGAAAATGAAAAGTTTAGTGTGCTACATAGCAGCAGTAAATTATCGTTTTCGCAGAAAAAAACAAACTGCGAGTACTAACAGGAGACAAATATATATGTACGTTAATTACTAATAAATTCTTTCGTTCGTTCATTTTAAAGTGAAAACTCTATGTTTTAATTAATTAAAATGTATACAAATTAAAATGTTGAAACTAGGTGAGAACTTATCAAAAATTAGGCGCAGAATTTAGAATTTCATATACGCGATAAATCTCCGAAAACTTATATAAAGTTTTCCAAATATTTCTTCGGGAATTTGTGAATTTATTATTGGCATACCTTTTAATATTATTTTCATATTCCCATCAAAATTTACTCTCAAATCTTAACTTCATAATTAATTACGCCTGAAATATGAGTGTATAATATCTTCACATATTTACATACATACGTGAGAATCTGAAGCTCTTCAAAGTGTGGAAACATTTTTCTGGTTCAGCGAAGTAATAAAGAGCATAATTTTGTCATGCTATTAATTTACTGCGAAATATGTTCACACATGGCTTATTTTCATTCAACTTTATTAACAGAGAAATACATACAGATGCAGTGAAGTAGTAAAGTTGGATGAAGAGTTTTCATTAAACTGCCAATGGGTAATATGAGTAAGTACGTAATAAATCAGTGTGTAATGATATTTTCGCCAAAAAATGCCTGGTTTATTTTACTAGGCTGGTGAATTTAATTTGTGGTGAAAGGGTCTTCGCTCATGGAAAAACCGAAAACTGATTGGCAACTCAGTTCATGGTACAACTCAATTTATCAACCTTCTGAACAAAATCGATATTTTTTCTGATATGACATCGCAAAAAAATCAGAAAAAGATAATGTCACCTATCGGACTCGATCCTAAGACTCTTTTTTTACATGGCAAGTACTCTACCAAATGAGCTAAGGTGTCGATATCAAATTTTCATCACTTTTAACTGTATCATACTTCGACCAAGAACTACCAACATTATCTTCATTTTCTTAGCGCACATATTATTGGCCGCTATCTTTATATATGATTGCAAGATTCAAACCGAACTGAATGCTATCTAGATAGTGTCTGGACAAATTTTTATCCATTTTATTTTTAATATGCGACATCTATTGACTTTTATGCAAGTCTAGTATGAATATTTATTTATTTTTATGAGTAAAATCTCAAAATATAATATTTAATTAAATGCAGACAATATTACACCACATTTTCGATCGAGTTTCGCTAATATTGTCTTCATTTAATTAAATATTATAATTTGAGATTTAAATCATAAAGTTAAAAATAATGTTTTTTTCAGTTTCTCCATGAGCGGGTGGCCTTAGTCTTTACTTAGTCTTAGTCTTACTTAGTCTTTTTTAGTATAAGTAATTGTAAGTAAAACATTCTCGAAAAAATTAATGAAATTGTACTTATTTTAGATGCCATAACTTCTAAATTTCAAATTTAATTCGGATATTTCCAAATGACTCTTTTTGTAACTCGATATTGGTGGATATTTCATTGAATTTTACATTTGAGAGAAATTTCTACTGAATACACGTGTCGGTGAAATTTAATCAAAGTCTACCGTTTACAAGCCCGTCGGTACGTGCATAAGTAAGGAGCCGGATCGTAAGGAGTCGGAACGGAACTCCCATTTAATCATTTTGTATTGTCTTACACCCCATCAAGGGGGTGGACTAGACCTACGACCGTGCATCAACTGAGGAGATGACTCCCAAGGCAGCGGTTGCATAACCCGCCCGCGCCTCCCCCGTCGCCATGAGCGGGCCTGAAGACCAACCGTTGCGGACCGGTGCCCTTCCGCCCTGCCTCCGGTGACCCGATGCTCACTTTTATACCTAGGGTCTTCAGGTCTTTCCCTCTTTAATTCCAACACTTTCTTCGAGGGCGTACCGGGAAGCCGGCTTAGGGGCGCGGACACCGAGTTCCGCTTGCGACTGGACTAATGGCTCCGCTTATCCTCGGCGGGATTGCCGGACGACTGCAACTCAGTTGCTTTGGTTAGGTCGTACAATCTCATCATAATAATGTTGTTTTTTTTTTCTAGCAACCTTTCCTCTTTTCTATTAATAATTGTTTTCAGCTATATCCAGTGGCGGAGATGAGACGTGACACTGTGAAATAAATAACTAACACCATGTACGCACTCGCATACTGCCTGCTAACAATGTATGCCCGGTCATTGGAGGTCTAGAGTAATTTTAATAAAAAAAACAGCTTCTTTATAAATAAAAAATTAGAGTCCTGACGTGTACGGTGAAGGAGGAAACCATCTGTTTCCTTAGAACGCCGTGGGAAAGTGATGGGGAACCTCCAGCCTATGGGTAACCCCATTTCCACCATTCATTAAGGCCTCGAAAATTATATTTTCAGTTACCTTTAGGATTTAAAAAATATATTATATAAAAGATCTCGACGTGAAACCATGGAAATAGTAAAAAAGGAATTAGAATACGTAACCCCGTAACCCCAGGATTTCTAGCCGAGGATCTTAGTTTAGTTTACATAAATATAAATTTTTTGCCACACGAGGAAAATGTAATGCAATCTTTCAGAATTAAACTGATTCTTAGTACACAGCACACGTGCCTAACCGATTGTACACATTTTCAGGAAGCAAGAAACAACAGTTGTGAATGATGAATACTTGGAGCAGGTGGATGAGTTTGTTTATTTGGGAAGTATGTTTACGAGAGATGGGAAGGCTGATAGAGATATTGAAAGAAGGGTGAATGCAGGTAACTCTATTAATGGAGGACTGAACGCCGTTGGCACCAACAAAAACTGTCCAAAAACGCGAAACTAGCCGTCCATAATGGAGTACTGGTACCTACTCTGATGTATGGCAGTGAAGCATGGATCTGGCAGAGGAAGGATGAAATTAGACTGAACGCCGTAGAAATGAGATCCCTGAGGCGTATGTGTGGTAAAACCATGTATGATCATGTGAGAAATGTGGAAATCCGCAAAGAATGCAAAGCTGATGTAAGCGTAATGAGTAATGAGTAAGATCAAGAAAGAAACGCTCCGATGGTTTGGGCTTGTAGAGCGAATGAACGAGGAAAGGAGTGTAAGGAGAATATATGACGCAAATGTGAATGGTAGAAAATGTCGAGGACGCCTAAGAAAGACATGGCACGACTAAGTGAATCAGATACTTGAGTCGGGCCATGTCAAGAGTCAGAATAATAGAAGAGCATGTTGTATGATACGATGTATGAATGTGAACGAGGCAAGGAGTGTGTGCCAAGATCGAGTTGTTTGGCGGTCCATCCTCTCTACCTACCCCTGCGGGGAAACGGCGTGATGGTTAGTTAGTTAGTTAAGAAACAACAAAAGAAAAGTATTAATGCACGTAATGTGCACTTAGCATTGTCGGTGCGTTCGGTATGGAAATGTTTTCAACTCTGACTCTGTGAGCTTCACCTTTTGTTTGATGCCGTTATAATAATAATAATAAGCCTTTTTATTTTGGACTTCTGTAAGGTATATACTAGACATGTTCTTATTTGTTATAATATATCCCGAAGCTCAGTTTGCCTCTTGGCATAGGCCTCCTCTAACATTTTCCATTGGGACCTATCACGCGCTAATCTTCTCCATTGATGCCCAGCCGTGAGTTTTAGGTCATCTTTCCATCTTATGTGTTGACGTCCTCTACTTCTCTTGCCATCTCTGGGATACCAGTCAGTGATATGTTTGCACCATTTCTCTGCCGAAGAGAAAAGAAATGATGCCGTCATTAAACCTACGTTAAACCTTCACTCTTTCGTACCTCAAACCTTCCTCGATTCTTGACATCCCATCTAAGTTGTAAACTCAATTACGGACCTTTTCCCCATTAAAACTGAGACCACCGTTGATTTATGATGCTGCGAAATTGCGAACTTGTGAATTTTTGGGAGAAATTGGGTAATTGTAATTTTTGAACAAATTTTGTTCAAAACTAATATTTTTCGTTTGATTTTACAGAAGGTATCGATTTCAAATCGATTAAAAACCATAATAATTCTCACAAATAAGTACGGTTCCTAGCTAAACTATCTTGAAGTTAAATACGATCAAGTAATGAATTCGATGAATACATTTTCGAACCGAAATTTCACCGGTAAATAATTTTCCACAGAGTTCCTAAGAATTTTTTCACTTCATTAGAAACATAAGTTTGGGTAGCGGTTAGAGCTTCCTCATTCGGCACGCATCAGTGATTTATTGATAATTTAGTGTATTTAGCATAACCTGATAAGGATCGTGGAAATATTTGCAATGCCAACTTGTTGATGTTTCTGTCCGGCTAGGAAGGAAGTTCTGATAAAAAAAAAACCGTATGACAGGTTGATAGGAATCTGGGGGTTAGTGTGTCCAGGAGTGACGGACGTATGAATCCATCCCTCCCATTGCGGTGCAAGGCAATGTTCCGAGAAAGTCCTGCTCGAGAGGTCAAAATGCCTCCCTCAACCAGTCACAACAGACCCGGCCTGCTACGCACTTGTTGGACAGACGCATCCGTTATCCCGGACTAACCACACTTCATGAACCCGGGCACCCCTGCCAAGTCACCAAAAGTAGCAACCCACTTGACCTACAGCAGAGTTGTCGGTTATCCAATAAATGGTTTCGGATGCAACGGTACCCACATCTGCTTCCTAAATCTCTAATTGGTGTTTTAGAACCAATGGTATTTCCGGTCCTGAACACACACAAATGAAGTACTGAAAAAGCTGAAAACACATAAAACTGAGTACGTACCGGAACATCGGACCATCGACAAGGGGTGAAATGAGGCGAGGGGTAAACATCCGCAAGAATAGACTTTAGAACGTGATTAAGTAATATGACGTCGCCGCATTTCTAAATTACACTGAATTCAATTGTTAAATAGGAATTTAAGCTAACTAATTAAGAAACCCTTTTCTCATTCAATCAACATAATGAAGATTGTGAAGGAAATTAATAAACATCGATATTAAACACACCACAGACAGGCCAGGGTCCATCGCGATCGGCCGGTTGATCGGGGAACAAAATTTGACCGATTCCAATAATTACGATTGTGAATAAAAAAAAAACAATAATTTATGTATGTTCAATTTACAACCATGGAGAGAGAAAATAATATTTTGGTTGTATAATATATTAATTTTGATAAAATCGGTTTTATGGTTAAAGCTTTGAAGACCTAATCAAAGCAATAGCAAAAATTCTTATTAGATTCGTGTTGGAAGACGATCCCTTCGAACATTAAGGTACTGGCACTTCAAAAAGGTTGGGAACACTTACCATATTCTTCTAATATTTATGTAGAGAAAAGTGTCTGCTTATTATTGGCACAGTGAGCTGCTGCCAATAACTGAGCCTTTGCCCGGAAAAATGTTTATCCAACAATATTCTTGCTCCGAGAAAAATTGAACAACTTATCCAGTTCATAATATTCAATATTTAAAATACATAAAATATACAATTCTTAAGAGTTGTAAAAATGAAAAGTCGTCTAAAAATGCAATTTAATTAGAGTTTTTTGCTAGAATTTATACTGAATTTGTGGAATAATGTTGTATATAAAAATTTCACAAACAACATTATTCCACAATTTTTTTTTTTTTACTTCTCGTATCTTACGGAGCGCAACATGCTCTTCTAACATAAATGTACACATGTCTTTGATGTATTTAAGCTTTAAAACAAACAAAAAAGGTTATGAATGAATGAAACCATTTATAGATAATGAAAACAAATAACCTAGTATGCACAACTATATTATTATCATTATCTTCAGGATAAGAGATTAATTTAAGCAATATTATAATATTAAATAATATTAATATATTATATTTACCTCTTATCCTGGTGAAGGAAACATAGTTTTTGAAACATGTAGATAATGTTAATAATATAGTGTTGCATACTAAATTATTTGATTTCATTATATCAATAATGACGCCCTAAAGTATATTTGCGAAGTTTGAAGAAGAAACCATTTACATTCGAGATATCGTCTCGAGTCTTGAGATTAACATGCAATATTATTCCACAGAACTGTTTCAACGGTTAAAAAGCAGGATTAATAAGATTTTTTTCTGGACAAATTCTGCTTTCCTGAATTCTTCATATTCTTTGCTTTGAATTCTTTCTAGTTGAAGCCACAAGTCATTCGTTTTCTCCATTTATTCCCAAGAATTAAAATATCCGCCGTGATTTTGATAAATGGCATTATACAACATTCTTCCACAAAATAGACTTAAAATGCTACCACATGCATAATTTTTTTTGAAGTAAAACTTCTTTACGCACTCTCGACTTGGGGGGTAAGCTGGTGAATACGTTACGAAAAGTGGTGATTGTTACGAAAAATGTCAACCGAACGGTAATCGATGCGAACGGTGATCGATTGCTAGGCGAACGGTCGGGTCTTTGGGGAGTGATAAGGATAAGGATAAGGATGGTCACCCCAAGGTCGTAGGTCACCCCAAGGTCACAGGTCACCCCAAGGTCGTAGGTCACCCCAAGGTCGTAGGTCACCCCATTGTCATATTTCACCCCAATGTCATATGTCACCCCTGGGACATAGGTCACCCGGTTCGCTACATTTAGTAACCTAGCAGGGATACCTGGGTTCATCGGGCGAGGTTTATCTTGTAGTTTTACTTCAGTTGTGTGGTCTAAAGCACACTCGTTTTTTTTGCATTACCATAATCCCTACCTTTAACATTTAACCTACAACATTTAAGTCCACATCGATAGTTTTATTGGATGCAACATTATTCTGGGCAAGGGCTCAATTCATGAAGTTTTTCTGGGTGGCTTTGATATATATTCTATAAAGTAACACAAATTTATATACATAGGTATTGAAGAATAATATTTCTGCATGTTTCTTACAAATTATTATGGGTGCCTACTAAGCTGAAGGCGATAGTGCATTATAATCAATACAACAATAACATTCAATGACAGCTGTCGTGTTTTTATTTCTCTCTAGAAATATCACAAAATAAAACAAATTTCGAACTAAAATCTAAATATTTATGTTTCAAATAACTTTTTAATAGTGAGTGTTGTTATAACTTGTTATATTAGTCAATATTCCGTGCCAATATGACTACTCGGGCAACTGCAAAGACTGCACTAAATAATACGGATACACAACTCCTCCAACTCCTTGACAAAAAGTTTGAAGAATTTAAGGTGCAATTTCTGGAAATCGTCAGAAACGAGTACAAAGAAGAAATCGAAGAATTAAAAAATAAAATATTAACTCTGGAAAAAAAAAATTGACACAAAAAAAAACAAAAATCTTGAAAAAACCCTGGAACAAAATGCTGTAATTCAAAGTGAATTCAACCAATTACAAAAACAATTGGATGCTAACGAACAACACGCGCGTATTAATAACATAGAGATCATTGGGATACCAGAAAAAAAACAAGAGAACACGGAGATTATCAAAAATATCAATTCAGAATTAAAAATAGTAAGCCCTGACGAAATTGAATACGCCACCCGGGTCACCCCTAAGGAGAAGATTGAAGGAAGACCGCGAAATATTATTGTGAAACTAAAGTGCAGAAAACAAAAAGATGACATCATGGCTGCAATCCGGACGAGAAGAGGCCTAACAACTGAGGATATTAACTTAAATGGGAAACATCGGATCTACATTAATGAACATTTAACTCATAAAAACAAAGTACTCTACAAAAAGGTCAGAGAGTTCACCAAAATTAATAAATTTAAATTTTGCTGGATTAAAAAATGTAAAATTTATGTGAGACTAAATGAAAACTCAGATCACTATTGTATTATACTTATATCGATCTAGAAAAACTAAAAAAATACGATATTTCCGTCAATAACGCTTAGAACATAACAGTAACTTTCAAATGAACTATATTGTATCTTAAAATGGAATCTTTAGAATTGTACTATCAAAACACAAGAGTTCTCAGAACTAAAACGAATTATTTTCTTCAAAATGTACTATTAAACAACTATGACATTATATGTCTCAGTGAAACATAGCTTAACAATTCAATCTTTATTGAGGAACTATTCGATCCAAGATATCAGGTTTACAGACGAGATAGAGATTACCATAACATCAATCAGAATCGCGGTGGTGGAGTTTTAATTGCAGTAAAAAATAAATTTATTTCTGATCAAAAAATAGAATGGAGCTCTGAGGCCGAAGACATATGGGTAACGCTTTCACTTCCTGGTAAAAAAATTCACATATGCACCTCATATATTGCACTTCATAAATATTACGTCTCACATAAACAAAACTTCACAAATTATGACAGATAACAATAATGATAGTTTCATTTTGGTTGGAGACTACAATTTACCTCACTTACATTGGCTACCAATTAATGAAAACTGTGATTATATGTGTAGTGAACCGATCAATTCATTAAACCCCGCCCATTTGAACTTTATAGAATTTTTGTCATTTAATAATCTGAAACAATATAACTCTCAGAGTAATAGTATAAATAATCGCATTCTTGACTTAGCTGTGAGCAACATACTACTGAAAATTACGTCTAATAATATCTCATTAGTACCAGAGGATGTTTATCATAAAACACTGCTAATTTCAATTCCTATTAAAAAAAAAAAATAAAAACCTGAAAACTAACGCAAATCAAATATTTCTGTACAGAAAAGCAGATTATTCAATAATAAACACAAAATTAAATGAAATTGATTGGGATCATAAACTTATCCATCTGAATACTCAACCCGCAACTGACATGTTCTACGATATATTGAACAATATTAAAATAAATTTTGTACCAACTAAACCGACTAAAAACTGTAATTATCCACCATGGTATACGTCATCTCTCATAAAAATAATTAAAGAAAAAAATAAATATCATAAAAATTTTAAAAAATTTCAAAATCCACGTGACTACCAAACGTTTTCACTCTTAAGATCTAGACAAAAACGAATTGCACAACAACTCTACATTAATTATATACATACTGCTGAAAGTAACATGAATGGCAATCCTAAACTCTTCTGGAATCATTTCAATAACATGAAAAAAACACAATCGTCTCTTCCAAGGACGATGCACCTAGATGATAAAAAAGCAGATAATGGCCAAGACATATGCAATATTTTCATGGAATATTATTTCCAATCAGTTTACATAAATGATAATAACCACCAACATTAGATATACCAGAAAATACAAATAATATAAATATAACCACGGTCAAATTCTCACGAGAAATAGTCTTAAAAGAAATAAAAGCTCTTGACATAAACACAAGCGCGGGGTGTGATGATATTACCTCATACTTTATAGTTAATTGCGCGGAATCACTTGCAAAACCTCTCTGCATTATATATAATAAATCAATGAACGAAGGCACGGTACCTGAAATTTGGAAAAAAAGCCTATGTAACACCAATCCACAAAAATGGTGAAAAAAATAATGTTAAAAACTATCGGCCGATTTCAAAACTAACAAAATTCAGTAAGTTAATGGTAAAAATTGTTTACAAATATATAAGTCCACAACTGAATAACATCATTACAACAAAGCAACATGGTTTTACAAAAGGCAGAAATGTGAAAAGTAACCTCGTTCTTCTTACTGAATTCATTGTCGATCACATGGACAACCGCATTCAAGTAGATATCATATATACAGACTTTGCCAAAGCATTTGATAAAATTAATCAAAAACTATTACTCAGAAAACTTTGGTCATTAGGTATACGTGGTAATTTATTTCGTTGGGTTACATCTTATATACTCAAGAGATCACAGGCAGTAGCAATAAAAGGTTTCGAATCAGATTTCAGTGAAATTTCCTCTGGGATCCAACAGGGTTCTCATCTCGGACCATTGTTTTTCATTTTATATATCAATGATTTGGTCAATGTTGTTAAATACTCTGAAATAGAATTATTTGCTGATGATGCCAAGCTATACAAACCAATAAAAAGTCTAAACGATTGTGTCAATTTACAACATGATTTAAACAATATATTTACCTATTGCCAACATAATTAACTATTTCTAAATGTCTCAAAATGTCATCATATTACCTTTTCAAGAAATAAAAATAAAACATTATTTAATTATTCTATAAATAACAACAACATTGCAACAGTCTCAGATATTCGTGATCTTGGAATAACCCTTGATAGTAAACTACAATATAACCTTCATATACAACAAATCATAAATAAAGCTTCTAAAATGTTAGGTTTCATCATAAGAAACACAAAACTTTTTAATAGCATCAATATCATTAACCCTTTGATTAGTGAGTTATTTTTTTGTCATTTACATCGTGGGAGTGAGTTATTTTTCAAGTTTTTCCTAATTTTTTGTAAAATGTTGAGAGCCACTGAATTACGTAATACGTAACGTGAAATACATAACAATTTTGGTAAGAACATGTAAAAATGTTTGACAAATATATTTGTATTATCTATAAATCATAATTTAATCGAAAATACAATCACGGCAAAGAAAAAACTAAACAAAGTCGTACTGCCGCACGTATGCGACAATACTCTATTTGGATCGTCTGAGTGCCGTCGCATACGTGCCGCAATACTCCTCAAAGGGTTAAGCAACTCTACTTTGCCTATGTACGGAGTCATTTAGAGTTTGCATCAGTTGTTTGGTCTCCATTTTACCAAATCCACATAAACAAAATCGAGGCTATTCAAAACAAATTCCTAAAATATCTTTGTTACAAGTCGTTTGTAAGATTTAATAATTATGCAGAGGCAGCTTCACACTTTAAAATTGATTCATTGAGTGTACGAAGGCATCATATGGATGCACTATTCCTGTATAAAGTAGTCAACAATAATATTCAATGCCCAGAGTTGCTAAATAAAATTCAATTCAATGTACCTGCACGTTCAACACGCTCTTCTGTCCTGTTCAGGGTGGATCAATGCAAGACAAACTGTAAGCAGAATTCTTGCCTGAACCGACTATGCAATAGTTATAATAGCGTATTTTCCAATGTGGACATTTTCAATTGCAAACTTACTGAATATAAAAGGTCCATAAAAGAGTGTTTCTCTAATGGTTCTTGAATAATGTTATGTTTTTATTGTTTATATTTCTGTTATGATTTGATTTATATGTACAACCTCTCTCCATGGCTACCAATGTTTTGATAGATTTTTTGTTTTGTAATTTTTTCATTTTATATTAAAAAAAATGTTTTGAGTATTCATATACATATTTTTTGTTTTATATAATTTTAGATTCATATTCCTTTTTATAAAATTAATTTACTTATTCTTATTATGCTGTCTCAGTAGAAGTAAAGTCACAAGGAGGAAATCCGTAATTGGTTTTATTTTGGCTATTTAATATTATGTACAAACTGAAATAAATATAAACTGTCGATTTCCCGAAAATTTATAAATAAATATAAATAAATAATGAAACGTGTAGGGTGACCACAATGTTATGTTTTGATTTGAAATAAAATAAAAATTTGAAATAAAAGGATTGGGTGAAAATATAAAATATATATGTATATAATATATTATGCTATGTACTTAGCAGGAGAAAGATGAAAAAAAGGTTTGGACAAAATAATGGTTAGGTACACATGCTATTAATTTAGAAAGGATAAAGTAGAGAATATCAATTGGCAATCAAAGGCTATCATAAATAATTTAACAATCTTTTTAGAAGTGCTCAAGGAATTATATGACTTAATATGTTCTGGAAGGCTATTAAATATGAGTGGAGCCTGATAAAAATAACTTCTTTGAAGAAAAGAAGATTTCGTTTGAATTGCCACAAAGTTCAGAGCAGAGTCAATTCTAGTAAATTAAATCAATCCTAGTAGATTAAAAAAATTGTTTTATGTTTGTTAAAAGTTAGTTTAGTAGATTAAAAAAAATAGTAAATCAATTCTAGTAGATTAAAAAGAACTTTTCAAAGCATGATTTAAGCCGGTGAAATCGATTCCCTCCAACAGTGTTCAATTTTATAATATTACCAGCGAGTTCCCGGCATGCGTTGCAATGTCACTTAAATAAAGATATGGTTTCTCCCTGCGGCCGATTCCCGTTCGTCCGAGTTTCCACTTCCACCTCCCCTTCCCGTCCCCTCCCTCTTTCCTTCCCTGCTAAACTATATGAAATACACCCATTTTTCAAACAACTTGCGCGCCACCTATTGCAATATTTTTATACAAATTTCATAACGCCATAGCTCACCATTATATATATATATATATATATATATATATATATATATATATATATATATATATACTGGTGAGTTCACAGAGACCTTAGCGAGTGATAGAAAACTCACCAAATCGCGATCGGATGAATACTATAGGAAAAATTTCATGAAGCCAGAGCTCACTATTATATATAGAAACCATTCCGGGCACGAGCACACTAAATCTCTAAAGTTTCATCGCAATCGGATGAATAGTTTAGAAACGCATAAGGGACAAACAAAGAAACATTAATTTTTATAATATTAAGATTATATACAAATATGGTTAGGTTTAGCTATGTAAACCATTTGACCAACAAGTTTGAAAGCCAGATGCTGTCGCCGTTGCCTCTGAATGCGCAATAAGCTCATCGATTCTCACTCCTTAGATAGATTCTATTCAGTCATTTTCCATTCAATGTAGTACATTGGAAATGCTTGGGCGTGCCGTGCTGAGATTACATGCACTGCATTTTAAAGACTTTAAAACGAAACAAAAGGCAAAAACTGTAAAATGCAACAGAAACGTATTGAATATTAAAATTGTACACTTATGTAATATGTGAAACAATAGGCCACTTGCATCACATTTTTTTTTTCCGGTTTAGGCAAATATTCTAAGACATTCTGTATTTTTTGTTTTTTTTAATCGTATTTTTGAAACCCTGGGGATTTTTTGAAAATTTCAAACCGAAAAATCAGACCATTTTTTATAAACCGGAAAGACGGGACATAATTTTATAGGTGTGAAAAAACGATAATTACATAGCCGAAAATCATTTTAAAAAAAAAGAACGTTTTCCACACTAATGGCACAGGAGAATAACGAGGCATACCAAAAATATTACATCTCATAAATATTATTTTCCTTGATTCATCTTATTGATCATAAATCATTATAATGTACAGCGTCTATATTACTAAATTCAATGTAATATACTTGAACTTGTAAATTGTAATAATAATAAGAATATTATAAAATTTTATTTTGTTAAAATCAGCACCATAATCATTATACCTCTAAAACATGTACCGACATCATCTTCACGTTCTGAAGAGAACCCCGTACCCATTAATTGTACGGGGTTCTCTTCAGAACATCTGTCAAAAAATCAAACCAAATGATAAGTGTGATGACCGTGGCCGGTATCAACATTACTTTCTGGACTCCTTTGTATGGATCCAGATTCCTCTATATTATGCTCTCAGTTCAGGGAGATTGAACAATAAATACTCGTAGGTAGACTTAGCGAGTTTATTCCGAGATATGGTACAGGTAGTGCTTCTTACGAAGCGATAATCCAAAGAGGACGGTAGACAACAATCACACCCTTTTATACGTGCCTCATGCTGTCTCACTCATACACGCATGTCTCTTCATACCGCAAGACATACGTTCACCACATCCCTCCACACTTAAATCCGAAGACAGTTACACAACATGAACTGATAATTATTTACAATACATATAATATTCCAATATTTACAATGTAAGTAATTCATGTTGAGTCGAGAGCTGAGTGCTGCCTTCATTGACTCATCTGTGTGTTCGTGGTAGTAGTCGGTCCTTCCAATTTCCCGACGTTGACGCCACTGGATCACTGGAGCTGGAATGAGAAGGAGAAAAACCCATTAGACTGTCATCCAGGCCAAAGCTGGAGACATCGTATTCATCATACGACAGTCTCTTCGTCTCAGACGCGACATAAGGATTGCTGTGTTTCTTTTCCCATGACACACATAATTTAGACAACTGATCAAAATGCCTTTTCCAAAACATAATTTTACCATTTAAATTTACCTCAATTATATAAAGTTTTTTTCCTAATTGTTTATACACTTTCCCTGGTACCCATTTATCATTGTTTTGGTCTCTGAAATCTCTAACCATTACCTTTTGATTAATCGAAAAACCCACCGATTCTTTATTATTTCTTTTATAATAATATTTTTGATTTTCCTGACATTTAGACATTTTAATTTTTGTTTCTTTCTTAATTCTATTATCCTTATCTCTCCCCCCTCTCGGTACAAAACTGTTTAAGTTTGACCTTAGTTTCCTTCCAAACATTACAACTGCAGGTTCTAAGCCAGTTGTACAGTGTGGTGCATTTCTGTAATCAATTAAAAAATTTCCTAATTTTTCCTCATAACCTGACTGAAACTTATTTCTTATCATCATTTTTTTTTAAAAATTTTTACACGTTCGAACCGCGTTTTCTGCTAGACCATTTGATTGTGGATGATTTACCGGAGTAGTTAAATGTTTGATGTTATTCATCTCACAAAACTCTTTGAAGTCCGCTGACATGAAAACGGCTCCATTATCTGAAACTATTGTCTGTACACTCCCGAAATAACTAAATAAACCCTTTAATATTTTAATAGTGTTATACGAATTTGGAGACTTTACTTCTACACAGTCTAACCATTTTGAGGTTGAGTCAATAATTACAAGAAAATATTTATTTGCAATTGGGCCCGCATAATTAATATGCACCCTACTCCATATTTCTTCCGTTATAGGTAAATCTCTGTTATTTTTAAATAAACTTAGAATTTGAGTATCCAAGTCATTCTCTACGTGAACTGGTTCCTCATTCCCAATTAATTCTAATTGCACTTTACTTTTATTAAAACTACCCGCTTTCTCCGAAAAAACCTCCTGGAATTTTCGAATTTTTTTATTCACTTTACTTCTACCACTCTCAAATACACTATGAGAAAAAATTTCACTACCCTCCTGGGATGAAATTGATTGTAAATCACTTCTATCATCATCAAAACCACTATGAGAAAAAATTTCACTACCCTCCTGGGCTGAAATTGATTGTTCATTTATTTCCCCATTATTTTTTTCTATTGGAACGATTGGTGACGCAAACTTACTATAGTTTACCGGAACTGAAATACCTTCCGATTGTAAACATCCCAATTCCGATTTAACCTTTGCTTTTAAAGCAAACGGTATATTTCTCGGATTGCAGAATTTCGGTTCCGCATTCTCTTTTAATTTCAAATGCACTTTATATTTATTGAATTTACCCAGTTTCTCCGAAAAAACCTCCGGGAATTTCCGAATTAAATTATCAATTACACTAGTATTATTCTCAACCATATTGTGAGAAACATTTTCACTTCCCTCCTGGGATAAAGTAGATTGTAAGCCCGTAAATCCAATATTAAACTTTTTAATGAAATCACGCCCTAGAACCGTAATTGTTCCCTGTTTTACTACGCAAAATTCTAACATTTCCCTATAACCGTTAAAATCAACTGTTAATAAGATACAACCCAATAAATTTAACTTACAGTTAGCGTAACCCATTAAGGTTAAATCCTTTGGTTTTAACATCAAATGTTTGAAATGTTTAACATAATCTTCGTCCGTTAAAATCGAAATTGCCGCCCCTGTGTCCAATAAACCGTTTAGTTCCACATTATTCACTAAAACTTTGCACAATATTGGTTCACAATATACTGCGTTTATCCGCAACATGTTTTTATGTTCCTGCGTATTTACGAACACTGAAGAAATGTTATTATATTTTAAACCGCGACATATCTTCCCAATATGCCCTTTTACTCTGCATTTATAACAAAACACGTCTTTAAATTTACAGTTTACTGAATCGTGATAATTCCCGCAATGTTTACACTTTGTTCGGTCCGCTGACCTCGCTCTGTACGATGTAACATTCTTGTCCGAAGTTCTAAAAAAATGTTTACCTACCGAATTTTGTTTTTGTGACAAATTGTTCGATGTATTTTTAAATTTATTTACTAAATCAACACTTTCCGTTTTAATTTGCTTATTCATTACCTCGAATGAATCCATAGCAATAGCACATTCTATAACCTTTTTTAATGAAAAGTTTTCAGCCTCTACAAATAATTTCTCCTTAATACGCCCCACTCGAAGACCGGTGACAAAAACATCTTTTAAATTATATTCAAGTCTGTCCTCGAATTTGCAAAATCTAACGAGATTTCTTAACCGTGCTATATAATCATTAACCGATTCTGAACTTTTTTGTTTCGTAGCAAAAAAAATTTCGCGCTCTTTGAAAACATTTCGTTTGATACCTACATGATTCTCTAGTAATAACAATAAATTTTCGACCGTAATATCTGTAATTTTTTTAGGAAAACACAAATCAATCAATAAATCTATTGTCTCTGTATGTAAATGAGATATTAAAACCGCTCTCTTTTTTTCTACCGAATTTAACTTGTCATCATTGACGAGGATGAACTGTTCGTATTGCAACACGAACGTCTCCAGTTTGTCCCTCAAATGACAAAACCTGGGCAGTTCTCCCCCTTCCATCTTCACACAGATACAATCAATAAAAGCAGAAAATTTTACAAACAGCACTCAACTCACGACTCTGTTGACTTGATGCTGCTGCTCCGATCTCGCCCTTCCGCGGACCGTCTCCTGGCTCCTGAACCCTGGTCGTCCTTCAAATGCCCGGCACGCCTTCCGTGAGGTCTGCACCTGGTCTCTGGTCTTCTCCTGAAGACCCGGACTTCTCCATCCACGCCTTACGTGTATGCTCCTGATTCTCGGCACTGAATAACCAAACCAGCGCCTTGCTGTTCCTCGGATGCCAATATCTGCTGCTCTTGCCTGTTGCCCCTGTAGCCTCAATCTCGGATTCCTCTTTCGACTGCCAAATGTGACAATTTGGCTGCCCGTGGTTCTTTTCAAACCGCGCCAAATGTGATATGATTTGACTGCTTCTCGTTCCTTTTCAGCTACGCCAAATGTGATTTTGGCTGCTTCTCGTTCCTTTATCGGCTGCGCCAAATGTGATTTTGGCTGCTTCTCGTTCCTTTATCGGCTGCGCCAAATGTGATGACCGTGGCCGGTATCAACATTACTTTCTGGACTCCTTTGTATGGATCCAGATTCCTCTATATTATGCTCTCAGTTCAGGGAGATTGAACAATAAATACTCGTAGGTAGACTTAGCGAGTTTATTCCGAGATATGGTACAGGTAGTGCTTCTTACGAAGCGATAATCCAAAGAGGACGGTAGACAACAATCACACCCTTTTATACGTGCCTCATGCTGTCTCACTCATACACGCATGTCTCTTCATACCGCAAGACATACGTTCACCACAATAAGTTCGCATAGAACAAACAGTAAATCTAGTGAACGAATTAAAAAATTCGCCTGAAATCAAAGTGATGCCATATAAAAAAAAATCAGTGTGGAATTTTATAAAATTAATAGGAACATTTTCGGCGACGGGACATTTTCATGTAGTGACGTCACGAGCCCAAATAATGGATTTATTTATTTAAAAATAAAAAAAACTGTACATTTCTAAAAATTTTTACTAACATTTTCGTAATCTTAGTAAAAAGATCTATCCACACGATTTTTTCGAAGTCGTTATGAAGTCCATGCAAGTGGCCTATTGTTTGCTAATATTATTTTATTTCTATTTTATCATATTATTTTTTGGAATCAAACAGTAATTCAAAAGATAAGTAGATAAAAAATAACATTGTAGAGTTGAATCGCGAGTCTAAATTTAAACGAAATTGATAAAGTACCTATCTTTGAGCATTTGCGGAGTAATATAATATCGGTGGGCACAAATACAACCCTTCAAAATTCGGGCGTATTTTATCAGAAGGTAAAAATGAAATCTAAATAAATGGATTATTTGTGAACGTATCCGAAAACTAACAACCGTTTTCGAAAGGAGTTGAAATATGCTTAGAAATGACCAGGTATTTTTTTATTAAATACATTTTTTTTAATGCAAACTTTAAAAGTTTTAAAAATGGCTCACCTTACATTTTTTCTAACCAAAATTACTAATAACGAAAAAGAATATACACATATTTTATTAGACAAACGAATTACAAACATTATTGTCCCCTCACTTTTTTGTCGTCGCATGTAAAAATCTTAATATGTGAAACAATGTCGGATTAGTTACACTACTTATAACTCAAGAACAGCCGGATTGATTTTTTTGGATAAGTCTCCGCCCCGAATAGCATAATAACTATTAAAACATCGAAAAAATTCACGGAAAAAAAATTATGAAGAAAATCCATTTTCTCATACATTTTGTATGGAACGGCTTTTTTAGAATTCAATCACAATTAAATATTATACTTATCACAATATTGCTGCCGCTCTTTCAAAAGATGAGATACACATACACAATGTACGTAGGTCTGTTTCCTCCAAAAGAAAAAAGTCATGATTTTCTTACATCTCGCTCACACACCTCACAAGCATGGAATATAGTTACAAGGATAACATTTGAAGTGTTTTTTTTACATTAGCTCCACACAGGAGGCCCTGAGGAAAATAATTCCCCTCAGAGCCTATGTCATCTTTGGGGATGCTGTGTGGAGGGTATTTTTAGGAAAAAAAGAAGAGGAAGTTCTGGGAAGGAAAAGGGTAATAGAGGTGGGTAGGAATCTGGGGGTCAGTGTGTCCAGGGGTGACGGACATATGCATTCATCCCTCCCACTGCGGTACATGAAGAGAAGTCAAAGGAACTTCGTCAGCCATTCTCTCCCGATCCGGCCTGCCATGCAACTGGTGAGCAGACGCATTCGCCGCCAAGACCCGGACAAACTTCAGAGTGCAGAGGTGTTGGTTGTCCGATAAATTGTTCCCAGGGTGGCGGTAGGGATTAAAACAACGAAGCATTAATTTGTAAATTGAGTGAATTCCAAAAATTCAAAAACCTCAAATGTCAACGCGCTGATTGTTTTGCTTTTTTTCTTAAACGTATAATGCTGCCCCTCTTTCTTACATTTATTAAATGACAACAATCGAAAATGACACAAACGGTGACCGTATGTCTGAACCCCCCAAAAGTAAAAATAAAATCATTATCATAAATCTCTCTCACACGTATAAAGAAAATGAAACGCAATTCCTTTCGCAAAAAAGTAGGTCTTTGGAGGAAAGAGTCACACGTATTTTGTGTGTCTTATCATTATTTAATGTGTAAGAAAGAGCTGCAGTATTATAGCGATAAGGAGCGTATGTTTATTACCTTTTTTGCCGTCAAGGTACCGTTACCGTGAATCGTCATGGTAAATACAAAAGCGTCCATTTTCAACGCCATCTCTGATACACGCCAGAAACAAAACACTGGACAAACTGAACGTGGCATTGAATGCTGGTTCCGGTAATGCCAGAAGATGGCGTTGTGTGCATATCATTTGACAGCTGATTCAGTTGCGCATCGATATTTGCTTCATTACGTAATTTTGAATTATAATTGCTTAATTAAGAAATTTTTCAGTGAAATGAATTTAATTCAGCTAATAAGTTAACACAACATTTATTGATTCTAAGGTCAGCTAATAATTCATTTTCAATTTTCAAATTGCGGTCGGAAACTTTGGTTTCAAAAAGGTGTACATTTTAATTATTTTGTGGTTAAATTTTAGATTTGAATATAAAGCGTGCTGTTTTTTTTCTTTCCAATACCGTTTAGTTCGTACTTCTCACTATGCTAGTAAGGGATAGAATGATTTCTATGAGACCTGTGAGAGCTGGGAAAAGCATTGTCTCCTGCGATTAAATGGGTTAAAAAAAATCAGATGCGAATTTAAAAATGGTTCTTTTCTTTACTTGTTTTTTTTAAGTGATTTAAAGATTGGATATTGATTTCACAAAATAAAAATGCTTTTTTTATTTCGTAGGATTCGAACCCCCGCAAGCTTGATGTTTGTCTCTCTGGCTGCTGAGACTTGTCAGGCACCTTGCCTACTACGCTATGGAGGGCGTGCGCGCCGAGGTGCGAATGTACCGCATTGTATTATAACCGAGTATTTGTGTAAAACTGAGTTGTGACGCATCTCCGTTTTACCCTAATTTCAAGTCACTAAGGGCGCTAAAGAAGTTCCACTTCAGTAAAACATATAAGCAGTGGTGATTACTGATTACCATGATTGATGTTCGGATGGAAGATGGCGCGACGCTCGGAATAATTGATTGGGTGCATTCTTTCAGGACGTGATTACTAGTGTCCGACCGAAACCGGACTTTCTACCGAAACCGAAACCAAATCTTTGGTAGCTGTCTCAGTTTCGGCCGAAACCAAAACCGAAACTTTTTTAGACATGTTAAAAATCTATTGTTTACTAAAATTTGGCTTATTTTTTACACTTGTACAAACAGTTAACATGTGTTAAATGAAATAAATTAAAAAAACAATAATTGAAGTATGTGAAGAAATTTTTTTTTATTTTTGATATTAACAAACATGTTAACTGCTTCTTGGAACAAAAATTTGTCAATAAATTATCAACACTTATATGCATTATAAAGAAAGGATATAATTAATTGAGTATTTTAATTTAAATTGCGTTTAAAATCACAATATTCTTAAGACTAAATTTACCATTTATTGAAATCTTTTGCAGAGTATCGTTGCGGCCGAAGGTTCGGCAGAAAATCTGCCGAAACCGAAACTGATGCCGAAACTAGATTTTTTTGCCAAAACTTGCCGAAGCCGAAACCGAAACCGAACCTTCGGTCGGTCACTAGTTATTACTGACCGTTATTTTGATCGTGCTATTGAGTAAGAGACTAGTCTCAAAACAACTAATGGAATCAGTTAAGAAATGTAACATGACATATTAGAAAAAGATTCCTACCTGAAATGGAATGGCGAAAAGTCCAATGACGATGTCAGCCAGCGCCAAGTTGGCAATGAAGCAGTTGGTGACATTCTGCATGCGGCGGGAAGTGGCAACTATCCACATGACCAAGGCATTCCCAACCACGGCCACCACGGAGATAGTTCCGTAGAAGATAGACAACAGGACCACAAGGAAGAAGGGAACATCGTATAAGGCTTCTGAAATATAAAACAATTGACCAATCAGTTATCCATCGTGATAGCAAGGTATAAATAGGCAAAATAATTGGAGTTATCCGACAATATATTAACCTTTCGATGAGCGTCAAGGTTTGGCCAGACCTTTTCTGTGTAAAATGTTCAATAACTTTTTTCTTGTTAGATTAGAACAAAATGGTTTTATGACTGAAACGGAACGATTAGAACGAAACGGTTTCATGACTTCCTTGAAGTCGGTGCGGCGAACGCAACGGGCGCAGAAACAGCTCAATTTCGTGTATTTCGTAGTGGAATTTATTTTATCAAAGCTTATTTTAATCTGAAATCGGGGAAGTTATTTTTGTCGTGTATAAAATTGAATTGAGTTTAGTTTGGTAGTACCGAGCGGAAGACTGACAAGAGACGGTCGTTCGTAGTGGCTCTGGCATGACAGTTGGTAATTCCATAATGGAAAAACGAACCACCATGCCAAGGGATCGCGCATACCTGCATGTAAATGAGATGGAGCCGTTTTCAATGTTCTGTTAAGTATTTGAAATACACGCACATATCTTATTTACACCAAATATCAATTATATTTATTCATGCTAATGACATTATACATAATATCTGCACAGACCTTATTGCATCAATTACCGTCTCTCGAATTTCGCTCATCAGATGGTTGACATTTTGGGAGCATTACCGAAAATTTTGAAAATCTAACAGACTAAAAATAACGCTATTTTTTCTGAAGGCAGGCGAAAAGGGAGGAACGCTTTATTCGTTTTATCCTAATTCAGTTTTCACAATCTATTCAAATACCACTTTAAAATGTACATATTTTCACGCATGTGATGGGAAGAATTATTTTATCCGACACTTGAGATGATTCAACTGAACTATTGATTCCCTAGAAATAGCCGTGTCTTCGTGCGATGACCCCTAAGATCCTACCCTCGTGTCCGTTCGATTGTGCATCCTATTTATATTCTGGACACTTGGTTACCCGTTCATCCACTCTACGTGTCCGAACCACACTAGAAATTCTATGAACATTTAGTGGACCTTGCGTCCTAAAAATACGTTTCTAATTCTTATTTGATAAATCTAAAATGTCACTATTATTCAATTTGTCCACAGAAAAGTCACTAACTCAATGAAAATTATTTTTTCAAACTTTCTTCAAGCAAGTACTTCATATCTATCACAATGATAAAAATAATGCGGATAAGAAAGTCCAAATAAACTTCTTGTCTGAACCCTTAAAACGGTCACCACCTTGAAGTGGAAACAAAGTATAAACTAATTTAAAGAATAAATAAATTTTAAACAAATAATTGAATTGAAACAAGACTTCCCAAAGCCCAGTTAATTATTTTATCACTAGAAAAACTGTATATTTTCAAATATAATCTACAGCACCATTTTCACTCCAAGGGCGCTAATAAAATGATACAGCAGTTTCTACAGCCGAAGAATAAATACAGAAAGGTTTAAAAATTATGTTAACGTATTTGTTTCAATAGTTTTATAATGAAAATAATGAATCTTAGATGATTATTAGACATTGAAATTTCACTATAAATATATTTCAAAATCAAAATCAAAATCAAAAAATATTTATTGTAAAATAAAAATTACAAAAGGTGTAGCTTATGGGTAGACCCCATTTCTTCCAGCTAACCACATTTATTTAATTACAATGTTTATATAATATTATTTGTTTTATTATAATTACAATGTTTATGCAGATAAAATAACAATATACCAATGAAAAAAAAAATACAAATATATATACCAATAAAAATAGGGGTTTCATTTACGTGAGGTATTCACTCAACGTGTAGTGACATTTATTAACAAGGAAAGTGTTTAGTGACGATTTGAATTTGTGTGCATCTTGTATTTGTTTAATGTTATGTGGAAGGTTGTTATATACTTTAATGGCCATGTCGTATGGTCCTTTTTGGAATATTGTTTAGTTTGCTTTTGGCATTAATAGATTTTCTGTGAGCCTTGTAGCGTATTTATGTGTTGAGTTTTTTAGTGGGAACTTGTCCGTAGATGATCGCACTAACATGCATAACTCCATTATATATATGTCTGTGACTGTCAGAATTTTCAGATTTTTAAACATAGGTCTACATGAATCTAAACGACCAGAGTTTGTAATTTTTCTTATGCATCTCTTTTGTATGATGAAGACATCTTTGGCGTTTACCGAGTTTCCCCAAAAAATAATACCGTATTTTATTATTGAATATACATAACCATAGTATGCGGCTATTACTGATTCGGTGTTCAATATTTTTCTAGTTTATCCTACCGGAAAATAACTTATTATGTTTATTCTACCAGAAAATAGAATATTTGATCAGCATAAAACTAGGTAACTTGTTTTAAAACGACTCCTTTTAAAGAATCCACTTAAGAAGCTTAATCGTGGTTCCGCACGGGTCATTTAGATTAACGTAAAAAAATCTAGTCGGGGACTTTTCGAAAATCCCTTAAAACTACCATTTTAACCAGATAAGCAAACATTTAAATTCTAAGCACTTTGGGGGTAAAATACTAACCGACCAATCTTATAATTCCTACCTCACTATTCAATATCTATTTCATAAAACCTATGAAAAATATCAGTGAGAATAGAATTTCTATACCACAGAACGCCCAATAGAAATAGCCTAATCTTAATTCGACTTCAACTTTTATTCTATTCTATTTAGAATCGACCATAGAATACAACACTAATTTTAACGGTTCGTTCTATGAAATAGATGATAGAATAGATCAGATGAGAACCCAACTTAAGTTACGAAAGAGTTTCTGAATTAATTTTTCAATATTTTTGATATGGTTTTTACGGCCAAAAGTATTATCGTTATTTATTTTTGAGGTATTATGCCGTGTTCCGCTACCTCATTCTTTAGCCAACGTTTCGGTCAGCATTACGGTATCCATCATCAGGATAGATGTGTCACATTTTCCCTGATTATGGACACTGTAATGTTGTACGAAAAGATTGCTAAAAACGGAAGTAGTGCAACACGACATGACGCTTCAAGTAATTTCAAATTTAACATTATACACACTTAAAAAAAATGAATACCTACTACAATATTAGTGATATATCGGAAGCAAAAATCTTGAATGCCTTCCATTAAGTTTGTCATTCTGAGTTCTTGTTTTTAGTGGCGATCCGTGAGTTTTCAGTGAGCTAAATAAAAAATACGACATTACTGATGTTGTAGCTGAAAATTAATTTAATTTTTTTTCAAAATTTCAACTTTTTGCATGAAGCTATACTTACTGAAATATGGATGCGGCGCATCCCTTGACTGGAATCCTGAAGATCTTCGATAGAAGATAGATTTTTAGATCGAAGATAGAAAAAGTTGAATTAAAAAAAAAAAAAACATTTTAAGCTACAACAACGTCAATAGAGTCATATTTTTCAATCTTAGCGCTTTAGCTCACTGAAAAATCACGCATCGCCACTGGACTGACTAGGTACCTATGTACTTAAGTACTGATTTCAAAGGACATGAAAAATTCAAGATTTGTGTTTAATAAGATTATCATCCACTTACAGATTATGGTTCAATTTAGCCTAATTCAAAGGGTTGTGGTTTAGTTTCTAATGTTTTATATGTCTGCGGTATGATTGTTAAATAATAGATGATTAATTCATTAGACATTTATTCAGTTGATGCAGGTTCAAGATGATTCGCGTTGTTCTTCAAATGATACGACAGACCGGCCAACCTTGTAAGCAAGTGGCAGCCGGCATTGTCACAACTACCAACATGATAGGTACATATCAACTTTAAAAATAAAATCTGAAATAAAAACTTAATCAAGTAAACTCAATTGATGTCAAAATGACAGGAGTGAGGCATGTTACAAAAAAAATAGCCCCTGGGCTCCAGGGCCGTATTTACACTTTTCATTAGTATAGGCCGCTTCATTTGCGCCGCCCCTTCCTCCTTCTTAGAAGTTGCCACCAATCATAATCACTAACTTGTAGGCTGCCTGCAGGTGACACAATTTTAAAAATAAATATTTAAATATGGGTTAAGTAGGTATTCAAAACTGAAATAAACGAAATTTTTTACGGGATTTTTCATTTGACAAAAGCATCTATAATAGGTTCATAGTTTATAATATTCATTAGGTCTGCTTATATGCACAGAAAAGCCAAAGGGTAAAGTTTTTCTAGCGATGATGAAGACCTTTGGTAATTCTTAATTCGCCTTAAACAGGAAAAACTCCTTCCCACAGAACAATTGGTGGCTGGAGTGCAAAGTGCGACGCGGAGAACTATATCCAAGTTTGTGACCTTGAAAGTGTACACATTCCTGAACTAAATCGTCTTCTAAATCATTTTATATTATCGCACAAGAGTCGGAGCTTTTCCTGGGACTCTTTGTATTGAAAGTTCACCCATTTGTTTTTAAATGATTTTTTTTTCAAGTTCATATACTCACTTTATTTAGTCTTACCAAAATAGCATCCCAAAATACGATTAGTAACCAAATAAAGGTAGCCCACTGCCCAAGCATTTTTTTGTGAAATATTCGCACCATAATCGCACGACGCAATCCGCGGTCCCGTAGGGGATTTAAAGATTCCTTTAAGGGGGGAAATAGGTGTAGAGGTTAAAAAAAATTTTTTTTTCTAAAATCTATGGTAGAACTATTCAAAAATATATCCTGAAATTTTCAAACCAAAATTCTACGCCATTTAAAAGTTATTTGTGTTTGAGTGAGTGTCCCTCGGTCGAACTACCACTATTTTACTGACACTCTTATTTTCAAACGCATTTTTCTCGAAACTACTTTTTTCGAATTTGTGAAACCTCTTTCTCCTACAGTTTTTGTTCAATCGTTATCAAACTTAGCATATAGTTTATTTATATTTATAAATCCTATACAATATCTTTATGTTTACTGTTTTGTTATGGCACAAAACGAATGGTAAAAATCATAGGTAATAAATTTTAACATCTCTCAAAAAATAAAAAATTTCGATTTTTCGGTAAGGAGTGAGGTTCAGATAGAAGAAACACTTATAAAAAAAGTAAATATTTTTGAAAAATTGATTACGGATGAAAATTGTGACCTCCAGGAGTTGCACAAATTGTCCAGTCGGATGGCGACTTACAATGCGCTATAGCTGACATCTCCGTTATTTTTTGAAGAAAATATTTTAAAATTTTAGAATATACTCCTGAATGTATGTGTAAAATGACGTCAAGGTATAAACAAAAAACATATATTCCTTATGCGTTAAAAAAATTCATGAAAATCGCTAAAAATACGCCGTCCTACACCTATTTCCCCCCTTAAACGCTCGTGCGCCGCGTGCAATGAAGGTAGGCCTAGTGGCGTAGCGAGGGGGGGAGCGGCGGGGGCGGACCGCCCGGGTGCCACCCGAAGGGGGGTGCCACTCAACCAAGATATTGCATACACGTCACCAAGATATTGCATACACATGAACACGATCCGTTATTTATATTTTCGTAACTCTATGGCTCCCCGTGGAGTGCCCCATGCTAGCTACGCCACTGGGTAGCCCACTGCCAAAGCACTTTTTATGAAATATTCGCACTACCGGTCCCTTATTGTAACGTTGGGAATCGAACGATACAAATCCGCGGTCCCGCGGACCACTGGGCGTCTAAAGGTTTATAGATAGAAAACTCTTATCTATCCGCAGTGATTTTTTTTAATCATCGTACACAAACTTAACGGCTCACCAAAACGAGCGAGTGCCGCCCCCTGAACTCTGCCGCCCCTAGGCCTCGGCCTATAAGGCCTATTGACAAATCCAGGACTGCTGGGCTCGCGAAGATAGCGCTGACTCCCTCGCTGAAAGCTCATTTTTCTTTTGACTGAACAAGACTAAAGTATTTATCTTAATTTTTTCGGTAGACTTCGTAAAATCGATTTACGATTTGAATAGCGACTATATATTATGAAGGTTGATTTGTATTTACCTATGTCGTCGTAGGGCCTTGGCATGTGAGTCTTGTTAGAAGTAAATCGGAAGAAGTTTTCGTCAGTCCAGTTTCCTAGAGGACCAATCTCTTCTAACGTTCTGTTGTCGAATTCCATTCTGAAAAATAAAAATTAAAGTCAACAATTCATATTTATATCAGTGGCGATGTTACTAGTACAAGCGAGGTAGAATGCTTGCAGTGATTTTATAAGGGAATGAATGCGGGTTCCAGACTCTGTCATTTATTTATTTATTTATTTATTTATTTATTGACGCCCTATTGGGCTTTTACATATAAAAATACAAATTTCATTTATAACAGCAGTATAACACAAAATAAAAAAGATTAAAAAATATACAAATAAAGCATAAACTCAATGTAAAATAATAGGAATAATACATCTAATGCTAATTCCACATGGATGACTTTAGGGAACTCGTATGTACATATACCTACGAGCAATAAAAACATTAAAAATAATCAAAACACATTAATTTTTACTGAATTACTCGTTGTATGCTTTTGAAATAAGAACAATAAAAAAAAAAAAAACAGTAAACAAAAGAAAATTGAAATAAAATAAAATGATTTCTCATTCATTATTTATATCTAAAAAGTGGTGGACTAATTTGGCTTTAAATGAATCGAAATTTAAATTAAAAATGTCAGCGACATCAGTTAGTTCATTGCCTAACCTGTGTATTCTTTCCATCACAGAATTCGTAGCGAAGTTATTGTTGTAAAATAAAATGTTTCGTCTAGTATATTTTGGAGGTATGTGTAAGGATAACAAGTTTATAGCGTCAGGGCAGTCCAACCTTGAATGAACAATTTTATACAATAAAAGGAGATCAAATATTTTTCGCCTTTCAGATAATTTCGATAAGTTAAGTTTACTGCGTAAATTGACATAATTGATTTCAATAATAGGAACACCAATTTTGAAATTAATAAAACGTAAAAATTTATTTTGAATTTTTTCAATTTGTGAACAATGAGAGTTGAAATGAGGACACCAAATGCTTGAACAGTATTCCACCTGACTTCTAACCAAAGACGTGTATAGTAATTTTATGGTTTTTATGTTATTAAAGTCTTTAGCGATTCTGAGGATAAATCCAAGCATTTGTAATCCCTTACTGGTAATGCTAATAATGTGATTCAAGAAGCGTAATTTGGAGTCAAAGATAACGCCAAGGTCGTTGAATTCAAAGACTCTTTTTAGAGTGGCATTATTAATTGTATACTCGAATAGTAAAGGGGTTTTAGATCTATGAAAACTGATCGTTTGGCATTTGTTGATATTAAGATATAATTTGTTTGCGATGCACCATTCATTTAGCAGGCAGTTCCCCAAGTTGTGCCAAAGCTACCTATGTGCTCTTTATTGACCCCTCAGGCCACGACCGTATTTTGTCAGAAGGTCAAAATATTTCCATTTTGCAATAAAATCCAAAATTTTAAATATTTCTGAGTGTGTCCGAAAACTAAAAACTCTTTTGGAAAATGTGATATGATAAATGAGTGTTTATAGTTCGAAGTAAACACAAATATTTTTTTTAAGTTTTAAAAGTTGCATTAAAAAAAAACAAACATCTTTTATAAAGTAAATTTTAACTAACTTTTTTGTCGTTTTAATAATAATATTCGGATGATTTGAATAGCGCCACTTTTGTGAAAAATCAGCTCAATGGCGCTGAAAAAAATGTAACTTATATAAAAATAATTAATAAAAAATCACAAAACATATATATTTTTTTCATTTATAAGTTTTTTTCAAATTATGTTCTGAAATTTTGGATTCATAAAGATGTACATTTAAATTATTTTGCGGTTAATTTTTAGATTTGAATATAACGTTTGTGGTTTTTTCTCTTTCTAACATCGTTTAGATCATATTTCTAACAATGATGGTAAGGGAGACAACGATTTCTATGAGACCTATATGATTTGTTCCATGTGTGAATGTTGTATGTATGTATTAAATAAGTAAACCACTGTGTAACTTTTTTAAATACTAAAAGGTAGCAATCTGAACTCAATTTGCTAAAAATTACCGGTTTATGGTTGAAAATTTTTATAGTTTTATTGACGGTAATGGGTTCCCGATACCTGATAAAATGACAAAAGTGAGAGTTAATAAAGTTCTTCAACCAAACCAGGTAAAGCTAAAACTAGATAAGAAAAAATAATTTTTGGCAACTCGCAGATAAGTCACAGAGCTCTTATTTGTTTGATTTCCTACCAATTTCTCCGGCCTCGAAATTTGCATAAATCAAACAAAACCATTCGCAATGGCGCCTCATACCAGTTATAAAGCTCGAATCTATAAATTTTTGTATTAATCTAAATGTGTTTGTGAAGATTTGTACCTCATTCAACATTCAAAACAACAGTTATTTTTATGTTATCCAACAAGTATATCAGTTTACATCAATCAGTTGAGGTCACCCACCACTTTCCCGAACCGTTTAAAGGACCTGAATTATATTACATAGGGTAGGTACCTACCCGGCTTCGCTCGGGGAGTTGATATGAGATTGAACTGACGTTCGAACTGCGATGTCGTGGAATGTTCCTGAACATTCCACAACATTCGAGGGTGTTCTGGAACTCATGTGTTTGGAACTTTATGAATTTTCCGTGATGTTCCCGAACTTTCCAGACTATTCGCGAACATTCCGCAATATGTTCCGGGATGTTCTGGAATGTTGTGGAATACTCTCGAATGTTCTGGACTGTTCTAGAATTTTCTAGAGGGATAAACTTTCAGATCTTATATTTTCAAAAGCACTCCCTTCAGATAAAAACGGGAACCTTCTTCATAATCTTCATGGATAAAGGGCTACCACACCATATAACTCCCTTGATCGTACAGGGACTCGTTTTTGAGTTTAAGCGGGACGCACACTTTCATACACTTTTATCATACATCTGGGTGGTGTCCGGCATGCGTTGAAATGCCATTCAAAGAAATCCCGTGCGTCCCCATTCCCGTCCACCTTCTCCACCTACCCCCTCCCTCGTCTCTTCCCTCTCCGCGAACCCTACCTTCCCCCTGCCATTCCTCCCTGCCGCTAAAATGTATGAAATACACACATTTTCATTAAATTTCATAACGCCAGAGCTTACCATTATATACAGCCTATGTTACTCGCTGATAATGTAGCTTTCTAGTGGTAAAATATTTTTAAAATCGGTTTAGTGGTTTAGGCGTGAAAGCGTAACAAATAAACACACGCACTTTCGCATTAATAATATGGATACTGAATATCTTATCTTATTATTAATTACTTAATATATAAAACAAAGTCGAGTTAGTTACACCATTCATAACTCGAGAACGGCTGGACCGATTTTTATGATCTTTGATTTGTTGGATTTGTCTCCGCACCGAATAGCAGAATAGCTATTAAAACATTGGAATAATTTTACGAAAAAAAAGAATGAAGAAATTTCTTTTCCTCATACATTTTGTATCGAACGAATTCTCATATTTTGAAAGAGCTACAAATAAAAATAAAAATACGTATAATTAAATGAAACGCAATTCCCGGAAGTAAGTGCAAAAGTAATAAAACCACAAAAAATATAAATCCGTACACAACGCCATCTCTGATACTAACAAAAAAGCATGGATAGTTACGCATCGATAATTGCTTCATTGTGTAATTTTTTACTTTATAAAAAAATTAATTCAGCTAATAAGTTAACACAACAGTTATTGATTTTGAGGCGGCAGGAAGTTCCCGGGTCAGCTAGTTAATTATAAAAGGATTAATTTACATTAATCAGTAGCAATTTGAGAAAATCATTTTACAAATACCCAACTTTCTTTTAGGAAAACCAAAATATTGTGGCAGATAATGGAGCGTTATAAATCGATCTGATGAAATCTAGAGCTGATATTGGAAGACGCCCACATTGTTTACAATGGAAAACTAAGATTTCCCTCTACATTTAGGAATTTATGATATTAATTGTAAGATATTAATATTACGTAACCAATCGGTGCTGGGCAAACCACATAAATAGATTATTAGACATGCTCACCAACTACAAATACCAAAAACAAACACATCCTTTGGTCAAAAACACTACAGATACCAGGCTATAAAACTATACAAATCTCTTCCTACACAATATAAAACAATAACTATACAATTCTCTTCCTGCACAATATAAAACAACTAATATTATTGAATACAAAAAAAACGTAAGAAACTGGCTACAATCTTTTTAACTTTTAATGTATAATTTTTGTCGAATTGAAGTCGATTTTATATTTTGATTTTTATTGTTTCTCTTTTTGTATTAGCAATTAACACTCTTTGTTTTACTATTCACAATTTATAATTCATAATTTACAACTGATAAATGTCCTCTACAACGCAGGAGAACTCCTAGTGTGGAGGACAATATATTATACCTTTGTAAATGTACTAAGAATAAATAAATAAATAAATTTATTTATTTATCATAAGTACAGAATTTATTTTACAGTAGGTAACAGTGAAAACTTTGACTGACCAACAAGTAAATATTAACGTTATCAAATAATAACGATCATGGTTTATATTACATAATAGTATTTAAGAAAAAAGAAACACGTACATTACAGGCATCGAATAGCAACCCTAACGACGCGGAAATAAAACCAGGCATGCGCAAATTAATTTTATTTGGATAATTTGTCGGTTTCACAATTAATTAATTAAAAATAATAAACAAATAGTATATTTGCGGCATGTTCCAGAGTGGAAGATACTCTTAGTAGCATCCTGGTGTAAACCAACCATATCTGAATAGCCAGGCACTTCCCCACCACGCTCTTCCCAATCTCCTTCCCTTCCCTCTACCTTCAGCCTCGCAACATACCCCAATTGGGGATGCCGTAGTCTCACTGGCTCAAGACAGGAACATTTTGGAATCTTTTGCGGTATTCACAAACAAACATATTACACATATAACTTTATAAGTAAAATAAACATATATCAATTAAACTGTACACCATAACAAATGCGCTGTACTGTGAAGTGGAAGCTGCAGCCGCGTGGAATGATTTCAAGCATGATCCGGTAACGCTGGCGTAAAGCCTAGTTCTCCCACGCCAAATCTCCACTTTGCTGCACTCTATGCGACGCTTTGTCTCGGCGTGGCAGCCGTTCGAGATGGTACTTCCGCTCGCCGCCAGGTGTGAATTACGCAAATTACATTAAAACGTTCGTCGCGACCGACCGCAGCACCTTGAACCGCAGCAACTCTTATTTTACGGACAGCCCTCGTTATTTCACGAATATAATATTTTTTAAATATAGCAGAAATAAACGCGTTTGTAACAAATTTAATAATTACGTACTAAACTCCAGATTAGTTTCTCGAATATTGTGACGATGTATTTGTAAAAACGGGTACCTAATTAGTGCATAATAATAAAGTACTACACAAGCTCATATATACGTTACAATAATCAATATATATTATAAAAGAAAGTCCAAAAAAACGTGCGGAACGCAAAAACTCAGAAACGTGTGCCGGTACGATCAAGAGAGTTATATGGTTTGGTAGATCTCTATCCCCCCTAGGGAATAAGGGTATTCATTTTTACCTAAAGGGCTTGCTTTTAAAGATATAAGGGCTGAAAGTTCTAAGAAGACTCTAGAAACTTCAAGAAGAGTCTGGAAGATTCCGGAAACTTCTAGAAAATTCGATAAGACTCTGGAATGTTCTGGAAGAAATGGTGGAGTATGTCAGCGAGACTAGAAGGTTCCGAAAAAATTCAAGAAGGTTCGATAAAGCTGTAGAAAGTTCTGAAAGGAGTGGAGGAGTGTGTCGGTGTGTCTATAAGATTCCGGAAAATTCTATAAGGTTCCATAAAGCTGTAGGAAGCCCTAGAAGGTTCGATAGGGCTGTACAAAGTTCTGGAAGGAGTGGTGGAGTATGTCGGTAAGTCTAGATGGTAAATCCGGAAAGTTCTAGAAGGTTCGATAAAGCTGTAGAAAGTTCTGAAAGGTGTGGCGGAGTATGTCGGTGAGTCTAGAAGGTTCTGATGGTTCACGAATGCTTTAGAAAATTGTGGGTGGAGAAAGTTCTAGAAGCTTTCAGAAATAATAGGCGGTGAGTCTAGAAGATACCGGAAGTTCTAGAACTAGAAGGTTCGATAAAGTTGTACAAAGTTCTGAAAGGAGTGGCGGAATATGTCGGTGGGCCTAAAAGGTTCTGGAAAGTTCTAAAAGTTTCCATAAAGCTGTAGGAAGTTCTAGACGGTTCGTTATGAATGTACAAAGTTCTGGGAGGAGTGGCGGAGTATGTCGGTGAGTCTAGAAGGTTCGATAAAACTGTAGAAGTTCTAGAAGGTTCCATAAGGCTGTAGAAAGTTCTGAAAGGAGTGGAGGAGTGTGTCGGTGTGTCTAGAAGGTCTCGGAAAATTCTAAAAGTTTCCATAAAGCTGTAGGAAGTTCTAGACGGTTCGATATGAATGTACAAAGTTCTGGAAGGAGTGGCGGAGTATGTCGGTGAGTCTAGAAGGTTCGATAAAACTGTAGAAGTTCTAGAAGGTTCCGTAAAGCTGTAGAAAGTTCTGATAAGAGTGGAGGAGTGTGTCGGTGTGTGTAGAAGGTTCTGGAAAATTCTAGAAGATTCCACAAAGCTGTATGAAGTTCTAGAAGTTTCAATAAAGCTGTAAAAGGTTCTGGAAGGAGTGGCGGAATAAGTCGGTGAGTCTAGAAGGTTCCGTAAAGTTCTAGAAGGTTCAATAAAACTGTAGAAAGTTCTAGAAGGTTCCGTAAAGTTGTAGAAAGTTCTGATAGGAGTGAAAGATTGTGTCGGTGTGTCTAGAATGTCCCGAAAAATTCTAGAAGGTTCCATAAAGCTGTAAGAAGTTCAAGAGCTAGACGGTTCGATATAAATGTACAAAGTTCTGGAAAGAGTGACGGAGTATGTCGGTGAGTCTAGAACGTTCGATAAAGCTGTAGAAAGTTCTGGAAGGTGTGGCGGAGTATGTCGGTAAATCTAGAAGGTTCCGAAAAGTTCTAGAAGGTTCGATAAAAATGTACAAAGTTCTGAAAGGAATGGTGGAATACGTCAGTGGGTTTAGAAGTTTCCGGAAAGTTCTAGAAGGATCGATAAAACTGCTGAAAGTTCTGGAAGATTCCGTAAAGCTGTAGAAAGTTCTAATAGGAGTGAAACAGTGTGTCGGTGTGTCTAGAAGGTCCTGAAAAATTCTAGAAGGTTCCATAAAGCTGTAAGAAGTTCTAGACGGTTCGATGTGAATGTACAAAGTTCTGGAAGGAGTAGCGGAGTATGTCGGTGAGTCTAGAAGGTTTGATAAAGCTGTAAAAAGTTCTGGAAGGTGTGGCGGAGTATGTCGGCAAATCTAAAAGGTTCCAAAAAGTACTAGAAGGTTCGATAAAAATGTACAAAGTTCTGAAAGGAATGGTGGAATATGTTGGTTGGTTTGGAAGTTTCCGGAATGTTCTAGAAGGTTCTATAAAACTGTAGAAGTTCTGGAAGGTTCCGTTAAGCTGTAGAAAGTTCTGATAAGAGTAGAGGAGTGTGTCGGTGTGTCTAGAAGGGCCCGAAAAATTCTAGAAGGTTCTATAAAGCTGTAGAAAGTTCTGGAAGGTGTGGCGGAGTATGTCGGTAAGTCTAGAAGGTTCCGGAAAGTTCTAGAAGGTTTGATAAAGCTATAGAAAGATCTAGATAGTTCCATAAGGCTGTAGACAGTTCTGGAAGGTGTAGCGGAGTAAGTCGGTGAGTCTAGAAGGTTCCGGAAAGTTCTAGAAGGTTCCATAAAGTTATACATTTGAAAGGAATGGTGGAATATGTCGGTGGGTTTAGAAGTATCCGGAAAGTTCTAGAAGGTTCGACAAAACTATAGAAAGTTCTAGATAGTTCCGTAAAGCTATAGAAAGTTCTGATAGGAGTGGAGGAATGTGTTAGTGTGTCTAGAAGGTTCCATAAAGCTGTTGGAAGTCCTAGAAGGTTCGATAGGGCTGTACAAAGTTCTGAAAGGAGATGACGGAGTATGTCGGTGAATATAGAAGGTTCCAAAAAAAATCTAAAAGGATCGATAAAGCTATAGAAAATTTTGGAAGGAGTGGAGGAGTGTGTCGGTGTATATGGAAGATCCCGAAAAATTCTAGAAGATTCCATAAAGTTGTAGGAAGTTCTGGAAGGTGTAGCGGAGTATGTCGGTGAGTCTGTGAGAAGGTTCTGGAAAGTTTAAGAAGGTTTGATTAAGTTGTAGAAAGTTCTAGAAGGTTTCATAAGGCTGGACAAAGTTCTGGAAGGAGTAGCGGAGTATGTCGGTGAATATGGAATGTTCCGAAAAGATCTAAAAGGATCGATAAAGCTATAGAAAATTTTGGAAGGAGTGGTGGAGTATGTCGGTGTGTCTAGAAGGATCCGAAAAGTTCTACTAGGTTCGATAAAGCTGTAGAAAGTTCTAGAAGGAGTGGCGGAGTATGTCGGTGAGTCCAAAAGGTTCCGAAAAGTTCTAGAAGGCTCGATAAAGCTCTAGAAAGTTCTGAAAGGAGCGATGGAGTGTGTTGGTGAGTCTAGAAGGTTCTAGATAGTTCTGGAAGCCTCCCTAATGCTCTAGGATGTTATGGAAGGAGAAAGTTCTAGAAACTTTCAGAAATGAGTGGCGGAGAGTTTCGTCGAGTCTAGAAGGTTATGGAAAGTTCTAGAAGTTTGGATAATCATTATCTTCAATATATATAAAAAAAAGTGTTCAATGTGCATGCCGCCAAAACTCAAAGACGAGTCCCGGTATGATAACGGGAGTAATATTGTGTGATAGCCCTTTATCCCACATCCATGAAGAAAGTTATCGGGTTTACCTGAAGGGCGTGCATTTAAAGATATAAGGGCTGGAAGTCTCGCCCCCTTGAAATTTCTAAAAGTTCAAAACATTCCAGAGTATTCTTGAGCATTCCAACACACTCCGGAACAATCTGGAATATATTTAGGAATATACCGGAATATCCCAGATTTCTTCCTCTTTCGTATGGTGGGGACATCTAGGTCTGCGAGCCAGTATAGGGCCTCAGGCGTTGCCCTGTGGACTTCATCAATCCCGCCGGGGAATGAATGGAGCGGGCATTCGTTGACCACATGTTCGGTGGTCTGCACCACACCGCAAATATCCCAGATCATTGTGGAACATTCCAGAACACTCCTGAATGCTGTGGAATGATCTGGAACATTATTCTGGAACATTTGAAGTTTTTTATGGGGCTACCCATATGGGGTATATAAAGCAAGATCCGTCGTGGATTCGAACGTCAATTCAATCTCACATCAACTCCCTGAGCGAAGACGGACACCCAGTCAGAGTATTTGATAGCATTCCACAACGTTCCAGAACATCCCGGAACATTCTGGAAAATTGTGGAAAGTTCGGGAATAGGGAAACGGGAACATCAATGTGAAACATTTCAGAACACTCTCGAATGTTGTCCTGAGCGAAGCCGGGTAACCCAGCTAGTCTCTAATAATTTTATTCCGAGGGCGTTTGTTAATTACTTATTTATTAATTAATAACTAATGTATTATATTTATTACTGGTGGATATTGTGAATGTGAGATAATAAATTGATTATTTATCTATAAGTCATAAAATTTCACATTTGCATTTCATTCGCAAATGAAGAAGCCATTAAAAATTAATTTCCATAGGCAAACCCGACACGTTCAATATTAATTGTGATCAGACAGCTAAACTTTTTCCTGGTAATCTTCAAAATGATTTTCCGTTATTTCTGAATCGAAGCAAAACTGGTGGCAATCGTTTGTGAATAAGTATCGAAGCAAATTAGTTGACCCCAGTTTATTTGTAAGCCAGCAGCTGCGGATAATACGACAAAGGGTTTGTATTAATTCGCGCGGTATCGATGTTTACCGACTTCGGTTTGTTAAAACCCTTCAAGTCACAAAATGAAAACTTTACAGGGAACGATAAAAAATAGTATTAACAAATTCGTAAAACTAATTAAAAATCCTGAAATTAAAAAGGTGGTATTTTTAGTTATTTTGATTTCAATTTTTGTTTTAAATTAAAAAATATTTATGATCATGAAAGATTTAATGGTTGTGTACTTTCATCTATGTTTTTATTAAAATAACCTAAAAAAATATACTCGTAAATTTAGATTTTTGTATTAAACATTAGGCATGTTAATCAGAAAAAATTATTTTACCATGTACTTTATTTTATATTAACTCCACATAGGAGGTTCAGAGGAAAATAATTCCCTTCAGGGCCTTGGTCATCTTTGGAGATGCTCTGTGGAGGGTCTTTGGAGGAAAGAAAGGAGATGAATTTCTGGGAAGGAAACACGAACATCCTACTTTGTTTTAACGCATCCAAAACGATATAATTGAGCTTCTGCAGGAATCAAATTTGCTGTTAGAGGCCCAACGCGATTTCTTAAAAACGCATTTTCAATAAACAGCCTTTGCCACTTGAGGTTTAATATCAATTACGGCATAACCTTTCGAGAACGTTCTTATTATTTATTAATTCTGCAATGTTCCTTGCTTCAAGACAGTTTCATAAGAGATACATCCAACAAGAAAATCTAAACCTAAAAGGCCTCCCTTTTTTGTTTTTACGTTATCTCCACACAGTAATCATAACCCTGGGAAAAATGATTTCCCTCAAGGCCTATGTCATCTTAGGGAATACTGTATGGAGGGTATTTTTAAGGAAGGGAAGGATAGGAAGTTCTAGTAGTTAAAGTTGGGAAGGAAAAAGTTACGAGGGGTGGGCAGGAATCTGGGGTCTTCAAACAGACAAACGTATCAATCCATCCCCCCCACTGCGGTAGAAGGTGATGTTACGAGTGAGTCCTTTTGGAGAGATCATATGGTCTGCCTCGATCAATCTCTCCCGATCCGGCGGGTGGGCAGATGCATTCACCGCCATGACCCGGAGAAACCTCGGGCACTCCTGCTGAGTAACCAACGTAGCGAACCACTTGGCAGGGGTGTTGGTTATCCAATAAATGGTTCCCGGGGTGACGATACCCATACCCCCTCCCAAATTGGGAATAAGTAATGAATCTGTGAGAATTTGAAGGAAATAAGAATATGAAAACCGTAGTATGTTTTTCCAAATTTAGATGTAAAATATTACAATTCTATTTATGATTATAATTTCTTTCACCACTTTTATTACCTTTTCAAAGAGTTGTTGAAATGTCACTTTGTTCAACCGAAAGATTGGTACCCGGATAACTCAACAATGTACAACTTCATCACTCTTTTGAAAAGTCATTAAAAGTGACGAAAAAAATTTTTTTTTTGTTAAATAGGTTACTTTAGGTTAGGTTTAGGGCTATTTTTTATTATTTTAATGACTTTTCAAAGGGGTGTCGAAATACCACTTTGTTGAGTTGCCATGGAACCGAAAGATGTGAGGGCTGAAACAAATTATGTATGTATTCTTCGAAATAACCTAAAAATAATTCCGCATAATTTTAGTTTTCAGAAGTAAAAATTGCCTGAGGTTACTTGGTTGAAGCCTAAATCAGTAATTTTTTTTCAATATGAACTTCGGCGATTACTCTCATGAAACCACTCAAAAGTAACATTCCCAAAAATGTGGCATGATGCGTTTTACCAAAGCACAGTCGATATGTTATTACAATATTGAAGCACTGGAACAGCAGTGCTGTTACACACAAAGTTGAAATATTGAAGGGCCTTGCGACCAACTAGGTTCTAACTCTTGACTCTTGCTCTATATAGCCTGTAAGCTATATGCTCTATATAGTTTGTAGAAAAGGCGAAAATGCTGAATCGCTCATTTTTATTGGAATATTTTTGAACTTTTCACAATACTTTTTAAGTTACGAGTATCTACTAACGACATAAAAATGAATCTTTTAAACTTTTTCAAGACTAGGCGAGGCACACGCGGCGTGTTTGGAAGTTTGGCACAAAGTTCCTAAGTTGTTATAGTTTTCCTTTTAATACATCATGCTACCCGAATTATAGAAAATATTAAATTAACCGCTTAAGTACGAGTACACTCGGGCGGCTATTAATGTGCGAAAATTCCCACATCCAAGATAACTCAGGCAAACTTTACCTGCAGACAAAACTAACTAACTAACCATCACGCCGTTTCCCCGCAGAAGTAGGCAGAGAGGACGGACCGCCAAACATTCCGGTCTTGGCACACACTCTTTGCCTCGTTCACATTCATACATCGTCTCATACATGCTCTTCTATTATTCTGACTCTTGACATGGCCCGACTCAAGTATCTGATTCACTTGGTCGTGACATGTCTTTCTTGGGCGTCCTCGACTTCTTCTACCATTCACATTTGCGTCATATATTCTCCTTACACTCCTTTCCTCGTTCATTTGCTCTACATGCCCAAACCATCGGAGCGTTCCTTTCTTGATCTTACTCATTACGCTTACATTCTTTGCGAATTTCCACATTTCTCACACGATCACACATGGTTTTACCACACATACGCCTCAGGGATCTCATTTCCACAGCGTTCAGTCTACTTTCATCCTTCCTCTGCCAATTCCATGCTCACTGCCATACATCAGTGTAGGTACTCCATTATGGTCGGCTAGTTTCGCGTCTTTGGACAGTTTTTTGTTGGTGCCAACGGCGTTCAGTCCTCCATTAATAGAGTTACCTTCTTTCACTCTTCTTTCAATATCTCTATCAGCCTTCCCATCTCTCGTAAGACAAGACGAGACAAGACAAGACCACTCTTGAATATACCTACTCGGGTGAAAATGAGTACGATTTACATATGGTATGTCGAAGCGAGACAAAATAGAGCTGCCACATTCAAACAAGGCACACTGCCCCCTATCTCTTAATCTCCGCAAATCAGGTGACATCACGCGATGTTCGTACTAATGTGGTAAAAAGTTTTCTTTTTAATGATTACGGAAGGGGTTAAGTTCTAGAAGTAAAATTAACCCTTCAGGCTAATTTGTTCGGTTTTTGGAACAACTCGTATAGGTCTCATAAAAATCGTTGTTTCTCCCTTACTATCATGGTTAAAAATATAATCTAAACGGTGTTAAAAAGATAAAATACTGCGCTTTACATTCAAATCTAAAACTTAACCGAAAAATAATTAAAATTAATGTTCACTTCATGAAATCAAAGATTTCGACGCAAATTTGAAAAAAAAATTATTAAACTTATTAAATTTTTCATTCATTATTCTTGCAAAATATCATAAAAAATGTGTGTTTTTTATGATTTTTCGTGGTCAGTAATTTTAGTTAAAAAACGTGAGGTTAGCCATTTGAATAACTTTTTTTATATTTGCTTTTAAAATTTTTATATTTTAAATATTACACGTTTATTTAAAACTGGCTTTTTCCCGCGGCTTCACTCGCATTAGAAGATTCCCACTTCGCCTCCTCCACCTTCCCTCTCCCCACTCCACTTCCCCCATCAACCCCCTCCCCTCTCCCCTCAACTCACTCCTCCCACCACTTAACTCCCCATATCAACCCCCCTCCCCACTCCCCCTCCAACCACCCCTCCCTCCACTCCTCCCCCCTCCACCTTCCCTCTCCCCACTCCACTCATCCATCAACCCCCCTCTCCCTCCCCCTCCTTCCCCATCCACCCCTCCCCCAACTCATAACCCTCCCCACTCTACCTCCCCCCACCTTTCTCCACCCCTCTCCCTTTCCCTTCCTTCCCTCCCCCCTCTACACCCTACTCCGCCTCCCCCACCTTCCCTCTCTGCACTCCATTCTCCCCATCAACCCCCTCCCCCTCATCCTCCACCAACCCTTCCCCCCGCCCCTCCCCCCTCCCCTACCCCTCCACATTCCCACTGCCCACACCACTCCCCCCATCAAACCCCTTCCCTCTCACCTCTCGCATTCCCCACATTAATTCCCGATACATTCCATACAAAATTTCGCCTCTATAATATTATTAGGGTTGAAAGCCTATTTTATCACCATTGAAAAACAGTTTTTAGTTTTCAGATGCGTTTAGAAATATTCCATTTATTTTGATTTTATTGCAAAGCCGAAATATTTTTAACTTCCGACATTAGTGTTAAACGATTGAGTGTGCAGTTAATGTGAATTTTGTTGTCATTCTAGCGTGAATTTTATTACAATTATTTGCATGAATGAAATTGCGTGAATAAAAGCATTATTAACGTAAGAAAAGTTATTTTTACAATTTTTCAATTCAACGTTTCAAAAATGTCCCTTGTAATATTAAACCAGCATTCTGTGAAATAATACATGAAATTTTTGAGAAACATTAAACATAAAGACCATTAATTGTTTCACTCCGGTACACATAAATTGAATTTCATTTACGAATATGTGAATGATGAATACTTGGAGCAGGTGGATGATTTTGTGTGTCTGGGTAGTATGTTTACGAGAGATGGGAAGGCTGATAGATTTTGAAAGAAGGGTGAATGCCGGTAACTCCATTAATGGTGGACTCATAGACATCCAAATTCAATAGACCAGAAATAACAGGTGAGGGGAAAAATCAACTATGGCGGTACGAAGAGGGGAAGATGACTGTCATTGGTTGAAAAATTAATCTGACAGTATATAGGCATCTCGCATTATAATATCATCATTTAGTTCTTAAAAGCAAAATCTGCTTTGAATGAATAGACCTTTTTACATGGGAGCGCGAATTGCTTGCCACGATAATAAAATATTTGCGTAGGCCAAATGTACACCCCAAAAAGATTCGCCCGTTTTCACATAGCAATATTTTTTTGCCGTGTTTAGTTAAGACACTTTTACAAATGTTTCATAATTTACTTACCCCTGTAACCAGCGACGAGCACACTAAGGAACCGCCCACATTTATGTGCACACTGATATGTAGGTATGTTGTATAGCACAAGCTACTGTTTTGGCGTGTTATTTTTTCGTTAAATGTATAGATGTTAGCTTCGCGCTGCCCACGGCAAGAATGATGACGTCACACATTTTAGATTCAAGCGATTCTCTATCCCCTCCACATGGGGCGAACTGGCGCCAAGGAGGAGCTCCAGCCGGTTCCATGGCGAGGGGGAAATAATACGTTTTTATCACTTAGGGCAGGTCCAGATATATTCATATGTCCGTGGGTGGACTGAATGGCGTTGGCGCTAATAAAAACTGTCAAAAAAAGCGAAGCTAGCAGTCCACAATGGATTCCTGGTACCTACCCTGATATATGGCAGCTAGGCATGGAACTGGCAGCGGAAGAATGAAAGTAAACTGAATGTTGTTGAAATGAGATCCCTGAGACGTATGTGTGGTAAAAAAATATATGATCGTGTGAGAAATGTGGATATCCGCAAAGAATGTAAGGCTGATGTAAGCATAATGAGTAAGATTAAGAAAGGGACCCTCAGATGGTTTGGACATGTAGAGCGAATGAAGGAAGAAAGTAGTGTAAGGAGAATGAATATATGACGCAAATGTGAATGGTAGAAAAAGTCGAGGACGCCTAAGAAAGACATGGCACGGCTAAGTGAATCAGATACTTGAGTCGGGCCATGTCAAAAATCAGAATAATAGGAGAGAATGTATGAGACGATGTATGAATGTGAATGAGGCAAAGATTGTGTGCCAAGACCGAGTTGATTGGCGGTCCGTCCTCTCTGCCTACCCCTGCGGAGAAACGGCGTGATGGTTAGTTAATTAGTTAGTTTTTCCTCATTTCACATCTGTGTAACAAGTCGAAATTTGGATGTTAGAATCGAAGGACATTATGTCTAAATAATCAGTTTTTTTTCTGATCTAAAATCATATTATTGCAAAAATTATAGTTTTTACTAAATAGGTAAAGGAATCAAAATTTACCATTCGTAAAGGAAACATTGAGATAAATTTTGATGCCTTAGAATGAAAGAAATCTCTTAATAATGAAACCATTGGATAACGAAGAAAAAAGTTTTTTTCATGTCGGTGAATGTTCCCATTCACGGCCCGTTCTGTCTTCTCCCCCTTCTCTTCACAAATTCCTAGTCCCGCCTCCACCCCCACTTCAACACCTAATATATGTTCACCCCCATGATTTTTTAAATTTTATTCCTGTTAATTAATGTTAAGTTAGCATATTTTTTGCCCTGACGAAGGAACGGGTGTTCCGAAACCGGTCTGCTTTAAAAATGTAATATATGTTTAAAAAGCATATTGTTTCATGTAATTATAATGCAATATCGGCAGAAATCGAGGAGAGAAAGATGCGAGCAAATAATGTCATTCTCTTCAATATCCCGGAGAGTGTGTCAGATCTCACCGCAATTAACATATCAGAGGATAATAACAGGGTGTCAACAGCTCTTAAAAACATAGAAATTTCAATTAATACTCAAGAAATTAAAATGCACAGATTAGGAGCAAAGAAAGTTACTGGTAAAATAAGACCTATCAAATTGGAACTTAATGATCCTCAATTAGTCCGGACAATTTTAATAAATAATAAAAAATTCAAAGATGGAATCAAGTGAAGAACTGGAGTCCAGGAGAAATAATGGGGAAACAAATTTAACGATTAAGTATGTGAACTCCAGTCCTAAAATAATCGAGATGCAGCTTAATGGTGTTCCAAAAAACGGTTAATATTGCACAGGAATAATGACCTAAAACCAACTAATAAACATAAATCGGAATCATGCAGCATCTACTACCAGAATATCAGGGGTATCAAAACAAAACTCGGAAAATTCAAAGTTACAGCTCCCACCATCTCGCAAGACGTCATCGTACTCACTGAAACCTGGTTGGAACCTTCTATTCATTCAGCGGAGCTCGGATTATCGAAACACAACATATACCGAATGGACCGGAGTCTCAAAACTAGTACCAAATCAAGAGGGGGGGGGGGGGCGTACTAATATCAGTAAATAAAAGCATAAACTCTAAATTAATAAAACATAAAAATTATGATGTTGAGCAAATCTTTGTACTATTAAGTGGAAAATCATGTAAAACTATTATTGGCAGTGTATACGTTCCTCCCAACTCGGACCTGTCGATATACAAAAATCACTGTGAGGACGTCGAGTATGTAATAACAAAATATCCAGCACATAAAATGATTATCTGTGGGGATTACAACCTATCAAATTGTAAGTTTAATGATCCTAATTACTCGCCAATCTCTGATTGTGAAAGGGATATTCTGGATATGTGTTCCTACTTAAATCTTTCACAACTTAATAATGTACCCAATGTTAACAATCGAATTCTCGATTTAATATTCTCAAATGAAGATGATGTAAATGTTTATGAATCTCCTGAGTTTATTGTCCCTATTGACAAACACCATCTGTACCAGACGTATCAAGACTGTACAAGACTGTAAAAAAAGGGTACCGGTTTCAGTACACGACCAGGATGAAATGATTGAAATAATAATAATACTGACCTCCCGTGCACCCAGTGCCTGATGAGTTGAGGACACTGGATGTGCCTACTCCTCTGCCCAGTCCTGGTGCGTGGCGGTTGCCTGAAGTAGGGCCGGCTTTCTGTAGGAGACTGATGGCACCAGGAGCAAAACCTAGGCAGAGGTCGGCGGGAGGCAGCAGATGATAATAACTTTTCCCAGTAGGAAATAATAACACGAGTTGACGTTGATGGAAGAACTGATTTATTTTCAAAAAATCACGCCTTTTATACCCGTTTTCGGGTGAAAAAACGGTCACGTGGTACATTTTTAGAGTGGGGGGATTTACCTATCCCGTTTCGTATATAAGGGGCGGTTTTCTGTTGCCGCTGGTTTTGCCGACCATTTCCTCGAAAGTGGTCGATTAAAATTGGTTTCTTAAATTAATTATACAGGTCAGGTTAATGTATTTACAATGTTTTTCTTAAAATTACAGTGTTTCTACGGATGTTCTACATTCGTAGATTTTTTGTTTGAAGAGTTTGGGTTGATTTTAAGGAAGTTTGACTTTTTGTCGGTAGGTATTTGTTATTTAACAAAGTGTTTGAATAGTTATCAAGAAGTTAATATTTTTCCCAGGTCCCCCGTAAGCTTGGCTATCGAAACCTTTTGGTTCCGTCGCTTTACGAGGTCCTGGGATTTTTAAAATGGAGAAAAAGTGAAATGATGCTAAAGTCTCGAAAATCTGCTCAAGTGCTGATAGCGCTGGCAGTTTAAGAGTTACAATGTTTATTTATGGCTCTATGGATGCCCCGTAGGACTCTGCACTGAAACGTCTTAGTTTCAGCGTCCTACGGGGTGTTTAAACGAAGTTATATTAAAATATGGTGTATTTTTGACCAATATAAAGGCCCTTAATAGGGACGCCCAAACTGGTTTTTTGGCTTTGTAGCCGGAAAAATAGCCCTGAAGGCGATGAAATAATAAGTTTAGGATGTCTCCTGGTGGCAACTTGGTAACCAAGTTTTTACTTGTGTCACCAGGGCATCTGTGTATTAAGAAAAAGACATTTAAAATTTAAAAAAAATGTGTTTGAAAAAGATCGTTGCTGGCGGCACGGTAAAGCCGACTGAGAGCCCAAAAAGGCCCTTGTTGGGGCCGCCAAAAACGGGAGGTAAAGCAGCCTGCTTGGTAGAGCAGCCGCTTCCTGCTGAGCCATAACGGCAGAACAGCAAGGGAGGGAAGGCAGTCCGCTTAGCGGAGTAGCTGCTTCCTTCGGAGCCGAAAAAAACGGCCCTTCTCAGGGCCATAACTAAAAAGGAGGCTAGTCAGCCTGGTTGCCTTTGGAGGCGTAAATAATCATAAATAAAGTATTAATTGTTAAAATTATTAAAATTATAGGATTCTAGAATGTCTCCCGGTGCAAACTTGGCACACAAGCTTTATTTGGTTGCACCGGGGCATTGTACATCAGCAAAACATATAAAATTAAAATTAAGAAATGAGGGAGAGCAACACGTCGGTTACACCATCCTTCACTTATAATTTCTATACCCTACACTGTAGATGATATTCCTAAAATCTCAAGATCTTGCTATAATTTTAAAAATGCAGATTACAATAAAGTTAATGAGGCGCTGTCTAACATTGACTGGACAAGTCTTAATGAAGGTGATATTGATCAAAATACTGACTTTTTTTACTCGCAACTCTATAATGTAATTTCAAATAATATTCCTCTTATCCAACACAAAGAATCAAAGTATCCTGTATGGTTTACTAAAGAATTAATTTGCTTGATAAATTGTAAAAAAGAATCTCATAAAATCTACAAAGAAAATAGATCTGTACCTAATTATATTAAATTTAAAAATATCAGGAAAGATTGCAAAAATTTGTCTAAAATTTGTTATAAAAATTATATAATGGAAGTCGAAAATACAATAAATCATGATGTTAAACACTTCTGGAAACATGTAAAATCTATGAAAAAAAATGAAGCCGGGATCCCTGGAACTATGAACCATAAACAAAGGAGTTCTAGCAACATAAAAGAAATTGTTGACATGTTTGCCGATTTCTTTAAAGATGTGTTTGAACCCGGCATTTCAGATGAACAAATTCCGGAATTTAATTCTGATATAAATTTGCAATTATCTAATATTAAAATTAACCTCACTGACATTACAAATTACATTAAAACACTTGAATCCAAATTAAGTTCTGGACCGGATCAAATTCCACCCATTCTGATAAAAAACTGTGCAGACAGCTTATCCATTCCATTGTTCATGTTATTTAATAAGTCTTTGTCAACGGGTAATTTCCCAAAACTGTGGAAAAAAAGTTATTTAACACCAATATTTAAAAGCGGGGATAAATCTGCAATTGATAATTATCGTCCAATTTGTATCCAATCATCCATACCCAAGCTTTTCGAAAAATTGATTCTTATAAAGATAAACCCTAGCGTGAAATCCATCATTACAACTTGCCAACATGGTTTTGTCTCGGGCAGATCAACCTTAACCAACCTATCCCTGTACGAAGATTATATATTAAAGGCACTTGCCAATAGACAACAAGTCGATTCCATATATACTGATTTCAGCAAAGCGTTCGATAAGGTTTGCCTTAAAATTCTTGTTAACAAACTGGCGGAATATGGCATAACTGGTAACTTACTATCCTGGTTTATGAATTATTTGTCTAATCGAGAACTTACTGTCTGCATCAAAGGTCAACTGTCCTACACATTTAAAGCTACAAGTGGCGTGCCCCAGGGCTCACATCTAGGACCCATTCTTTTCAACATATTTATAAATGACGTTACAAATGTATTTACTCGTGTCTTTATATTGATGTTCGCAGATGATATGAAAATTTACCAAATTATAGACAATATTAATGATTGCTTATTCTTACAATCAAATCTCATTAGCTTTTCTGATTGGTGTATCCAAAATAAATTAACCCTTAATGTAAAAAAGTGTCAAGTCATGAGATTTTATAGGAAGAATAACCCATTGATTTTCACATATAGGATGAACAATCAAGCCCTAGTATCTGTACCCGAAATAAAAGACCTGGGGATAATATTTGACACAAAATTATCATTTATCTCTCACATTAATAATAAAACCACTAAAGCGATGCAAATGCTGGGTTTCATTTTAAGAACTTCAAAAGATTTCAAAAATTTAAAAACTTTAAAAATATTATATTCATCCATTGTCAGAAGTCATTTAGAATTCAACTCAACCATTTGGAATCCATTTTACAATATTCGTGAAAAATCCATCGAGCGAATCCAACATAAATTTTTACGAAATATAAATTATAGATTAGGAATTCCTATTGAAAATATTAGCTACATGTCACTGTTGAAAATTATGGACCTCGCTACATTAAAAGAAAGAAGAATATGTACTGATCTATTTTTTCTGTATAAAATTGTTAATAACATGTTTGACTCCCCTGAACTCCTTAGGCTGATTAATTTTCATGTGTCTAGTAGAACGGTTCGTCAGATCGTACCTTACCATTGTAACAATTCAGGTACCAATTCAGAAACAAACTCAGTAATGAACCGACTGCACAGTACAGGGAATAAATATTACATGAACACCAACGGTACTGAAAGTCTATCAACCTATAAAAACATTGTTATTAAATCTGTATGTCTATCTAGATAAATTTGAAATGTTCATAAATTTTCAATATGTGTCGAATGTATATGAATGTGTATCCTTTATTTTATTCTGTTGCTTTTAAGCTGCAAGAAAATCACTTCTTTAAATGTATATGAATGTGTATCCTATAATTTACTCTTTTGTTTTAAGTTAAAAAATCTATACTTGATACTTATTTAATTGTTATCTCTTAATTCTTTGATTATAACAAATGTGTTTTTAATTTTATCATATGTAAAAGCCTAATTGGGCGTGTACAAATAAATAAATAAATACATAAATAAATAAATAAATAAATAAATATATGCAATAAATTATTTAAATAATTCTATTTTTATTCTAAATTAATAAAATACATAGTTTTAACCACGTTTATTGTTTTGCGCTCTTGATGGTATTTTTCACAAAATCGGCGCTATACAATCATCCAAATATTATTACCTATTTAAAAAAACCGACATGTTTAGTGAGCAATGCTCACTTCCTCAGAGTTTACTTAAAACTAATTGCAACAATAGACAGAGAGTCTTAAAGGTATAATTTACGAAGGGAACCATTTTAATAATAGGTCATTTAAAAATATTTTTTTTATGCACCAGATTTAAATGTCCGGGTTAAATTTTCCCAAAAAAAAAAAAAAAAAAAAAAAAAAAAAAAAAAAAAAAAAAAAAAAAAAAAAAAAAAAAAAAAAAAAAAGGAAAGGAAAAAAGAAGGAAAAACTAAACCCTTTCACACACTTCCCCAAATGATCATCTAGTCAACCCACGCTATGCAATTGCACTATATAAGTATTATAAATACAAAACAATACAAGAACAACATGTCAACCTACTAGAGACCAAATGGGAATATAATTCACCGACTCCAGATATTTTCATATCAGAGGGTTCGGCTCTGTGGCATTTCTAATTGAACCTATAAATCCTACCGATCCCCCAATATAAATATTTAAAAAATCCTTTGTAATCCTACATGTATTTAAAATGACTGATTTTTGCATTTTTATATACAAATTCTTTGACAAATCTAATATGCTTAAATTTTGAATCAGATTCCTAGGTATTATGCCAGTGGCCGAAATAACAAATGGCAATATTTTTATAGTCCGAGAATGCCAAATTCTTTTAATCTCATTTCCTAAATCTGTGTATTTTCTTATTTTTTCAGAAATAGTTTTTTGAATATTACAGGAATTTGGAATAGCTACATCAATGATATAAGTTATTTTTTTAATTTTGTCATGTAAAACTATATCAGGTCTATTATGACTAATTGTTCTGTCTGTTTGTATAGTTTTATCATAATATATTTTATAAAATTCATTTTCTAAAAATGAATTTGGTTCATATTCATAAAATGGTACTATATTACGGCAGTCAATCAAGTTATGTTCAATTACCAAACTTTGGTGAATTATTTTTAAAACCTGATTGTGCCTAAATGTATACTCGGAAGGCGCTAATATGGAACATCCCGATATAATATGTTCTATAGTTTCGGAAAAAGCCAAACATTTTCTACATAAATCATCAATTTGATTTATATCTTTGATTATATGCTTTCTATAATTTTTAGTATTAATGACTCTATCTTGAATGGCAAGCATAAATCCTTCTATTTCTGCGCTCAACTCTCCAATACTCAACCATTTGTTTGACGAAAGTTTGTCAACATACGTTTGGTTGAGATAATTGAAGTGTTTTGCGTGAATAATTTTATTTGACCAGGAATCTAATAATTCCTGGTTAGTATTTATAAGAATGTTGGCATTCTCGTCATATAAATTTAAAGGTGTAATATTTCTATCTGCCTTGCAAATTATTTTGTGCATTTCTGAGCTATTAGCTTTCCTATGGAAAAAAATTCTAAGCATTATTAGTTTATTAATTAATTTATTTAATAATTAATTTAATTAATTAATTTCTAAGCATATATATTATATTATTATTATTTTATTATTATTATTTTATTATATAAATAATTTATAATTTATATATATAAATAAAAATGAATCGCCGAAATGTATGTACGCGCATAACTTACGAACGACTGCACCAAATAGGATAATTCTTTTTTTGTTGTGTTCGTTATTGTCAGGACAAGGTTTGTGTAAAACTATTGGTGAGCTCTGGCATTGTGAAATTTGTATAAAAATAAATCGCTGAAATGTATTTATGCGCATAACTATGTAATGCACCAAATTGGATAATTCTTTTTTTCGTTGTGTTCGTTATTGTCTGGTGAGTTATGGCATTATGAAATTTGTATAAAAAAATTGCAATAGGTGGTACGCGAGCTGTTTGAAAACTAAATGTACCGGGAATTAATTTATGGAACGCGGGAGGGGGGGAGGGGAACCGGGAGGGGGAGGGGAACCTGGGAGGGGGGAGGGGAACTCGGAGGAGGGTTTGCGAGACGGGGGAAGGGGGGGAGTGGAGTGGGGAGATGGAAGGTGGAGGAGGCGGAGTGGAAACGCGAGAGGGGAAAAAGACGTGGGAGAAGAATAGTGGGGGGTGGGGGCGGAAGGGGAACGGACGAATGGGAAAGGACACGCAGGGAGAAACAATTTCTTTATTAAATGGCATAGCAACGCATGCCGGGTACCAGCTAGTAAACAATAAACGTGGTTAAAATTAATAATTTTGAATTAAAATGGTGCCACAAAATAAGTTTGCTGTGTTTGAAGAAGATATTTTATTTTATTTTTATGGCGGAACCTTTGAAATTAAATGTCTTCTCGGAAGAGTAAATATCCTAAGAGAATATAAAAAAAACTACTTCACTAAGTCTTTCTTTTGATCTAAATTCAAACTCTATCTGGGGATGTTCCGAACCGTGCATTAGACCTCATATTTGCTGAACGACCAAAAACATATATTTTATTAACTCAGCGAAAACAATTTGTTCTTCAAAATTGCTTTTTTGGCCAACCAATAAAAATTTGTACCTATTCATCAGAATGTAAACACTTTCAATTAATGAAAATATATATTATCCCGACGAAGAAATGATTCAATTCGAAACACGTCCAATATTTTGTTAAAAAAAAGCTCTCTTATACAAAGTGAGTTTTTCTCTTACCCGCTTTCGCCGCCCGAAGGCATTATCAAACTGCCAGACAATTTATTTAGGAAATCCTGTAAAACCTGTGTGCACCTAAGATATTTTTTATGAATAAAGAATAATAAAAAATAAAACAAAGTTTGATAATGCCTTCAGAAGGCGAAATAGCTGTTACTTAATTAACTTAGGCTGTCAGTTCAATTTGCGGGGCTCCATTTTAATTCAGTGATAAATTGAATAATATCATTTTTCAATTTATGCAAAACGGTTTTGATGCGGCAAGCAGTGTGTTGCATGTTGCATCCTCCCTACAGCTCAAAGATAAAGTGGCAGTGTTTAAAACGGTATACCACCCGACGCTTATTTACGGTCACCAGATATGGATGCTAAATGAACAAACACGATCTAGAAACTGCCAAAATGAGGTACTTGAGAGGAGTGGCAGGGGTTACGAAATGTGATCAAATAAGAAACTCGACGATCCGAGATGATCTAAACATTGAACCACTGCTACTCTTCATAGAAAAATCGCAACTGAGGTGGCTTGGGCATGTACTAAGAATGTCTGATGACCGAATTCCGAAGAAGATACTGAGTGCGATTCCAGAGGGCAGATGTCCACTGGGCCGCCCCAGACACAGTTGGGCAAGGCAACTCCAGAAACCGTGTGAGGAGATGTGGGTCTGCCATGGACGGAGGCCGAACAAACAGCGCAAGACAGGGACGTATGGAGGAGCTTTGTCGACCCAATGGCTCGACTCGAATAGGACAAGGGGAAGAACATGATGATTGATGATGATGATGGTTTTGATGTTAACAAGTTTCGCTGTGTAATTATTACTACGCGTGACAGCTATTTCGCCTTCTGAATGCACTGTCTAACTTTAGTTTATTTAGACAGCTTGATAATGCTTTCAGAAAGCGAAATGGCTATCACGCACTATAATAATTAGTCAGCGGTAATTGTTTATAAACTGTTTTGTATAAATTGAATAATGATATTATATTATTGAATACAAAAAGAAAAAAACACTAAAATAAAATGGAGCTGGACAAATTAAACTTGATAACAATAAATAATAAAAAATATACAGGGTGTCCGGGGATAAAGTGCATTAACTTCGGGAGGTGATTCTACGTGATAGTACAAGTAAAAAAGAGAAATGAATTTTTTCGAAATTCCAACTTTCAGGGGTAGTTTTGAGGTAAAAAGATAAAATTAGTCCGGCCAGATTTATTATTTTCCGCTGTTACGATGCGGGCCAATTACAATCGAGTCTGGCGCTCGGCAGGCTCTCAGCAAGTAAGATCGTACCTTGCACTAAGGATTTTTAGTAGGTACGTCTTTTGTATGGAAAAAAAAAGTTGGAATTTCGGAAAAAGTTGTTAATCTCTTTTACTCCTACCATCATGAAGAATCACCTCCCGCAGTTAATGCACTTTACCCCCGGAAACCCCTTTTACAAAAAAGTGTTTTATTTTTATTAAATCAAAATGATGCCCAAAGTTAATTTGTAATATTGTTGAAGAGGTAACGTTTTTATTAGGATTTCGACTGTACACTCACAACTGTACTGTAAACACCCACTTAAAAAGTTTTTTTTAAATCAATACCAAAATCAATCTTCAAAGATACCCGAATTTTATTCGGTTGAACAATTTACATAAGTTTGGAAGACTTATGCCTGGCTTGAAAAGGAGAAAATTCGCGGATTACTAAAAAACTGTTAACTGGTGCTGAAAAATGGAATTGGAATTAAATAAATGATTTATGAAAATTTACTGAATGGATTGAGAATGAAAAAAAAAGAAATTAAATAAATTAATGTTGTTATTAAGTTCTGCAAGTTTTTATTTCTTTATTTTTTACTCGTTTACCTATGTAAAGTATGCTTACGTTGGGTTTTTCGATGCTTGTCTCACTAGGGTATTCCTGTTTCGAGACAGGCGTAATTTAGTTTTTATTATTATAACAGCTGTTTCGGCTTTCAGGGCCATTTTAAACACGAAAATGGCCCTGTAAATCAAATAGCTGTTACAATAATAAAAAATCTAAAATAATTGCAGAACTTAATTACATCTATAAATTTGGTGTCGTTTTTTAGATTTTCACGGCCAAAAGCACTTTCGTTATTTGTTTTTGGGGAGTTATGCCGTGGTGCGCTACCTCCTACTTTAGTCAACGTTTCGGACAGCGCTGCAGTGTCCGTCATCGGGGCAGATCACACATTTGCCGGATCTGCCGATGGACACTGCAACGCTGTCCGAAAGTTGGCTAAAGAAGTAAGTAGCGCAACACGGCATAACACCACAAATAAAACTAAAATCAATAAATTTAATATTTTTACAAATTAAATGGAGTTCTACGAATTACATAAAACTATTAATGGATTGAAAATTTACCATGACTCTTTTCAAACCAAAAAATGTAAAATGAGTAGCTATAAATTCAGGGATGGACTGAACAGACCAAATTAGGCTGATAGCTCCGTGGCCAAGGGATAAGGCTCTCGAGTGACTCTTCGGGGGGTCGCGGATTCAAATTTCGGCATGCGCTAGCAAATTTTATTCGAGTAATTTGTGTTATTTCACATTTTATTCAAGTAAATTAATTATATAGTGTATTTTTGAAACGTTTCAGGGTGAAGCGCTTTGATGTAAGACCACAATTCATTGTTGAAATGTTGCTTAAAATGGCTTTTTCGTGTTTGGTGACCAGATCTGAATAGCCAGGTACTTCCCCCACCTTCCTCCACCCCTCCTTCCTCCCCTCCTAATACCTTCAGCATCGCAACATACCCTTATGGGAGCATTTAGAAGTCTTGTCCGGTATTCACGTTTAAATAAAGGGTATATAAAAAAAGTTATTTTTAATTAACCAAAAACATAAATACCAACAAGTGTTCTGTATTCAGCCCCAATGGCTCGCAAGAAGCAACAGAAATCCACAAATTATTTATTAACCTTTAACTGTGGATGCCGGGTCTCAGAGGCCTTCGATTCAACTTCGATTTCTCGGAATAAACAGTGTTTTAAACACCTTACCCGCGCGCGCCACCCCCGCGCGTCTCGGTAGCTTCAGTTTTAGTTGTGTTTGGACCAAAGAGGGGGAAAGTCGCGTCGTCCGGCACTTATCACGTGAGTACCTAATAATCATTTAAAATTTTATCAGGGTCTGTGAGACCCGTTGACTATATTTCGATACATACGGGCCTGTGTGACCCACCTACTATAACTCTTTTACATTTCAATATTATAATTTTTTTTAAATTCATTCTAGATTTTGAAAACAAAATGGCGGACATGTAGATTTTGCCCATCAAAGCTCTCTAGAAAGACAACCCATGCCTGTATTAACTGCAAGAAGTCAGTTTGTCTTCAGTGTTCAGATCCTCTATTTTCTGAGTGCCAGTAATTTTACATAAGTTTAATCCTTGTCAGAATTTTTATTTTATTTCTTCCAGAAGTTTTTTTTACGAGTTTTTTGTTTTCTTTATTAGCTAGGAAAAAATATTAGTTTGGATTTAAGTGATACCTACTATAATTAAGGAGCCTTAATATGATATTAAGTCAATTAAGACTGAAAACTGACTAAGTTTGTTAAATTTTGAGATATTGTTAAAATATCAATAAAAGTTCATTATTTTTATTTCTCTATCTTTTATTATATAAACTCCTTGCTAAAGTCAGATTGGTCCAGATATGAAAATTAGAAGAATTTTATGAAGGGGTCTGTGTGACCCGACGTCCATGGGAGTGTGATTTTTATTTCACGTTCATAGTTAAGGGTTAAGAAACGTTTCCTTATTAGGTACTTATTAGTGACAAATCATCCCTAGGGCGCTACAGAGTCAAAAGACCAAGTATTTGAAAAATTAAAATAAATATTATAAGCTGAATTTATCTTGCAACCTACAACGTATATGATAAATTTTATTCCGACGGGGAGATTACTTGTGACTAATAGACCTGTTATTTTAACAAACATTTTCACGCGCCTCACTAAATGATATTTAAAAAAATGGTCCTTTTTATCATTTATTTACTCATTCCAATTTGATACAATAATATTTTGTCAGCATCACAATAAGTGCCTCCATCAAATTATTTACACAATTCACATTTCCGACGATATCTGTTTTTGATGGAAACATTCATTTAACGTACCTACTATTTGATAAATAAGAAGTGTTTGTTTTTTTTACATTAGCTCCACACAGAAGGTTCCGAGGAAAATAATTCCCCTCAGGGCCTGTGCCTTTTTTGGTATTGCCGTGCGGAGAGTCTTTTTGGGAAAGGAAGGAGAGGAAGTTCTGGGAAGGAAAAAGCTAAGAGGGGTGATTCTAATATTTTACGTTTCTTTCATTTTTCGTATTGATGACAAGATTGTTCATGTGTCGCTTGCCATTTTAAAGGCCCACTCAGATATAAGCGATGTAAGCGAAACATCTCAAGCGGGATTCCGCCGGGTAGCGTGAAACTAAAATCCCTCCAATTCCGCCATACCGCCCAGGTAGGCTGTATCTTTTTGTTTGTTTTGCGAAACAGGCGTTATTTCATTATTAAGATGTTTTTTTCACTGGTCACGCACTCGAACGTGACTATCAAGACAGGCGAAAATCAACAACGTTTTGCACAGCGAGAATACCGCATAACCGGCCGGTTTTTTCTATCCACAGCGGCAGCGAATGTCGCTTTCGTCTGAATAGGTCACTACTTAATAGGGAATATAAATCGTAAGCTCACACACACTTCATTGTTCCAATGCAGGTAAATGAGCTGTACATTTAAAGCGGTCTTCCTCAAGCTAGACCACCACATTACTCAATTACTTTTTGGCCATGGGGAGTTCAGGGGGAGACTTCACTCCCACTCCCTCTCCCCTCACCCCAACTGTGCCTGTGGGAGCACTAACCAATCGGCCGAACATATACTGTGGCAGTGTGAAATAATGACGGATGCCAGAGGTCAAATGTTAGATGGTTTGGATGTACCCATTAGACCAGTTTGGAACTCCGAACTGGTCTCGAATAAGACGAACTTTGAGTGCTTGAGGAACTTTACAAGAATCTGGGTGGAGAGATGGCCTGATCTCAGAGTCGCTGACTAGATGATTTTGTGACCAGGTGTACTTGCTCCTGACATCCACGGACTTCCCCTTAATCACTCTTCTACTATGTTTGCCTGGCTTTTCATGTACAGCTTCAGTATTTTTCTTTATTTCTTTATGTTTATTTACCCATACATGAATCTCTTTTATTCTTTAGCTCCAGTAGTCTTGCTGAACTGTTACTCCTCTGTATATACATTCTCCGTGTACCTGGTTTTCTTCTTGGTTTTGTTTATTTTTTTTTTTACTTTTTATTTACAGCACTGACATTATACAGCGTTAATCGACGCGCCTGCGTCCACTACATTTTATTTTCTTTTCTCATCGTACACGTATTTCCATATTTTAGTTTGTATTTTTTCTGTTTTTTCTTGATTTCTGTAGCCCAACTAAGTTTCTAGAACAGAACTCAGTTGCTTGTCTTGTGTTGTCCTCATCCCCATTAAAGGAGTTGGACTTTGGACCTTGTCCCTACATTGTGTCAAATTTTTCTTTTCTTTTAGGTCATCACATATTTGTACATTTTTCTTGACGCTCACCATCCAGCGCCCGCGCCTCCCCCCGGGACATGATAAGGTTGAAGGAAAGATTGAGCGACTTCCGATGGTTGTCCGTCCCTCCTCCGGCTACCCGACGCTTTTCTCCCTAGGGTCTTCAATTTGTCGTCCATTTACTTCTTCTAGGCACCACCGGCTAGCTGGCTAAAGGACGTCTCCATCGGGGGCCGTGACGTTGGCCCAACTATCTTATTCATTCTCTCGGGGACAGCCGGATGCTTGTCGGTCATGTTTACCTTACTATTAAGTTTCTCTTTACCTTATTTGTCTTGAATAATTGTACATATCCTCCTTTTATTTTCTAACAGATCCCTGCAGTGCTGAGTGTGCGGTCTCCCTCTGGCTACTATTTTACAAATCCTGTTTTCTTTTGATTTTACTATGTTTTACTAACACCAGTAGTATTAGTTTTTGACTTTCACAGCTTGGACTGTGGGCGATCCTACATTTCCGCCACCTAACAAAGTATGTAGGGGCATTGAAGGTCTAGATTCGTTCAATTAAATGTAGAGTCGTTTATTCAAAAAAATTAGATTCTTGCGAGAGCTCCGAAGGGGCGACCATAAGTCGCCTATACCGGGGCGGGAAAGCGGTGGGGTACTTCAATGTACATTTAATGTCATCCATTCCAAATTTTTCTAAGTGGCATTCTGGAACCCCTCTCCGCGCGGCCCGTTATGTGCAAAATATTATAATGCTTTCATTGGATTAGAGCTACGATAAAACCAGTTTAACGTAAGGAAAAGTTTTGTCATTCTTATAGAAACAGTTTAAAAATAACTAAATTAGTTGAAACAATTACGGCGTTACTAATAACAAAACGCCTTAACGATCGTTGAACGGCACATCTGTTGCTTGCACGGTGAACGACATTTTTACACCTTTACCAATAACACGACCACATTATTGTGTTGGTTGCATTGTTTTTGCGTGATCGGCGCATGCTTTAGGGCATGCGGTGGCCATCTTTTTTTCAATAAATTCGCGGTTATTTTCTCTTGTGACGTGTGTAATTTCATGTGCAGATATTTAATGTTTCTAAACATGATTACCATTTAAATGAGCGATTCACTATTAGATTCAATTTAATAAAAGGATTGGGTTTTTTTTTTTTATTTTGAATTTGTTGTTTTGAAAAACAGAATACAATCATTGTTGAACAGAAAAGAACAATTTTTTTTTTTTTTGTAAAAATGTTTTACCCTGAAGCTCTCCCGTAAAGCGATCCATTGTGACTAAATTTCCAAGAAGCGAGGAGCCCCGCATAATTGACCCCGCTCTCCTCCCCTGTTCGGAATCCCCGCTACCACGATTACAAAAGGCAAATGTTTATTTATTTTTTCAGGTTCTCCATAAAACAGTTATACACCAAATTATTACGGAGAAGATTACAAAATATAAGTGAAAAAAAGGCCAAGGGGGCAGTTTCACTATGTTGAGACGTATGTCAAAAGATAGTTACTGAACTCTCTATAGGTAACATTGAAGATGTCGATGCTCAATTCAGAATCGTTAAGCAGTTGAATTGCTCTATTTAATGGGGCATTCTGAAAGGAAGAAGTTCTGGGAAAAAAGTGTGTGGGATCTCCCACGAGTATACGCGTTAGGGACATATAGGTTAATCTCCTTCAACATAGGTGGATTCAGTACAGTACCGGAGATCAGCTTAAAAAAACGTTTCCCCAAAAATATTTTTCGGCGGGCTTCTAAGGTATTAAGATCGAGCATTCCTGTTAAGAACAACGATGGATATACATGTAACGCATAAACCTTTTTTGTACTTTTTCTATTTCTAGGATATGGTTTTGTTCAGAGGGTGCCCAAATAATGGAGCTGTATTCCAGGATTCTGCAGACAAGTGCTTAATATGTTCTTCTTATTGCAATTCCATTAGTAAATGATCTCGCATTACGAAGAACAAATCCGAGCATTTTGTTGGCGCGTGAGACAATGTCTGATATGTGAGATTTGAAAGAGAGATTTGCTTCAAAAATCACGCCAAGATCTCGAATCTCGTTTTTGCGTGTTAGTATAATTTTATTAATATGGTATGAGAATAAAAATATGTCTTGTGATCTTGTAAATGTGACGACACTGCATTTCTGGATGCTGAATGGTAAGTTATTCAGTTCCGACCATTTGACAAGAGAATCAAGATCTTTCTGCAGAAGAATGGAATCTATATGACTTTTAATAGCTCTGAAAAGTTTAATATCGTCAGCGAAGAGGAGATATTTTGAGCGGTTAATGGTCTTGCCTGTATCATTAATGAATAAAAGAAAGAAGAGGGGTCCTAGATTCGATCCCTGGGGAATCCCGGAGTTAGTTTTGTATTCGTGAGAAAACTGGTGTCCGTAACTGACATACTGACGACGATTGAGTAAATAGCTAGCTACGAAAGCGGGAAAATCCTGAGAGAATCCGAGGTCACTCAATTTTTTTTAATAAAATATCATGGTCAACTTTGTCAAATGCTTTTTCGAAGTCTGTATAAATCACATCGACATGTACAACATTTTCAAACGAATTATTTATATAGGTGGTGAGATTCATTAGGTTTATTGAGGGTGATAGAGTGGGACGAAATCCATGCTGATTTTCGATAAGTGTATGTTTTGTTTGATTATAATATATTATATTTGTGAGTAAATTATGGTTTCTAAAAGTTTTGCGGGTTCTGATAAGACAGCTACAGGTCTGTAATTACCGATTGTCGACTTTTTTCCTTTTTTGTGTATAGGTGTGACTTTCGTTAGTTTCCACATTTCAGGAAAGATATTATTACGAAATGAAAGGTTAAAAATGTGCTTTAGAGGTTGAATGACCCACCTTATAAGACAATATGTACATCTAAGTAGATATAACATATTTCACTATACAGACTTCATATATAAGTATGTCTAATTTTGATATTCGGCCGTACATCCTCACTGCATACTCCTTCGGAGACACTGCATTCTTGTTAGAAAAAGTACTTGTAAAGCGGATTTTCACTCAAGACGCCTGAAGTATAAGTACGAGTAGATTTATTTGAACATATGGCTGCATACCATCTCTACAAACCCTTTTGGGAAGGTTATTAAAAATATTTATACTGTGAATTCCTAAGGCGTCTACAGATATAAGCATATCGAATTTTGTTTTACGGCCGTATATCCTATCTGCATACTTACTTTACCATTGAGGACGCAGAGCAGAAATTATTATTTAGGGGATCAACAGTCTGAGGGGTCGCCTGGCAGAGAGGTCAACTGTCCGGGGATCAACTGTCTGGGAGATAAACGGTCGGGGGGGTCAAATATCGGGGGGCGGACTGTCGGGGATTAACTGTCGGAACACCAAGGAATGCGTATAGTCCCAGAATTTCTCCACCGAAATAAATCTCAACTTAAGAATCAACGCTGCGAACTCCGACAACTTATCAATGCAAGCAATTTTGAACTGCCAAATGCATCGTTTAGAACAGGGGTGGAGAACCTGCGGCCCGCGGGCCGCATGCGGCCCGCGAGGCCTTTTGGTGCGGCCCGCGGGCACTTTTGGTGCGGCCTGCTGAAAGAACCACAAAAAATTATTCACGGTGTTTCATAAGAATTTTTAAGACGTTATTACAAAATTGTTACCAGCAAGTTATTTAGATATCAATGAAAAGTGATAAAACCTCCCATTTTACTTTTATTTTAATTTGTTATTGTGAAACGATATTGAAATTTCACCAGAACTTTTAATTTTCTTAGTCCCGATATATCAGGATTGATAGCAACTCTATTCGAAGGGAATCTTAGGCAGTCTGTCATAAAAAATATTTTCTAGTCGATAATAAATCAATATAATCCTATTAATGACAACTACAAAGAAAAGAAAATTTGAAGCTGAGTGAAACGTTAAATCATTTGAAACTAAATTAAGGCTGTGGAAAGTAACTCGAAATGAATAACACAACGCATTTTCCAACACTGCAAGGACAAAAGCCTTCTACATCTTTGTTTTGAAGAGTTTTAATGTTCAATGTACATTTGTTACTTTAATTTTAAATTAATATTAATAACAAAAATGTCTAGAAATTGTTACATAGTCAGTGTCCAAGAAATACAAAAAATAAAACCTTCTACGTCGTTTAATGATCGATTTAAGGACGTGAAAAGAGAGCAAACGGATTTGTACATATTTGCAACACCGTTCAACGTCGAACCATCGAATGTGCCTGATAATCTGCAGCACGAAATTATTCAATTACAAAGCGATGATGAACTAAAAGCTAGATATAACAATCTTCCCAAATATAGTCAGGAATCACTGGTTAAATTAAGTCAAGCACGTCCCTTAACATTTTGTATATAATACAAACATTAATGCCATAATAATTGCCACACTTCTGGCATAAAAAATCACTACATGTAATTTATTGTAATTAGTTAACTAAATATAAAATTATATAAATATGCTACAGAATGTAGAAAACCCATTCACGTAATCAGAGTACAACTTAATTTAAGCTGGTTGACTAGTGGTCTCCTATGCAGAATCGTTCTTAAGGTAAAACCAATCTTGTGTTCACAATGCAAATTCCTGTTGCGGATTCATCTGCTAATCATAACGCATTTCGAAGATAAAACCATTTTGTTGTTCTAGGTGCAGCATAATTTAAAACTGGGGACTCACAATCCAATTCGCTCTGACGGAAAAACAGTTTTATGTGCAAATGCAATGAAAAAATTCCGTGAAAAAATTCAATAAAAAAATTCCATGTGTGGTTTCGTCTGCTTACGCATTTCGTAGAAACCCGTTCTCGTTTTTGTAGTGCACTTCTAAAATTCTAGTTGCTTTTTTGCTTCCAGTATTAGAGAAAAGCCATTTTTATAAACTCAGTAAAATGGCTAAACTCAGTAATTTTAAGTTTCCGTGTATAGATTCACCCTAAAACTGAAACCAGTTCTGTGTTTAGAATGCAACAAAAAAAATTTCAGGTGGGGTTTCATTTTTTGACGTATTCCTCGTGTTAGAAGTGCATTCATAAAATTCTAGTTGCGTTCTTTGTGCTGTCAGAATTGGAGGAAAGCCATTTTCATGTTCTGAGTGGAGTTTTAATTCCCCGCGTACAAACTCACTTTATAATTAAAACCAGTTCTGTGTTTAGAATGCAACGAAAAAATTTCAGGTGGGGTTTTATCTCGTTAACGCGTTTCATAAGAAACCATTCTCGTTTGTGAAGTGCATAAATATAAATGTGTAAAGTGCATAAATATTCAGATATAAATTTGTAGTTACATATATGCTGTCAGTATTGGAGGAAAGCAATTTCACGTTCTGGGTATAGTTTTAATTACCCGCGTACAGATATTAATCTGTCATTAAAACCAGTTCTGCGTTAAGAATGCAACGAAAACGCATCAGGTGTTATTTCATTTGCTGACGCATTTCTTATATTCGAAGTGCATTTATAAAATTCTGTTTTCTTACTTTATGCTGCCAGAATTAGAGGAAAGCCATTTTCATGTTCTGAGTGTGGTTTTAATTCCCCACATGCAAATTTAATCTAAATTGAAACTAGTTCCGTGTTCAGAATGCAACGAAAATTTCAGTTGTGATTTCATCTGCTGATGCATTTTGACGGAAACCATTCTCGTGTTCAAAGTGCAGTTTTAAAATTCTGGTTGCAGACTATATGTAGCCAGAATTTCAGGAAAACCTTTTGCATGTTCTGAGTGTAGCTTTAATTATTGGCAGTTACGTTTATAGTTTATATTTTTTTAATCAGTTACAGTAAAACCGGTTGTTTGATTCTAATGTGGCTCACCCCCCCCCCCCCCCCCGAGGCTGAAAAATTGGAGTGCGGCCCGCGGGTTAAGGTATGAACATCCAAATGGCCCGCGACGCTAAAAAGGTTCCACAACCCTGGTTTAGAATTTTATATTGTAAAACCAAGTCAGGGAAAATTCTTTACTATTAAATTCTTCACTTTATACTCGTACATGATTAAAAAAAACATAAATGTTTAAATGAAAACATAAATAGTGGAATTGATAACATTTTACTAGGTACGGAATTTCACACAACTTATCTATCCGTCCGTACATAGTAATTTCATAAGGTTCATTTTCAAAATATAAACACAATTTTAAGTTTACATATTGTTTCAACGTAATTAACGGATTTCAAGGAAGACTGGAATAATATTACTTACGATGTATTTAATTGGCTTGTAGTTATACCCGAGCCACACGAGGCCAGTATTTCAAGCCAGGACAGCAAGCTAGTAACCCTAGCTAAATCTAAACCGAACTAGCTTTGTTTTTAACCAAGTAAGGTATTGACCAAGGCAGTTTGCTAGCATCTAAAACCAGGATAGTTTTATAGGATGGGATTATATTATTGCTGATAACGCTAGTATTTTTGGTGGTGGGCACCGAAGTTATTATCCTGGCTTTGTATTTAGCTTCGAGGGGCGGCGAAGCTAGTAAATAATCGGCTAGTGTAGTGTGTTTTTCCCTACTTAGTCACTGTAATGATAATGGCTTAACCCTTCAGGCCTCAACCACGTTGTAAGTCAGTCAGTAGGTCGGAATATTTCCGCTTAGCATTTAAATCCCAATAAATGGAATATTTGTGAAACGTTTCCGAAAAAAAAGCCAAACTGCTTTTGAAAGGTGATAAAATACGCTTTCAATTTTTATTAATAAAAATAAACCTGTAATTATTTAAATACTAGTACAGTCCATTCTTCAGTATGCCATTATCAGCTTAAAAAACTAGTCTGACCCCCATAGAAATTGTTCAAAAACTCATAATAAAAATTATACTAAAAAAACCTCCAGACTTCCCCACTGAACGCATATTTGAAGATTTCCAAGTTCCAACATTTAAAACTTATTTGTGAAAAGTTCAATCGTACCAATTATAAAGGAAAAAGATAAATACTAATTCATAACTGAAAATCGTACTAGACTTAGACATGTATTTGTATGCCCCAAAATAAACACGTCTTTCGACCAACACCATCATACACACCAAGGAAAATACTTCTTTAATAACCTGCCAGTAGAAATCAGACGCAATAATGACAAATTACAATTGTTAAACTCTATCATAAAGCATTTTAGAGAAATCATCAACGGGAAAATTGCTGCATCCTCTATAACCACATGAATGTCACACTAAAAATTATACCTATTTTACTTCTTACTGAAAAATAATATTTATTAAAAGAAAATAACTCAGTTTACATCACTTTATATATTTTTTATTTTTTTATTATATTTTATACTATCAACATGTTTCGTGGACATCACAAAGTAACAACCTTTTAGAAGAAGTTTTCTTCGAAAAATGAATAATAATAGTCGGTGGGGAATCACCATTTTTGAAAAACTCACGCACGCACAACGCGCGGTCGCTCCCGACAAATGCTTCATAGCGACAAAATTCCCAAGAGCCAGACTACGGATTTACATACCCCCCGCGCCCCTCGGAAAAGTTGCGTTTACACAGAAAGCAAAACAAGTATATACTTTCTTTTGGGACACCCTGTATAAAGGTGTATTTTTTTTCAGATTGCGTTAAGAAACTTTGGTTTCATAAATGTGTGCAATTCAAAATATTTTGTAATTAACTTTTAGATTTGAATATATAGCGTGGTGTTTTCTCTTTCCAATACTCTTTAGATCACATTTCTCATTGTAATAATAATTGGATAATTTGTAGAGCGCCGTGTTTGTGAAAAATTACACAAAGGGCGCTATACCTACAATTTATGATAATACGGGAGACAAAAGAATTTCTGTGAGAATCAATCAAATTAGCCTGAGGGATTAAAATTTCCTAGCATCTTGCAAACTGCTCTAACTTGCGTTCAGGATCTTGCCAGAATAGTTCGCAGGCATAGTGCTTGCTATCCTGGCTTAAAATACTAGCCTCGTGTGGCTCGTCCATTATAATACTTGTCATGTTCTTATTTCATTATTTCCGACGAACAAATTATATTCATTTCCCAAGAGGCTACTCCGTATGATAATAATATTGCTACTGAGACAACGAAGTCCGCATCGTGAATACGGCATAATACTGAATTACAGGATACCAGTGGTTCGAAGTACCTAGATAGATGTGTAATTCCTGTAGCATGCGCCGTGCAAATCATCATTTTATACTTACACAGCACGGTATGCCCTGTGGCGTGTAATCCATAACTATCTCAATAATGGACATTCTCCGAGAAAAAATTCAGAAAATAGGGTAGTTAATAAAGGACGCCAGTAAATAATGAAGACTGATTATTTGAATTGATATAAATTTCTTCTTCAAAATTTGTCTATACTTGTTTGTCATTTATTATAGTAACATATCCCGATGAAGACAACATTGTTGTCGAAACATGTTGATATTGTTTTAAAAATAGTGGTTTTATACAAAGTAATCAGTTATTCATTATATGATATAAATTTGTTTCTATCTAAAAACAATCATAATGAGGCGCCTATCCTCCCAAGAGGCATCTATCCCCCGAAGCATGTTTAGCCTTAAGCTACTATCCGCTACAGAAGGCAACTATCCCCTTTTTTGAGAGGTCAAACAAAACAGGATTTACTCAAAACCTATATTTATGTTTACAAAAATAGGCTTCTATAAAATGATTAAATACCTATATACGTGTAGTATAGTTGAACATAGGTAGTTGCATAGGCAACTTATGCAACTACCGAGGTTCTGCAGTGCCTCCACGATGTTCACCGAGGGGAGGGTGCACTCATTCCCAATCTTACTTCCCCACCGACTAGCCAGCTTCTGGAGCAGGACACGGACTTCAACCAATATTATTGTCGTGGCTGCATCCGAGTGGCTCAGTTCCCCAATAAATCTTCTTCTTCTTTCGTATGGTGGGGGGTCAGAGGGGGACATCTAGGTCTGCGAGCCAGTCTAGGGCCTCAGGCGTTGCCCTGTGGACCTCATAAATCCCGCCGGGGAATGAATGGAGCGGGCATTCGTTGACCACATGTTCGGTGGTCTGCACCGCACCGCATTCACACGTCGCCGACTCTTTAAGGCCCCATCTATGTATCATGTGAGCACAACGGCTATGGGAGCACCTTATTCTATTGATGGCAGTCCAGAGTTTGCGAGGCAATGAGAACCCAGGCTGTCTCTCAGTGGGGTCTTGCACGAGATCGGCGTTTTTGACGTTGGCTGATTGCCACTCAAGCTTCCACTTATCTTCTGGGGTGAGAGGTGTTCGAAGGAGTCTTTCTCCTTCCGTCCAGAAGGGTTTTCGAGACTTTAAGCGGCATGCCGGGTGGGAAACGACATCATCGTGCAAGGGTATTTCGCTTTTTTGCAGCGCCTTCTTGTATTCCCTCAGTGTTGCAATCTCTCGCCTGATATTTGGCGGGGTTATATTTGCAAGTACGGGGAGCCAAGGAAGAGGAGTCGATTTTAAGGTTCCGCTGATGGTTCGCATTATGGCATTAAGCTGAACGTCGACCATGGAAGTGTGGGCGCTTCTGGCCCATACTGGAGCACAGTATTCAGCTGCTGAGAAAACCAGGGCAATGGATGCCGTTCTGAGCGTGTTGGCGTCGCATCCCCAGCTAGTACCAGCCAGCTTATTGACTAAGTTTAGTCTTGTCCTGGTTTTTTTGCCCACTGTTTCCTCATCACGATCATTATAGCTTATTTCGAGATAGTATAGCTTAAATTTGGTTTATTATATATCCCTAGCATTTAATTTAAATCCTTCTAAATATGTACGGTTATCTGTACAGGCGCCCTTCAGGATTAACTAATGATTTGCTTCCATTTATCGATACCACATGTTCCGAGATTTTAGTTTCACATTAATTTGACATACCTATGGTAATCAACCACCCCTGTAGATTTAAAATCAATTTAATCATGCTCTACCCATAATTGTTTGAAATTAATTAAATAAATGTTACATCTTTGTTACTGGAACAATCCGTCTTTTCTTACACTGATCTACCCACATGTCTGCACTTGTTTATTTGAATACGAGAGAAATATTAAGAGTATTTGGATGGCGGTGATTAGTAAAGATAGATATTAGGTAATGTTACCGTTACAATCTGGGCCCAACGTTATAAAAGAACTTAATGTGGCGTCTCGGACATGTGCTCGTGTATTTTATTGTTCTTTCATTGTTTGTATTATCTCGTGATGATTTGTTGTTCGTCATGTGTGTTGTGGTCAACGGCGGCTTGTTGAACACCTGCATAGACACGTGTCTCCCGTTAGTTTATAGATTATCAATTTTTGCTTGCATGGAACTGAGGGAGCGGGCCGGATCGGTAGAGAGAAATGAAAGGCGTCATGTCGAAGTGTGAGTCAGTCGTTTATTGGGCTACGTAGCAGATGGTCAGTGGTCGGTAACATGAGGTAATGCGGAGTGCCGTAGATGAGATGCTGCAGGCGCGCGGTGGTGGAGATGGTGCGGTGAAGGTCAGCGCGTTGCTCGACACCTTGTCGGTGGAGATGACCTATCTTCCAGGCCGTTGCTCGACGCTTTAAATCGCGGAGATGAACGGTGAGTGGCTCGGTGAGCTGAGCCACCAGCAGGTAGTCCTGGCGAGGCGGAGCGTGTTTCCATGGTAGCGAAGCACGGTGGGGCTTCGGGGTGCCATGAAGTGGTGAGCTGATCCCCGGACTGAAGGTGCGTCAAACCTTATAAGTCGCGGGATGGAGCTGATCTCAGGAGCTGAAGACACGATGGGCCTTGTAGCTGAGACGTGGTGATGGACCTCGAGGAAGCTGCCCTGGATGCGTAGCGATGCCTGCGGAGATCTTTACATGCTGAGATGTTGGCCGAGTGTAAGTGTGAGACTGAACTGAACTGAACTGCAGCGGGCGAGCGATCGGCTGCTTATATAGCCGCGGTAGAGTAACTACCTCGCGGTAGGTAATACGAGCCACTTCGAGAATATTCGGCGCCGTACAGATATTGTACGGTGCTGTCTCGAGACCTTTCTAGGCGGGGCGATATTATTATCGTCGGGCTGGCACGGGAGGCGAGAAAGTACATCGCGGCCAGTATAGGTACGAAGGTACCTAGGCAAGTAGGTTTGCCGATGCGCGCGGATATTAGGAGATGTTTCTCGATTCCTCTTTTGGTGGCGAAGTTTATAATGATGTGTCGCCACAGAACCAACTCACCGGCGTTTTGCGCTTTTCAAACGTCTCCAGTTATCTGGCGACATTTTATTATAATTTATCTTGACATGCATGGGAAACATTTCCGAGTATTGGTGTAACATGTTGTGTTGTCGCATGTTCTAATATTTTTTTGTTTTATAATCCTTTGTAGTTAGGTTATGGAATTTACAATTGTCACAAGGAGTAAAGCAGATACAGTCAACATGGCGAAAGCTGGTGAAACTTCGGCGGCATCGATCCCCGTTTCGTCCCCTTTGTCGGTTCCTGTTCACAAGTGGAACATTACTTTTGACGGCTCAGCTGGCGTACACGATTTTATAGAGAGAATTGAAGAGCTCGCACTAGCTCGAAATGTGAGTAAAGTTTCACTTTTTACATCTGCTGTTGAATTGTTTTCTGGTGATGCACTCTTATGGTACAGAGTAAATCGCTCCTCATTTGCATCATGGTCTGACATCGTCGTGGCTCTGAAAGAGGAATATGAGTTGCTGGATCACGAGAGGCGACTGTTGGCTCAATTGAGAACTACCGTTCAAATGCAGAAGGAGAATTTAAACTCTTTCATTACTCGCATTCTCATTTTAAATAATCGTTTGTCATCGAAATTACCTGATGAGGAATTATTGGAGATTTTACAATGTAATATGTTGCCTAGATATATTCAAAAGTTATCGCTATCGGTAATTCCGGATATCAGTACTCTGAAGAAACTAGGAAAAATGATTGAGTTAGCGGACAGCCGCTCGAGTGACAGGGTTCCTTCTACTACTGTTTCATCTAATAATCAAAATTCTGTCAGGAATAACAATTCACATAACAGGAACAATGGTAGGAATTATAATTCAGGAAATGTCAATCCCAATTTTAGAAATAACCGTCGTTTTATGAACCATGATAATCTTAGCCCGTCTAATAACGTTTCCAGGGGCGTGCATTGTTTCCGCTGCGGAAGACCAGGACTGAAGTCTCCAGATTGTGGCTGCCGCCGTTCAAAAAACTGAATACCCCGGAGTTCCAGACAGCGGGCGTTAAGACGTCGACGCTCGCCGAGGAGACGTCCGGGGAATGGGCTTCCTGGCTGGCTGTAGTAAGAGATTTTTATAAAAACTTAAATACTTCAAAGGAGATGGGAGCGGTAAACAGGGACAACCGTCCTCACATTTCTTTTCAATTTTTAGGGTTAAATTTTTCTGGTCTTTTCGATTCGGGCTCTCACATTTCCATTTTAGGTAACAATTTTCATAGGAAATTCTTAGATTTGGGTTTCAAGCTTTCCAAGCTAGACACTAAGTTTTCTTTAGTTTCTGCTACAGGTCATTCTGTTGTTTGTTCGTATAAAATTACGGTACCGATTCGTTTTGATAACACAGAGAGGGTTTTCAGTTTTGTGGTTATGCCTCAGATAAATGCTAACATTATTCTAGGCTGTGATTTTTGGAAAATCTTCAATATTTGTCCAAGAATATCAAAATTGATGGCTTCTAAGGAGTCGGTCAAAACACAGTGTAGAGCTGATGTAATAGGTTTAGAAAACGCAGAAAACTTATCCATTTCGCAACGCTCAGTCTTAAATAAAGTAATTCGGGGGTATGTTTCCTATTCGGGTAATCGGTTAGGTAGAACATCCTTAGAGAAGCATGTCATTGACACAGGTAATTGCTCTCCGATTAAGCAACGCATTTATCCGATTTCACCGCACCTACTTCCGCAGGTACACAAGGAATTAGACAGACTGTTAGCTTTGGGAGTGGTTGAACCCAGCAATAGCGCGTGGAATAATCCAATTGTTTTAGTACCAAAAAAGAATGGCACTTACCAATTATGTCTTGATAGTAGACTTTTGAACGCAAACTCTAAAAGCGACGCCTACGCGACACCGTTCATTTCTGATATCTTGAATAGCTTGGGGGGTGCTCGGTATTTGACAACGCTAGACTTGAATGACGCTTTTTTTCAAATTCCCTTAGAAGAGAATTCAAAAGAAAAAACCGCATTTACAATCCCTAAAAGAGGCTTGTTTCACTTTGTGACCATGCCTTTTGGCCTCCACGGGGCGAGTTCTCGCATGATGAGGTTAATGGACAAGGTGCTAGGGCCACAATTTGATGGCAAAGTGTTCTGTTATCTGGATGACATTATTATAATAAGTTCTTAATTTGAAGAACATATAGAACTTCTAAGACAGGTGAAACAGAAATTACAAGCCGCAGGCCTTACCATAAATGTGGAAAAGTCTGTTTTCTGCAGGGACTCTTTAAAATATTTAGGTTTCGTTGTAGACAGCAAAGGGCTTCGCACTGATCCCGAGAAAGTAAAAGCAATTGTGGATTTTCCCACCCCTACGTCTCAAAAGAGTCTACGTAGATTCATTGGGGTGCTATCGTGGTACAAAAGGTTTATCCATAACTTTTCAATTATTGCGTCTCCTTTACACAACCTAACAAAGAAGGAATTCGCGGGAAAAAAGTTTGCGTGGAATCAACAGGCGCAATCGGCTTTTGTTAAATTAAAGAATATCCTAGTTAATGCTCCGGTTCTCGCATGCCCTGACTTTAGTAAGCCTTTCACCATTAGTTGTGACGCATCGAGCGTAGGCCTCGGGGCAGTTTTAAGTCAATTTGATGAAAATCAGATAGAACACCCGATTTCATTCATTTCTAGGTCGTTATCTGCACAAGAGAGGAATCACTCCACAACGGAGAGGGAGTTAAACGCTATGATTTTTGCTCTGGAAAAGTTTAGAGGTTACATTGAGGGTTCACCTATTCCGGTAAGAATAATTACAGATCATTATAGTCTCAAGTGGTTAACACAACTAAAGTCGCCCACTGGACGACTCGCACGCTGGGCAGTAAGACTGCAGCAATTTAATTTTGAAATTATTCACCGTAAGGGAAAGGACAATGTCATTCCAGATGCGTTATCGCGTGACCCCTTACAAGTAAATGCATTAGCGCAAAAGTTTAGTACTTCCGACTCGTGGTACATCAGGCTTAGAGAGAAAATTTTAGCTAATCCGGACAAATATTCAGCTTGGAAAGTGGAAAATGATAAGATTTTTAAACACATCCAAAGCATGGACGCTCTTCACAGGTCATATGACTGGAAGGAAGTTATGCCAAAGGAGGTTAGAAAGAACATTATTTTAGAACACCACGTTCCTCCAGTGTGTGCTCATTTCGGGATTATGAAAACCTTGAATAGGATTAAACTTAAATATTATTGGCCTAAAATGTCAGCTGATGTCAAACGGTTCATTAGTAAATGTCAGATTTGCTTAGGGTACAAAAGCACCAATTTGTTACCGCCAGGGCTAATGGGAAATCCCAAGTTGGTGCAGCGTCCTTGGCAGATGATTGCCACAGATCTGCTGGGTCCGTATCCGAATTCTTACAAAAAAGGCTATACATACTTGTTAGTAGTTTCTGATTTTTTCTCCAAATTTACTAGGCTATTCCCTCTAAGGAAGGCAACGGGTAGCAATATCGCTAGTATTCTAGAAAATGAAATATTCTACAAGTTTGGAGTGCCAGATACGATTGTGTTAGATAATGGTAAGTACATATCTCGGGACATGAAGGCTTTGGTTAGCAAATTTCACATTCGACACCTTTTCTACAACTGCAGATATCACCCTCAAAACAATCCTGTTGAGCGAGTTAATAAGGTTTTAGTCTCTGCCCTCGCTTCGTATGTAGGCACTGACCACAGAATGTGGGCAAATTATTTACCTGAGATAGAATTAGCGATCAACACTGCGGTGCATGAAGTCACTGGTTACACTCCATTCTTCCTCAATTTTGGCAGGGAAATTATAATTTCAGGGAAGGACTACATAGGAGCTGACTTCAACGCGGAGGAAATTAAATTTGCTGAACGTGATTCCTGGGCTGCAGGTTTGCAAGAGTTAAATGATATTTTTTCACAGGTGCGCACATCTTTGCGACAGTCATATGAACGCAACAAACGTCATTATGATCTTCGTCGGAGGGAGGTTCAGTACGCGGAAGGCGACGTAGTGTGGCGGAGGTCTTTCATTCTTTCAGATGCTTCTAAACACTTTTCTGCTAAACTGGCTCCAAAATTTATAAGAAGTAAGGTTGTACGGAAAATTTTCCCTGTGGCATACCAGTTGGCTGACATGGATGGGAAGCTTTTAGGTTCTTTCCACGTGAAGGACATTTTAAAGTCTGAGCATGCTGAGGAGTCAGCGGTTTAATTTTTTTCTTTCAGTAAGATATTAGAATCTTTCCGTAATGGGATTTAATTTGGTCTAAAGTACCGATAGTTAGTAAAATTTGCATGCATTTTGACCTTATGTTTGCAAAATACATTCAATGTGATGACATGACTTTGGCATGAAACTTGTGTCCACACATTGAGTGCTATATGTTAATGGTTTTGTGGTTGTTTTGTCCTTTGTATTTGTTATAGTTAGTGTAGTATATGAATATTGTAATTTGAATGGAAATTTTCCTTCGGAGCATGGGGGTAATTGGCCATTACGCTCATGCTTTGAACTGATAAAATTAGTGGGTTCCTTTCCCTGTAGGTAAACCTTGCTATTAACTTTGTAAAATATGAATTGTGTTTATAATGATACTACATGGTTTTGTGCATGGTTGATAATTTATGGTTACATGTAGTAATTATTTACTTGAACGGGGTCGTACATACGGTTTCTACCTTGGAAAATTCCACATGTATTTTCATGGTGATAATTATACATAATCAATAGCCTCAGAAGCTGACAATAATCTATTTGGGAGCTTTAGGAAGTTTCGCAGCATGGGAATTTTCCAAGTCAAGGAAATGTGTTTTCTTTACTTATATATGTTAAAATAATGTTAGCTCGGTGATGCATTCTTCAAAGGAATACAGATAAAACAGTATTCTTATTTTATAAGATTTAAATTTATTGATTATTTTACACAAATTATTAAAATAATTCTCCATAGAGAAACTTTACGAATCATTTGTGTTTATAGTCATACAATCGTATTTTTGATACTTGCGCATAATCTCAGAAGTTCACAGCAACTATCTATTTTGAGTTTTAGGAAGCTCCGTTGCATGTTTATTTCCAAATTGTCAGGAACAAGTTTCTTGAGTCATGTCATAATGTATAAATTGACTTCGGGTAACATAATTATTAACAATTAACCTTTTCCACGCGATCGTAACAACAGTTGATACGGCAAAAGCCATGCCTCACACGCGCCCGTATCAGCCCTTGTTACGCTAACTTCGACTGCCGATATAACAGCGCTACTATGTCACAGTATTTTTTCCCACTCGCTAGGATATTCGTGTAACTATCACGATGCTGACATATTCAGGCATATTTCGAAAGTAAAAATTTTTTTCGTAAAAATATCTATAATCAAGTGAATGTGTCCTCGTGCCTCGTGGTACTTGAAATATGACATATACATACCGCGTATGGGTATTGAAAAAACGGAGTAGATCAACGCGGGTAAAAAGTTAATAAATTAAAATACCTAATAATAACAATTCATATTTCATAAGTTTTAATTACATATGCATTTAAATGGAAATTTAATTAGTATCTCTATAGAGTGAGTACCTAATATTAGACGATTGGTTTTACAGTTTAATTTTTAACATTTCTTGCACAGTTCCGTTTTGCAAATACGGCATGGAAATTCTACAACAACATGGCACATCACTTATTTATGTCAACCTACCTTCAGTTGCTCTTGAATAGGCAGAAGTTTTGACCCAAGCATTTGGACTGCGTCAAAAGGGAAATTCTACAATCATGGCACATCACTTTTTATGTCAACCTACTTTCAGTTGCTCTTGAATAGGCAGAAGTTTAACCCAAGCATTGGTCTGCGTCAAATGGATTTCTTCAACTACAGGGATCAGCACTTATTTGCATCAACCTACAGATTGTGGCTCTGATATAAGCAGAGGATTGAGCCCTTATTATTTGGGCAGTTTGAAGTTTCATTCACTGCTTCACTGAATCATCATCGAGGGAGGCTTACTGGTTTACAACATCATCTTGAGGATAATTCATCTGTACACATTTGGGAAGAAAATTACGAGAAGTGACACAGCTGGGAAGGCACTAGAAGCTCATCTCATTCACCACAAATCTGGTTAAGCACTTTGGAATTCTTGGTGGCAGCGGTACTTTCTCTCTTCAGGATTTCTGACGCCAGGTGGCGTAGTGGAATTTTTTGCAAAAATTCTCTTGGCCATGGGGGTAATGCAACAGTTTGGGCAAGTACTGGCCTAATTTAGACGGAGTTTCTAGCCACGCGGGTACTTGATGAATTTGACAGCCGGCCGTTAATGTACAGGCGCCGGTAGAGGGCGAATCGAGGAGAAGTTTCGATACGTTCGTCAGTTGGTTCCGGAGAGTACATGGTGTGACAGCTGAACTACAAGCCGCCAAAGGTCATGGCCGAAACACACGTGAGCGAATTAAAAATTTGTAATGGATCATCACGAGATAGTATAGCTTAAATTTGGTTTATTATATATCCCTAGCATTTAATTTAAATCCTTCTAAATATGTACGGTTATCTGTACAGGCGCCCTTCAGGATTAACTAATGATTTGCTTCCATTTATCGATACCACATGTTCCGAGATTTTAGTTTCACATTAATTTGACATACCTATGGTTATCAACCACCCCTGTAGATTTAAAATCAATTTAATCATGCTCTACCTATAATTGTTTGAAATTAATTAAATAAATGTTACATCTTTGTTACTGGAACAATCCGTCTTTTCTTACACTGATCTACCCACATGTCTGCACTTGTTTATTTGAATACGAGAGAAATATTAAGAGTATTTGGATGGCGGTGATTAGTAAAGATAGATATTAGGAAATGTTACCGTTACAGGGTAAGTCTGCGGAGCACCACTCGCTCTAGGAGTTTATACATGGTACTTAAAAGCGAGATGGGCCGATAGCTGTTTGGATCTTCTGGTGGCTTGTTGGGTTTGAGGATCGCAATAACTTTAGTTTTTTTTCCAGATATTTGGAATTACTCCAGTTTTAAAAATTTCAGTAAACAGTTTTGCGATCCATAACTTTGTCCGTGGCCCAGCATGTTTCAAAAAGTCTGGAAGAACTCCGTCGCATCCAGCTGCTTTCCCAGCTTTTGTTGAAGTGAGGGCGATGCCTACATCATTAGCTGTAACGGCGACCACATCATTAGGGTTCACCGGCCATTTTAGCCGCGCCGCTTTCAGAGATTTTTTGATCTGGTGGCTTATGTTAGACCTTGTTGTCGTTTTTGAACTGCGGAGTAGTTGGTGAGCAACAGCATTTGGGGACACTTTGGGGGTTGTCTTAATTGGCTGATTTGCAGCTCCGAGTCGTTTGAGTGTTTGCCACGCTTTTCTGCTCGAGTGTTCGAAACTCATTTCTTCCATTAGTTCGTTCCACCTGTTCATGCGCCCGTCATCCAGAGACAGGAGCAAGATCAGGAGCAGTGTCTGGGTCGTTATTCCTCTCGTATTCAGCTAGAAGGCGTTTGCTTTCTGAGCTCCATGTTGGGATATACACTTTTCTGTAACCTCTAGGGATGAATTTCTTCGCAGCTACAAACAAAAGGTTCGAAAATCGGTCGTAGAAATTCGGCTTTGATGGTATGTTATCCACAACCCTGTCAACATATTCCGAAAACTCTCGCCATTTTGCCCGTCTTAAATTCCACCGTGGCATCGGGTTACTGGAGGTTAATGGAATCTGAATACCTATGTTTAGCATGACTGGCCTGTGTTGGCCATGTGGGAAATTATTCAGTACAGTTCTCGAGGCCCTCATAGGTTTTCCGTCCGGCGCTTTAGAGACAAAACACAAGTCGGGCGCGTATTCACGACGCCATCGCGCAGAAAAGAATGTCCCCTTTTGTTTAGCATCGTAAATAAGTTGGCAATCCTGTGCTGATGCCCAATCGGTGATTTGTTTTCCAGGTTTATCGGTCGTCGAGTAGCCCCATAGGAAGTGGTGGCTGTTGATATCTCCCACGTACACCGCCGGGTGATTGTGTGGAGGGAGTGCTGGTGTCTGCCATACTTCATTTGGAGGTTTGTAGATGTTAAATATTGCTAGTTTTCCAACCTGAATACCGATTGCGTGAAATTCATCCGTGATTTTTCGGGTAATATTCTGCAGCTCCGGCCTAATGTAGGTCGCAAGGCCATGTTTTGGGTGTCCCCGCACTGCCACTAGGAGATATCCGGGGATATCCAAACGTGGTGAGTCGTTTTCTGCGATATGGGTCTCCTGGAGAAGCAGGATATCAATGTTTTTGTCGTTGAGTATTTTTACTAAAAAGTCCACCTTTGAGAGAGATGTTCCCTCAATATTCAGGGACAATATTTTCAATTGTTTCCAATAAATGAGCGATGGATGCAGATTATGAGGCGACCTCCCTTTTATTCTGTTCAATTATTATTTATTTTAATTTCATGCTTTTTTTTGTTATTTGAGTGATGAATTTTGTTTTCATTTTATTTTTAATTAGGTACCTAACTAATATGTAAACATTTTTTTTTCTTTTATAGTTTATAGTTGTTTATGTAATATGGCAGACTGGAATTGCACTACCCTCCCAGTCCTGCTGGAATAAAAACTTAAATTAAAAAAATAAAAATAAATTCTTAGTAAGTACCTATTTTTTAATATTAGAGCTTATTTGAAAAGTGGTGCAACTATCCGGCTTTTACCTAAAATAATAATAACACTAATTTATGTAACGCCATCTTTATGAAATATCATCTCAAAGGCGTTTCACAATGCTCTAAAATACAGGTTTTTAAACTTATTTCGACAACCGCCCATTTTGAGATTAACCACTGGAGCGACAGATATTGAAACCTTTTTTTTTCGGAATGCTCGAAATTTTTTGGTAACCGTTTTAAATATTTTCTGCCAACCTTATAAAAATTATACTTCCGAATTTTATTATGGAGACATACAAACTGATTAGAGTTCTATATATTTTTTTGATTATCACATTATCTTTTTCAAAAATATTATAAAATCGTAAACAATTGAAACAGAAATATTCTCAGGATTTTCAACCTATAATCTATGTACCTCTATGTGCACATATATGTGTTATTTTGTTTTAAAGAGATTTGTTCTTTCTTTTGCTGCTTATGTTTTACGCACGTTAAGTTTATTATTACCCCATACGTTTATTTATATTATTTTGCTGAATTGTTACTATGTTTAGATTTAGATCTTGGCATTACATGTGTTATTAAAGTTTTAACGAAATTCTTGATTTTATGAAATTATATATATGCACATTCCATGAAAAACTTATCATAATTTCCATTAATTCTGTCAAGATTTTTGGTTTTATGACACTATGTACATTCCATGATAACCTTATAACAATTTTCAATAATTATTTTTATATTTTTGTTTTTATGGCATTATGTACATCCCACTATAACCATCAATAATTTTATCTAGATCTGTATACTTATGATTATGTGCATTCATGCGTATACGTACTTGTTTGTGTATATGTATGCATTTATATGTACCCGACTCAGAACAGACCTTGTCTAGTGAGGTGGGTTACTTACTTGTTTGTATATGTTAATGTTATATTAACATATACAAACAATCCGGCAATTTAAAAAAATAAAAATAAAAAAAACTCTCGTAGAAAGTTCAATTTTGCGTTCAAATTAAATATTTTCTGTGAAGTTTCGTTTAAATGGTCTAACTGATTAGCACAATCTACAAATATATATAACAAAACTGAATTTTGATAAGTTGTGAAGTGTTTAATGTTCCCTTTGAACAAACTTTTGACACAAATTATGTTCGAGAAATGGCGACACTTTAAAATGGACTAAAATGGAATGTATAAGGTACTTACCAAAAATAACTGCAGCACCTCAAACAGATACATTAATTATCTAAAAATTAACTCGATTATTGGTTTATTTATTGAAAATGCTGCATTGTAAATAACAGTCCGATTGGCAAAAAAATACACAAACATAACCACAAAAATTTTGTTTTTCAAATATTCACTGAATTTTAAAGTTTGAAACACGTTGAATGCATTACTAATTCAATCATTATTAATATACTGGTATACAAATGTATTAGAAAAATCCTTTAAAATACGATAAAAAGTCTCATTTTACACGGACACATTTTGACAGTTGATCGTTTTCAACAAATTTACTTATTACGATTTTGAAAAATTAAATAATTCGTAAAAACTGGAGTACACTGCCATCTGTGGAATATCAATAAAAGTAGTTTTTTCATCTTCCAGGAAACGTCAAAATTGAACAGCGGGCGTGTATGAAATATTACAAAAAAATGTTTAATGTATCTAGAAAAAATTCGCCAAAACTGGCAGTTAGCCAATCGAGAAATTTAAATGGTGCTATATTGTGGCAAAAAACATTCCAGTGGTTAAACAAATCTAGTGCCAATATTTTGTAACTTACCTTTTCACATTATCATATGCGTTACGTATCTTAAAAACAGTTATTGCAAATATAATGTTTAAACATACATTATTATATGGAGAGGATAGAAAGGGTGTGACTCATATTGAATCGAACGTGTTGAAGAAATCAAATGCGTATCGAACGAATCCACGAAAGCATATAAGGCAACAAAATTTTTTAAATTTTGAATTTACGTGACCACACAGTAGGTACAGTGCCGCCTGCACACAATTACATTTCTTCAATAAACTTTATTTATTACAAACATACACGCAATTGGTAATAGATGGTACGTGCGGCATCAAAATCGAACTTAAAAACACGTATGAATAGCCTCGTAATCCCTCCACCTGCAGACAGCAAATGATCACCACCAAGAAAATGTTCCACAATTTACGCTGCCCTCACCCCGCAACCCGCCGAGCTGCTATTGGTTAATGCTGACAAAGGAAATTCTCAAATCGGGAATAATTACGAAACCAAATTCACCTTCTGGAAAACGTAGAACTAAATTACGAGAAATTGGTCACATTTACGATCAATAAATAAATATAATCGCCAAAAAATAAATATGTTCTAAAATAATAAATTGAAAACTAACTTCTACCTGTGTTTTCCGTACTTTGAAAAAAAATATTTCCAAAATATTGTGATTCGGTTCTAATGTGAAAAAATTGTACGTTTTCTTATAAACACAATACATTTAGAAAAAAATCTTTAAAATCGCTCCAGTTTTCGAGGAGGAAAATTGGGAATACTAACTTAGATTTTTATGATTTTATTTAGGTATTACTAGCCTGAGGTGCAGTTGTCCCATTCGCTCAGTATTCGAGGGAGTAAAAGTAACAGTGACAGCAACTGTTTGGTAATTCTATTGTTCAGATTTCTCAGCGAGCGGGTAACCTATTAAAAAATGAATTCCGAACATATCTATGAGAATCATTCTAGAATTACTAATAGTTCTGGGAACAGTGGACTCCTTGAGTCAAACGGCGGCGCCTGGCGCTAATAAAAACCTCTGTAAAAAAGGATGCAATTTACTGTTAGGTATTACAAGTCGGCGCCAGGAGCGGGCTGCTCCATTTTTCGATGCACAACCGAGGAACAGGCTAAAGGACGCGGAAGCCGAGTCTCGCTTTTAGCAAGACTTAACGCCATATTCATTCTTGATGGAACTGCCAATCGATTGGAGAGGCATTCCACCCGTACCAAACGCACACATGTTTAGTCCTTGCACGAATCCCGAACGAGTAACCGTATTTACTTTTACCAGGGCGAGTAAGTGGTAGTAAAAATGCTCCAATTGCCGGGCCGGCCCCAAGTAATTTTGATTATTCGGATTTGACAGCAACTCTGGCGGAGAAATAATATAATTTCCAATACGGCTATTATCTCGATACGATTAAATTATACTAATATTATCATTATTACTAAATTAAATTAACTTAAATTCTTATTTAAATAAAAATTTTAATATTTTTATACATTACAATATAAAAGAAAATAATTTTTTTTTTAATAAAATATAATTAATAAATAATTTTATTTTTAATTCTTTTTATTTTATCCGAAGTATTTTTTAATTGCCTTTTTTTGAGCTTTCTTCCATAATAACTTAAATCCTAGAATTGAAATTGGTAGAACACCGGATACGAAACTCGCAAACAAATTCATAGATATTGGAGGTAGCCCACCACTTTCCCATGGCGCGGCGTTCTAAGGAAACATATGGTTTCCCCCTTCACCGTGCACGTCAAGACTCTAATTTTTGTTTATAAAGGAAGCTACTTCTTTTTCAAATGATTTTAGACCCCCAATGTCCGTACATACATTGTTAGCTGGCAGCATACGTGTGCGTACATGATGTTAGTTATAAGTACGTAAAACTTGAATCACTTCTGATGCCAGCCACTGGTGTTTTCTGGAAGGGAATAAAGGAAGTTTCAAGAAGGAGTTAATGTGTTTGGAGAGATGGTGATCCGAGTGTGAAGCCAGTCCACAGCTGGGCTTTAATAGTCCGGCAGTCCATATGAAATGATGCAGACATATGAAATGCCCGAGCGCGTTAGCCACGCTCAAGTCGCTCAGTTAAAATAAAAATATTAGGAATGTCTTTGAGCCACGCCTCACAGGCCACTGCGCAACTCCCCCTGAGAGTGCTCTGCTATAAGAGCCTTTCTCTAGTTGTTCTATTCTTCTTTTAATTAACTAACTAGCATACAATCACGCTATTTCCCAGCACACTCTGTGCTTCTTGACATTTATTTAATGGACGCTGAGTTACGAATAAACTAACGACTTTTAACGGAAAATATCCGCTCAACAACGAAAATAACAACAGTCGTAATAATTGAACATTCATAATTAAGTTCAAAGAATTCACTCCATTTAACCGTCTTATCTTGCAGAATAACCTTTCCTACTTGAGACCTGTATTATTATGTAAAGTTTCACAAATAGTCATAATATTTTTAGTACCTACTTAATATTTGATCGACCGTTACAAGCAGAAAGCAACAACCATTAATCATTCTCAAAGGAAAAATATACTTATTCTCTAAGAAGTCTATTGTTAGAAACTTGGTGAATAAATTACGACGGTACGGTAAAATAAGTTGAACGGTTGTCATTGAGCGCTTTCTTTCCAAAATGTCGATGGTTTGTGACTCTTGAAAGCAAACCGAGATATCTATCAGCTTGACGTGGGCATATCCCATTTCTACATGGCTGTCAAGTTGGCAGATAAAACAATGCGGGAATATCAATCCCACTTTTTACAGGAACCTTACTCTTTACATAAGGATCTACAATGAAAAACATTAAGTCGGATTAGTTACACCATTTATAACATTTACACCATTTATAAAGGCTCTACGCCTGTCTCGTCACAGGTATATCCTAGTGAAACAGGCATAAAAAAACGATATTAATGTACTTTTATGGATAAATAAATAAAAAAAAACTCAAGAACGGCTGGATCGATTTTTTGATTTGTGAGATTTGTCTCCGCCCCGAATAGCAGAATAGCTATTAAAACATCGGAAAAATTCACGAAAAAAAAATCGTGAAGAAAATCCTTTTCCTCATATATTTTGTATGGAACGAATTCTCATATTTTGAAATAGCTGCAGAAATATTGTGATAAGTGATAAGTATGTTGAATAGTGAGTGGATTCCAAAAATTCATAAACGTCAATTGTCAATGCGATGATTGTTTTGCCTTTTTCTTTTAAACTTGTAATGCTGCCCCTCTTTCTTATACACTAAATGCCAACAGTTGAAAATGATACAAACGGTGAAAGTATGTCGGCGCCCCTCCAAAGAAAAAATACAATAATTGTAATAAATCTGCCTAATAAATATAAAGAAAATTAAAAGAAATTCGTGTAAGAAAGTTGAAAAGTAAGAAAATCAAAAAAATATATAATTCGGTACAAAACGCTATCTCTGATAATATAAAAACAAAACACGGACAGATGCGCATCAATAATTGCTTCATTGTGTAATTTTTAACTTAATAAAAAAACTGAATTTAATTCAGCTAATAAGTTAACACAACAGTCATTGATTCTGAGGCGGTACGAAGTTCGCCGGGTCAGCCAGTATTCATATAGATCAACAAGCGCTGATTCTATACCAATAACTTTTATTAAATACTGACGAGTATCAGGCATGCGCTGCAATGCCACTCAAATAGATACAGTGTGTGTTTAATTCTTTTTATTGAAGTCCTATGGTATATACAATATTTTTCGTTTTTCCGTCTGTACTAATAAATCAGATTAGTGTTCTTCAATATTAAAAGCGGTTAAACTTAAGAATAAAAAAATAAGAATAATAAATAAATCGAAGGTCGACTCCACCATACAAAATACAGTACTCATTACAATAAATTATTTAAACTATTAAAACTAACTATAACAAGGAAAAAATACTGATGTTTAAGTAAGAATTATATTATGTAGGTATGTATTAATGGACTGGAGGTCTACACCTTATCTCTTATTTGAAAGTAAGAATTCGAATAAAGCTGACCTTCAAAAAGAGCTTTCCATAATGTTTCACCTTAAATATGTTTTCCCCAAAACGATGATGAATAAAACACTAGAAAAGGCAAAGAACACAGCAAAAGCTGGCATTTGATGGTCAATGATTTTATTTAAAAAATATTTTTGTTAAAATAAGACGATGAGATGGATTTTTCACTTTACAATAAGAAATGAATAATCCTGTAAGCTATCTCTTTTTTGTTCGAACAAAAAAAAGACATGTTACAATGTTACAAATACATAAAAACAAAAATTTCCCCAGCCTTTACGGGGGTTTTAAACAAATTTTATGAAGTGAGATGAACTATAAGTACCTACGTGAAAAATATTAACTTTATTTGTTGGAGTGTTATGGAATTCGATAAAATAGCTAACAGCAGAAGCATTACAAAATTGAATGAATAAAAAAAATTAGAGTGTGTAATTTACACGCGATAGAAGTGAAACTGGAAAGTCGCTATATGTCGCTTTCTTTTCCCTATTTATTTTAAAGTGGTTTGAAGATTGGATATTGATTTACAAAAACAATTTTTTTTTTTTTTTGGATTTCGTAGGATTCGAACCTGCTTCCACTGAATTTCTCTGGCAGCTGAGATTTCACGCATTCACGCTTTATATTCTGACGACCTGTAAAAAAACAAAGCAGCCAATGAGCGCAGACCTATCGTCTGCTTTATATCTCAACCAATAGGAGCCTTGAGCGCAGTTTGACGCTTCGCAGGTGCCGTAGAGCGTAATTTCCGTTTCATCCGAATTTCAAATCACTCTAACAGGGCTAAGGAAGTTTCACTTCAAAAATAAAAATCATGACACCTGGACTGAACAAATAATTTCTTGTTGATTTGCTTTTATATATTTATATATACGAGAAGGAAGATAACTTTCATTTTTCGGTTTCTTCCGGTAAAGTTTTGGTTGTTTTTTACACGAAACACGGTAATAAATTTGAAAGTTTGTATGGATGTATATGTGTGTGTTTGTTACTCTTTCACGCAAAAACTGCTGAATGGACTTTAATGAAACTTTACTATACTAAGCTCATACTTCAGAATAATATATAGGCTATAATAATATATAGAATAATATATATAATAATAGCTAGAATAATATATAGGCGATACGAAATTATAAATATTAATACGTGTACAATCAAATAAATTTCCTGACAAAAGCGACAGACGAAAAGCAAAACAAATAGTTGTCGCGGAAACGATGTTGATGTATTTGCGGGAAATTTTATCTATCTGTCTTCTATATTTAATATGTTCTTATATATGTATATACTAAGTCCTTACATATGAAATTGGCATTTCGTATGGGAGAAACAAAAAGTCGATTTTTTTAAAAATAATATATTTATTTAATCGAAGTATGTACCATTGCTATCTATGCACTTTTGCCATCTCATAGGTAGTTCATCGATCCTTTTACTAAAAAAACCATTCGGACGGGAATCAATAAAATCTTTGAAGGCGGTTTGGACTGCCCCATCGGAGTTGAATTTTTTCCTTTGCAAGAAGTTATCAAAATTTTGAAAAATATGGTAATCTGTTGGGGCAAGGTCCGGAGAGTACGGTGGATGTCTTAGATATTCCAATTGAAGCTCCTCTAATTTGGTAGCCGTCTGTTGTGCAGTGTGTGGTCTAGCGTTGTCATGAAGAAGCAGTGGCCTAGAGCGATTAACCAGCCTCGGTTGTTTAGCAGCTAGCTTTTCCATCATGATTTGCAGTTGCTGACAATAGACATCTGCCGTAATCGTCTGACTAGATTTAAGAAAGCTGTAGTGAACGACACCAGCACTAGTCCACCAAACGCTCACAATAGGGCATGGTTTGGCTGGTTCGGCAGGGTTCAGCCATTGCGATGAGCGCTTCCGATTATCGTACAGGATCCACTTTTCATCACAGGTAATATTCGATATAAAATTCCTTCATTATTGTGCCGGTTGAGTAATGCGCGTTTGTTGATTTGCTTCACTCAATTCGTGAGGTACCCACCTTTCAAGCTTTTTCACCTTCCCAATTTGATTCAAGTGGATTAAAACAATTTTATCACTAACACCGCAGCTTGCAGCTAACTCGGACGTGGTTTGCGATGGATCCGCTTCCACAATAGCCTTCAATTCTTCATTATCAACTTTGGTCTCCGGCCGTCCACGGGGCTTGTTCTGCAGGTCGAAATTTCCAGAACGAAAACGTTGGAACCAAAAACGCACTGTGTTTTCTTTTGCGGCACCGTCGCCATACACATCATTAATCCTTCGAGCCTTTTCTGCAGCACTGGTGCCACGGTGGAACTCGTACTCGTAAATAACGCGATATTTCAAGTTTTCCATTTTGTAAAATAACAATTAAGGAAAAAACAAATGAATTATAATTTTCGAAATACAAATACATGAGTAAATATCTGTATAAATGTGAATTTGGAATTCTTAACCAAAGAGAAGGTATTTGAGATCAAAGTTGCCAGTACGGCAAAACGCCAATTTCATATGTAAGGATCTAATATATAAATAAAAATGAATCGCCAAATTGTACGCGCATAACTTCCGAACGACCAAATTAAATATTTCTTTTTTTTTGTGTTCGTTATTGTCAGATCAAGGTTTATATAAAACTACTGCTGAGCTCTGGCATTATGAAATTTGTTTAAAACAATTGCGGTAGGTGGCACGCGAGCTGTTTGAAAACTGAATGAATCGGGAAGGCGGTGGGGAGCTCAGGTAGGGGGTGGGGAACCGGGGAGGGGTGGGGAACCTGGGAGGGGGGTGGGGAACTCTGGAGGGAGGTTCGCGGGACGGGGGAAGGGGGAGAAATGGAGTGGGGAGAGAGAAGGTGGAGGAATCTGAGTGGGAACGCGAGAGGGGAAGGGAACGCGGGATAGGAAGGGGAACGGGACGAATGGGAAATGACACGCAGGGAGAAACAATTTCTTTATTAAATGGCACAGCAACCCTTGCCGGGAACCAGCTAGTAATTTAAAACCCAACTTAAGAATTCATTTGAAAGGCAAGATAGAGGGTAGCCGAGGGCCTAGTAGGAGACAAATGTCTTGGCTACCAAATATACGAGAGTGGACCGGCATTAGAAGTGTGAAGGAGCTATTCTGGGCAGCGCAAGACGGAAAGACATTTTCAAGAGTGATCGCCAACGTTGGAGGGACCTGACACGCACACAAAGAAGAAGAAGAATTCAGAAGAGAGAAAAAATATTACATAAAGAAACTGGGAGCAGTCTGGTGCCACTGAGACTAAGAAATCCCCAAATGGGGTATCTAGTGGCGAGGAGTGGGGAAGGAGATGCATTCGAAGCAATATTTTAATTCTAAATGGTGAGCGGAGAGTATCTTCCACTCTGGAACATGTCGGAAACTTATAATTTTTAAATAATGAGTTTTGAAACAAATTAAAAAAATAAAATTTATACGCGCCCGCCGGTATTTCAACCCGCGACCTATGGATTGGAAGTCGAGAGCCTTACCCGACGACCATAGAGTCCATGGTTGAGATGCATTTGGTTTACGTTTCAGGCCATTTTTAAAACTTTAACATGACTGACTCAAGAAAATAAAGAAACTCGTGATGATTGAGATACAATCAATACCCTCAATGCAAATAATGGTACAATCCTACAATAAGAATCCTACCACAATGAAAGTTTCTTCTTATCGAAAGCGAGATTGAACATTAAAGGCCAGTGACACAAACACGTGCTTGTATATAAATACGTATAATATATTTATAAATATTCCGTACTAATACTATATTTTCAGAAAGAAAATAATGTGAAATACAATATTTTTCTGAAGGTTTCGTGAGATTAGCTACCATAGAAAAAAGTATTTTTATGCTTAAAAAATATTTCTACTCCATTTCACCTTATTTCCTCGTATATCAAAAAAATATCCATTGATATGCCTCTTTATAAAAAACAGACTACCAAACATGGACTTACTACTTGATCAATCAGAACGTACCTTTAATGTAGACTTATTAATAATTTTTTTTCTTAATTTCATTGTGACGCCACAAAAGAGTTTAAAAACCAGGAGCAAATAAATCTAGTTCCTCATAATCGGATTTTTTGTGTGGAGGCAACTAATTATGAAAATTAATGGTTTAGTACCTAGAGTAAAGCTATTAACCTCTGACTACCAAACATAGTTGAAGCAAATTTATTTATATCGAAATATTATTTTTTTAACTCTTTTGTGGCGTCACAATGAAATTAGGAAAAAAAATCATTAATAAGTCTACATTAAAGGTACGTTCTGATTGATCAAGTAGTAAGTCCAGTAGCGAGTTCACTCGCTACTTGACACGCCGAAAATCGTTCGCATTACTTTCAAGTAGAGTACATTTGTGCCCGCCGCGCCGCCCATTGCAAGATGACAGCGGATGATGGGTTGCTACAAAGCAAAGTAAATACGCTAATTAAGCTTATTTTAATGCTTATTTTAATGTTTATTTTAGAAGAGGTGAAATGAAAATAAATAAACTATGGATACGAAAAGAGATTAATAGCAACATAAATAAATGAATTTAGGGAAGTATCTTCGCTTTATCACCACGAAATTTCCGCGCGTTCACAAATGAACACTGCTAAAACGGTCGGTTCGCGCCTGTCAGTGCGCTTGGATGCGTGGTGGGGGTCGCTGCTCGCCGAAAAAAATAGAACGAAATGGATTGAATCTATTAAAGAGCTGACTCATCAATTTGGTAGGCGGGAATGGGTACCGCCGCCCTGGGAACCTTTATTGGATAACCAACAACTTTGCCATAGGTCACCCCAATTGGTTCGCTACATTTGGTGATTTAGCAGGGGTGCCCGGACACACTGAACCCCAGATTCCTACCCATCCCTTAAGGGCGTTTAACCAGCCAGCGGCCGAAAATCCACATTTCGTTGAAAGTTGTTCTAACGATTGTGCAGGGCGGTTACAATGAGAAAGATTAATTATTCTTCGTACCAGCTTTTTTAAATTATAACTCAATATCGAATTTAATTCAATCCAAATTAGCTTTAATTTATACCTTCATCCAAAAATGCTGAAAGGCGTGCTGATAAAACTATTAAAATAATGTACTTTTTGTATTTATTTATTGATTATAAGTATTTATCGTTTTTCAATAATGTCTAAATTTAATAAGAATGTAACAAAAATCAGAAATATATTAGTTTGTAAGTGCGCAAATAAATACACAAATGGACCCATTTTCGTCAAGAAACACATGTACGTACATATTTTTTAATGATTTTATTGAAACTAAAATTAAAATTATAAAACATGCGTTTGCTAGATAATGTATTGATTTATTTTACTGCATGATTATATTATTTGAAATGGGTGTGGTATAATACAAAATCTTTTTTGAAAATGCAACAAATCTGCCAACGACCTATGGAAAATCTGATTTGAAAATGACATACCTATTTCTGGTTTTCTCTGATAATGCCCTCTTAAGCATTTTTCCTTCCCAGAACGCTCCTTTCCTTAATAAAAAAAACCCCTCCACACAGCATCCCCAAAGATGAAATAGGCCCTGAATGAAATTATTTTCCTCAGGGCCTCCTGTGTGGAGCTCGTGTAAAAATAACCCACTCTTCTAAAATTACGGTTACTTGATCAATCAGAACGGGTTTTTAGTCGAGGCGCACGCGAGTAACTCAGTTGTGGCAAAAATTTCAAAATTTAGAATTTGAAAATAGTCTCCCTAATAGCATCGTATCGCCTCGTGTGCTCATCTCAAAATATACGTGTATATGCCGTAATACAGCGATTTCCATTTTTTTTAGCGATGGAACCCTAAACGATCTTTTAGCTCCACACAAGAAACTTAGAGAAAAATAATTACCCTCAGGGCGTATGTTGGGAATGCCGTGTTCAGTAAGTGGGGTGAGTACTAATCTGAGGGTCGTTGTGTCTAGGAGTGACGTATGAATTCCTCCCACTGCATCACAAGGCGATGTTTCCAGAGGGTCGTCGGAATCCATCCCTCCCACTGCTCTGCAAGGCGCTGGGCAGAGAGAGTTCTGCTGGAGATGTCAAAAAGGTTTCTCTCAACCAGTCTCTCCCGATCCGGCTTGCCACGCAGTTATTAGGCAAAACATCCGCCGCCAAGACACGGCCAAACCTCACCCCACGAACCCGGGCATTTCTTCTAAGTAACCAAATGTGGTGAACCACTAACTTGGGATGACCTGTGGCTCAGGTGATGGTTATCCAATAAATGGTTTTCCATAAACAAAGTTAATTAGCGATTGTTAACACAAGGGTGTAAATATAACACTAACGTGAGAAGGGTTCCCTTCTGGGGGAGGGAGGAGGGGGGATGAGGATTTTTTAAATGTCTAGCTAATTAATTACCTTTGTAGATATTAACAATACCTAACCCGTCTATTTGTTCGGTTTTCGGAATTTACATTGATGGATGATTTAAATAACAGAAATTATAACAAAAATAGTATCAAAAACAATTAGCTAAATATGAAAAAGTGAATGACAAACAAGAATGAGTAAAAGGTAGAATACAAAAGTATCGCCAACAATTTATTATTGGCACCTGTGCTGATGGGACAATGATTTAGTAGGTACAATATTTCCTGTCTTTGAATAAAGGGCTTCATCACAATATCACGCTGTTCGACTTTGGAATGCTGTAACTGTATTCATAATTTCTGTTAATGATTTAAGGTAGGTTCACATGAAAAGCGTTTAACGCGCGTTGAACGCGCGCAAAATTTTTGTATAGTGTTCACATGGTGCTCGATTGTCTGGCATTGAACGCGCGTTGCCTCGGCCGCCCTGATTCCAGGGTTGCCAACTTAGGGGTTTTCCCCCCAGATTTCCCCGTGGTAGTGGCTGATGAAGCTTTTGGCATGATGGAGAATTTAATGCGGCCTTATGGGGGAAGGTTACTAACTTATGCAAAAAAAAAATTAATAATCGTTTGACATTAGCACGCCGGTATGTCGAATGTACTTTTGGCATAATGTTGGTGTTAACATCGGTTTTGCAGAAAAGATCGTAAAATCAATATGTACACTATACAATTATGAAGATACTCTTCATACTCCACCACTGGAAAATCTAGTCTCACATTATACCGGGCGTGCTGTGCGACAGGCGGACAATGTTCGAGAACATTTAACAAATTATTTCATCAACGAAGGAAAAATTGATTGGCTAGATCGTAATATTTAATTTGTAACACAGACTTGTAATAAATATAAATAGACAAAAGTATGTGACCAGTTAGGTACCTACTTGGGAAAGTAGCTAAGCAAAGCTAGTTAAGAATAGGTAGTTAAGCTTTTTTCAAAATTAGAAGTACATAGATTTAGGTTGTTGAAACAAAAGCAAGTGGTCATGATGTAGTTGTCTTCTTGAAAATATAATACGTAATATCTGTCCTGTTGTTTTCTTGAATATAATAAATAATAAAATTTATATTCTACATAATATGTACTCACATAATAATTTCTTCTTTTCTTCATTGTCATCTCCCTCACAGAATATGAGAATGAGTTCTTCCCAAACTCTTCTCCTTAAGTTCTTATCTGAATAAATGCTACTTGTCATGTTCCATATCGCAGGACGTTTTTCTATTTCATCTATAAATAATTCGGTATTAAAAGCTTCCGTTTCCATTTTGGATGATTTCTGGATGAACTGAGCGAACCCTGCATCTATCTGCGTCAAAAGCGCGCGCTCAACTGAACGGTAACATAGAAAACCAATGATCTCAAAGCGCGCGTTGACGCGCGCTGACTACAGTCGAGCGCTAGCGCAGCGTTCAACGCGCGCTTTATTAAAACGCCCGTTAGCATGTGTACGGCCTGAATGAAAGGTATGTAGTTGTAAACGCGCGTTATCAAAACGCGCGTTGAGCGCCTGTCATGTTAACCTGCCCTTATTCTTGCCTTGTAATTCATGTGCTTAGTTTCCCGGTAAAATCTGCTAAAAATGTTAAATCACATTGCCAGTCTGAATTACACAGTTGCTGATAATCATCACTCCTCTCTCCAAGAAAATTTGTTATTACGTCCAATAACATGATAGATTGGCATTTGAAAATCGCACAAGATGATACGCGCAGCTCGGGTTCTTGTCCGGCTACGGGTCCGGGTTCTTGTGCGGGTGCGGGTTGTTTTGGGTTCGAGTCCTTGGCCCGGACCTGTGCCTTGTTGGCCATCCCTGATCTAGTTCATTGCCATATTTTTTATATTTGTTGTGAAATTTGTTTTTTCTTTTATCAAACGAATGAGATCTTGTGAATACCACTTTGGGAAGTGTTTTTTATTCGTTTTAATGGGAACATGAGAAGAGATAATCTGGTAGAGTATATTGTAAAACTGATCGAAAAATTGATCTATTTTGCCCTGATTGATGAATTTCCAATCAATCTCACTAAGCAGGGCATTGATTGACTCAAGACAACCAGATAATATTCTAGTTCAAGAACAATATAAGAAATACAGAAACTTATGTAAAAAACTAATTAATTCCACTAAAGAAAATTTCTACAAAAAATATATATACGAAAACACCATAACTCCAAAACATTTCTGGGAAATATTTCGTAAAATTACCAAAACAAAAAATAGTAAATCGTCTTTCATTCAATCATTGGATATTAAAAATACAAGTACTACTAATCCCAAACTGTTGGCTAATTTTGCTAATCACTATTTCACTTCAGTAGGAGCCTCTCTCGCAAATAAAATCCTTGAAAAATGTAAGAAAACTGAATCTGAACTAGACAACATACCTACAACTGTCCTTAATCTTAAAACAGACGAGATTCAAACAACGACTAAAGAAGTCATGATAATGATAGATGAGCTTAAGTCATCTAAAGCCTGTGGGCCAGACCAAATTTCCTCAAATCTGCTGAAAGTATTGAAACCACTCATAGCGAATCCTATTGCATACATTTGTAATCTTAGTTTCAAGACAGGCATATTCCCAAACCACCTAAAACAATCAGTTGTTATATTGTAGGGTTGAGTCTGAAAAATTATTAAATAATGTCACTTAAAACTTAAACTTTTACATGGTTAACTATTAAATGGCACAACCAGTAAAATCTTAGTATACTTATAGGTATTTAATCTAAAAAAAAAGACACTTTGTTCTTTTTTTGGTACAGAATATATTTTTGGCATTTTTCACCAGCATTTGGTTCCTTAGAACGGGCAATCTGCCTAGCTAGGAACTAATATAGACAAACAAGACATAATAACACTTGTATACATTTTAATATTTACAGTTATTTTGAAATATTATTATTATGTTATATTTGCTGTATAAATGTATCTTATGTAATAAATAAATAAAATAAAATAAATTGATTCACAAAAACGGAATCAAATCGGAAATACATAATTATCGGCCAATATCTCTGCTCAACTCATTCTCAAAAATTATTGAGAAAATTGTTGAAAATCATCTCACCCTCTACCTAGAAACTCATAAAATCTTATCTAACAACCACAAAAAGTTAAAATTAATGATACTATTAGTGATCCGGCCCTTGTAGAATTTGGTGTACCCCAAGGAAGTACCTTAGGACCTATTTTGTTTAGTATTTATATAAATGATCTGTGTAACAGCAATTTTTCCAATCATATTATAACATTTGCAGATGATACTGTCTTAATATTTGAAGGTAGAACATGGCACGAAGTACACTGCAAAGCAGAAGATGGAATAAAACAGCTAAAACTTTGGTTAGACAGTAATCTGTTAACACTCAATTCGGAAAAAACAAAATTTATACGATTTAGTGCGACAGAAGCCGGCCAACCGAAGGAAGCATATAATATTTCTGTACATAAATGCACTGACTCAACTACCTGTACTTGCTATAAATTAGAATGCGTGGACAATATAAAATACCTTGGTGTTGTATTAGACAAATATCTTAGATGGGACGGTCACGTGGATCTAGTCACCACAAAGGTTAGAAAGCTCACGTATATGTTTATGACAATCAGAAATCTTCTAAAATCTTACGTATCTTACGTAAAAAAGATTTGAAACTCATCTATGATGCTATGTGCGGGTCACTTCTAGACTATGCATCCTTAGGTTGGGGTGGATGTGTAAAAACTGTTTTGGACAAACTAGCAAAAGCTCAAAAATCACTACTAAGGGTAATCCTCAAAAAACCATTTAGATATCACAGTGATGCACTGTTTAAAGACTTAGAAGTTCTAGATGTAAGACAACTGTACATGAGAAAATTAATTTTAAACACCCATAAACAACAAAATCCAATTGTAACACTCACAACCAAAACATCTCTCGCTCAAAGACACTTCACTTTCTTAGGTACAAAACTATATAACTTCATGCCTGATGCTTGGAAAAAGGAAAGCACAGGTGTTCTTCGTAAATTGACCACTACTTGGTTTCAACAATTAGGGAGAAAGGAGAGTGAACTTTTACTACACAAAAAATAAAATCAAACACAAACCAAAAACAACATCAAAAATTCCAACAAAAAATGATCTAAGTAAAAGATACCCCTATCTTCTAATCTAAATTATTATGTGTATCTACCTATCTATATTATTATGTGTATCTACCTATCTGTATGTACCTACCTATTACTTTTAAATTAGAAATCAGCTGTCATTCTTATGTTTTAATTGCATATGGTTACGCACATACTAATACCTACTCATACACACACCAGCATAGCACTCACATACATACTATCACTGCTTGGAATTGGTATGAATTATTGTTGTAAGTCCTTTTGTCCTACCTTTTCCCCCCTCGCTTACCCACAATCTTAACCAGTCTGCAATAAACTCCCGCTGCCATCACTGTGCTCTGCTCACGAAAAATCCGCTCAAAAATAACTGCCGTGTACTATAAAATAACGAACATTTAAGCCTATTGTGATTGTGCCTCTTGGATGGGAAAGGAGTCATACCAGTGCTTTACCTTTTCCGGTGAGTCCTCTCCTTTTCTATGCGACATGTATTTTTACCATTTTTAGGCAGTGATTAGTAACACAAAAAATCAAGGTCCTTCGTCATTCATTTTACAAAACACAAAATCACTCTCACAACATAAATAATCATACATTTTTGATCCTAGCGAGCCGGATATTTGAACCAAAAATCAGCAGAGTGTTATTACGTTTTATAAAATCGCACAAAAATAATTACCCGCATTAACGGTTTGATATACCTACATTAGTAATTTGTTTCCATACTTATTTCATTACGTTGGAAATAACATATTTACCCGCTGTTAGAATAAATAAGTACGAGGCATCCTTTGATATTTATTTCTGATAACTTATGTAGTTGTATCTTGCCGATAAAATCGCATTTACCTACCTTATAAATAGTACGATTATTTCTTAATATTTGTATTGTTTTATTATGGATAAACAGAATAATATTATGATCGCAGTATTTATGATTTGTTAAATGATAATAAACGCAATAAATAACTTTCTTTACCCGCTCTGTGCACGGCGTATTCTGTTAACCTTTACACCGCCGAACAATCAATTTAACTCTGTGAGCGGATTACAGTGAATTAATTGAATATATTAATTAATATATTAATTAATATATTAATTAATTCCGCATAAATAATACAGACTCATCATACCGCATACCTTATACCGCATACCTTATACCGCATACCTTTTACCGCATACCTTATACCGCATATCGTATACCGCATACCTTATACCTATACCGCATATCGCATACCGCATACCTTATACCGCATACCACGTATCGCATACCTTATACCGCATATCGCATACCGCATACCTTATACCTATACCGCATATCGCATACCGCATACCTTATACCGCATACCACGTATCGCATACCTTATACCGCATATCGCATACCGCATACCTTATACCTATACCGCATATCGCATACCGCATACCTTATACCGCATACCACGTATCGCATACCTTATACCGCATATCGCATACCGCATACCTTATACCTATACCGCATATCGCATACCGCATACCTTATACCGCATACCACGTATCGCATACCTTATACCGCATATCGCATACCGCATACCTTATACCTATACCGCATATCGCATACCGCATACCTTATACCGCATACCACGTATCGCATACCTTATACCGCATACCGCGTATTCCGCATACCGCATACCATTTAACCGCATTTGTAGTCGTTTTACGTTTCATATTTTGTAAATATAACCGGAATAAAGAAAATGGCTACGAGCGCATCATCCGGGTCGTCTCGGGATGAAAGACGTCTCAAACGTTTAAATGCTAAACTAGCCGCTAGCTTTGCTAGCCTACAGTCGGTGTATGACAAGATAAGGAAAGCTTCGGAAAGCATTTACGATCGCCAATCTTTTTTATCAGGCGCAACTACTGTTGAAAAAATTCGTTCTGAATTTATAACAATATTAGATGAAAAGGTGGATTGCGAACTGGAATTGAATCCGGAAGCAATCGCTGAATACACTCAATTAAATGCATTTGAAGAACTCTTCGGTGTTATTAAATATACAGAAGCAAATATGCTGTCGAATCCGGTTGCAAAACCTCGCCGTCAAATTAAGCTACCTGCATTGGAGATAGCGTGCTTTAACGGGAATCTGGATAGTTGGTCTCTCTTTTATGAAACATATAATTCAGTTATACATTTGAATGATTCTCTGGATGATACGGAAAAAATGCAGTATCTGATGTCTAAATTAACCGGAAAAGCATTACATATTTGCAAAGCTATTACGCCTACAGGTACAAATTATCAAGTTATCTGGGACGCATTGTGTACTAAGTATAATGATCAACGCGTTCTCGCTGAATTATACTTTGACCGATTGCTGAAATTACCTCCAGTTAACTCGGCCACGCCCGCTTCTTTAGAGAATTTTGCAGATGCATACTCCACTAATATCGCCGCGCTGAAGCAATTAAAAATAAAAGACCTCGCAGAATTCATATTGTTGCAACTAGGTCTTAAACGTCTTGACATAGAGACTGTAAAGGCTTTTGAATCTTCTATTAAAAATAATGAAAATCTACCGTCCAGCGCGGAACTAATCGACTTCGTAAGAGTTCAGCAACGAATTCTTAATCGCGTACAAATCACGCAACCGACATCGAGCCGTCTTGGCTCAAATAATAATTATACCGCTAAACCGCAAAAAACTAATTCCGCAAAGGCATTTATTAATGTCGAAAAATTCGATAATAACTCCATCGAAATTTGTTTTTGCTGTCAAAAGGGATCGCACCCTTTATACCAATGTTCAAAATTCACAAGTCTAGAACCACGCGAGCGATTTAACTGCATTAAGTCATCGAAGATTCGAGTTTGTGTGAATTGCCTCAGTACTAGGCACACCGCGAAGGCTTGTAAATCGAAGAGTACATGCAAAACATGCGCGCTCAATCATCATAGTTTGTTGCATTTCAAACAAACTGATGGGCCGAAGTCACAAACGGACCCAACACCATCTCCCGCGTCACAAACGGATGCCGATAATGATAACTTAAATTCTTCGAATCCGGTTTCGTTATGTGTGACAAATTCATGCCCAAGTGCAAATACTACTGCATTATTAGGAACGGCTATTTGCACTACCAGAGACGCTAAGGGCCAGGTACAGACGATACGGGCTCTAATAGATAGCGGCTCCCAAAGGGACATAATTACGAGCAAATGCTGTTCACGCTTGAATCTTACGGTGCGGTCATCTCCAAGTACTTACGTCACGGGAATAGGTGACGTAAGAAATGTGACAAATGGCGTAACTTGCTTAAAATTACTCTCCCGCTATGACATCACTCAGTCGTATACGATTAAACCATATGTAGTAGAAACCATAACCAGTGAGTTGCCTACTGTTAACATTAACCGCTCCTCTTTGTCGTATCTTGACAATTTGCCCTTAGCAGACACAACATTCTGTACGCCCGGTGAGATTGATATTATCTTGGGATGTGACATGTTTGCTCGCATTCTAAAGGCAAACAAAATATCAGGTTCTCTCGGACAGCCATTTGCTATCGAAACTACTTTGGGATATCTCATCATGGGTACTGCCCCAACGATGATTGAAAACCCAAGTATAAACACCACGCAATCATTTTGTACGTTCACGCAAAATGATGAATTTTGCCTTTCGCGCTTCTTCGAATTGGAAGACATTCCAGATGAGAAGTTTTTAACGCCTGATGAACAAGAGTGTGAGGATATGTTTAAACTCACTACTTCTCGTGACACGGCAGGTCGTTATATCGTCGCATTGCCGTTTCGAAACAGTCCCTCTGTTCTCGGTGAATCGTTACCCGCCGCCGAACGCAGGTTTCGGTCTCTCGAACGCCGCTTAATATCTCAACCCGCAATAAAGTTAGAATATGACAAAATATTGCGCGAATACCTTCAGAAAGGTTACATTTCCCCAGTTGACAATTCTGATTTACCGCATTACGTAATCCCGCATCATATCGTAGTTCGCGAAGATAAATTGACCACCAAAATTCGCATGGTGCTAGACGCGAGTATGAAATCCGATTCGGGTTACTCGCTTTATGATATCCTACATACCGGAAATAATTTACAAGGTGCTCTATTTCGCATTATCCTCAATTTACTACTATTCTCCGCGAGAGGATTCGATCTTGTAAAATTCTCTGGTAATTCTCCAAACTTTTTGTCCATGATTCCTACAGCTCGTCGTGTTAAGGAACATGTGGAATTTAATCCCGATGAAAACCTGAAAATACTAGGGCTTCATTGGATACCCGCTTCTGATCGTTTCGTATTTGTCGTACACACCGACGAAAGAACGTGTACTAAACGAAACATTCTCTCGACGATTGCTCGTCTTTGGGATTTGATGGGTTTCGCCGCACCAGTTGTATTATTGGCTAAGCTGATAATTAAATCTCTATGGGAGTACAACCTGGATTGGGATGATCCTCCTCCTGAAACAGTTGTCACACTTTGGCGACAGTTTAAAAAAGAATTGCCATTACTGCAATCTATTAAAATTCCTCGTTTTTTAGGAATCGAACCCCAGTGTATATTAACGCTTATCGGGTTTTCAGACGCGAGCGAACGCGCATTTGGAGGTGTTATTTACTTACATTATTACTGTCCAAATAATAACAAAACTAAGGTTGCTCCTGCGAAGACGATTTCACTGGCGCGTCTAGAATTATGTGGAGCGATGGTACTTGCCCGATTAATGCATACGGTCAGTGATACCTGCACATCAAATTCGAAAGCTAATACGACTTTAGTTTTTTGCGACAGCACGGTTGCTCTAGCGTGGATAAATTCACCGCCCGCAAAATGGCAGACTTTCGTTGCCAACCGTGTCTCACAAATACAAAACCATCTGGGGGCTGAATGCTTCCATTATATAAAAGGACAAGACAATCCCGCCGAGTGCTTGTCGCGGGGTCTTACGCCCGCTCAACTAATCGACCATCCGTTATGGTTTAACGGCCCCGTATTTGCCCAATTACCTAAACGTGATTGGCCTTTACAACGTTTTAATACGAAATCTGTATCTGATCAGCCCGAACGGAAAACAAAAATTTTGATGTCCGTTCAAGACATTAACCGCCTCAAAACAATTGCTCCTCTCTTTGGTGGGATCTGGGATAGTAACATTAAATGCCTGAAAGGTTATTTAAATAAAATAGTAGGCATCTCTCTACTGACGTATGAAGAGATGCAAACAGTGCTTTCTCAGATTGAAGCAATTTTAAATTCACGCCCGCTATCTGTACTTAGCGTTAACGACATTTCGGCTCCATTGCCGCTAACCCCCGCACATTTTTTAACGCTCACTCCCTTAAAATCTTTACCCGCTGCTGATTTGTCAGACGAGCCAGTCAACTTGGCACAACGCAAACATCTCGTGGATCGTCTTGTTCCGACGTTCTGGAACCGATGGCAAATTGAGTATTTGAATACTTTGCAAACTCGCCAGAAATGGAATACAAATGCGAATCCGGTAACGACAGGCACGGTAGTAATGATTAAGAGTGACAACATCGCGCCACTTCAATGGCCTATTGGGGTAATAGTCAATGTCTACCCCGGGGCAGATGGGGTGATCCGCGTTGCGGATGTTAAAACTAACTCCGGAATATACCGCAGGGCAGTCGTTAAACTCTGTCCCTTACCGTCACAATAGATTTAACAACATCTTAGAAATTAGTTCATAATACTTTATTCTTAAAATCAATTAGGTTAGTTTCATTGTTAAATAGATACCAACCCTACTTCTAGTTTTATCTACCGCATATTATCACATTAACATATCATATTATTACGTTTCAATGTTTTATTTTTTATTTTTTTCTTGCTATATCGGTCAATTTGACCATTTGGTAAAGCATTTATATAACTTACATAAATATTTTTATAACTTTTACATAATTAATTGCATTCTACCGCGTGTTACAATTTTGTTTGCGCATTGAAACGTATTGGCACTCTTTTGGTTTATGGAAGTGGATTCTTTCATCCCCTTCCAGGCGGGGGGCATGGTTACGCACATACTAATACCTACTCATACACACACCAGCATAGCACTCACATACATACTATCACTGCTTGGAATTGGTATGAATTATTGTTGTAAGTCCTTTTGTCCTACCTTTTCCCCCCTCGCTTACCCACAATCTTAACCAGTCTGCAATAAACTCCCGCTGCCATCACTGTGCTCTGCTCACGAAAAATCCGCTCAAAAATAACTGCCGTGTACTATAAAATAACGAACATTTAAGCCTATTGTGATTGTGCCTCTTGGATGGGAAAGGAGTCATACCAGTGCTTTACCTTTTCCGGTGAGTCCTCTCCTTTTCTATGCGACATGTATTTTTACCATTTTTAGGCAGTGATTAGTAACACAAAAAATCAAGGTCCTTCGTCATTCATTTTACAAAACACAAAATCACTCTCACAACATAAATAACCACACAGCATATTTTATTTTATTTTATCTCTTCTCTTTTTTATTCATATTTATACAAAATATGTATGGTAGGCTTATCATTTCAACAACTATGCGAAACAATCCACGGCTATTTTATGTTTTAATTGGTTATTTAATTTTTATTTTATTCTTTCTCTTCTCTTTTTTTTCTTTTGCTATGCTAAACAAATAACAGTTAGGTACTATATTTTAAACGTTTTTTTTATTATTTTATTTTATATTCTTTCTCTTCTTTTATTTCAGCAATTTTCTTTCTTTTGTATAAATCATTCTCCACATGTTCATACCCATAATTATTTGACTGTCCTAAAACGGGATAATACTCCTAGTTGGGCAGTCAAAATTTAATAAATAATGTATATAAATGTATAATATATTGTGCTAAATAAACAAATAAATAAATATTTGACGGCCTCCGTAGTCCAGTGGCTAAGACTCTTGACTCACATTCCGGAGGTCGCGGGTTCGAACCCGGCATGCGCAAATAAATTTTATTTGATTAATTTGTGTTATTTCACAATTAATTCATTTAAAATAATATATAGTATATTTGCGGCATGTTCCAGAGTGGAAGATACTATCAGTATCGCCCTGGTGTAAGACCACCATTCAGAATTGAAACGTTGCTTGAAAATGGCTTTAGCCGTGTTTAGTGACCAGATCTGAATAGCCAGGTACTTCCCAACCTTCCTCTTCCCCACCTCCTTCCCCTCCCCGCTACCTTCAGCCTCACAACATACCCCAATTGGGGATGCCATAGTCTCACTGGCTCCAGACGGGAGCAGTTGAGATTCTTGTGCGGTATTCACTGTAAAAAAAAAAAAAAAAAAAAAAAAAAAAAAAAAATAAACAAAAAAAAAAAAAAAAAAAAAGTCGGCTTTATAAAAGTTTGGTCTTGAGATGTTGCAGGTTTCTAGATAGTGAAAAGAAAATTTATTTCTGGAGCAGGGTGATACGGATCTTCTTTGCTTACTGGAATAAAGAGTGAGTTACTGATATATCTTGTTTGATAAAATGAGATCCGGCAAAATGAGATCCAATATTTTGGATTGGTGATTAGCTACTCCTTTAAATTCTTTAAGATTATAGAATGACAGTGTATCGATGATGTGATTGTGTTTGTGTTTGTGGTGAAAGGTAAAAGATAATTTTTTTCATCGGGAATTCAATGAATGTTAGACTTATTGAAATCGCCAAATATTAAGATGTGCTGGTTTGGTGTTGTTAGGTAGACATTCCGAAGATTGATTAAAAATGGGCTTACAATGGAGTCTTCTTCGGATGGTGGTAGATATATGTACTGTGCAAATATTTAGTTTGACACTTCTGTTCTTAAGATTTATATTGAGTTGGATCTACAAGTCCTCTGCTTGACATTTCCAGTGCGCCATCCTCTTCGCCTCTAGTTTTTTTTTTGATACAGCAACCATGACTCCTCCTCTGTTTTTTTTTGTCTCGTGTATTCTGTTCCTCCGAAATACTTCGTAACGGTTATTTATTAATTCCTGGTCATAGATAGATTCCTTCAGCCATGAGTCGCCTCAGTTCTTATTTGTCCAACAGACCATTTTAGTTTTTGTTCAATCTCCACTTTAAAATTAAAAATAAAGTACAAAAAATGAGAGTTAATCACTTATCTTAGAATTATTTAAACCATTGAGACCTTTACCTTTACGGAAATGGCTTTATTTTAAACACCTACCATAATGTTTTATTGAAATAATGAAAGAAAACCTTCTCCTCCTATAAAATTTTCGAATGGTCTGTTGGACAAATACGAACTCTCCGTTAGATTTACTAAATCGTAGTCGTTGGTAAGGATGTTTTCGTGTATTTCATCAATTTTTGTCCTCATTCCTCTGATATTCATATAAGGGCATTTAATCATTATAGATTGTATATTTATTATAAATGTTATCGTGTTAGCAAAATTATCAATCAGTTATCCTTTCAGCAGTTTGTTGATTTAAATCGGACTGCTTATTCAGTAATTCCAGTGTTAGCTGATCTTTATGGGAAATCACTATTTTTTTTTTTTTTTTTTTACAGTGAATACCGCACAAGAATCTCAACTGCTCCCGTCTGGAGCCAGTGAGACTATGGCATCCCCAATTGGGGTATGTTGTGAGGCTGAAGGTAGCGGGGAGGGGAAGGAGGTGGGGAAGAGGAAGGTTGGGAAGTACCTGGCTATTCAGATCTGGTCACTAAACACGGCTAAAGCCATTTTCAAGCAACGTTTCAATTCTGAATGGTGGTCTTTCACCAGGGCGATACTGATAGTATCTTCCACTCTGGAACATGCCGCAAATATACTATATATTATTTTAAATGAATCAATTGTGAAATAACACAAATTAATCAAATAAAATTTATTTGCGCATGCCGGGTTCGAACCCGCGACCTCCGGAATGTGAGTCAAGAGTCTTAGCCACTGGACTACGGAGGTCGTCTATAATCTTAGAGGTAAAAGACTTCCTGAGGAAGAATCGCCCGTTTCTTGTAAACACAAAAGCGAACTGATGATCTTTGCGAATCTTTTCGTAAGCCGAAGTATATACTTTTCGTGTGTTGTAAGGTCTTCGCTGATGAAAATAGGCTCCTTTTTTTGAGTTGAGAACTTCTTCAAATGGGTGGTGTTTAGTTTGTCTTCTTTGAGTTTATGTTTCATGTTGAATGTTTTGACGGCCGCAAGGAAATTGTCTCGTTTTAGTTGTTTATTGAATTTCACAATTGTTGGCCGCACACGTTCATGGGGAGGCACGTCATTAGGAATTTTCGGGTCCAGCAGAATTCTGTTAATTATTAACTTCTAGATCAGCGCGGTCGAGTTTGACGGTTTCTCCAATTTCATCTATGATTTCCAGTAGATTTTCATTATTTTTTTCCGGGATTCCTTGAATTTCGATGTTGCATGATTTATTTGAATGTTCAATATCGTTTATTTTTTTCTGAACTTCTCGTAGGACACTCTTGATAACAAAAATATCCTTTTAATTTTTTCAATTCGTCGATTTTGTTTGCACAATAATCAATGGTAGCCTTAAAGTCCGTGAAATCTTTTCGTAGCTCTTTAAATTCTTGCTTCATTTCAGTTGACACATCCATAACTTGAGTTGATCTGGTCATTTTGCGTGTTTGGCCTGCTTGTGTAAAGTTGGCCCTTTGCTTCTGTCAGTGTGATGATTTTGTATTTATTTAATTAAGGTTTGGCGCACTGGATAAACAAGAACACAGAACTGTATTACTGGTGGATAGTGAAGGTGAAAATTACTATCATAGTTAGAAATAGGATCTAGGTGTTACAAAGAGGAAATACCACGCTTTATATTAAAATCTAAAAGTAACCGCAAATTAATTAAAATGTTCAATTTGAAAAAAAAATGAAACATTGAAATTTTTTTATTAATTTCTTTTACATGAAACGACAAAAAAGTGAGATGACGATAATAATAATAATAAATTTGGACAACTTATATAGCGCTGTTTTTGCGAAAAATCGCCTCAAGAGCGCTGTACAAATTAACAAGGATTTTACATTAGAATTTACTTAACTTAGGAGGCTAGATAACAACTCGTCTTGCAGCTATCAAGCGCATGGATTATTGAAATTCTAGCCCCCCGATAACTTAAATAAAATATCTTTTTATACGTACGTATTTCAATTTACTTAACTATGTAGGGGGCTAGATACCCACTCGTCTTGCAGCTATCAAGCGCATGGACTGTTGGAATTCTAGCCCCCCAATAAATTAAATAAAATATCTTTTTATACGTACGTATTCTATTTACTTAACTATGTAGGAGGCTAGGTATCAACTCGTCTTGCAGCTATCAAGCGCATGGATTATTGGAATTCTTGCCCCCCAATAATACATTTACCTTCTGTATTTAATAATCTACTTAACATCCTTAGTCTAACTTAATCTAACTTAATCTACTTAATCTAACTTAACCTAACTTAATCTTACTCACACATACTCAAAACATATATGTATTTAATAAATCGCAGTTCATAAAAACAATTGCAAAGAAACCATAAAAATAACACGTAATCAACGCTAACGAAAATGTATATATACTCGTAATACACTGTGATAATAAATTGTCACTGTGAACTGTTAATTAATAAAGTTTTTTAATTTTTCATTTATCACTCCATACGTACGGCACAGGTAGAAACCGAAGGGCGCGGGCTCAGTCCCATGACTTCCTAGTCCATGTGCTTAGGGGCGGGGGGCAGGCGCGGGCGGTTGGCAGCGGGGGCAGCTAGGGATGCAGAGATTGCAGAGGTCATCAGTTGGTTTTCTTCTCTGGTGCGTTTCTTAGAAGGCCGCTTCAGTGGCCCACACATCGAACGGGTCATATGGTCCACAGTCGTAAATACAGCGACTGCGGGCGTAACAGCGAGCAGCGGGGTTGCAGTAAAGGTGCGGGGGGTGCGCAGGGGTACGGCTATGACACCCGACAACCGAACAAATGACCACATCTGGTAAATGTTCGCTACCGATCCTGGGTTTTAAACACTTCGCATCTAATGAATCACGATAATATCTGCACATATTCTTAAAACTCGTTATACGTCCACACTGCTTACGATAAAATTATTTTGAGTTCACATATGTAATGTTCACTGAGTAATAAACATTATTTGACACTTTTAAGGTCTCAAAATGTTAATTATCCCTCTTATTTAATAAGGGATAACGAGACCGGCCAGAATGCGTCAGGCTGCTCCGAGCGCCTGACGTATACGTTTAAAATACATTTGCCTAATAAATTATATATGCGTTTTTATTTTTTTTTCGTTATCAGTTATTTTAGCATGACAAGTTTTTAGTAATTTTTGTTTGCATGCAAAATTTTTGTATTTAAAAAAATACCTGTTTATTGAAAATTATAAAATTTGAAAGCGTATTTCACAACCTTTTCAAAAAAGTTTTTAGTTGTCGGATACATTCAGAAACACATCGCTTATTAGGATTTTATTGCAAAACGGAAATATTTTGACCCTCTGCAAAATACGATTGGGGTCTGAGGGGTTAAGATTACGAATACCACACAATAGTCCCAATTCATCAATAATCTCGGAGCCTGTGGAACTATGGCACCCCCAACTGGATACGTGACGTGAGCCTAGGGATTGGAAAATTTCTTATAAATCTCACTTTTGGCCGTGAAAATCTAAAATCATAACCGAAAATAAATATATATCTTCGCTTAATAAAACACTGTTTTATCAAAATATCGACATGTTCCAAAGTCGATGGTTTCTCACAAGGATAAGAAAATTAACAAATATAAGAATGGGCAAGAAAGTATTGTTGTGAAGCGATTTTAATTTTTAATAGTTAAGTTTTTGATCGATAATGTTGGCGGCACTTTGGGACGATTTTGTCTATGCGGAAAAAACAGTTTTTGTTTTCCGGTTACTCTAGTTTTGACAGCGTCGGTGCGGCCGCTGTGAAATTAACAGTCACTAAATTTGAGGAGAATATGTGCGAGTTCGATCAGAGTCGTGTGATGGATGACATACGGGCGAAGTAAATGGCGTGTTTATATTTTTAAACGTTTCAAAAAATTCATCCGCGTAAAACGCAAGATTTTCATGTCGGGCTGGTGGAAGCCCTCATGTTAAATGCCGGTCGGCTTGATGTACGGTGAATGATCGAGAAGTATCCGACGGATCGAACCGTTAATTAGACGACACGCTCGCGTTTGAAAAAAACCGCAGCTAGAGAATTCCCGGCGGGAAATTGTTTATTTACTATAACGGATGCACACCGAGCCTCCGCTGGATAATGCCGCCAACAGGTATCGAGACACTTGTTTACAAACCCTGGAAGGCTGATGAAAACTCCCCGAGCTCCGAGGGTCAAAGGATCCCTTCCTTGCTAGGCGTCCGAAAACGAGGTCGCCTATTCCAGAAGCCACACAGAGGACAGAATTTCACCGTCACCACGAGAAGGCAATTGGACCTTCTCACCTTCAGGGCTGCAGCGGTGGAAGACTCATAGTTAGATTAGCTTAGGGAAAAGTATACAATGGTCCCGGGGTGAGTTTTTACCTTACTTTTAATACTTGCAACCCTAACGAAATTGGTTTAATAGTGGTTTTAATATTACCCCAGTACCTGTTTCATTGTAGAGAACCATTCTTATAAATCATTTCCAGAAATGCCATATTAAATCAAATGCCCACGCTCTGTAAATGAGTTTCATGTTATACTGCACATTGACATACTTTGACCTTGAGTCAAGGTTTGGCGTCCAAGGTTTCCTCAGTGGAACCAAAGTCAATTTGTGGTATACCTATTTAATGACCTAGATATTCAATTCATAACATTTAGTCACATATGACTACCCGATTAGAGTATCTAGTGACCAAATGTATTTTTTTGTCTATAGGTAGGTATGTACTTATTTGTTTGTGTATTTTTATATAAAATTTTCAATGAATATTTTGTGGCGTCATTTTAGACGCCACAAAATAAATTAGGGATTATTGAAGAAGTAAAATATTTAGTATTTTCTTAAATGGAAATCAATTAATTTTATTGAGAACACCCTTAGATACATACTTCAGATTAATCGGCTAGTAACCGAGTGAAAAATGCTTCTAGTTCCCACTCAGGCGTAACGAATTCAAGACTCGTGTACACTCCTTTCCCTAAACGAAAAGAACCTGCACACAATATCCCCAAAGATGACATAGGCCCTGAGGGGAAATTATTTTCCACGGGGCTTCCTGTGTGGAGTTAATATAAAAATAACAAAAAGCTCTAAGACCTGGATTAATTCATCCGTTCCATCAACTTATTCTTCGAACTGCCTTTGAAACCCAATTTTCCCTGTTTCCCTGGTTCAATAATATGGTAAAAATATACAAAAAAAAACAATGTTCTCTTTTACCTACCTAGTTTTAAAAAATGCCTACAAAATTTTCATATATTTACCTAATAATGCCTACAAAAACTTCGTATATAAAATTTAATTATATTAAACAGCACAATTTAATGAAATGTTTTGATTATTAAAGATATTTATAATAAATTCTAGCATTATCTATTTCCAAAATTTTATGATACAACTGATTTTATTAACGGAAAGTTATTCCTCATCATTATGCGAATAATGTGAACTTAAAAAACAATGTAATGCAAATGTCGTATTGAATCAAATATGTTCAGCCATCTGATAAAACAAGCATATCAAAAACGTATCATTTGTGAACATAATTTTAGTATAATGGCTTATGAAAATATTGATAGGAAAAGTAATAATTTGGCAGATAAATATTGATTGATTGGCGATTTATCGTATTCTGGGACAGCTGAAATGTGAAATTGGAGAAGCGTATCGAGAGAAATACAATGGTTTGAAAAATGTGTAAATTTCTGTTTGTTTTATTTCACACAAAATTTTTTAGAGGTAAACTCCCAAAATCACCTTGGTGAGGGACCTGCGTACAATGGGCCACTTGCATCACATTTTTTAATTTTTTTTTCCGGTTTAGGCAAATATTCTAAGACATTCGGTTTTTTTTAATCGTATTTTTGAAACCCTGGCGATTTTTTTAAAATTTCATTCCGAAAAATCAGACCACTTTTTATAAACCGGAAAGACTGGACATAACTTTATAGGTGCGAAAAAAACGATAATTACATAGCCGAAAATCATTTTTAAAAAAATAACGTTTTCCACAAGAAAAGGCACAGGAGAATATTTTTTATTTTATTTATTATGGAAAATCAACAGATATTTTGCACTTATAATAATAACATTAAAAAAAATAACTTATATCATTGATGTAGCTATTCCAAATTCTTGTAATATTCAAAACATTGTTTCTGAAAAAATAAGAAAATACACAGATTTAGGAAATGAGATTAAAAGAATTTGGCATTCTCAGACTATAAAAATATTACCATTTGTTATTTCGGCTACTGGCATTATACCTAGGTCTCTCATTAAAAATTTAGGCATATTAGATTTGTCAAAGAATTTATATATAAAAATGCAAAAATCAATCATTTTAAATACGTGTAGGATTACAAAAGATTTTTTAAATATTTATATTGAGGGATCAGTAGGGTGTATAGGTTCAATTAGGAATTCCACAGAGCCGAACCCTCTGATATGAAAATATCTGGAGTCGGTGAATTATTTTCCCATTTGGTCTCTGGTAGGTTGACATGTTGTTCTTGTATTATTTTGTATTTATAATACTTATATAGTGCAATTGCATAGCGTGGATTCACTAGATGATCATTTGGGAAGTGTGTGAAAGGGTTTAGTTTTTCCTGTGGGGAAACTTTAACCCGGACATTTAAAATGTAATAATAATAATGCTTCACTGCTAATACATATTTTAAAGAAAAAGTGTAGTCAAAATAACATCTTTGAAACACAATCAGGTAGAAATGCTTAGAAATTTTTTCCATAGGAAAGCTAATAGCTCAGAAATGCACAAAATAATTTTCAAGGCAGATAGAAATATTACACCTTTAAATTTATATGACGAGAATGCCAACATTCTTATAAATACTAACCAGGAATTATTAGATTCCTGGTCAAATAAAATTATTCACGCAAAACACTTCAATTATCTCAACCAAACGTATGTTGACAAACTTTCGTCAAACAAATGGTTGAGTATTGGAGAGTTGAGCGCAGAAATAGAAGAATTTATGCTTGCCATTCAAGATAGAGTCATTAATACTAAAAATTATAGAAAGCATATAATCAAAGATATAAATCAAATTGATGATTTATGTAGAAAATGTTTGGCTTTTTCCGAAACTATAGAACATATTATATCGGGATGTTCTAAATTAGCGCCTGCCGAGTATACATTTAGGCACAATCAGGTTTTAAAAATAATTCACCAAAGTTTGGTAATTAAACATAACTTGATTGACTGCCGTAATATAGTACCATATTATGAATATGAACCAAATTCATTTTTAGAAAATGAATTTTATAAAATATATTATGATAAAACTATACTAACAGACAGAACAATTAGTCATAATAGACCTGATATAGTTTTACATGAAAAAATTAAAAAAATAACTTATATCATTGATGTAGCTATTCCAAATTCCTGTAATATTCAAAAAACTATTTCTGAAGAAATAAGAAAATACACAGATTTAGGAAATGAGATTAAAAGAATTTGGCATTCTCGGACTATAAAAATATTGCCATTTGTTATTTCGGCCACTGGCATAATACCTAGGAATCTGATTCAAAATTTAAGCATATTAGATTTGTCAAAGAATTTGTATATAAAAATGCAAAAATCAGTCATTTTAAATACATGTAGGATTACAAAGGATTTTTTAAATATTTATATTGAGGGATCGGTAGGATTTATAGGTTCAATTAGAAATGCCACAGAGCCGAACCCTCTGATATGAAAATATCTGGAGTCGGTGAATTATATTTCCATTTGGTCTCTAGTAGGTTGACATGTTGTTCTTGTATTGTTTTGTATTTATAATACTTATATAGTGCAATTGCATAGCGTGGGTTGACTAGATGATCATTTGGGGAAGTGTGTGAAAGGGTTTAGTTTTTCCTTCTTTTTTTCCTTTTTTTTTTTTTTTTTGGGGAAAATTTAACCCGGACATTTAAATCTGGTGCATAATATCTGGTGCGTAAAATAAAATACATAATATCCAATGACAGATTTTCACATAATTAAATTATAATTAAAAAGTAAAATAAAAAAGTAAGGGTCCTGTACCCGTAAGAACTTAACAAAAATATAAAAATTATTAAAAAAAAAGATACAAAAACACAATATAAACTATAATAATCTGCTTACTAAATTTCAAACATGAAGTATTCAGAGTCAGAATTCTATTCTCACTCCACAACAGCATTAATAATAATATGTACATTGTACATACCTATAACTCAAGAGTGAATACAATAGTAAGTCGAATGACAAGTATGCAACTGGAAAGGATTCACAGCAATAACATGGTAACTTGCAATACGGTCAAAAAATTATTTAATGTTGGCTATGACATAGGTACTTTTTTAAGGTACTTCAATTACACGAGAATATGTCTATATTATTAAAATTCTTATCAAATACATTGCATGCTCTGAATATAAAATAATGAGGCATACCAAAAATATTACATCCCATAAATATTTTTCCTTAGTCCATTTTATTGATCATAAATCATTATAATTTTCAACGTCTATATTACTAAATCCAATGTAATATACTTGTACTTCTAAATTATAACAATAATAAGAATATTATAAAATTAGATTTTGTTAAAATCAGCACCACTACCATTATACCTCTAAAACGCCTACAGACGGCGTAAAATGAACGGTGTTCTCTTCAGAACGTCTGTCAAAAAGTCAAAGCAAATGATAAGTTCGCAGAGAACAAACAATAAATCTAGTGAATGTTAAATGTCAAATTCAAAAATTCGCCTGAAATCAATGTATTGCCATATAAAAAAAAAACAAATTGCTGTGGAATTTTACAAAATTAATAGTAACATTTTCGGAGACGGGACATTTTCATGTAGTGACGTCACGGGCCCAAATAATGAATTTATTTATATAAAAATAAAAAATAAATCTGTACATTTCTAAATATTTTTAGTAACATTTTCGTAATCTTAGTAAAAAAATCTATCCACACGATTTTTTCCAAGTCGTTATGAAATCCATGCAAGTGGCCTATTGCGTTATTACAGGCGATAGATATCATTCATTTTTAAAACCTGCCGCAAACCGCTTCGTTTTTAATAATCGTCCGAACAATATTTTAAATCGCGCGCTTGTTTTCCAATCTCATATAATATCTTTTACTGCCCTCGTTCCTAAACCGTTATGAAAATAAAGAGCCAGAAATACGTATGATTATTAATTGCCAAAAAGATAGCAGAGGAGAGCCTTTTTTCCATTATATCCTGTTTCCATCATAATCTTTCTCATCGTAATCGAGCTCTTTCGAATGTGCATTGTCTGTATTACACTTTTCTACCGGGAAGATTAGATAAATGTAATAATAATTATGCTTCACTGCTAAACTTACATATTTTTAGTATCTGCATAAAATACATGCGGGTTTTTACATAGCATACCAGTTCACTGGTCACTAAACATGGCTACAGCCATTTCAAGCAACATTTTAATTCTGAATTGTGGTCTAACATCAGGACGATACTAGCGGTATCTTCTACTACGGAACGTGCCTCAATTACGCCTTATATTATTTAAAATGATTAAATAGTGAAATAACAGTAATCAATCAAATAAAATTTACTTGCGGACGCCGGGATTTGAATCCGCGACCTCCGGATCGATAGTCGAGAGAGCCCCTTGACCACGGAGACTTTTTCTGTTGTGTAAAATTTAAAACACTTTCCTACGAAAAAGGATCTATAGAAATGACCAAACAAAAAAACTTTTAAGATAGTTTTGTGGGAACTCTTCCCACCGCATCTTTTTTTATTTTTTTTTATTAGTTTTTATATACATATACATGTAATATAATCATGAGTAATTGCATTTTCAGGTTACAATCGGATTAAACTCAAATCATTAAATACTAACATGCAACATTGATTAGAAACAGTATAAACATATATATGTATATAATATATAACCTTTACAAGAGTGTAACTACTCGTGTGTAAAGGGAAGAGAAAATATATATATATATATATATTTTTTTTTATTAAAAAAATTAAAATTAAAAATTATAACACATACATTATATTTACGTACTCACATAAATCAAATGTGTAAAAAAAAATAATAATAATATAAAAAATAAAAAAAATTATTTGAAAGAGTATTGTTAATTTAAGGTTAATGCGGTTCTAAGTGGCTAAATTATTTAAGATATTATTGTTTAATTTATTTTTGAATTTATTGTGGTCAGGTTCTAATCTCAGCTCTATTGCTAGTTGATTAAACCACACCACTCCATTGTACCTACGTGTAGTAGTGTTGTGCAAAACTGGTATGCATTAATGGCGTACACAAGCGACCCACTGTGTTTTGCCTATTGCTCTCAACGCGGACCATGGCGTGGTGCGACTTATTAGAATAGTCTTTGTGTATTTGAAGCAGTGTATTTTTTATATATGTATTAGTATTTTATGAATGTATTATCTAATGGGGTATTTCCACAAATGAGGGATTCTGTTGAAAATGTACAGAACATTTTTTTAAAGATCATTTTTTCTGATTTTAATCATCCTACTAAAAATGTTTATTTTTTATGTTTTCATTAAACTTTATTGATTATAAAAACCATCTAAAACTGACAAAATCTAAACGGCCCGTGGTTGACAAATCGGATTGTGACGTCACAAGCGCCGCTCAGCTGGGCCAGTACAAATAAATACTGTCAGTGAGCGTCCACGCTCATGACGTCGTACGATAGCCCCGCCCCATTACATCGCTTTAGCGCCCCAAAATATTTCAAAAATGGGAAACTTTGATTCTTCGAAATTTATTCGTCAACATAATAATGCAATAATAATCGTAATTGTTTGCTTAATTTTTAGGGATAGTCACATTGCTAAAAAAGATAGGCGCAAATAATGTGAATGTTTTTTCCAGGAAGGTAATCTTAGATGCTATTTATTTTTCAACGGAATTCTGAAGTCCATACCCCCCTCCTCCCCCAGTGTTTTGAGTTACAAATTGTATTATTGACAACATAAAATCATTAAAACAGAATAGCAGAACAACAATCTGCCCCGAAAACATTGATTACTTTGCATTAAAACGAATGAAAATACCTACTTATGATTAAAAAAACCTTATGGAATTTAACTTCGTAATGTTTCAGTTTATGTTGTACTTCATATAGTATAGAAATGATCTAACCAATATAACTTTTAAGATAGTTTTTTTGGAACTCTTCCCACTAGTATTTCCATAAACGAAGGATTCTGTTGAAAATGTACAGAACATTTAAAGATCATTTTTCTGATTTTAATCATCCCACTAAAAATGTGTGTTTTTTATGTTTTCATTAAACTTTATTGATTTTAAAAACCATCTATTCGATCTTTTATCTATTCGATGTGCACAAAAACATTTTGTGCTTTTCGTAACTTATAATCACATATAAAGGAAAACAAAGGGTATACCTCTCAAGCTAATTTGTTCGCTTGTCAGAGCAACTCATACAGGTCTCATGGATGTCATTGTGTTTTCTTTATTATCATGGTTAAAAATATGATCTAAACTGAGACTGCTGAGGGAAATCTTTCGACCTCTCCAGCAGGATTCTCTCGGAACATTGCTTTGCAATGCAGTCACTTTTGGACACGCTGAGCCCCAAATTCCTACCCACCTCTCGTACCTTTTCCTTTCCAGAATTTCCTTTCCTTCCTTCCCTTGGAAAAGACCCTCCACTGATGACCTCCGTAGTCCAGTGGCTAAGACTCTTGACTCACATTCCGGAGGTCGCGGGTTCGAACCCGGCATGCGCAAATAAATTTTATTTGATTAATTTGTGTTATTTCACAATTAATTCATTTAAAATAATAGATACATAGTATATTTGCGGAATTTTCCAGAGTGGAAGATACTATTAGTATCGCCCTGGTGTAAGACCACCATTCAGAATTGAAACGTTGCTTGAAAATGGCTTTAGCCGTGTTTAGTGACCAGATCTGAATAGCCAGGTACTTCCCAACCTTCCTCTTCCCCACCTCTTTCCCCTCCCCACTACCTTCAGCCTCACAACATACCCCAATTGGGGATGCCATAGTCTCACTGGCTCCAGACGGTATTCACTGTAAAAAAAAAAAAAACACAGCAACCAAAAGATGAAAAAGGCTATGAGTGAAATTATTTTTCTCAGACCAAGGGAAGTCTAGATTGGAAGAAAAACTGCTCACGTAATTAATGCATGCCCCCTTAGGACCTCCTGTGTGGAGCTAATGTAAAAAAAGTGTTAGAAAGAGAAAACACAACGCTTTTTCAAATCTAAAAGTTAACCACCAAAGCATTAATATACAGGGTGTTAAGGGACATACTTGACTTACTTTAACCAGTGATTCCTGACATTATTTGGAGTAAAAAATGTAAATGAAATTTTGGTCTCCGGTGGCATTTTTGATGCTTTTGTTTTTTTTTTTCTAGAAAAACATAAAAAATGGTAGTTGTTGAACAGTTGGAGGCGGGGTAAGGGGTTCGTCGGACACCCGGCTGAGTGACCAGTGACGACATGCGGAAGAATTTTTTTTTGTTTGAATTTGAAGAAAAAAAATTAGAAAAAAAAAGTCACCGGAGACCAAAATTTCAATTACATTTTTTACTCCAAATAATGTCAGGAATCACTGGTCAAGTCAAGTACGTCCCTTAACATCCTGTATATACCTTCACCAAACCAAAGTTTGGAATCTCAATTTGAAAAAAATGTTTGAAACTTTGAGAATTGTTTTAAAATTATTTTTACATGGTACTACAAAATAGTTAGGTGACAATGGCGTTTATGATACACTTGTCTCATAAAATATACATGTTTTAATTTTCATTACCAGTAATTTTAGTTAGAAAAAAAACTTAATGTGAACCATTTTGTAAAACTTTTGTCTGGATGCAAAATTTTTACACTTCATAAATGATATGTTTATTTTGATTTATTTAATTCGAAACAGTATTTTACCTCCTTTCAAAAATAGTTTTTAATTTTCAGATACGTTCAGAAATATTCCGTTTATTTGGATTTTATTAAAAAGCGGAAATATTTTGAACCTCCGACAAACTATGGTCAGGGCCTGAGGTTTAATAATAATAATATTGGTTTTCGGAAATTGTGAAGTCTGAGCTTATCCCTAGAGCCATTTCTTCTTGATTTATTTCTTTTGGTTTATTGTCCTTTCACACATTGTTTGAGAATTACTGGCGAAGGGCTTCGAAAACAAATAAATATTCATTTTCTCCACCGAAGACAGCCTTCGATTCACCTCCCACTGATGTACTAGCTTTTTGTGTTTTCAAAATACATCATTACTATGTTCTCTTATCATTATTTAAATAACATCTGAATAATTCAACCATTTCTGAAGCGTGGGTGGCGAAATGAAACAACATGTTTCTCCACAAAAAAAAGTAAAATGGCGACCTTAGTTTTTGCTGAAACAAAAAATCATTAAATAAATATTAAATAAATTACAATACGCCGAAACATAATATCAAAATTAGTCTTATATTCATTTTTTATACCAATAACTATTATCTATACCCTTTTTTATACCAATAACTATTATCTATACCCTTTTTTATACCAATAACTATTATCTATACCCTTTTTTATACCAATAACTATTATCTATACCCATTTTTTATACCAATAACTATTATCTATACCCTTTTTTATACCAATAACTATTATCTATATCCTTTTTTATACCAATAACTATTATCTATACACTTTTTTATACCAATAACTATTATCTATACCCTTTTTTATACCAATAACTATTATCTATACCCTTTTTTGTTTTTTGGAAGTATGTTTACGAGTTTGTTTTTTTGGGAAGTATGTTTACGAGAGATGGGAAGGCTGATGAAAATATTGAAAGAAGGGTAAATACAGGTAACTCCATTAATGGAGGACTGAACGCCGTTGGCGTCAAAAAACGTCCTTAATGAAGTACTGGTACCTACCCTGATGTATGGAACTGGCAGAGGAAGGACGAAAGTAGACTGAATGACGTAGAAATGAGATTTTTTGTTTTTACATGAGCTACACACAGGAGGCCCTGAGGAAAATAGTTTTCCTCTGGGCCTATGTCATCTTTAAGGATGCTGTTTGGAGGGTTTTTTTTAAGGAAAGGAAGGAGAGGAGAGTTCATGGAAGGAAAAGGGTTTAAGGGGTGGGTACGAATCTGTGGTTCAGTGTGTCCTAGTTATCCGCCTCCAAGACCTAGACAAACCTCACCCCATGAACCCGGGCACCCCTGCTAAATCACCAAACGCAGCGAACCACTTGGGGTGACCTACGGCAGAGGTGTCGGTTATACAATAAAGGTTCCCGGGTCGGTGGTACCCATTCCCGCCTCCCAAATTGAACCCGGGCACCCCTGCTAAATCACCAAACGCAGCGAACCACTTGGGGTGACCTACGGCAGAGGTGTCGGTTATACAATAAAGGTTCCCGGGTCGGTGGTACCCATTCCCGCCTCCCAAATTGAACCCGGGCACCCCTGCTAAATCACCAAACGCAGCGAACCACTTGGGGTGACCTACGGCAGGGGTGTCGGTTATACAATAAAGGTTCCCGGGTCGGTGGTACCCATTCCCGCCTCCCAAATTGAACCCGGGCACCGCTGCTAAATCACCAAACGCAGCGAACCACTTGGGGTGACCTACGGCAGAGGTGTCGGTTATACAATAAAGGTTCCCGGGTCGGTGGTACCCATTCCCGCCTCCCAAATTGAACCCGGGCACCCCTGCTAAATCACCAAACGCAGCGAACCACTTGGGGTGACCTACGGCAGGGGTGTCGGTTATACAATAAAGGTTCCCGGGTCGGTGGTACCCATTCCCGCCTCCCAAATTGAACCCGGGCACCCCTGCTAAATCACCAAACGCAGCGAACCACTTGGGGTGACCTACGGCAGAGGTGTCGGTTATACAATAAAGGTTCCCGGGTCGGTGGTACCCATTCCCGCCTCCCAAATTGAACCCGGGCACCCCTGCTAAATCACCAAACGCAGCGAACCACTTGGGGTGACCTACGGCAGAGGTGTCGGTTATAAAATAAAGGTTCCCGGGTCGGTGGTACCCATTCCCGCCTCCCAAATTGAACCCGGGCACCCCTGCTAAATCACCAAACGCAGCGAACCACTTGGGGTGACCTACGGCAGAGGTGTCGGTTATACAATAAAGGTTCCCGGGTCGGTGGTACCCATTCCCGCCTCCCAAATTGAACCCGGGCACCCCTGCTAAATCACCAAACGCAGCGAACCACTTGGGGTGACCTACGGCAGAGGTGTCGGTTATACAATAAAGGTTCCCGGGTCGGTGGTACCCATTCCCGCCTCCCAAATTGAACCCGGGCACCCCTGCTAAATCACCAAACGCAGCGAACCACTTGGGGTGACCTACGGCAGGGGTGTCGGTTATACAATAAAGGTTCCCGGGTCGGTGGTACCCATTCCCGCCTCCCAAATTGAACCCGGGCACCCCTGCTAAATCACCAAACGCAGCGAACCACTTGGGGTGACCTACGGCAGAGGTGTCGGTTATACAATAAAGGTTCCCGGGTCGGTGGTACCCATTCCCGCCTCCCAAATTGAACCCGGGCACCCCTGCTAAATCACCAAACGCAGCGAACCACTTGGGGTGACCTACGGCAGAGGTGTCGGTTATACAATAAAGGTTCCCGGGTCGGTGGTACCCATTCCCGCCTCCCAAATTGAACCCGGGCACCCCTGCTAAATCACCAAACGCAGCGAACCACTTGGGGTGACCTACGGCAGAGGTGTCGGTTATACAATAAAGGTTCCCGGGTCGGTGGTACCCATTCCCGCCTCCCAAATTGAACCCGGGCACCCCTGCTAAATCACCAAACGCAGCGAACCACTTGGGGTGACCTACGGCAGAGGTGTCGGTTATACAATAAAGGTTCCCGGGTCGGTGGTACCCATTCCCGCCTCCCAAATTGAACCCGGGCACCCCTGCTAAATCACCAAACGCAGCGAACCACTTGGGGTGACCTACGGCAGAGGTGTCGGTTATACAATAAAGGTTCCCGGGTCGGTGGTACCCATTCCCGCCTCCCAAATTGAACCCGGGCACCCCTGCTAAAATGCCTGAAGCAAATTTATGGTAAAACCATATACGATCGTGTGAGAAACATGGAGATCCGCAAAGAATGCAAGGCTGATGTAAGCGTAATGAGTAAGATTAGGAAAGGGACCTCCGATGGTTTGGGCATGTAAAGCGATTGAACGAGAAAAGGAGTATAAGGAGAATATATGACGCAAATTTTAATGGTAGAAAAAGTCGAGGATGTCCAAGAAAGACATGGCACGACCAAATGAATCAGATATTTGAGTTGGGCCTTGTCAAGAGTCGAGAAGAATAATAGAAGAGCATGTGCACATCAACGACATTTTGTCATGTGTTTTGTCATGTATAGTCCGTGATAGCTTTTTGTTTCACAAGCCCCCAAAGGGTTCACAAACTCCATCGGCTCGGAGTGCTTTGAAGCAAAGAATGAACGGTTACCTCGAGAGTGTTTTCTCTTGGGGTAAAAATAATCTCGTTGGATTTAATGTTTCAAAGACCCAATCTTGTCTGATTACGTCTAAAAGGGATCGAAATGAAAATCTAGTCTCATTCAACAGAAGCAATCTTCCGAACAGGCCCTCCATTGATATGTTTGGTGTAATCCTAAGTCACCAGCTCAGGTATGGGGGCTCCTCGAAGCCAGAGTAAAGTTCGCCTTCCAAAAACTGGGCGTACTGCACAGGGCCCGCAGATTCTTTAATAGTTCACAACTGCTATCTCTGTACAAATCACAAGTGCGCCCCGCGGTTGAATTTGGCAGCCACCTCTGGTCTGGAGCTCCAAAATACCTGAAAAATACCCTCGACTCTGTGCAGAAGTGGGCGGTCAGTTTAATAACCTCTCCTATCTTAACAGACGGATTGCAATCTTTAGAGCACAGGCGTCGGGTGGGAATGCTATCCTTGTTCTACCGGTATTTCAATGGAAGATGCTCCGAGGAACTAGCGTCATTGATCCCTTCGGCATCGGTGCATAGTCGGGAAACACGCCAAACGCGTGCCCAACATTTGTCACATAAGAACGGGTCTCTTCTTCGACTCGTTCTTGTGTTAGACTGCTCGGCTGTGGAATGATTTTCCGGCCTTTGTGTTTCCTCTTTTTTTACAATATGGGTCTCTTCAAGACCAATGTGCATTCCTTCCTCTCCCCAAAAAGACCCTCCGCACAGCATCCCAGATGACATAGGCCCTGAGGGAAATTATTCTCCTCAGGATCTCCTGTGTGGAGTTAAAGTAAAAAAAAGTAGTTCATGGTATAGTTAATAGTATCTACATCTTCTTTATTCTTTATAATTTTCAAGGTTATATTTTTGTAAACTTCTTACGGGTACAGGACCCTTAGTTTTTTATTATGATTTTAATTATGTGAAAATCTATTATTGAATTTTATGTGTATCGTTAATGTTATTAATATAAGTGTAAAAAAATCTGTAGATTTAGCCTAATAAATAAAATAAAATAGTTATATTACCACGACTTTTATTGATTTCCTATGCAATAAATCCGAAGTCACTAAACTTTCGCTTAATATAACTACTACTTACAAACTTGATTAAACTGAATTTTTTTTAACTACTACAGACCTTTTAAATTTTACGAAACTTTGGCAATGTATAGAATCTAAGATACATTGTAAAAATCTTACTTATGTACATATTAGGAATCTCATGAGAAGACCAAAAATAACTCTTGACTTTTACATCTTTTATCTACTCAAGCCGAACTTTTAGAAAAAAATGTCCAGATCGACATAGAAAGAACTGGCAATCTCGGTGTTCTAACGATAATTGGGAGCGATATGTCAGAAATACTATCTTACAGCCTCATCGTGATGTTATGTTCGAATTTACCACCCGTTTTCTCTCCTCCCCCTATTCACTAATCTCTAGTAACGCCTCCACCCCCACTTCGACACAATGTAACAAATAATTTTGTAATATCATTCGTCTAAATATAGTACTTATTTTACCATGATGAAGAATGATGGTTCCGAAACCGGTCGGCATTAAAAATATTGTGGTTTAACAAAGTTACATTTGACAACTATACATAAAGACAATTCTCATATACACATACGATTTGATGAAAAAAAACACAAAAAAAAAATCACACCCGGTACTCGTCACACCTAAAATGCATGCATGCAACTTCAACGAAAACAGCTTTCGCACAGCTGCTGTTCTCTTATTTTACCCCCAAAATGTTCAACTCGCTGAATATTGATATCAGGAAATCGAAAACTGGTAACCTTTTTATCATAAGTGTTCAGAACTGGTTATTTATAAAGGGAAGGAACTATTTTAAAGAATGCCTGACATCATTAAATTAAATCAACTAATTAATTGTTTTTTCTTTAATTCGTAGAACTCCATTTAATTTTTAAAAAAATATTTTAATTAAATATAATAATGTCATTATCAAGTTCTGCAAGTATTTTAGATTCTATTTTTGTTACAGCTGTTTCGGCGGCTTACAAGGTCATTTTCAAACCTGACATCATTTTACCGCTGGTCGTTGGCAGATTTGTTAAATTTCCAAACAAAGTGTTGTATTATACCACATACATTTCAAATCATATAATCATGCAGTAAAATAAATCAATAAATTATTTAGGAAAGCTACTTTCCAGAATTTGAATGTTAGTTCAAATAAAATCATTATAAAAATATCCCCGCCCTTGTTTCTAAAATACTTCAGTGTGTCTATTTATTTACGGTCTTACAAACTAATACATTTAAAAAAATGTACATTCTTATTTTGCTTAGACATTATTGAACAATCATAAATACTTATGATCAAAAAATAATTAAAAAAGTAGGTACATCATTTTAATATTTTTATCATCACAAGTGTGTGCATTTTTGAATGTTGGTATTTATCAAAGCATGTTTTGATATATTTAAAATCGATATTGAGTTATTATGTTCAAATGCTGGTATGGACATATGGAGAATAATTAATCTTTCTCATCGGAACCGCCCTGTACAAGGCTAAGGGGTAAGATCGCAAGGTCATCGTTCGACGAAATTTAAATTCTCGACCGCTGGTTAATGGCTCTTAAAGAATTCCTTGTTATACAAAAACATTGTACTTAATAAAACTAACAATTATTACATTTACATAATTATATATCTATATATATTTCGACTACCATAATAAGGGCATGTGCCTAGTGTGGTAGTCAAAAACCTGTAAACAAAAGTTATTTTTTGAATAAAGAAAAAAAAAATCCCAATCAAACACCTAAAATTAGTATGTCTGTCAACATTCTGTATCATAGTTTAGTTATAATATTCTCCTGGCGAAGGAAGGGTGCTTCTGAAACCGGTAGACTGTTTATAAAATAAAGTGGTCTTAAACAAATTTATGCGTTTTTATTGTAAATTATGGCGAGCCACAAAGTTAAAGCTTTTAACAAATATGTTAAAAAAAAATAGTTTCGTTTAATTATAATGGATAGCCAAAAATTTCTACTGTTTCGTTCAACTGTAGAAATTATCTTTACTGAATTCGTACTTCCCAGCGACCAAATCTTAAAATAAACCTTTCTTATAATGTATGTACTACTCTAACCAACATTTTTTCTGATAATATTAAGGCTTATACCCAGCGGCTGAGAATACCAATTTCGTCGAAAGACCGTCTTGCGACGCCGACGGTCACCGATTAGAATTGATTATTCTCCATACCAGCAATTTTAACTAATAACTGAATGTTGGTTTTATTTTGTTCAAAATTTGCCTCAATTTAAATAGACGAACTGAAGTATTTTCGTCACAAAATGCGTGCGCGGATTTTTTTCAACGATTTTAATTGAACTAAAATAAAAATTTCGAAAAGTAGCTTTACCTAGATAGTTAATCGATTTATTTCACTGTATGATTATATGATTTGAAATGTTTGTTGGGTAATACAAACTTTTGTTTAAAAATTTGACAAATCTCTCAATGACCTGTGTATAATCTCATTGTAATAAAAGTTAACATTTTTTTAAAATTTAAAATAAACTTTACTAGATAAAATAACAATCCTTTGAAATCAATTAATATTTTTTGGAGTAAAGAGTCCATTCTTCTAGAATTTGATTTAAAAATGGCATATTTCCGGTTGTGTCTGGTTATACCCTCTTAACGTTTTATGGTATTGGAGAATTTTATCGAATCTTTTCTGCGTCAGAATAATATTGATTCTATGTTCACATGTTCGGAAGTTAGTGCCCATAAATTTTGGGTTGTAACATTCAAATCCAAACAAACAAAAAAAGTATCCAATCCAGATGAATGTAATGAGATCGAAATAAAGGATTGTGCGAGAAAAGAAAGTAGTGTAGAAAGTAGTGTAGTGAAACAGTAACAGAATGATGACACAAGTCTCTTGTTGCGAGAAGAATTAAGGTTGATTTTTAGTCTGAAACGCTATTTTTTTTGTTTTTTTTTGTTTTATTATTTAAAAAGAAAGACAAACATTCCCGGGTTACGAATAACCCAAAAATGTTGGAAAATCTCCTACTACCACCACAGAAAGCCGAAAATATTGCTCGTGTTGTGATGGAGGACTTAGCCAGTCGAGGAATCGAACATGCGACGCCCGGGTGGGACCCAAGCGCTATGCCCACTCAACCACTGACCGGTCAAAAGCTAGATAGATAGTAGATAGCTTTTATTTAGAACTAGCGAGTTGAAGGCTTGCGTTGCAATGCCACATAAATAAATAAATTGTTTCTCCCTGCGCGTCCCTTCCCATTCACCCCCGTTCCCCTTCCGCCACCCCTCTCCCGCTTCCCACCGTCCTGTGGCCGCTCCCCCCCCTCCCGCGTTCCTCCTCCACCCTTCCGCGCACCTTTTCCACCTTCCCTGTGAACCCCCCTCCCGGATTCCCCTCCCCCCTCCTTCCCTGCATCTAAACTAAATGAAATAAATTAATTTTTTAAACAACTCTCATGTCACCTATTGCAAAAATTCTATGCAAATTTTGTAATGCCAGAGCTCACCTGCATGTGTAGAAATCTTCGCGGACATGCGCACAACAACTTACCAAAGTTTCGTTGCTGTCGGATGAATAGGAAATAATTTTATAATGCCGGAGCTCACTATTATTACCTATACAGAAACCATTGCGGTCATGCGCACATCAAATCATCAAAGTTTCATCACAATCGGATGAATAGGAAATCATAAATATTATTTTAATAACTATGCTAAACAAATAACAGTTACTAGGTTTTAAACTTTTTTTTATTTTATTTTATATTATTTCTGTTATTTTTATTTTCTCTTTTTATTTGATCAATTTTCTTTCTTTTTTGTACAAATCATGTTCCATTTGTTTATACCCATAATAATTTGACTGTCCTAAAACGGCAATACTCCTAGTTAGGCAGTCAAAAAAATTAATGAATTATGTATATACATGTATAATCTTGTACTAAATAAACAAACAAATAAATAAATAAATAAGGAAAAAAAGCAAAGAAATATTTATTTTAAAAATTAAGAGTAATACTACGAAGGACGTAGCACTTGCGCGCAATATCACGGAATACAGATCAATTACCTAAACCCTGCTGCTCACTATTATATAGCTTTTATTTCCGAGTGTAGCTAATGTTTTCGAGGAGCTTGTGCTAATACCATGTAAGCTCGTCGAAAAAGGTTTTGGACAAACATTGTTGGAAGTGTATATACTGTATATCCAGTTTTCACAACCAACTGAAAGAAAAAGAAAGTTTTGTTACTGAAACAATGAAAATGGCTTTGTGTGCTTCTGATCTGAGTATAAATAAAATAGTATTTCTCTGATGTTTCATGAATATGCCATGCGGCCATGTTTCTATCGTTTATATTTATAATTATGTTATGATTTGATTTATAATAATAATAATAAATTTGGACAACTTATATAGCGCTGTTTTTGCGAAAAATCGCCTCAAGAGCGCTGTACAAATTAACATGGATTTTACATTAGAATTTACTTAACTTAGGAGGCTAGATAACAACTCGTCTTGCAGCTATCAAGCGCATGGATTATTGAAATTCTAGCCCCCCGATAAATTAAATAAAATATCATTTTATACATATGTATTTCAATTTACTTAACTATGTAGGGGGCTAGATAACCACTCGTCTTGCAGCTATCAAGCGCATGGACTGTTGGAATTCTAGCCCCCCAATAAATTAAATAAAATATCTTTTTATACGTACGTATTCTAATTTACTTAACTATGTAGGAGGCTAGGTATCAACTCGTCTTGCAGCTATCAAGCGCATGGATTATTGGAATTCTTGCCCCCCAATAATACATTTACCTTCTGTATTTAATAATCTACTTAACATCCTTAGTCTAACTTAATCTAACTTAATCTACTTAATCTAACTTAACCTAACTTAATCCTACTCACACATACTCAAAACATATATGTATTTAATAAATCTGCAGTTCATAAAAACAATTGCAAAGAAACCATAAAAATAACACGTAATCAACGCTAACGAAAATGTATATATACTCGTAATACACTGTGATAATAAATTGTCACTGTGAACTGTTAATTAATAAAGTTTTTTAATTTTTCATTTATCACTCCATACGTACGGCACAGGTAGAAACCGAAGGGCGCGGGCTCAGTCCCATGACTTCCTAGTCCATGTGCTTAGGGGCGGGGGGCAGGCGCGGGCGGTTGGCAGCGGGGGCAGCTAGGGATGCAGAGATTGCAGAGGTCATCAGTTGGTTTTCTTCTCTGGTGCGTTTCTTAGAAGGCCGCTTCGGTGGCCCACACACCGAACGGGTCATATGGTCCACAGTCGTAAATACAGCGACTGCGGGCGTAACAGCGAGCAGCGGGGTTGCAGTAAAGGTGCGGGGGGTGCGCAGGGGTACGGCTATGACACCCAACAACCGAACAAATGACCACATCTGGTAAATGTTCGCTACCGATCCTGGGTTTGAAACACTTCGCATCTAATGAATCACGATAATATCTGCACATATTCTTAAAACTCGTTATACGTCCACACTGCTTACGATAAAATTATTTTGAGTTCACATATGTAATGTTCACAGAGTAATAAACATTATTTGACACTTTTAAGGTCTCAAAATATTAATTATCCCTCTTATTTAATACGGGATAACGAGACCGGCCAGAATGCGTCAGGCTGCTCCGAGCGCCTGACGCATTCAGGCGTACGCATTATATGTACAATCTGGTTTCTTATGGTTACCAATGTATTTATATTTTTATGTAAATTTTAGTTTTATATACTTAATCTTTTGTTTTATAAAATTTTTGATCTCATACTCCTTTATTGTTAATTTTATTTCAATTTTTTTATTATGCTGTTTAATCAGACGTAAAGTCACAAGGAGGAAATCCATAATTGGTTTTATTTTGGCTATAAAAAACATGTACAAACTGGAAAAATGTAAACTGTCGATTTCCCGAAAATAAATAAATAATTAACAATGCAATTTTATAAAAAAGTATACATACCTATATATACACATGTAAATGAATTCCTCTTACCCTTGGTCATGCCATAACTTCAGAAAAACTTTACCTGTTTCATTCATCTTTTTTTTTAAAGTTTCTAATACTTTGTAGAAGGTTCTTACGGAAAGAAAAATTAAGAAAATGGGAGGGAGGGGGAAGGCGGGGAAGGTGAAAGGGGAACGCGGGAGGGGAAGGGGACTCGGGAGGTGAACGGGGACGCATGCGAATTGACATCCAGGGAGATTTCTTTGACTGGCATTGTAAAAGCATGCCGGGTACCAGCTAGTTTGCAATAATTTCAGAAACGTTCCAGCAATTTTTCTTGAACTAAAAATGGAGAAAGCCGGTACAATAAAATAAAGAAGAAAACTAGGATCTTCGTAGACCCCTATCAATACTACTAGCCGGGACGATAATTTTCAGAGTAGGTATGGAATATAGTTTCAAGGATAAAATTGAAGTGTGAGTGAATTCCAAAAATTCAAAAATGTCAAATGCCAATGTGATGATGGTTTTGCTTTTGTTCTTAAACATCAAATGCTGTGGCTCTTTCTCACACATTAAAAAAACAGCAGTCAAAAATAGTACAAACGGTGAACGTATGTCTGCACCTTCTCAAAGGGAACGTACTCATTTTCATCCCTCACACGTATAAAGAAAATGAAACGCAATTCCCGTTCTTTGGAGAAAACAGTCACACGTATTTTGTGTATCTCACCTTTATTTAATGTGTAAGAAAAAGCTGCAGCATTATAGCGATAAGGAACGTACGTTTCTTGCCGTTTTTGCCGTCACGGTACCGTAACCGTGAAACGTCACGGTAATTATAAAAGCGCCCAATAAGCTCAGCGCTTCATCTCAGTTACACTCGCCTGACGTCCAGGTTCTCCATAAACACAGTTTTGTATTGGAAATTCAAGCATCAATTTGGCAAATTTTTAGATCCCCAAAACACTCCACAGGGCAATATTTGTGTTATTATTTATTTTATGGTTGGTACGTACCCGCTGAAAATTCTACAGAAGAACTTTACTAAAAAAAAGATCTAACAACAGGACATTGGACATCTTAATTACGTATCTACATAATTCTTATTTTGTTTTTCTTTTTTAGATTGTATTTTTTCTGTTTTTTTCGGGATCTAATAATTCGAGATATTTTCCAACTAAACGGAAGCGAGATTCAAGCGTTTGTTTCATGAGCAAAGCATATTCCCAGAGGAGGAAATTAGTGAGGGAAGGGCAGCGGGGAAGAGATGGAAGGGGATGATGACACAATGTGACGACTTGATTCTTGTGCCCGAGTGTCGAGAGGCTCTTTTTTAATACGGTAAAAGTATTCTTTTCATAAATGAGAATCATACTAAACTAGATAAGCTTTTGGTAAATATGCAGTTAGTCCACCTCGCGGGTAATACGGAACGTTCGTGTTGTCGAAGCTTGATGCCCGGATAATACGGAATATTCCTTTTTTAACTAATAGACAATCAAACATGATATTTGTCGGAAGTTTCAATCTTATACAATAAATTCTCTAACATAAACCCGCATTTCATCATAATTTTAAAAAACATCCCAGCTTTTGAATGGTTTGTTTGGCAAAGCAGGGTTTGTCTAGCGGGTTTGTATAATTATTCTAATACATTTCTTTCCCCATGTTCTACTGTTATAAATACAGCTACAAACTTGTCAATAATGCATTCACTTTGTTTTACGCAAAAATTTTCTTTCTATGATTGGCAGCATTGTCTATGAAATGTTAAAATAAAAACGATGAATAATCAATGGCGTTACCGCGTGAGCGAATTAATTTTAACAAAATTAAAATGTTAAATGCATATTTTTTGCATGTTTTTTTACTATGCAATACTCACTTTTCGTAATAATAAAGCTTAATCTAACTGTCTGAATAAAAAAATATTCCGTATTAACGAGTAAGCGGTTTAAAGCATAAATAATAACCTTTTTTACAATGTTTAATTTTTCTAATCCGAAATTTTGGTAAAAAATATCAAATCAAAATGTGTTCGGGGATAAGTGTATTGTGTATTGCTATATTAAGCAAAGTAAATGTTTGAAACTTTCAAAATACCTCCTTTAGGCTCCCGCGAAGGTTTCTGGATTATTACAACCACATGACAATGCATCTGAAAAGTTTTTTTAATATCAGGAAAAATTCTTGCAAACTATTAAAAATTTGAGAATGACATTTTGCAAAACAATGATTGTTAAATCAAAATTCTTTTTTCAAAACTCTTTTTTTTCCATAGTGATACCTCATAAGAGTCTCAGCTGCTCCCGTCTGGAACCAGTGAGACTATGGCATCCCCAATTGGGGTATGTTGTGAGGCTGAAGGCTGTGGGGAGGGGAAGGAGATGGGGAAGAGGAAGGTGGGGAAGTACCTGACTATTCAGATCTGGTCACCAAACACGGCTAATGCCATTTCAAGTAACGTTTCAATTCTGAATGGTGGTCTTACACCAGGGCGATACTAAGAGTGTGTTCCACTCTGGAACGTGCCGCCAATATACTATATATTATTTTAAATGAAAAATTGTGAAATAACACAATTTAATCAATTAAATTTATTTGCCACGCCGGGATTCGATCCCGCGACCTTCGCAGTACGAGTCAAGAGCCTTACCGCTGGATTACGCCGGCCGTCAAACCTACCAAATACACATTAAAAATTTAATAAAAAACGGTCAAGTCTTTTCGGAGAAGTGTGACCACAATCACCGTGACACGATTTTTTTAATATATAAGATTAAAAAATGAATATTTGTTATACATGAAAAATGAAAATTTGCTTTAAAAAAATTGTTATAGGTGGCACGCGAGCTGTTTGAAAACCGAATGTACTGGGACTGAATATATGGAACGCGAAAAGGGTGTTGGCGGGACAGGGGAGCGGGAGGGAAACGAGGACGCACGGGAAAGACATACCGGGAACCAGCTAGTATTAAGAGGAAATACCAGCGGCGTTTTTTCCATACAAACGTATTCCTCATTTATCTCTCTGGATTTTGACCCTAGAGCAAATTTTTATATAATATAGATATTGACCATTAGCATGTCCGTACGTTTTGCTTTTTTGATAATTTACTTCTTATAGAAGTTAGGACCTTCCAAAAATTAATAAAATTGCCTAGTTTAAACGCCGTCAAAAGACGTTAGTATACAAACTAAACAATGTATTTTGAAAAAAAGCAAAACGTACCGACATAGAATATTTTCTTCTAATACAGTTAGTGAAAAAAAAATTAAAATCGGTCCAGTTTTGGAGAAGAAAAATGGGGAATTCAAAACATCGATTTTGACGATTTTATTTAGGTATTTTCGGCCCGATATGCAGTTGTCCCTTTCGCTCAGTTACCCTGAGGGGAGCGCGGAGTGGAACAAAAGACATTGGTTACAATACCTATCGACGATATTTTTAAATGACCGGCATAGCTCTTAAATATAAACCAGATATTTAGTTATTACAAGACTTAAATATATAATCTTAATAATATGTATGAACATTTTACATTGTTTTTATTTTATATTAATAGATGAATGGAAGGAACTAGACTGCTTTGTAATCTAAAACCAGACCAAAAAAGTTTTAAATAACATCTCTTGACCGCATCACATCCCATCGTAGCTATGATTCATATCTATGGGATATCTAAATGTTATATCCATCCAATTATTCAAATCAAATCAAATCAAAAATATTTATTGTAAAATAAAAATTACAAAAGGTGTAGCTTATGGGTAGACCCCATTTCTTCCAGCTAACCACATTTATTTAATTACAATTTTTATATAATATTATTTGTTTTATTATAATTACAATGTTTATACAGATAAAATAACAATATACCAATGAAAAAAAAAATACAAATATATATACCAATAAAAATAGGCGTTTCATTTACATTATTTTCATTTACCTGATGAAGACAACATTGTTGTCGAAACATGTTGATATTGTTTTAAATATAGTGGTTTTATACAAAGTAATAAGTTATTCATTATACATATTATTTATTTGTTTACGCCCTAGTGGGCTTTTACAAAGATAAATAATAATAGTTCGGTAAGTACGTAGTACACAATTATAATGATTTAATTAATAGTAAAAAAATAAATTAATTAAAATTAAAATCATACATTTCATTAGTAATTATAAAGACTTCGTTTTATAACTAATACAGAATCTGCAAACATGTCTACAATATTCCCAAATTTATTGCCAAAATGATGTAATCTATTTATAGATGTATGAGCCTCATAGTTTGTTTTAAAATTGTCACAGAAGAAGGTAGCACTTTGCCTCGTATTTCTAGTCGGTACGTAAAATTTTATTTTGGCGAGAATTATTAATTATTTCAGGGTTGTCAATGCAATTATTAATGATTTTATTTAATAGTACAAGGTCAGAGATGATCCGCCTATCTGACAGCGTAATTAAGTTGAGTTGTTTCATCAAAAGGACATAGTTAATATTTTGAATTGGAATATTCAGCTTAAAGTTAACAAATCTTAGAAATTTGTGCTGTACCCTTTCTATATTGTCGGACTGTATTTTATACAATGGAGACCAAATGGGCAAATTATACTCTATTATCGTTTTTCCCATTAATTATTATTCCCATTACAATTGTCCTGTTTAATTGCTCCGTAGCATCCAAACCGAAAAAAAACTGTAGTAATTGTGTTATGACGGGTTCTGACTTACGTGAGTATTAAATCTTGTTCATTTCGTGAAATATAGGTGGAATCAACGAAAATATTTTGTTTATGCCTGCAATGCCAAGAATCTACCGATTTCAAATCTACTCGGACTCAACGATTTACCAAAATAGCGAAGAAAAAACCATTTACTTAAAAAAAATACTTGCTCCGATCGTTGATTGCAGAGAAGGTTCTCATTCGTTTGTACTTGGCTACGTCGTAAATTGAACCTAAAACATCACATTCGTAATGGGAGTGGAAACAAAAAGTTTACATCAACAAAGGGGAACCATAAAAAACTCCTTGCTTTAACCCACCGATGAGCAGTATCCGGAAGGCGGTAAGAGGTATAATAAGGTCTACGCAGACCTTATTATACCTCTTACGTATAAAAAATATGATTAGTAAGTCTTAGGTATTTGTGAGATATGTGTGAATATTTCGAATACATATAACATATATCGACCATCCAGTTGATTAGTCAGACATCTCCAATAATCACGTCGGGGTCACCATTTGAGGGAGCGGTCCGTATCGGTAGAGACGGGAGATAAATGAAAGGCGTGCAGTCGATGTGTGAGTCAGTCTTTATTGTGGCTACGTAGCGGAGGTCGATGCGGAGCGGGAGCGGAGTGGAGTGATGCTGCTGCGTGGTGAGTGAAGATGAAGGTCAGGACATTACGGCAGTGAAGATCACAGGTCTTCAGGAAGCCGGCGTGTTACCCTACACCATGGCGGTGTAGACGAGACCTTGGTCCAGGCGGTCGATCGACGTCGTGTTGACGGGATATGGCGGCTGTGTGTCCAGTGGGTCGGAGCACACACGTGACGCAGGAAGGAACCTTGAGAGGCGATGAGGATGCTGGCGCGTTGCCGATTGTTGTTGCTGCTCGTTGCAGGATGAGGATGCTGGCGCGTTGCCAGTTGTTGTTGCTGCTCGTTGCAGGATGTTGGGTGATGGCGCGTTGCCGGTTGTGGTTGTGGTAGCTGCTCGTTGCAGGGTGCTGGTTGACATCTCATGTCGAGATGGTAGTCGGAGAGGTTCCTCGAAGGTGCTGGAATGTTCCTGTGTCACGCTGGATAAATTGATGTTCACTGTTGACAGCGCGAGGCCCGTGCCCCGCGCGGGCTGGTACTTAGTCGCGACACTGCTCGTTCTGTGTTCCTTTATCGATGAATGAATACTGAGGTACTGACTGACTAGCTCCGAGCCAGCGAGCGCGGCTTATATACCCGTGGCAAGTAGTTTCGATGACGGTAGGTAACGTCGGGTGAATTCACGTAAAGGCGGGATATCACCCGAACTTTCTGCGGGCACTTGAACGGTACAGCCGTACGTTCTAGCTCTTTCGCGTAGGTGGCGGATTATCATTAAGGCGGCCATTATTACTACGCTGTATGTATGTAGGTAGATGTATCGCTGTAGGTATGTGCTTCCAGCTAATTCTGTGGAGGTCAGTGGCGCTGCGGTAAATTTTACAGAGCGGGTTAAGTAGCCGCTACAGACCCCCTTCCCAGTGGTACGGAGTACGGTTGAGGGACGATGATGCCAGGAGACGCAGGAGAACCGAGTTGATGCTGGCCGGTATGTCCATGCTGATGTGTCTCTACCGATTCCCTCGTTTTTGTGGTGTTACCGGTGCATCGTGGTAACACTGTTGTCAGGAAGTTGCGTGCTGCGTGTTCATATCACGTCGGGGTCACCAGTTGAGGGAGCGGGAGACAGAAATGAAAGACGTCGGTCGATGTAGCGAGTCAGTCGTTTATTGGCTACGTAGCGGAGGTCGGTGAAGCGGTAACATGATGTAATGCGGAGTGCCGTAGATGATGCTGCAGGCGTACGGAGGTGGAGATGGTGTGGTGAAGGTCAGCGAGTTGCTCGACACCATGGCGGTGGAGATGACCTATATTCCAGGCCGTTGCTCGACGCTTTGAATCGCGGAGATAAACGGTGTGTGGCTCGGTGAGCTGAGCCACCAGCAGGTAGTCCTGGCGAGGCGGAGCGCGTTCCATGGCAGCGAAGCACGGTGGGCTTCGGGGTGCCATGAAGTGGTGAGCTGATCCCCGGACTGAAGGTGACGCAAGCCTTGTGAGTCGCGGGATGTTGCTGTTCTGCGGGGCTGAAGGCACGATGGGCCTTGTAGCTGAGACGTGGTGATGGACCTCGAGGAAGCTGCCCTGGAGCGTAGCGATGCCATGCAGAGATCGTTACATGCTGAGATGTTGGCCGACTGTAAGTGTGGGACTGAACTGGACTGAACTGCAGCGGGCGAGCGATCGGCTGCTTATATAGCCGCGGTAGAGTAACTACCTCGCGGTAGGTAATACGAGCCACTTCGCCAGTTGACGAGAATATTCGGCGCCGTACAGATATAGTACGGTGCTGTCTCGAGACCTTTCTAGGCGGGGCGATATTATTATCGTCGGGCTGGCACGGGAGGCGAGAAAGTACATCGCGGCCAGTATAGGTACGAAGGTACCTAGGCAAGTAGGTTTGCCGATGCGCGCGGATATTAAGAGATGTTTCTCGATTCCTCTTTTGGTGGCGAAATTTATAATGATGTGTCGCCACACTATGTTTTGAGATAATGATGAAAGCGATATTCAAATGCTCGCCATAAATCAACTGTTATTTAAACGGGTCTATGACTTACATAGTAAATGTACTATTAAATAATACCGGGAGGCATTTGTATGACATTTTGAATTATCCTACAAGTGACGCAGACAACAACAACATTTTGTTTAATTCACTAAAAGTTTTTCTGCGTTAAAATTTAATTGGTGATGTTTATGATTAATCAATATTGCACCAGATAGGCGGTAACAACAAACAACAACAACACATCGATGATTTAATAAGCAGAGCATACAGGCTTCTCGGCTTCGTAATTAGAAACTCATATCCTTTTCGTAACACAAAAACACTGACGTTATTTTATAACACACTAGTCCTGAGTGTACTTGAGTCAAATTCGATCATCTGGGTCCCACACGAATTAACATACACGTTACGCATTGAAATAGTTCATAAGAAATTTTTAAGGTTTTTATTCTCGCGGCTCTATGGACGTTACCCTTGGCTTTACCCATCGATTTATATATTAGGCATGACCAATTACCACTCCCTAAAGACACGTAGAGGTATTGCTTTGCTTAAATATTTTTTTCAACTAATAAACGGTCACTTATCTAATAATGAGATACTGGCCCAATTAATTTTTTTTGTACCAGAGTCTCACTCTCGAGGACATCATCCCAACCTCCTATATAGTAGAGCAAGCCGCACTAATTTATTTATGAACTCACCTGTGGGTAGAGCTACATGCTTTTTGAATGCGGTGGATAAAAAAATAGATTTATTTTTTGTGTCCTATAGCGCATTTCTAAGATTTTTAGCATTGCATATACACTGCATAAATGGTACAATTATAAAGTCTTAGGCTACATTGCCTGTAATTGTTATAAATAAATGTACAAATTATATATAAATAAAATAAATATATAAATTCATAAATATATAAAACCATAAGAACTCAACTTTCGATATTTCGGAGATGCCTGACTAATCAACTGGATGATCGATATACATACATAGCGTTTTAATCATTGCCATCCCTAGTTGTCATCGATAGGTCAATGGCGACAGCCAAATTCTCTGCCCATTTCTCCGAAACGGGCTTTCCTATCATGTTTTAGTTTCAATATTTAATTAATGGTGATCTTGTAATTTAGTTTTTCAAATAAACCCTCAATTAGAAGTGGAATTTTTTTATTAATAAACGCCATTCCAGTTAAATAGGTTGCATGACCACCACAGGTAGTTTGACATGTGGTATGCGCATCCCTTTCGATTTGTGGCCAATTTTTCCATAACAATAATTTTTGATGATCTCCATAGCGCCTTTTTCTAGAGAAAATCACCTCAAGGGCGCTTTACAAATTCATTTATACATTTAACCTATTATTTATAACTGGCTTATAACTAAGATTGATAACCAATGACTTGCAACTGAGACTTATTTAACTAGTGATTTAAAACTATACTTATGTTTATAACCGAGTACGATATTGCTTTACTCGTTTTGTGACCTACAACTGTCTTAAAATTAGTTATTTTCGACAACATACTTATTTACATTTAAAAACAAAAATTGTTACGATTTCTGCCCGTGCTGTCAATGTAAGTTATGAAAAATATTTACTGAAAATAAATTGCTAAATTAATAAATGTCAAAAAATGCCCATAATATCGTAAAAACGGGCATTCAAGGAGAAATATACACCAATCTAAGTAAATCCCATGGTTTGATTAATGAAATACTACCTACTATGTGTGGATTTGCCAACTTTCGGGCCAGCGTTATTACGAACGAAAGTCTCTTGTCTCTGCTCAGAACTGCCAAACTAAACACAATCCAATTTTATACGCGACAAAAAAAATTACCTTGAAAATACTTCTAACAAGCTTCCTATCACGAGAAAACACATCAGCTAACTGCAACATTTTTGTTAGGTATGCACAGACCTTGTAGTATTTCTAAACTAAACCAGTTGTGAAAAAAAAATTCCACTGCGAAATATACGACGTCAAATTGTTTCTGCACTCGTTGCGTTCGCCGCACCAACTTTAAAGGGTAGTCATGAAAATGGTCATGAATTTTGATCTAACAAGCCAGAAAAAAAAGTAACGCATTTTTTTTATCGAAAAGTTCTGGCCAGACCTTATTGCTTGTCAGAGAGTTAAAACGGTAGCCAGCAGCACGGGCTTATTTACGAGCACAGAATTTAAGGCTTTAGAAAAGCTTTGACTCTGTTTTGGGAATCACCAGTGTACTTTATAGATTTTCTTCCACTATATGGGTGACTGATCTAAGCCGTTGAGTTTTTGTTTTTTACACTACACAGCTGCACACCCGCCAAGATTAACACACATAATGTGTTACAAAGGATACAACAAAACTTTATTATTTTTTTGCAAAAACAGCACATATAGTAACCAATACATTGCGAAAGCTGTAAAGATAATTACAAAAGAAAAACATTTTTTAGCATACAATACATTATATACTAGATAAAAATAGATAATACTTTTACGCTTCGGTAAAAATTTCACACCAAGGAACATAGAGTTAAAGCAAACTTATATTTCATGTTTAAAATCGTTGTAGAACATATGGAACATATCCACGTCTCCTACGAAATAGTTAATTAACCTAATGAGTCATCCCTAGGCCATTCAATTGGCAACTTAGTTCTTCACCTGAAAAAAATCAAAATCAAATCAAAACGCGGCCACGCGTGAAATTTTCCGGGTCGTAGAATCCTCTTTTAGCCAGAATGTCTGGTATTGATAATAAACTATTCAGAAACGTATTTATAAGCCATCAGCAGTAATGCGACATCCCTTCTAGATCTAAGGCTGCAGATACCCAGCATTCCCGAGATAAACGCTGTTGGAAACAGGGGAAAAAGTCTAAATAGGCTTAATGGGTAATGACCCATTACTAATTTAATTTACTAACTTAATTTAGGTATAATGTATTATTTATCACAAAAAAATATAAGTATATAACAGCGACATGTCATTGGTACCAATTATTGTATTAATTCTATAACTTTGTAAATATTTCCCATAATGTAATAATATACTGTTTGTTTCTGCAAAAAAAAAAAAATAATAAAAAAAAAATAAAAAAAATTAAGCCTATTTTTTATTTTTTATTACGCTTAATGATTTTTCAAGTAGTGATGATGTGCCATTTAGTTGAGTTGTCCAATCACCGTCAGAGGTATAAAAATATTTTTATTTTATTTTAGGTAATGTAGGTATAAAATAAATGTGAAATTTTTCTAATAAATTATAAAATTCAGATATGATTTCAGATTTTCACGGCCGAAAGAATTATCCACCTATTATATTAATTAAAGTAATTTATTATCGGGGTATTTTTTTATGTCGGTGTAGACATATTAAAGGTATCCGTATTACGCTTTTGTGGTCAACGATTCGGACACCTTACAGTGTCCATCAGCAGGCCCCATAGCACGTTCGATCGATAAGATAACTTTCGATAACCTCTCATCGTTCCCAATGACAACTGCAGATCGCTAACGTACAAACAACAGTTGGCGTCGAATATATTAAGAACACTTAGTCGCTGTGAACTGTAAGTTATTCATCGACGATCTGCAGTCATGCTGGGAACGATGAGAAGTTACCGAAAGTTATCCTTATCATTCGACCGTAGTAGGGGCAGGAGTGCTTTTGTATGTAGATGCGATAATGTGTCGCGCGCTCCAATCCTTTGATAGCTGGTATTACAACAACTTTGGCTAAAGATGAAGGTAGTGCAACAAGGCATAATACTTCAAAAATAAATCGCGAGAAATCACAAGATTCTTCGTTTACAACTATATTTGGAAGGTGGGTGTGTGTACCGCCGCCCCGGGAACCATTTATTGGAAAATGAACACTTCTGCCATATATCACCTTAGGTGGTTCGCTACGTTTGGTGACTTAGCAGAGGTGCCCGGGTTCGTGCAGTGAGGCGGCAGACGCGTCTCTTCACCAACTGGGTGGCAGCCCAGATCGGGAGAGGTTGGTTGAGGAAGACTTTTTGACATCTCCAACAGGAATCTCTCGGAACATTGCCTTGCACCGCAGTAGGAGGGATAGATTCATATATCCGTCACTTCTTGACTATCTGACCCCCAGTCGCCTACCCACCCCTCGTACCCTCTCCTTCCTTTCCTAAAAAGACCCTCCATACAGCATCCCCAAATATGACATAGGTCCTGATGGGAATTAATTTCCTCAGGGCCCTGTGTGGAGCTAATGTAAAAAAATATATATATTTATTAAAAATGTTGACCAGTTTCGCTTGAAAAAATATGTATTGAATACCGATATGGTTTTAATCTTATTGCACATTACAATAAGACTCAAAATAAAACGATAGTTTTGCGCCACCCTATATAAGGGAACGTACCCATACTACGTGACCAACTTTTTGCAATTTTAACCCCCCCCTCCCCCCGGTGACCAAAAACCTAAGGACGCCGCCGCTCATTTGTACCGAGCGTGGTATTTTGAAGACCCCCCCGAACAGGTCACGTAGTATGGGTACGTTCCCTAAGTAGTTGAGTAGGAAATGACACAATAAGAACAGATATGTGAGTAGGTGCAGGAGAAACATGGCGGTTGACTATTGACTAAAGTTTATTTAATACAAAAAAATAAATTGACCATATCGTACTTATTTCCGATCTCTTGACTTCTATAACTTCATTGTCTAATTAAAGGCCTGTATATCATTCGAGTTAGACACAAAAACAAAGCACCCATATCTATTTTAAGCACAAGACCGTCAAGAACCCGCAGAACATGTTATGGGCGGTATTATCCACATAGAGAAAGCACAAATCTCATATTCATTCAAGTCGTACGAAGAAACGTTGACAGCACTAAAGATGCCAAGCAAGGCTGTGAAATGTCACCGTGACTTTAAGAGGTGTACGATGATAGACGAATATAAAATCTAAAAGGGTTGGCCATGGAAATTAATAGGAACAAAAAAACACTGTTGATGTTGTTGGTCTTAAAAATTATTTAATTGTGAATGACGACATCTTTGCTCCGTCACAAAAAATTGATACCTTTTACATTTAATTAATATTCTACCAACGTTAAAAAAAACATTACTTTCTAATTTATTTTATACTAGCTTATACCCGCGGCTTCGCTCGCATGGTTATTAGGTGAAAGAATTTTTCCACAGGAATGAAATGTTTTTTCCGGGATAAAAAGTAGCCTACATCATTTCCCCAGTCCTCCAATTACTAGTATCTCCGTGCAAAACATCACGTCGACCGGTCTTTCATTTATTTTATTATTTAGGATTTTAAATTAGGTTCTTTCTATTATATAAATCAATATACCTACCAAATTTTGACATTTACATAAAATAGCAAATTCCCGGCATGCGTTGCCATTCAATTTAATAAAGAAATTCATTCATTCATTCATTCATTACTTCATTCAATAATTTTTTTGGCAATACTGATTAAAAATACATATTAGGTCCTTACATATGAAATTGGCGTTTTGTATGGGAGGAACATAAAGTCGATTTTTTTAAATATAATATATTTATTTAATCAAAGTATGTACCATTGCTATCTATGCACTTTTGCCATCTCATAGGTAGTTCATCAATTCTTTTACTAAAAAAAACCATTCGGACGGGAATCAATAAAATCTTTTAAGGCGGTTTGGACTGCCCCATCGTAGTTGAATTTTTTCGCTTGCAAGAAGTTATCCAAATTTCGAAAAAAATGGTAATCTGTTGGGGCAAGGTCTGGAGAGTACGGTGGATGTCTTAGATATTCCAATTGAAGCTCCTCTAATTTGGTAGCCGTCTGTTGTGCAGTGCGTGGTGTAGCGTTCTAGCGCGCGTTTGTTGATTTGCTTCACTCAATTCATGAGGTATCCACCTTCCCAATTTGCTTCAAGTGGATTAAAACAGTTTTATCACTAACACCCTGCAGCTAACTCGGACGTGGTTTGCGATGGATCCGCTTCCAAAATAGCCTTCAATTCTTCATTATCAACTTTGATCTCCGCCCGTCCACGGGGCTTGTTCTGCAGGTCGAAATTTCCAGAACGAAAACGTTGGAACCAAAAACGCACTGTGTTTTCTTTTGCGGCACCTTCGCCATACACATCATTAATCCTTAATCGTTTCTGCAGCACTGGTGTCACGGTGGAACTCGTACTCGTAAATAACGCGATATTTCAAGTTTTTCATTTTGAAAACTAAGTGACGCAAAGAAAAAAAAACAATTAAGGAAAAACGAATGAATTATAATTTTCGAAACACAAATACATGAGTAAATAGCTGTATAAATTTGAATTTGGAATTCCTAATCAAAGAGGAGATATTTGAGATTAAAGTTGCCAGTACGGCAAAACGCCAATTTCATATGTAAGGACCTAATATAAAATAACATCGGTTACATAGTTACATAAGGTTTTAACAAAGAAACAAAAAATCGCCATTCCTCACCATAAAGAGACAATGCTCTTGTGTTTGGTGAGGGAATTCTAGCTCAATTAGTAAATTAAAAGATCGTGTAAGTTAATAATAACGGCTATTGTAAATAATAAGTAAGGCTAGAAAATCATGCATAAATTTAAAAATAAATATCATGATAAGTTTAAAAAATCATAATACAAATTAAAAAACATTATGAATTAATGAATCATGTAAGTATCAAAAATTATTGTAATTAGTAAGTAAAGGATATGTAAAAAAGAACGCAAGATTTATACAATAGTAGACTTAAAGAATAGATATAGAAACTCAGAAATGAGACAGAATGAAGGAATGAACGATTTATATAATAGTAGACTTTAAGATATAAAAAGTAAACATATTTGGGACTCTTATAGCAGTTTAAGGTAATTTTTTAATTTGGGCTTAAATTCATGCATATTTTCTAAATTTTTTAATTTTAATGTGAGGTTGTTATAAAAGATTATGTCCAGATAAAGATAGAAATTTTGAATGTGCTTAGTATTTAGATTTTGGGATTTTAATAGTTTTCTGGTATCTTGCTGATGTATTGAATAGTAAGTTACGAGTATTTAACTGTATTTCTTTGTAAATTTGAAGTATTGAATGTTTTTTATACATTTGGTCTATTGTTGGTACATTGAATATTGAAAAAAGAATTTCAGTAGAGAATTTAGACGTGGATTTAAAATATTGTCACATGTTCCTCGCTATCATTCATTCAATAATTCATTTCTCGGCATGCGTTGCCCTCACTCTCCCCAACTCGCCGGCTTTCCCCGTCCCGTGAACTCCCCTCCCGAGTTCCCCTCGGAGAACGGTTAGCAGCGCATAATTTCATGATGCCAGAACACACTATTGTATATAGAAACCATCGCGGGCATGCCCAAAGTTTTATCGCAATTGGATAAATGGTTTAGCAACGCATAGCATACATAGTACACAAATAAACTCAGAAACAAACATATTTTGATTTTTATATATATACTCCTATATAATTTTTTAAACAATTATCTACATATTATATTGGTAAGTTGGTGGATGTTTTTATAAAGTACAGAACCGTTAATAAACACTGACTTTTAATTTAGAAATTTGGGGTCATTAGTCATTAGCGTCAAGTTCCCTAAAATTACGGAATTTCACGTTTTGTTCTTCCTTACAAAATTGTGTTAATTAGGCTTTCTTCCCTAGAACAATTCTAATGATGAAAGTTAAAGAAAGTTTAATAATGTTCATTTCAGAAGCATTCATTTGGTCGGTATCAATAAGGGCGAATGACTATGATTGTATGTACTTTGTGTCAATCAACAAACATTCGCAAACTTTCAAGTATTTTATTACGATAATAATAACATGCCGAAATTTTCATACAAACAGGCCGCACAAAACACGTGAGGCACTCACAACTATAATAATAAATTCTTGAATATTGATGGGAAGTCCAAAATATATTATTACGCCACAATTAATTTCGTTTTGGGAGGCGGGTATGGGTCCTGCCGCCCCGGTATTGGATAACCAACAGCGCTGTCATAGGTCGTTCGCTACGTTTGGTGGCTCAGCAGGGGTGCCCGGGTTCATAGGGTGAGGTTTGTCCTGTTCTTGGCAGCCGATGTATCTGCCCACCTGCTACGCGGCGGGCCGGATCGAGAAACACTGGTTGAGGGAGGTCTTTTGATCTCTCCAGCCAGATTCCATCAACTCATCGCCTTGCATCGCAGTTGGAGGGACGTCTTCCGTCACTCCTAGGCACACTGACCCCCAGATTCCTACCAACCCCTCATACCTATTTCTTTCTCGGAACTTTCTTTCTTTCCTTTTCTCAAAAACAACCCTTCACACGGCATCCCCTAAGATGACATAGGCTCTGAGGGAAATTATTTTCTTCACGGCCCTCGTGTGTGGAACTAATGTAAAAATCTTAATTACTCTTTATTTTGCTGGAAGTGGTTCGCATCGTTCATCGATTACAAAACATAAAGTTCTTCATGCTCTTTTTATTCTGTATATTCTTCATTTTATATTATTTTGTCAAGGTCTATTATTTTTATAAGGTCTCGTAAGGAAAACTATAGGATTACTTTTAAGTTTGGCTGGCTAAAAAATAGCAGGATATATGTGAGAAAAAATCCAACTTCACCTCCCATACTAATTGCCATGGAAGAAGACCTAAAGAAAATTTCCTGAGTCGATCTGCATCCTCTTCACGTCGAAAAATAGATTTTTTATTCACTCATGTATCTCCCCACACATTTCCCCCCTCGCATTATCCACTCCTATCTCACTTATCCTCCCTCTCCCATTATACTCTCTCCCATACATTTTCTAATTCATTTTAAAATCACTCAACACTTTTCATGAACCAAATTGGAATACATGTTACCGCTTTTTGGCGACGCCCTACACGTCTGACATTCAGCACTATTCGACATACAATAGCGGTCTCTCTCACACTAATTATCTTCTCTCCCGTGGTAAGCAAATCAACCTTACACTCATTTTATGCCAACAAACATTTACTAAAGTACCTACAATCTACATTCTTAATAATATTACTAACCGTTCTTGCCTCAAATATGGATACCTACCTCAATCTAATTATAACAATAATTATCAATAATTATTAATTATTATTGCCGGACCTGAGATGCATATTACAAGACTTTCGCATAATTATTATTTTAAACTATATTTTGCACCCATAAATTATTGTTCTAGATGTACTTACTATGTTATTGCATAACTACTATAACCGAACTCACTTGTCGCAGCTATCATATATATGTGTAACTTACCGTTTACTCACTAATATTCACTTGATTACTCCCCCATGTCTTTAGCAATATATTATCAAAATGTCAAAGGTCTTCGAACCAAAACAACAACGATTCTTCAAAATACCTATTCAAACGATTACGATGTAATCGCCCTGACAGAATCATGGCTCACTAAAGGCTTCAGAGACGACGAACTATTTGACCCTCGGTACTATGTATATCGTAGGGACCGCGACTATGCTTCCACTGGTAAACGTCTTGGCGGTGGTGTAGTGTTAGCTATTAAACAGGAGCTGATCAGCGTCGCTTGACCTGAATGGACCTCTTGTACTGAAGACATTTGGGTCACCATTCGTACTAAAAGTACACCGCACAGACCGGTCCATATATGCTGCGTATACATCCCCGGAGGGACGCAACATGACTCGAACTAGAAAGTTTAATCCCAATATATTCCCATCCTTTGCCTCTTAATCCTAATCCTATGTTCCTCCTCCCCCTCCCCTTTCATATGTTGTAAAAAAAAATAATTTAATTTAAGAAAACAACCTTACAATGTCACACTTTATTATTCATTCACCATCATAAGTGGAAAGTTCATAATTGGCATAATTAACTATCTTACTATTGTTTTATTTGTAATCTCAGATTTGCTGTCAACTTTCCCTAAAATAAATAAAATAAAAATAAAAAATAGTTAAGCTCACTTGAAGTGAAATAACACAAAACTGCGCTACATAAATACTACTTCATTATTATAACGACTGTAATACATGTTGTGATTCATTATTCGCCTACAATTTATTATTTTATGCTGTAGAGCGGAAATGGAGAAGCATTTGGAAAATTAGAATTTGTGATAGACTTTAGAATTCCACTGGCACGGCACAGCCGCAACTTCAAACAATGCATTTTGTTCTCACATGTGCAGCACAAACTTAGCCATTCTCAAAGGGAGTATTGAATAGAGAGCACGCTAGGGAGATAGGGATTGTAAATGTAGTGGAGCATGAGATACATCTAGAACAACAAATTATTGAAGGTAGTGGGTACGACTACAACACTACTTTTTATTAAATTTAAACCCGATTACAAGGGAAAGACGAAACTTCGATAGTTAAAAATTGTTTTACTTTATTATTTTCGCCCCTCTGCAAATGTTTCATAACGCTGATGGGTTTCATTCGTGTTTGTGTTCCGATCGGCCTATAGGATCGGAAGAATCGAGATTTTGAAATTCCGCACATTAAGGGTACCTACCTACACGGTAGACAGGAGTTAAGTACCGCATTTATCGCCAGTCTGTCAACAAACATCGTAACGTGACATTTGGCTTTACGTTAAAATCTTATTTATCAATCGAGTGTGTAATATGAAGCAAAGCTTATATCGCCGTCGTTCATCGTATGCTTTATGTGAACCGTTTATGTTAATCGTCTCATGAGTGACTCAAACTTTATCGTGGTTTTAATAACCAAACAGAACAAACTGTATCGCGCGCTTATGGATACATCTGTGACTGTCACCGAATGTAGAACAAGCCGGAAGACACAATAGCAGTGAGTACCACTTAATTTGTATTGTCCGTATCTTGTCGGGCATAGCTCGTATCGAGATCCATAAGCGTTTAAAATAGCAAAGAGTGCCCGCAAGGTTATTCTGACCCCCGTGCATTGACACGAAACAGCAGAGCTCTGACGAAGTTTTACGAGAAACACCTCACAAAATAAATTGGCTCATCGAAGATGAAGATTACACTAATAATCTAAACGAAAATATGAAAGAGAATAAGACACGGAAAATAGTAAAATAAAAAGTAACTGGAACACGAACCCAGAACCTCTCGTCTTACCGAGATAAAAGTCTTGCCAATTCGGCAATTTTCACCTCTTATTTGAACGTCATATTTTTCAATCTCATTTAAAATTTTTAGAAATAACAATATTATCTTCAAATATTTTTTTCCGTATTATTGGCAACTACCTTTATCATTGGAAACAAGAGTCCTAAGAACTGGTTTATAACCCAGATAAATCTCGGATAAATACATCCGATTTTCTTTTGTAAAAGTCTAAATAATAATAAGTAATAAAAAGAGAGTTGTTGTGATAAAAATTAAAATTGACTTAGTTTTACTATTTATAATAACTTTTTTATAAAATCATAAGTTGGTAAATGTATCTATTTAAAAAATCAGAGTGTGCATTTCACACGCGGAATAAATGAAATCTTCAGCAAACTAAAGTAGACAAGAGTGGGGAGGCTACGAAGCACCGCACAAAGAGGAGACCGAAACTTAAAGGTTTCAAGAGTCATACGAAACTAATGTGGTATTACGTGCTTTCAAGGACATAGTTTCGCAGTGTTCGCATAACCACTCGAGCGATTTTTGGCATATTATGGCAAAACGACTTGAGCGATCGCTTGTCAAATTGTGGCAAATTTGTCTACCTTTCGTAATGTTTTTTTTTCATTCCTTGCATTTGATCTACAGTTTACGTTAGTAGAAATTTGAAATAATACTTTGCCATTTTATCATTATGTATATATAATATGTCTCAAAATGATTGATTGTGTCGTGACTCAAAATGGCCGACTCCACATGCGTCCAAATTCCAAAATTATATATTCATATACCTATAGCAAAAAAAACGCCTCACGACATGTCAAGTTTTCGATTAATTAGCGATATGTCAAAGCAAGAATATATCGATTTTGTCCAGGAGGTTGATAAATTATTATTATTATATAGGTATTTAGGTTGATAATTTGATAAATTATTAAAATATTATATATTTTTTAAACAATCTGATATAATTACTGAAATCATAAATTTGAGTTGCGCGGCAAATTGAATTAAATTGAGTTGACAACCAGTGTTCAGTTTCTCCATGAGCGGAGGCCCTAACCCTAAGTCTCTAGCGATAGACTAGATATCGAATTTCTTGTCTAATTGTCTTTCAACCCAATAAAGATAAGAACAGATTCTAAACTAAAAACGTATATAATGAACATTTGGCATATCCCGCGTTAAATATTTGACAAATTTATGTATTTATTCGTCACACTTTTCAGGAGCAATCAAATAATATTTTCCATTATTTAAACCACAAATTTATGGAGATTTAAATAAAGTAACTAAATGGAAAAAAATACCGCTCCTATAATATTTATGGTTAATCCACCAAAGGCTTTCTAAATAATGAATTATAATTTATTTATCATAACTGGGTCTATTCCACAAGAATATTATTGCGAACCGCCAGTAGGTACCGCTTTACGTTATGATTTTGTAATTAAATTTTACAGAAACATCTGAAGAAGACAATAAAAATTTGCGAAAAGAAAATGAAGATAATGTTGGTACCTAGATCTTAGTCATGTTATGATACAGTTAAATATGGTCACATTATGTTGTGGTAGAGCTTTGCCCTGGCAAAGCAAGGGTCCTGAGTTCGATTCCTAGATGTGACCGTATCTTTTTCTGTTTCAGATTCTCGATTGAATGTCGCTGATATTGTCTTCATTCATTAAATAATTAATTGTAATTTTGAATGTAGCTTTGACTTTGTTGTTTTATATTATAAATATGAAACAATATTACTTTGTTCGAACCACTATATTTTTTATACGCCGACCGGTTTCGATGAGAGAACATAATATGTTACTAAATGGTGATGTGGGGGCGGAGGTGTGAAGATGAATTAGTGAAGAGTGGGGGGAGGAGTTAGAACGGATGGTGAAAGGGAACATGGCTAAGTTGGGACAGTAATATAATATTTTCTGTTTAAAAGACTCATCATTAATAATGTCAAACAGCGGCAAGTGACGGCCTACGTAGTTGAGGGGTAAGTTGATAGCAATCCGAAGGTCACGAGTTCAAATCCCGGCGTGCGCAAATAAATTTTAGTTGATTGATTTGTCTTATTTTGTTTTATTTTATTAAACAGAAACAAACAGTGCATTAGATACTTTGGTTAAAAAAATTACAATTAATAAGTATATTACGTGGTGGGCACCTATTATGTGTTTCATTGTAGTGCCTTATTTATGGTATGCGTATTAAGTAATTACCGGGTGATGTACCTATTTAGTGGGAAGGTGCGTATGTGTATGTGTGTGTGTATGTGTGTGAGTATGTGAGCATGTGTGCATGTATGTAGGTACGTATGCGCAATGAACAAATTATATTATTGACATGATGCTCTTTTTAAATTTGGGCAGTGAATTGGAGAAAATGTCGGTGTTAGAATTTAGACCAATAATATTGAACATATGAAGAGCACGATTGATTGGCGAATTAGATGCTGCATTTGTCTTTTAATTAAGCGTGTGGAATAGTTCTGTATGGCGTGTACGTCTTAATGGTATATTAAAATTAACTAGGGAAAGAAGTTCGGTACAGTCAATGTTATTATTTAAAATTTTGCGTAAAAATATCGAATCAGCTATTGCTCGCCTTTGTTGCAAAGTTTGAAATGTGCATTCAAAATTATTTGAAGGTAAAATATTTTATAAATTTGTTTTGAATATGTTCTATGCTGTCTATGTATACTTTGTATTGTGGGTTCCAAATTGGCGAAGCATATTCTAGTGTACTTCTGACTAATGCAAATTATAACATTATTACTGTACGCGGGTTAATCCATAATTTAATCATTTAAAAAAATGTAAGGTTCCAGAGTGAAAGATACTCTCGGTACCGCCCCGGTGCAAGACCTCCATTCAGAATTGAAACTTGAAATGGCTTTAGCCGTGTTTGTTGTCTAGATCTAAATAGCCAGGTACTTCCCCACTTTTCTCCTCCCCCCTTCCTACTTAGCTTTAGCCTCACTACGCACCCCAATTGGGGATGCCGTAGTCTCACTGGCTTCAGACGGGAGCAATTGGGACTCTTGTGACATAAAAATAAAAATCAAGTGTACATTGTTTTGTAATGTTAATTAAATGTGTTCATTGCCCTGAGAAAGAAACGCTTGTTCCGAATCCGGCCCGCGGATAAAAAATATAGTGGATCAAATAAAGTAATATTGTTTAATTTAATCAATTCTAGAATTACTGTCACGGTTTATTTGAAAGACTATACTTCAGTAGGAGACAACCTTCAGATCGATTTTTTTGGGTTCTTAACGTGTTGAAAATTCACCAGTTTCCCGCATGCACCACTAGTTTCTAGACACCGTGTATATTGTTTAAAATCTGTGTGATTTATAATATAATACTTAACATGAACGTTTTTTTAAAACTTTTTTTTTTTGAATACAACCTTTCAACACAAGTACTATTTATTCTTAACGTGGTACACTAAAATTTACGAAATTACTACTTCAGATGTCTATCAGGACCAAGAGAGCCTTTATGTTTGTTTTCATTATTCAATATTACATATCTTTCATAAATAAAACCTTAGACAAAACACACATTTTGTTTAAAACAGAGCTCCAAGAGTCATGTGAACAAAACAATAATTTAGATTTGCAAACAACAAAAGATTTCTTTCCTCCTCTCTTATTATTTTCTGTTACAGCAGAGGACTTTCAGTATTAATTTTGGAAAACCATTAACCACTCATGTTACATAGTAAATATTGCGCAGTCAAATACAAACACTGTTCCCACTTGCGGTCTGCAGAAGGGTAAATAATCAGAGTGCATCGGCCACAAATAATATGGATAACACTGTGAACCTAAAAGGCACTGGAAAAAAGCTATTCGAGAACAAAATGAAGATGTGAGATATGCGGGGTAAGGCGAAGATTTGTGAAAAATGGCTCTAAATACTTTTTAATGACATGTCCCATTCAATGAATAATTGTTATGTCTGCCCTTTCCTCGGCAGATAGTAATTATTAATAACGGTTCTTTTAATATAAATGTGTTTATTACTTGAATAACCTAGCTGGATAGGTACGACTGTTTACTATTCGGGGGTAGGTAAATCTCTGGAGCCTTGCCACGGGAGCTCGTAAAGTATATCTCTGATACTGCTTCTTGTACGCCAATGCCATCTGGCGAGCTATGGTGCAAGCTACATGCTTACCGCCATCTATCGTATTCTTTCCATATTACATACTTAATTACTCTACATTACACCCTCCCCGACCTAATCTCAAGCCCTGGCTACAATAAATACAAATCATGTTCTTTTCAAAAGAAGCTATACAATTGACAAAAAATGGGATTTTAAATATTTTATTTTTACACGATTTTATACACTAAATTCAACCAAACATATTTTAAATATTAGATTTTAAATATTTTGGTTGAATTTAAGTACTTCTGTTTCTCTGGGAGGGACCTCTATGAACGCTTTGAACGGAGCCTTCCTTCCCAAGGTCTTAGTTGAGTAGTTTGCTCTCGATCATCCGCTGGTAATCTGAAATCAAGAGAACTCCACGTTAGCCCCTTCAACAAAGCTGAGGTCCCCAACTCGTCTGAAGCGCATTTCGTGACCTCAGACGCGGTGGGTGGGTTATTATCTTCACTCTCCTCTTCCCATTTCACAGATAAACTCTTTAACTGATCAATATGCCTCTTCCAAGTCAACGGAGTACCACAGATCCTAACGATATAAACTTTTTTACCCACTTTCCTTTCTACAATACCTCTAACCCAACCAACTTTATTCACCTGACGGAAGTCCTTGACCAGACATTTTTGTCCAACATGTAAATTCCTAATTTTTACGCCCCCATAATTCCTTATTTGATTATCTTGACTCCTTTTTATATTATCGTTAGCTATTTTTCTCTGTTCTGACACATCTTCCTGAGTGGTTTTAGGAATTAAACTACTGAAAGTTGATTTCAGTCTCCTACCAAACATCAAGACTGCCGGTTCTAATCCCGTTGTGCAATGTGGCGAATTTCGATAATCAGATAGAAAATCACATAATCTACTTTCATAATTTACTGGAAAATTATTCCTAACCATAATTTTTTTTAATGTCATTGTTCAGTGATGGCCACCAAAAATAAGCTTTTGCTAGGCCCTTCATTTTAACTATTCCTAAATGAGATCTGTGTAATAACTCTAGCACATGTTCTTGTAAGGAACTCGGAATGACAATTCTATGTTGCCAGAAAAGGCAATCCTTGACTATGGACATTTCGTTTCTCTTAACCCAGAATCTCCACAGTACATCGTCTCGACCAACTCGTTTTGGCCAGCCCTTACGCAAACACGTTAAAACTTCCTGAATAACCGTGTCTGTCTCTGTAGCTGTGGAAATGAGCTTGATATCTATGTGCTCGTATTTATCTACATAACACACAAAATCTGATCCATAATCATCTTCAAATTCTTCTTGAGAATTTTCTACCGGAAGCCGAGATAGAAAATCCGCATGATTATGACATGACTTGACAAATTCTACCTTATACGCAAATCCTGCTAATATAATTCCATAACGCTGCAATCTGTTAGCCGCTAAAACCGGAATGTTTTTGTGTTCACCTAAAATCCTCATCAAGGGCATATTATCTACACATAAAGTAAACTCCCGACCGAATAGGTATTGAAAGAATTTGTTCAGACCAAACACAATAGCTAACGCTTCTAAATCTAGAATACTGTATTTCTTTTCTGCACTAGACAAACTTCTTGATGCAAATTCGATCGGTCTCATTGAACCGTCCGCAAATGTGTGCAATAACACGGCTCCGAGGCCTGCGCTGCTCGCGTCTGTATATAACTTAAGAGGAAGGTTGGGAAAATAATGAGTGAGAATTCTATCAGAACCCATTAGATACTTTACTTTATCTACTGCGTCAATGCATGACTTCCCAAATTCAAACTTTGCATTCTTCTTTAAAAGATTATGCAAAGGTTCTAAAATTGATGACATGTTCGGTATGAAGTTCCGATAAAAATTAAAAAATCCCAAAAGACTCCTCAATTGATGCACGTCAGATGGGTACGGCGCATTCTTAATTGCTTCCAATTTATCTTTTTGAGGTTCAATGCCCCTTCCCGAAATAACGTATCCCAAAAATTCTATAGATTTAACAAAAAACTGACCTTTCCCAGTATTGACACATAAACCACATTCTTTCAACTGCTCGCAGACCGCGCAAATATTATTATACAGATCAAGTTCATCGACCCCTGAAATAATAATATCGTCTAGGTAAAAGGCTACGCCTTTTAAACCTTGTAAACAACTTGATATTGTTCTTGCGAAGATGGCCGGAGCCGATTTAAACCCAAAAACCAACCTGTTATATTGGAACAGACCTAAGTGTGTGTTAATAGTTGTAAACTTTTTACAATGATCCGCTAATTCTAACTGTGAATATGCTTCTTTAAGGTCTAATTTTGCAAAAACTTTGCCCGAACTAACCTTATGTATGACCTCCTCAATCTTTGGCATCGGATATTTCTCTAAATTGGAAATCAAATTAAGACTCCTTTTATAATCTACACAAATTCTTATATCCCCATTTTTCTTGACCACCGGAACAATCGGTGAAGCGAACTCGCTACTTGTAACCGGGGAGATTATACCTTTTTCTACCATCGATCTTAATTCGGATTCGATCTTCCCTTTAATAGAAAAAGGAACCGGCCTTGCATTGAAAAAAATTGGATCCGATTCCTGGTTTACTTTAAAATAGACTTTATATTTGTTAAATCTTCCCAACTTTTGCGAAAACACTTCCGGGTAATCTTGAATAAACTTTTCTCCATCCCTCATTTGCGGCGTCACTAAATTAATTGTCTCCTGAGAAGTTATCCCAAGATCGAAACATTCCATAAAATCTCTCCCCACAATTAATTCTGTTCCTTTTATTACTACAATAAAACTAATATTTTTGTTTCTACCCTTAAATTTCACATCAAAAATCGCCTTTCCTACGACTTTTAAACGATTATTTCCATAACCTGAAATAATCCGCTTGTCTTGTGACAAAATGATTGAACTAAAATGTCGTTTAAAAATACCCTCCGGCATCACACATAAAGATGAACCGGAATCAATCATTGCCGTAAACTTCTTGTTATTAATTTCAATTTCAGCAGTAATCGGACTAATTGACGCAACTAAAACTTTATTATCCCTGTGATTTTCAAAAATGGGATTTATAGGATTATTCTTGCAAAATTTCTGTAAATGCCCAACGCCCTTACATTTAAAACATTTCGCATTATGAAATTTACAATCAAACGATAGATGATCATTCCTTTTGCAAATAAAACACTGTTTTTTAACATTACCCAAGGGTGATCTAAAATTCGTACCTGAATTTGATCCTAACCTATAAGCTGGTTTCGTGTTACAACTACCCTTGGGGCTCGTCGATCGTTCCCTACGCTGATCTCGCTTGAACCCATCGCTAGTAACTCGTTTTTTTTACCAGGTTTACTTCTGATTTAACTGTATTAGCACTATCCAAAGTTGACATACTAACTGCAAGTCCTTCTATTTCATTAAACGATAACGTTTGCCCTTCTACAAAAAATTTCTCTTTCGCGCGCCCCGGCAACAACCCGATTGCAAACATGTCTATAAGATTTTTTTCAAGCCTCGTTTCGAATTGACAATACGTTGCTAAAGAACGAAGTCTAACCGCGAAATCTCTTATCGTCTCACCTTGTTGTTGTCTCGCTAAAAAAAATTCTCCCGTTCTTTAAAAACTGAACGATTTTTGTTACAATGTTTGTCGAGAAGCGCTAAAAGTTTATCAAAAGATAAGTCCGTTACTTTACTTGGAAAACACAGATGAATTAGTAAGGTTAACGTTTCTGATTCTAGGAGATTCAATAAAAAAGCCCGTTTTTTCTCCACAGACGCTTTGTCATCATGGATCACGAAAAATTGCTCTATCCGAAGTCGAAACAATCCCCAGTCTCCGGAGAGATGGCAAAACGGTGGTATTCTACCCGATTCCATAACTCCCAACAGATAGATCGGCAAAAACTGAAGGATAGAGAGCAAAATAAACCAGGATTAAATGTTATAAGTGAGTTTTATTGTAATGAATTAGTTACACAACATTGACAAGGTATAGCCGACCTAGAAGGTGACGCGAAGCATAGACAGTGTTGCCATCTATGGGCAATCGTCTGATACAAAGGACTGTTTGGTTTATACGAATTTATTATTCTAACACCTGCCCTTAAACTAAACAGTCTGTAAACCAAGATTAGAAACACAATTCAAATGTTTATCTTTACACAAAGGTTTGGTTAAAACATCTGCAGGCATATGTTCAGTAGGCAAATATTCTAAATCAATGATTTTATCCTTTACAATTTGTCTTACATAATGATGTCTAATATCTATATGCTTGCTTCGACTGTGATTAATCTGACTGTTATATAATTTTTGTGCTGACTGACTATCGTTAAACAGAGTCACTGGCAACAATTTACCTAGACATTCATGTAAGAAATTTCTGATAAATGTAGCTTCCTTTGCTCCTTCACATAAATCCATGTATTCACTTTCAGTAGTTGAAAGTGCGACCGTTCTTTGCTTGCGGCTTTCCCACGATACAGCAGAGTTACCTATTTTAAACACGTAACCCGTGTATGAACGTCGGTCTAGTTGGTTCGACGCCCAATCTGCATCCACATATCCTGTAATTGACAATGTGGATTTTTCATATACTATGTGGTGATCCATAGTTCCCTTTAAATATCGCAGAACAGAGTGACAATTATTAAATTGACTCAATATGCTTGCAGCGTGAGCAATATCAGGTCTTGTGCATACTGCTATGTACATAATGCATCCAATGAGGCTTCTGTACCTGCTGTTATTATCGGCTTGATTCCCTTTTTCAAACTTCATACCGCTTTCTAAAGGTGTATTCACAGGCTTACAATCAGTCATATTAAACTGTTGTAACACTGTTTGTATGTAGTTTCTTTGATCAAGAATAATTTTATTTTTCTCTTGTTTTAATCGCATTCCCAATATATGTGTAGCCCGACCAAGGTCTTTCATTTCAAATATTCTCATCAGTTCCTCCTTCAACTTCTTTTTCTCTGGTGTATCCTTGCTAAAAATTAAAATATCGTCCACATACAACCCTAATATCATCAGATTACCATTTGTATCTGATTTTATGTATACACAAGGCTCGTTAAGTGACTTTTTGAACTGGAGGTCTGTCAAAACATTATCAATCTTGTCATACCAGACTTTGATGCTTGTTTAAGGCCATATATTGCTTTATTTAGTTTAAATACATGGGTTTCCTTACCCTTTATTTTATATCCATCTGGCTGTTCCATGTATACCGTCTCCTTTAATTCTCCATTTAAGAAGGCCGTCTTCACATCCATGTGATCAACATTCATATCTAAGTTGACTGCCAGAGCAAGCAAGCTGCGTATTGTAGAATATCTTATCACAGGCGCGTAAGTATCTGAGTAGTCTATGCCATATTCCTGCGTAAATCCTTTGGCAACAAGACGAGCTTTATAACGTAGAAGTTGTCCTTCAGATCCCAGTTTCTTCTTGAAAACCCATTTGCATTTAACTGCTTTCTTTCCATCTGGTAGTAATGTTAAGTTCCAAGCTTTATTCTTTTCAAATGATTTATACTCATCTGCTATAGCTTCCTTCCAGTATTCTTTATCAGGTGCCGACAGCGCCTCATGTATTGTCTGTGGTTCGTAACCGTGACTTGCTGCTGTCATAGCCACCACTGCATTTGAAGATTCTTCATAGTCTTCATAATCACTTGACGCTTGATCCATAGTCATTTCAGGATTCCAGGTGATATCTTTAGGGTCATCAACATAGTTAAGTTCAGTAGAACTAGATGAAGACAATTCCATAACTTCTGTAACTGAAGACTCAACAACATTGTTTTCAATAGTGTTCACATCTACATTATTATTAGAAAGTTCCAACTGAAAATCATTAATGCAGTTTTCCTCGTTAGCTACCGCATCTTTATACATTTTCTGTTCAAAAAACTGTACATCTCTAGACTTGATAATTTTTGAAGGTTTTTCTGGATCAATTAATCGATATCCCTTCGATTCAGTACAATATCCAACATGGATATATTTTTTACTCTTTGGATCCAATTTCTTGCGCTTTTCATACGGGATCATTGCATAAGCAACACAGCCAAATACTCTTAATTCAGATAAATTGACTTTCTTACCAGACCATTTCTCTTCGGGTGTGGTACCTCTCACCGCCTTGCTTGGTGATTTATTCTTAATAAATATTGCCATATTCAATGCCTCTGCCCAGAACCTCCGGTCCATTCCAGCATCTTGCAGCATGCATCGTCCAGCCTCCACAATTGTCCGGTTGGCCCGTTCTGCTACTCCATTCTGCTGCGGAGAGTATGGGATGGTCAATTGATGCTCGATGCCATGTTCTTGTAGAAACATCTGGAACTGCTTATTAACATATTCACGGCCATTGTCTGTTCGAAGAGCTTTGATTTTTAAATTGGTCTGATTTTCTACAAAACTTTTGAAAATCTTAAATATCGGCAATACTTCATCTTTACTCTTAAGAAAATAACCAAATGTCATTCTTGTGAAATCATCTATAAATGTTAATAGATATTTACTGCTACTAAATGAGGAAACTGACATAGGACCGCACAAATCGGAATGTATGAGGCCTAGCTTCTCAGTAGCTCTGTTGAAAGACCTTTTTGGGAATGGCAATCTACTTTGTTTTCCCTCAAGACATGCTATACAGGGAGTATGTTTGCTATCAGTGTAATCAATTCCACTAGCCATACCTTTTTTAAGTAAATCCATACTACGCCTATTCAGATGCCCAAGTCTGCGATGCCATAAATCTTGGGATGGCTTCGCTTCACACAAATTCACAGCTTCCGTTTCATGATCCATGGACTGCTTCATACGCAATGGAGCCTCCAAATCCATTGATTGACAGGCTGCATTCAGCTCACTCGTGTTTGTTGACGGCTGACTCATTGTGTCCAATTGGTAAACACCATTGACCTTCGTAGCACTGGCGACTACATCTTTTCCACAATAAATATTACACTTCTCTGTGTCAAAGTGCATATATTTTATATATTTCTGTATATATTTTTCTCTATAGATTTCAGAAGAATCATTCCACGGGCTGCTACTTTTATTTATCTTTTGTATAATGTTAATGTAAGTACTTGCATACTGCTTACTAACCCCGTATGCATGGACATTGGAGGGTCTAGAGTCGTTCAAATAAATGTAGCTTCGTTCAAAAAAAAATAGAGTCTTGACGTGTGCGGTGAAGGAGGAAACCATATGTTTCCTTATAACGCCGTTGGGAAAGTGGTGGGGTCCCCTCCAATGTGTCAAAGTGCACATCAAGTCCTTTGGCTGCCATTTTTCCAACAGAAATAAGGTTTGTTGACAATCCCGGTACGTAAATAACCTCACTTATTTTCGTCGTTTCTTTGTGTGCTTTCAACAACAATTCCACATCACTGTGTCCTTCACTGTGCATCTTTTGTTTATTTGCCACTGTTACTGAACGCGGAGTTTCCACAACGTAGTTTTGTAATAAATTTTTGTTGTTCGTCATGTGACAAGTAGCGCCGGAGTCGACATACCAAACATCCGAGTTAATGTCCACAGCTAATGCCGTCAATAACGTTCCGTTCCACGCTTTTTCATATTTTTCACTCCGTTTGTCACTTTTATTTATTTTTGTCGGACAGTTTTTAGCATAATGATTAAAACCCTTTGTCTTCATACGCCGTTTTCAAGTTACGCCAGGCTTCATATCCAGTCGCTGCATTCCGTACATGAGAGAAAGACGATCGCTGCACCATTAAACATATTTTTGCGAGCGCTTTTAGTTGTTTGCGTTCATCGGTGACCTTGGGGACACCCGCTGTAGACTCTTCGATGCATTCCCATAAATCTTCATGTACCAAGTACATACGCATTAAGAATTTCCAATTTCCATAATTTGAAATTCCACTGAGTTTCTCAAAATTTACTGAAATTCCTGCACTTATTGTCGACGACGCCATTGTTGACAAAAACGAGTCTTGAGTTGTCGGTTGTGTTGCACTCTCGTCTGGCATTCCGCACTGAAAACTATTTACGTACTTTTACTTCCCGCGTATCCTGGACCCATAACCTGAAGGATAGAGAGCAAAATAAACCAGGATTAAATGTTATAAGTGAGTTTTATTGTAATGAATTAGTTACACAACATTGACAAGGTATAGCCGACCTAGAAGGTGACGCGAAGCATAGACAGTGTTGCCATCTATGGGCAATCGTCTGATACAAAGGACTGTTTGGTTTATACGAATTTATTATTCTAACAAAAACAATCAACAAAGAAAACAATAACAAATAATCCCTCTCAAAGAAGCAAAAATACTTATCTCAGGAACTCTTCTGGTCTCCCTCTGGGTTTTATCCTTGTCTTCTGATTAATCCAATTATTCGTCCTTGAAACGATTAACCCAATGATCCGTTTTGACCTTGAAACCAATCCAACGATCCACAACCAGATCGCCTGCTTGCGGTATTTTACTTCTGTTCCTAGAACAAAAAATCTTCTTATCCAGCCCGTAGCCACGGAACCAAATGCTCCTTAATCTCGAGCAGAATCTCTTCTGATTCCTTTGCCAAAACTGCAAGTCACTCCAGCAGTGACTTAGTCATCCGTGTCCAGCACCAATTATTAATCGTACGCGTAACTTCCACATAATTATACTTTTACGGCTGCGCCAATTGTTATAACTGCCCTTTCCTCGGCAGATAGTAATTATTAATAACGGTTCTTTTAATATAAATGTGTTTATTACTTGAATAACCTAGCTGGATAGCTACGACTGTTTACTATTCGGGGGTAGGTAAATCTCTGGAGCCTTGCCACGGGAGGTCGTAAAGTATATCTCTGATACTGCTTCTTGTACGCCAATGCCATCTGGCGAGCTATGGTGCAAGCTACATGCTTACCGCCATCTATCGTATTCTTTCCATATTAAATACTTAATAACTCTACATTACAATAATCAAACACCAAAAAAATCATAAGCCGTTATAATTGCAATTAAAATAAAAAAAAAAATTGAGGCGGGTAGATATGGGTATCGTCGCCCCGAGTACCATATCTTGGATAACCAACAACTCTGCCGTAGGTCACCCTGAGTAGTACGCTTTGTTTAGTGACTTAGCGGAGGTACCGGGTTTATCAGGTCTATAGCTGCGTGACGGGTCGGACCGGGAGAGGCCGTTTTGGGGAGACTCCTTGAGTTCTCCAGCTGGTCATTTTCGACCCATCGTTTTGCACCGCAGCGGGAAGGATGGATTCATGCTTCCGTCACTCCTGGACACATGACTCCTAGATTCCTATCCATCCCTTTTAGGTATCTTTTTCCTTCTCAGAACTTCTTCTCCTTCTTTTCCTTTAAAAGACCATCTATACAACATCTACAAATATGAAATGGGCATTTGGGGAAAATATTTTTTTGATTAAATCTTTTGAGATTTTTCGATGATTTTTCTGAAGAGATCCTTGAGGGAAATTATTTTTCACACGGGCCACCTTTTATAGTCTTAATGTTAAAAAAATAAGCGTATATAAATATAAAATTTTATGTATTATAGTATTTAACATATATATATAATATTATATTATATTTTACGTTTTAATATTATGTATTTCTACATGATATAATTTTACATTATATACAATGTAACAATATAACGTTTGACACAAGTTAATTTTATATAATTACTTATTTACGGCACAGAATTAAAAATTATTTTTACATGAAAAGGGATTAAAAAACAATTGTAACATGTATATCATATGATTTGATTTCTCGACTTCACACACTAGGGAACAAATACACCTCAAATATCGATGTATTTAATATAAGTTTACCGTTATTCAAGAAATATCTGAACAATATTTTTATGTTGAATATTTTGATATCTAAGGAGCATCACCTAGGGTCTATTGCATATATTTGTGTATTTCTATATTAATCTACAATGTAAAACTTGTCAACGTTTTCTTTTTATGTATCTTGCATTTTGTCATGTATTATTCATGACATTTAATCAGTCACCTGTAAATTTTGTAATTGCTAACATACCTACTAGTTTATTTCTATGTCATTTACAACTTAGAAACCTTCTCTTTTATTGTAATGCACTATCATTCCTAAATTTATCTGTATGATGTTTACCTACTAGTTATATTTTTATAGTTTATCTTTTTTATTAAAAAAAAACTGTCTCTGTATTTATAATCTTGTCATGTAAAAGCCCATCAGGGCGTTGAAAATTAATAAATAAATAAATAAATAAATAAATAAATAAATAAATAAATAAATAAATAAATAAATAAATAAATAAATAAATAAATAAATAAATAAATAAATAAATAAATAAATAAATAAATAAATAAATAAATAAATAAATAAATAAATAAATAAATAAATAAATAAATAAATAAATAAATAAATAAATAAATAAATAAATAAATAAATAAATAAATAAATAAATAAATAAATAAATAAATAAATAAATAAATAAATAAATAAATAAATAAATAAATAAATAAATAAATAAATAAATAAATAAATAAATAAATAAATAAATAAATAAATAAATAAATAAATAAATAAATAAATAAATAAATAAATAAATAAATAAATAAATAAATAAATAAATAAATAAATAAATAAATAAATAAATAAATAAATAAATAAATAAATAAATAAATAAATAAATAAATAAATAAATAAATAAATAAATAAATAAATAAATAAATAAATAAATAAATAAATAAATAAATAAATAAAGAAATAAATAAATAAATAAATAAATAAATAAATAAATAAATAAATAAATAAATAAATAAATAAATAAATAAATAAATAAATAAATAAATAAATAAATAAATAAATAAATAAATAAATAAATGATATAAATCAACTGCAAGTAACTATTTTGGAAAAAAAATGTAAATCAAATTAATGTAAACATCAGTCCCCGTAAACTTCAGACCGCCAAACGAGAGGCTCAAGAGAAAAGTGTGGCACCATAGGTCAGCAGATTGGTTCGGTCTGCGGGCACATTTTATTGCTTTTCCGTGGTCAGCTGTCTGTTTTCGGACTTCGGATCCCTCAAGATGTGCCCAGGAAATTGGTGATGTCATCACATCCGCGGTGGATGGCTTCATCCAATCTACTGTTAAGGAAACTGGTGTAGGCTCAAAGCCGTGGTTCAGTCGACAATGCGCTGAAGCAGTGCGACGAAAAAAACGCGGCTTACCGAGGAGCCTACAACACACAGTGTTTTTCTCTTGGGATAAAAATAATCTCGTTGAATTTAATGTTACAAAGACTCAATCTTGTCTGATTACGTCTAAAATGGATCGAAATGAAAATCAATCAATCTTCCGAAAAGCAATCTTCCGAAAAAATTCTTGAATTCGACACAATTTAGCTTTAATTTAGATTTAGCTTTGTGTGCAATTCTGCGAACACAGATGTTATTTGTGGCGCGGCGCGCATGGCGTGGCGTCCGACATGCACTCGTAGCTGGGTTCTGAAGTTCAACCACGCAGACGCTACGGTAATAGTCCTACTGTTCGATGCTCCGGGCTACGCTTTTAAAATGGGATTCATATTTATTAACATTACTTTTGGCAAAAAGCGCTGGTTATTCCGGTCTGTTTTTGCCAGTGATACAATCTATCACTAAAATAATATTAAATAAAACCAAGAGGTAGTGTTCGGGTGTCGATTTCACAGGAGAGTTAACTACTTTGATATGGTTACGTTAGTTCTTTATGAAAGTAATATTCACACGTGTATTTTGCAACCTTGTTAGTTACACTAGTTCATCGTTGGTTGCGTTATGTTCTTTTTGAAAGTAACATTCGTACGTGTATTTTGCAACCTCAATATTATTTATATTATACTAGCGCATACCGAAAAAAATCACTTGAAATAAAAGTTATCGCACGGGTAGAAGTGCGCGGGGACCAGATTCATCGGACCGGGGAGTAAAAAAAGTGGAACCATTTTTTCGCTTTGTGTCTCATCTAAAAATATAATACATCAATAGGGATAGTCTGAATACCTCACAATATTATTGTTGACGAGTCGTGGAAGCGACCCATTCTCACGTGACAAATTTCAATCGTATATATGTGTTGGGTGCGCGTTTGGCGTGTTTTCCAGCTACGCACAGGTGCCGAGGGGATCAATGACGCTAGTTCCTCAGAGCAATTTCCATTCATCCGACGTCTGTGCTCTAAATATTGCAATCCGTTCGTTAAGATGGAAGAATCAATCAAACGGACCGTTTTTGCACAGAGTCGAGAGTTTTTTCAAGTACTTTTTTAAAGTACTTTCAGATCAGAGATGGCTACCGATAAAAATAATAATAATAAAACATCGATAATGAATATTATGAAAACCTATGCATAACCCACAAAAAAGTTCTGCAAGGATTAGAGTATTTGTTGTTATACTAAGACTACCAAATGTGATGTAGGTACCAACCTGCCATAATATCTCAATCACAAGGATGGACAATTAACGCTTTATTACTATACAATATATAATATAATATATAATTCAATATATAATTTTTGTATTTATTTGTATCTTTTATAATATTATTAGTCAATTTATAAAAACAGTTTACTTATAAACAGTGATTCACGGTTTAATTTTTTTATATTTTCTCTTAGTGATAACAATTTTATTAGTGCATTTCGATATGTAATATTGTATGGTTTTGTAAAATAATTCTAATGCTGAATATGGGTTATCTGTTGATAGTATATTGTCCCATTTTTCTGATTGTAGTAGATTGTTTAGTGTGACGTAATTAATATCATTTTTTTCAACAGAATCAGAATATTCTTTTAAATTTGAGTTTAAGATGTTGTGTCCGTAAAATGTTGGGTAGTGGTCAGTAATGTTTCTTTTTAGAGTTGAGGAAGTAGTTTTAACGTGTTTGTGTGTTTTTACAAATATGTGATCTAGAATCGTAGAATTATTCAGATTTTTTCTTGTTGGTGAGTTTATATACGATTGATAACCTGCACATGACAAACAATCTAAGTATTCATTTATACAGTTTGTTCTTTTGTTGTTTTCATTAATGTTTATATTGATATCTCCAGTTAATATTGAAAAGTGGAAGTTATTTCTGTTAGCCGTTTTAAAAAATGAATTAAGTTCGTTAGTGAAGAGTGATTCATTTAAAGAAGGTGATCTATATATAGCTAATATCAGATAATTTTTGTTATTTGTTTTTGGGGTGTTATGCCGTGTTGCACTACCTCCTCCTTTAGCCAACGTTTCGGACAGCGTTACAGTGTCCATCATCAGGGCAGATGTGTAAATGTTATTGGTGAAATGTGTGCTTAAGTACTTCGGAGCAATACCGTGTTGCCAGCTCCACTCCACTGCGAGCTGGCATTACAGTATACTTGAAAATGGTTTTCTGCATTTAGCTTTGGTGTAGCCGTCAATTACCGGATACCAAGAACTATTGAGCTTAGCTCCGTCGTCTCTGTTAATGTTAATAGGATTTTTATGAATTTCAATGGCCTCTGTAATTAGGCGTGCTCTATAAGTTTTGGGTCTTCCCAGGACAAGAAAATCTAAAATCATATCATATAATGATGCAGTTCTTTCTTTCACACTAAATAACAAGAGTCGAAAATGAGAAAAACGGCAAACGTATATCTGTATCCCCACCTTCCCCCCAAAGGAAACATACAATCATTATCATACTTACATCTACCTAACACGAATAAAGAAAATGAAACGCAAGGAAAAGGTAGTACTTTGGAGGAAATAGTCACACGTATTTTGTGTGTCTCATCTGTAAGGGGGGAAATATAGGATTTTCATGGATTTTTTTTACACATAAAGAATATATATTTTTTATTTATACCTTGGGGTCATTTCACACATATATTCAAGAGTATATTCTAAAAAAATCATTTTATTGAAAAGACAAATAACTTTGTTTACATCATCTTTATTTATACACAATCAACAAAGATGTTCACATCATCAGGATCAAATATATACTCCTGATGATGTGAACATCGTTCACGAAACATGTTGATTGTGTATAAATAAAAGTGATGTAAACAAAGTTATTTGTCTTTTCATTAAAATAAATAATGCCATCACAGAGTGAAAACTTTTCCGAAGAAGATTTCTTCGAAAAATTAAAAATTTCAAATATTTTACTAAAAAAATAACGGAGATAACAGCTGCCACACATAAGTCGCCATCCGGCCGGGCAATTTGTGTAGGTACTACATCCTGGAAGTCACAATTTTCATCTGAAATCAATTTAAAAAAAAAAAAACTTTTTCATTAGTGTTTCTTCTATTTGAACCTCACTTCTCACAAAAAAATAAAAAATGAATATTTTCTTGAGTAAAATTTTTTTTCAGTGAATATTTTGTTTGATTTTTTATCATTCTTTTGTACGTTTTTTTGCAATAATTTTATTTTGTTAAAATATTAATATTGTTTAGGATTGAGGCTCAAATAGAGCATATTTACATGAAGAAACTATGTGTTGAGGTTTTTAACGATTGATCGAAAACTGTAGGAGCTAGAGCTAGAAACGTGTGTTTCGAGAAACACACGTATGAAAATAAGAGTGACAGTAAAGGTAAATTTAAGGCAGTAATAAATCAATTTATATAACCTGTTTTATACAATGTGTTTATTACCTTTTTGTCGTCACGGTACCGTAACCGTGAGCCTTCACGGTAATTATATAAGCGCTCAATGAATGGTATTGAAATTGTCATGACAGAGACGATTTCTAATTATACATGATTATTATCTGCTGGAATGAGTACATTCTCTAGACGTCAAATTTCGAGAATTAATTACATAAAGTACGTTCCTACGCCACTACCTACACTGTCGCTTTCATCAATATCATCCATCTATTATCAACTCCGTATTTATACATTAAAAATTTCAACAAAATTGAAATAAATTATTAAACCTCGATGGATTTTGTGCGAAAAAAAATTATCTTGTGAAATCTTCTTTTAATTAACGCGTTGCCCCGGCTTTACACATAGTAGACAGTGACCTTCTTCTTGTTTTGAAGGTGAATTGTGCAAAGTTTCATCGTTGAGCTCGGAATCAAACTGCAGATTTGTATAAAAATCATATTCACGCCGCACGCCCGCCATATACATTCTTATTTAAGTTGAAAAAAAAACACAGCGTTGCCCCGGCTTTACACATAGTAGACAGTGACCTTCTTCTTGTTTTGAAGGTGAATTGTGCAAAGTTTCATCGTTGAGTTCGGAATCAAACTGCAGATTTGTATAAAAATCATATTCACGCCGCACGCCCGCCATATACTTTCTTTTTTTATATTAATAGAAAGATAGATAAAATAATTTTGCGCACTGTCTTAATTCTTCAGGCAATTTGTTATAGTTAGTGTAGGCAATATATTCTAATGATTTCAGCCCGAACTTTGTTGAGTGTATTTTTGATATATGTAGTTTGTTGTGTAGTCGTGTATTATATTGGTGAACGTCGTTATTATAGTTCAGTTTTATATTTGTGTGGGTGTTGCACTGAATAATATTTAAGATGGTGTTTGTTATCTCTTAGCCAGGAACAATCTTAAATGGCAATACAAGTGCGTGACGGTAAATATCTTTATCATGTGTATCCCAAGGCAAGCCAAAAATGTTACGTTGGGCTCTATTTTAGATTATTTGCACCTCCGATATAATTTTTTTGGTAGCAAACCCCCAGATAACTCGAACGGTATGCCAAGTGGGAGTGAATCATAGCATGGTAAAATGATCGCAATATGGCTGTGGGAAGTTGTCAGTTAAGTAGTTTTCTTTTTACATTAGCTTCACATAGGAGGCCCTGAGGAAACCAATTTCCCTTAGGGCCTATGTCATCTTTGGGGATGCTGTTTGGAGGACTTTTTAAGGAAAGAAAGTCCTGGGAAGGAAGAAAGTATAATACAAGAAGGTGGGTAGGAAACCGGGGGTTAGTGTGTCCAGGAGCGAGGGACGAATGAATCCATTCCTCCACTGCGGTGTAAGGCGATGAATCGAGAGAGTCCGGCTGGTGAGTTTAAAAGATCTCCCTCGACCAGTCTCTCCCTTTACAGTTCGCCACGCAGTAGGTAGGCAGACGCATCCGCCCCCAAGATCTAGACAAACCTCACACCATCCACCCGGGCACCCCTGCTAAGTCACCAAACGTAGCGACCATTTGGGGGGACATATGGCAGGGGTATTGGTTATCCAATAAATGGTTCTATGAGAATTTAATAAAACTTCCATAAAATAATATTATTTAATAATGTAAAAGCCTCATGCATGTGTAAATAAAAACCAATTCGAGAAATCGACGTATTAATTGCGTAAAATGAATCCAAGATGTCAGATTTTTTCAGTTATTTTCTCGGAATTATTATTATATTTTTTTATTCTTTTTAATTGTAAAGTGAAGTGACAGTTTTCTTCCAAATTCAAATTCAGTAAGACATGTATATTTTTTATATTTTGAATTTACCAAATTTTTTCGACCATTTAATAGAATATGTTTACAGCCAGCTGTTTTTTTTTTCAAATTTTTTCATGTTGAAACTTAAAATACTGCAATTTTTTGCGATAAGTGTGGTAAAGTGACATAAATTGTTTAGTGAGAATTGCAGAAATATTTCAAGATGATAAGATCTTTTGTTTGTTAATGAAAATACGTCGGTACATTTTGGTTTTACGAAGACTTATTGCTTATTGTAAGCCGTGTAATATTTTAGATGCAGAATGTATTATGTTTTTATTTACTTTGTCTGTTATATACATTTTCCAGTACATAAGAGCACCTTATCCCCGCGCGGAATGCTAATATTCCACCAACACTGTTGTGAGCGACACTTGTTAGGTAAGAGCTTGTGTGCATTAGCGGTCAGCCGCGTGGGCGGTTAACCGCGTGGCTGGCCTAATTTTTTTTAATGCAACCTCTCATATTTGTACGCACTACGGCCGAAATACAAAGAGCGGTAGCGTATTAAAATAAAAATGCGGCTAGACGCGCGATTAACCGCCCACGCGGCTGACCGCTAGTGCGCACAACCCCTGTGTAGGGTAGCTGATAGCTCTTAGCGGATGGCCTCCAGGGACAGTGAATGGGAAACATGAAACATCAGAGAAAGACATATTGCACTGTTACTCCTCCGACTAACGAATTCATTAAACACATCAGTTTTAATGATATACCTTTGGAAAGCCCCGGGAAAGCGGATTGTATGCAATTGGAATCGATAGTATTATATTCATCATAGAACGTTTGCAGTAGTCACACAAAGACTAAAAAGATTGTTGCAATGCAAATATTATCATAATTATTATTTAAACAAAATTAGTATCATCAATCAAAAACAATCTAATTATCTGTTCATACGCAAAATTAAACACAATAATTATCTGAACTGTTCATACGTAAAATTAAACACATTTAGGCCGGTTACAGTGCTTGACCGACGGTCGGTGCGTACGGTCGGTCCTGAGGATACGCATGCGTACGGTCGGTCCTGACGATCGCATACCACCGACCGACCGTCGGTGCGTACCGTCAGTTCACTATTGACCAACAAGCTGACCGGACGTCGTACGCGAAATTAATTAATTAATAGCTGCTTATTATCTTCGTAGACGTATTAGGAACAGAAGACGTAGATATCACGTACACCCGATCTACTAGCGATATACGCATGCGTACAGTCGGTCCTGTACTGAACGATTTAGGAATTTTCATACAAATGACAAGCGCGACCGACGTACGCACCGACCGTCGGTCGAGCACTGTAACCGGCCTTACTAGTACAAATTGATACGCACATTTATGTTCATTTCAAACACGGGTACCTGCTATGCAATTTAAAAAATGTTTATTTTATATCTTTAATAATGGGCGTGGAAATGTGTTACTGCTTACACCATACAAAAAGATGGCAATGGGGAATATTTGACAAAGTAAAAATAAAACAACATAAAAATCAAGTACTTTCTATCAAAGAAATCCCGGGAGTTAAAAGAATTGATAAAACTCAATTAAAACGTCGAAGAAAATGTCCAACTTAAATAAGTTTTCTCATCAACAAATTTAGGCAGCAAATTTGTTTTGAAAAAACTTGTTCAGGTATTTGAAAGTTGGCTCTAACAATAGTCGAAAAGGTGGCGGTTATTACCATCACTGCCTTAACGATTCAATTTTATTCAAAGCCCGAAAATATAAGTTTTTGGGTTTAAAACATATTTACTTAAGTAGTTTTCTCGAATAAAAGATTCAAGGTTTCAATTGTTGCGTCTAGTTGTTTCATGTTATCTGCTCCTTGAGCCAACGTTTTATGCAGTCTCACAATACTCACTTTTTTTACATTAACTCCACACAGGAGGTCCTGAGGAAAATAATTTCTCTCAGGGCCCATGTCATCTGAGATGTTGTGTGGAGGGTCTTTTTAGGGAGAGGAAGGAATGAACATTGGTCTTGAAGAGACCCATGTTGAAGGAAGGAGGAAACACAGAGGCCGGCAAACCGTTCCACAGCCGACACAAGAACGAGTCGAAGAAGTGACTCGTACTCATGTGACAAATACAACCGAGTTGGACGCGCGTTTGGTATGTTTTCCAACTATGCACCGGTGCGGAAGGGATCAATGACGCTAGTTCCTGGGAGCATCTTCCATAGAAAAACCGGAGAACAAGGATAGCATTCCCACCAGACACCTGTGCTCTAAAAATTGCAATCCGTCTGTTAAGAAGGGAGACGGACCGCCCGTCGAGAGTCGAGGGTATTTTTCAGCCCTATGAGGGTAGGTACGAATGCTGTAATAAGACAGACAATAGACATATACATCAGCTTGATGAGGCATACTGCAAAAAGCTCTGGTCCAAGATGATCAGAAAATAACGAACATTGACCATAACCCTCAGGCTAATTCGTTCTCTTTTCGGAACAACTCACATAGGTCTCCCTTACCAGCATGGTTAGAAAGATAATCTAAGCGGTGTTAGAAATAAAAAAAACATCATGCTTAATATTCAAATCTAAAAGATAACCACAAAATAATTAACATGAACACCTTTATGAAACCAAAATTTCAGACCGCAGAACTTTACAAAAAAACTTTGTGAATTATTTATTAATTATTTTTAAATCAAACGATAAACAATTGAGTTGATTATTATAAAGTATTTAATAAATTTGTCTAAAAATGTGTTTGTTTTTATTATTTTTTATTACAAGTAAGTTTAGTTAAAAGTAAGTTGAGACATTTTTAAAGTTTGGTTTAAAATAAATCGTTTAAAAAAAGTCACATTATTTATAATAATAAAATTTGAAATCCTATACCATCACCCCCCAAAATGGTTTTTAGTTTTCGGACGCATTCAGAAATATTCCATTTAATTGGATTTTATTGCAAAGAGGAAATATTTTGACCTTCTGAAAAAAAGGCTCGAAGCCTGAAAGTTTAAGTATTATAATATGCTAATGTAGCTAACAATGCGGTCAGAACATTACTTCTTTTATTTCTTCTGAGATAGGTGGAGGGGATGGAATGCCACAACTCCTTGCTTCAGTTATTTAGACACAACCTGACACAACCTCGCTCTAGCATTTAAATCTGGCATGCCTTTCTGGGGCGTCTTCGATCTATTTTCGATCACTTACACGATATTCCCATATCATTCTCCTGAGACCTCTGTGTCCGTTCAATTTGGGAGGCGGGAATGGGTACCGCCGCCCCGGGAACTTTTATTGGATAACCAACACCTCTGCCATAGATCACCCCAAGTGGTTCGCTACGTTTGGTGATTTAGCAGGGGTGCCCGGGTTCATGGGGTAAGGTTTGTCTAGGTCTTGGAGGCGTAAGACCAAGACACACTGAACCCCAGATTCCTACCCACCCCTTGAACCTTTTTCCTTCTCAGAACTCTTCTCTCCTTCCTTTCCATAAAAAAAACCCTCCATACAGCATCGCCAAACATAGGCCCCGAGGGAAATTATTTTCCTCAGGGCCTCCTGCATAAAACTCATTTAAAAAAAACCGCTCTTTCTGAATGTTCGAACCAAGGCAACCTTTTCTCAATCTTGATCATTCATATTCGGAAATCTCATATCTAATCCAATCGATCTTCGTTCATCATTCAGTGTTATGTATGTCACACTGTCATATTATATCAAGATAGGAATAAGAACTCTACCGTATGAAACTATATACATCAAAACTATTTATGATGGGTTGGGTTACTGTCTGCATATTGGGTTGGGTTGGGTTTGACTTTTCAAAAGTACCAATTGGCGATCCCTTAATGAGTTTTGATAACTCACTGGAATGCAACTTCGTTGTATGTTTTATTTAAATAAAATAAAAAATGTGACACCTAGTACGTACCTGCGAATTTACAGTAGATTTAAATATTTATTTGAATTTATTCACAATGAAATTTATAAATCATATTTTTTACTTTTTACGGCCATAAAATTTTATCAATATATTTTATTTTCATTGAGGGCCACATTAAAGAAATCTTTAGATGGAGTATTATTTTAAGTACAACCGTCCCTTTAGTTTACAGACATTTTTTTCAGGTTCTTCTTCATTGTTACTCTCGAGTGCCGTTACAACTTTTCAGTAATAAGGTGAGCCGATAAGTTGGCAAATTCTTCTGAATTAACTCCACTATAGCAAAAACTTCGGATACAGCAAAAGCAGTCCTTATTATCCAAGTTGTGAAAACAGAGATTTCGCACAGATGGCCTTGTTTTATAGAACAAACGTGAAATGTTTCAATTTGTGATTTGTAACCGAAACGGTTTGCGGATTTAGAAGACTCTGTTAATTACTTGCATCAATTTATTTCCAGTTCGGAAAAACCCAGAAAATAATGCGTACAACAGTATACGATTTTTTCCCTACAAATTGACATCGAAATCTCGATTACGTTAAAAGTGTACGTAATCGAGATGTACAAAGATACACTATTTTCCGTCGATAACATAAATAATTTGTAAGTATTGTTGGGGAATCTTACCTGTCGGTTTAACGTCTATTGTAGTTTGGTGGAATACAAAACTTTTAGGATGGGTCGCATTATCCTTTCTTTACACTTTATTTACATTAAAATTTATTACTTAACTATAGAACTGCACACGATTGTGCATTAAAATTTAAATATCGTTGTTTTAAGAAACTTCTTATATTCACACAGATATCTAAAAACATCACTTAACTACACGTGTATGAACTAATAACTACGTAAGTATTCACTACATATAATTAAAATTGTAAAACTTAGTTTCTTAAAAGTTGGAATTCAGGCAGAAAGTGGAACGTAAAGTTTGCTTCCAAATGCTCCGTTCTACACGTCGAGCTTTCACGGTATCGGAAGATAACTAAGGTAAAAAATGCGCCGCGCGCTTTCAAAGTTTCGCCGTTGGAGATTTCGCCGTTGAATTACGACGCACGCGCATCTGTTCGGTACATGTTTATAATAGGTATACAGGAAATTATAAGAACGAATATTTCAAATAAAGTAAGAAGTACTAGTAGTTCTTGTTTCCGGAGACGGGTGCTTTTGTATACTTAGGATAATGATTGTAAGTTAGGTAAATTTAAGAAGTAAATCACTAAATTGGGCGATGAATGAACATCCTTTATTTGGACGTGTGCCTTCATAACATGAAATTTTCTTTAAAACTAACCCAATTGTAGCTAAAAGCGTCACAACCATCCTGTTCGGGCAAATCTGTACCTACTCCCATCTATCCCTCCCGTCTTACCTACCTATCCTGTTACATCCATCTTGCTATTGTCACCGGTTCAAGAGTGATTCCTGACCGTGAAATCAGTACAATTTCAACACGGCGCGGTACGGCAGCCCAAATACTTTGGTGTCACGTCGCTTATAGTCAAAACCCGGATCCGCGCAAAATATATGCTTTCAACCGCGAGTTATCTTGAGTGCATGAAGTGTGGGAACCAGGACGTCATCAGCAAGGTAGGATTTCATCTTGTTTTCGGTGGACATCCCATTTTTTCCCCTTCATCTCTTTTTCCATTCCAACAGTGATAGGTGGAGATTCCGAACTCCGCGGAAGAAAGTAACAGGCTTCCAATCAGCTATCGAATCATTGGTCCTTCGGCGGATGTACATTCTTTACAGATTAGTTAATTTACATGATTAGAAATTGTACTCAAACTAGTTTCATTACAAGACGATTATCAATAGTAGGTAGTTTCGGTAGATACGGCTTATCAGTTCAGCTGGTAGGTAGATAATATTGGGTGCAAATAAAATACTTTATTTGTTGCGAGTAGATACCTACTATTATAATTGTTAATTTACGTATTTAATACATTTCAAAATGGATAAAGTTGCAACCAAAATTTGTTCGTTAAAATTAAAACGGCAAAGGCTCTTTGGGAGAGTGCAGGTCGCATATGATCTCATTAAAGATTTAGAACAAAAGACTAAGCTATGTCAGTTCAGAGCCCGAATGGATAAATTAGAGTCCACATATGACGAATTTCAAAGTATTCAATGTGAGCTGTCAGATCTGGTTTCACTTCCCGAGTTTGAGTCGAAAAATGATATATTGGAGGTTTCGCGTGTATTTGAGGAATTGTTCTTTGAAGTTACATCGGCACGTGATGCTTTAGAAGCGAGTCAAAATAATCGTCATGACGTGTCAGGCGGAGAAGTACAACGCTCTGGGCCGCCCGGTCGCAACTTACTAGCTCCAGAAATAAAAATTCCTATGTTTAGTGGATGTATTAAAGATTGGCCTCCGTTTTTTAATATATTCAGAAGTATTGTGCATGAGAACAGTTCTCTGAGTGACATTGAAAAATTTCATTATTTATTGACCTCTTTGAAGGGAACAGCCTTGTCATTGGTTAAGACTATTCCACTGATTCAAGAAAATTATGAATTAGCGTGGGAAACATTGTGGAACCATTATTCTGAATCTAGAGCATTATTTATATATTATGCCAACTCGATTTTAAATTGTAATTTTGCTAATAATGAAGAGATTTTGAATGTCTTGCGTGAAAATCTCTCGGGGCTTCGCGATTTAAACCGAGAAAAATTATTTGAAGAATTCGTTTGTCATATGGTTCTGCAAAAAATAGATTTAAAAACGCGTCGGTCTTTTGAATCTCTTGTTAAAAAAGAGGAAATACCGGATACTGGAAAATTAATAGAATTTTTAGCAACTCAAAACCGTATAAATATGTTATCAGATATTAAAGAAAAAAAGATTCCTAAGCGGGTATTATTTTCAAATGCGAGTTCAAACGGGCATAATATCAAGAAAATTACTTGTATAATGTGCAATCACACACATCACTTAACAAAGTGTCAAGACTTTCTATCACTAAATATGGTCAGTAGAAGGGACTTCGTTAAAAGGGAACGGTTATGTTTCAACTGTTTAAATGCGCACCTTATTAAAAATTGCCGTTCAAAGTTTCGATGCAAACGGTGCAATCGATCGCACAATACTCTACTTCATACTGATGAAAGGTCTCCTTCGCCGAACAACCGTGATACTGAAAGTGATAACCGCAGTGCAACGGACGCGGACGATTCTGTACAGTGTAATATTGCTTACGGGCGATCAAAACGTTCGATATTACCTACCGCGCTAGCAGAATTCCTTGACCATTCGGGACGTAAACACCGAGCGCGGGTTTTAATTGATACGGGTAGTGAAATATCATTTATGTCCGCAAAACTATATAACATTTTAGGACTACATTCACAAAAATGGTCCGGGAAAGTTCGGGGTGTAAACAATGCTATTGTCAACAATGTACAGGGTTTAGTTACCTGTAAAATATTCTCTATTCAAAATCACTGCTTTGTGAGAGGGCAAGCTATAGTAATATCAAATATTACTTCTAAAATTACGCCCGTAGATTTACAAGAATCATTTGAAGATTTCAAACATTTAAATTTGGCTGACCCAGATTTCCAAAAGCAAGGAGACATTGATTTTCTAGTGGGATCGGATTTGATTGCGAACATATGGAGAAATGGATATGTATCAAGTCTTAAATGTAATTTGCTAGCAGTGAATACGATATTCGGGTATGTTATAATGGGTTCATGTTTACAAGGTTATAATTCAGCACAACCCGTAGTGACGTCAGCGTTAACTGCGGTTGAAAATAGTGACTTAAATCACGCGGTAAGCCGTTTCTGGGAAATTGAAGAGGTTTCTAACGAAATTATTCAGAATAAGGACGATAATGAATGCGAAACCATATTTCAATCAACAGTCAACCGGGAAGCGTGCGGCAGGTATATCGTGGCACTACCTTTCAAGAACAGAGATCGTGTGGATATCGGAAGTACATATGATATCGCCCTTAAGAGATTTTATAATCTTGAAAAACGCTTGTCATTAAATTCAACATTGGCAGCCCATTACTGTAAATATATGGATGATTTCTTACAGCAAGGCTTCATGACAAGAGTTTCCCCATCGACTGAGATACCGAATACTTATTACATTCCACATCATGCGGTTGTTCAAAAAATAGGAAATGACATTAAAATTCGGGTGGTCTTTGACGCTTCCTGTAAATCAAACAAACAAATTTCATTAAATGATTGTTTATATTCGGGTCCTAAATTACAAAATGAAATAGGTCAAATCTTATTAAAATTTCGTTTATATCCTATAGTATTTACTACGGATATTCAGAAGATGTTTCTTCAAATTCGGTTGAGAGAAGAAGATACAAATTTTCAAAGGATTCTCTGGCGATCTTCACCGTTACAGCCGGTAGGGCAATATATACTTGGTACAGTCACATTCGGGGTGACTTCTTCGCCCTATTTGGCCATAAGAACTTTACATGAACTGGTGAAGGATGAAGGTACTCGATTTCCAAAGGCTTCTAAAGCACTGTTGTCGGACACATACGTGGACGACATCGTTACCGGTGAATGGGAACCGGAAGGCGCCGCTCAGCTGCAGACGGAGCTAAAAGAACTCCTTACAAAAGGAGGCTTTCAATTGAGAAAATGGATGAGCAATTCGCAGTCAGTTTTAAATAACATTCCAATTGAGCACCGGAGCCACACTAGTGGTAAAGTTGCATTTGATGATAGTACATCTTGCTCAATCAAAATATTAGGTTTAATTTGGAATCCCGATAAAGATACATTTTCGTACTCGGTAGAAGAAAAAGAAAAGGTTTTTACAAAACGTGCGATACTGAGCTGTGTTGCACGTATTTTTGATCCCATTGGATTAATAACACCTGTTGTTTTTAAGGTGAAATGTCTTCTACAGGAACTATGGAAATTAAAGTTAGGTTGGGACGACTCCCTCCCGGAAAATATTGTTAATTTATGGGAAAATTTCTTGGATGAACTACCTAGGTTATGTTATTTACAAATACCGAGACATTGCAGTACAATAAAAAACTCAAATTGTACTTTAGTAGGATTTTCAGATGCGAGTGAATTAGGTTACGCGGCTTGTATATATTTGGTTACGAACGAAGCACAGCCTCAAGTCACATTACTTACGAGTAAATCTAAAGTTGCACCGCTGAAAATATTATCAATACCACGTCTCGAGCTTATGGGAGCTTACCTACTTTCAAAGCTTGTAAAAATGACGAAGTCGTCTATAGAAACTCTCGTGAAAGTTACAGAAATAATATTGTTTTCCGATTCTACCATAGTTCTATCATGGATCAAGACACCCCCTCATACTTTGAAAACTTTTGTCGCGAACCGCGTTATCAAAATTATTGATGAAATCGAGGACGCAAAGTGGTACCACGTTGCGTCAAAAGAAAATCCAGCCGATTTTGCTTCTCGCGGTTTATGTCCATCGCAAATAATAGACAACCAATTGTGGTTTCAAGGGCCTCCTTGGTTGGCTCAGCCAAGTCAGAAGTGGCCATTGTCTTTACCGGAAAAATTAAAGGTTGAAGAGCTACCGGAAGTAAAATCCCACGTCTCAACAGTTCACAGGCCGCTTGATTACTATGAGGGCCTACAATTTTTCCGATTTTCTTCTTGGAACCGTCTTCGGAATGTGGTCGCTTGGTCGCTTAGGTTTATTTACAATACGCAGCAACGGACCAAGGATGCTCGTAGATCTGGAATTCTGACCGGCGCAGAAATAAATCGCGCGGTCACCCTAATAGTTAAATGCGATCAGCAGTTTCATTTTCCTGAGGAATTCAGAATGCTGCAAAATGATGCGGTCAACTCAGTGGCATTTCAAAAATTAAATGTGTTTATTGACCACGAAAACATACTTCGCGTTGGCGGGCGGCTCCGCAACTCTCATTTAAAATATAATACTAAGTTCCCAATAATCTTGGCAAAAAACAGTAAGATTGCGGAACTGTTAATATCTTATTACCATAAGGCCTATCTACACGCTGGTTCACGAACTTTGCAATTCCTGATTCAGCAAAATTATTGGATTGTGTCGGCACGTAATAAAATCAAGAAAATGGTGTCCAAATGTGTGAGATGCGCGAGATTGCGAGCGTCCCCGCAAAATCCTCTCATGGCCAGTCTGCCAGAAGCGCGTGTCACACCGAACCGCGTATTCAATCGGGTGGGGGTGGATTTGGCCGGCCCATACGTCTTAAAGGAAGGAAAACGCAGAGGTGCTAAGACATACAAGGCTTACTTTGCAATTTTTGTCTGCATGTCAACGAAGGCGATTCATCTCGAGGTTCTCTCAGATCTCTCGTCTGACGCTTTCATCGCTACCCTCGATAGGTTTGTTTCACGACGGGGTATTTGTCAGGCCATTTATTCGGATTGCGGTACGAACTTTGTTGGGGCGAAACGCCATTTGATTGGAACACAAAATTTTTTAAATAGTTGTCGTAATGATGAACAAGTCATGCGTACATGTTCAGAAAAGGGAATAGTGTGGAACTTCAACCCTCCCTCCAGTCCTCACTTCGGAGGACTATGGGAAGGGAACATTCGAGTCGTTAAAAATCATTTAAAACGAGTAATAGGGGACACTTCATTGACGTTTGAGGAATTTACAACTATATTACATAAAATAGAAGCCATACTAAATTCTCGTCCCCTCTGTCCTCTAACCTCAGACCCTGAGGACATTCAGGCCCTTACTCCAGGTCACTTTTTAATTGGAGAACCGTTAATTTCGATTCCAGAATATAACTATTCAGAGGTTAAGATAAATCGTCTCAATCGGTGGGAACATTTAAAGAAAATGACACAACATTTTTGGCAGCGCTGGAATACAGAATATTTACAAGCGTTACAAAACCGAGTCAAATGGTATAAGGCTACCCGTAACCTTCAAGTAAATGACCTAGTGGTCATCAAAGATACTAGGAGTCCTCCATTGAAATGGCCGCTCGGCAGGATAAGGGAGGTGAAACCGGGCTCTGACGGGGTCGTACGATTAGCCTCAGTACAAACCAGCGATGGTATATACCTACGGCCTGTGGCAAAGCTTTGTCTTTTACCTGTAGAATGAGATAGCAACGTTTTTTCTTTTTTTTTTATATGAATATTGGAATAGGTTCATATATTTTTTGTTTTGTTTTTTATGCCTTCGATGGTTTCGCATTGATTGCGATTCAGCTATCTTTTGTTTTAGTTATGTCTTTCGAGTTATTATTTTTTCATTACATTCTGCACGTATAGTCTTTAGTTTCACGTGCACCTAGTTTGTAAGGAGTAGGTTTCTTTTCATATTCTTTTAAATGTTAGGAGTAGGTTTCTTGGCCAGTTTCGATGGGTGTTGGAAAAATGGTATTTTTGGCGGGCGGTATATGTTCGGGCAAATCTGTACCTACTCCCATCTATCCCTCCCGTCTTACCTACCTATCCTGTTACATCCATCTTGCTATTGTCACCGGTTCAAGAGTGATTCCTGACCGTGAAATCAGTACAATTTCAACACGGCGCGGTACGGCAGCCCAAATACTTTGGTGTCACGTCGCTTATAGTCAAAACCCGGATCCGCGCAAAATATATGCTTTCAACCGCGAGTTATCTTGAGTGCATGAAGTGTGGGAACCAGGACGTCATCAGCAAGGTAGGATTTCATCTTGTTTTCGGTGGACATCCCATTTTTTCCCCTTCATCTCTTTTTCCATTCCAACAGTGATAGGTGGAGATTCCGAACTCCGCGGAAGAAAGTAACAGGCTTCCAATCAGCTATCGAAACACATCCTGTATCAAGTAAGGAATGCTGTTGTACGTACTATCTACTCACTTTGCAAATATCCATTGATTTGGGCCGCTAAAGTTCCAATGTTTTGGAAAACGGTGTCAAAGTAAATTATTTTAATGCCCCTTTAAATTAATTTACGTACAAGAAAAACATTTTATTTATTGATTTATTTCAGCACATACGGCACAAAATGTGCCATTAACATAATTAATAACACAAAGATACAACAACGTAAGGAAAATAGCTATAAGATATCTTAAAAAGTCCAAAAATTAAAAATATATATTGGTACAAGTAAAAAAATAAGAAATGTTCATGGGAGCCAAAAATTAAAGAAAAAATAGAATTTAAAACATATATGCAATATATAATAGGTAGGTATTACGGATTATGACAACGCAAAATGATAAATTTTAAAGTACCTTTGATGTCTACCGGATCTGCCGGATCTGCCCTGATGATGGACACTGCAACGATGTCCGAAACGTTGGCTAAAGAAGGAGGTAGCGCAACACGGCATAACACCCCAAAAACAAATAACGAAAATACCTTTGATGTATTTCTAATGCATATATTAGAGTGCGTACTGGCAGAACATATTATGATTATATTATGACTAGCAGACATATTTTTTTAAATGCATCTTTAATATGATGACAAACTTCCGGCACGATCAATATTAGCAAATTCATTACCTATTGTGGGAAGGCGATGTATTATTGAATTTGGTTCTGCATTGGTGCCAGTATTATAGTAATGATAAGGTGTTTTGAGTCGAGTTGGTCTACTAGGTACATGATAATTTATTAACGAAACTAGTTCAGGGGGGTAAACCAGTTATTGTTTATTTTAAATAAAAAAATAGATCATTAAGTATTTTTCTAACTTTTAACGATAACAGCCGCATTTTTGCAATAGAGAATCATAGTTAATGTCATCCGCGAGAATTCCTAAGTAGAAATTAATTGATCTGCGAAATTTATGTTGGATTCTTTCAATGGAAATTGCATGACTTTTGTAGAAAGGATCACATATGGGCGTATTGTATTCCAAATGATTTCTAACTAAAGTTGTATAAAGTGTTTTAAATCTAAAGATAATTTTTAAATAGTAAGATATTTTTATAATGAAGCCCAACATGTTCATCGCTTTACAAGTAATGATTGCAGTAAATGCTAGTTTGGTATCAAATGGTCCCTTATTTCAGGTACTGAATGTGAACTATGGTTGCTCAGTGAATAACTGTATTTGGTAGGGTTTTTTAATCTGAAAAAACTCATGACTTTACATTTTTAAATATTAAGTGTAAGTTTGTTAATGGTACACAAATCTGTGAATTTTTTAAAATTGGATTGTAGGGAAAAGCGTATTTTTTATGGTTTTATATTTTTTCATGTGATCAGTAAATAATATATGTTAATATATGTTAATATTTTTTAATGTATAATGTAGCTATTTTTTAATTAATATTTTTTAATGTATATTGTAGCTATCACTTTGTGATTATCTATTATAGAAAATGAAACAATACAACTTTGTATAAACCACTTATATAATGCGTAAATCCTATCCTAATCCTAGTATAAGCTTTCCCTGAAGAAGGAACGTTTGTTCCGAAACCAGTAGGATTTACGCATTATATAAGTGGTTTATACAAAGTTGTATTGTTTCATTTTTCTAATATATGTTAACGTCAGAGATTATGGAAGTGACATAAACAATATTGGACCAAGTTGCGAACCCTGAGGCACTCCACTACTGGCTTCAAATTCGTAAGACAAGTGTTCTTTAATAGAGACAGTTCATTTTTATAAATAATTCTTAATCCAGCATTACAATTTACGACTTTTTCCTAGTTTGACAATTTATTTATAAGAATTTAATGGCAAAACCTTATCAAAAGTTTTACTAAAATCCTTATAAATCGTGTCAATTTGTTCTCTATTAGCAAGGGCACCTGAGATAAAATGTTCGTATAGTGTAAGGTTAGTTAAGATAGATCGGCCAGAGATAATACCATGTTGACATGATGAAATATAAAATTTTATACAAGAAAATATTTTTTGAAGAATTAATTAACTCTTTCGGTATCGACGATTGAAAACGTTAATTTTTAAACAGAATCTTGCTTGTGTAGTGGTGTACCATAATATAGTAGAACTACTACTGGGTACGAGGGAACTACGGGCGGGTATTTAAACTAGTTAGAACCATTTTTACATTTGAACATTATCGATGTGCACAAGAACATTTAATCGTACTCTATTATTATTTATATTGTCATATTAGAAAAATCTTGGTTTTTTATAAATAAATTAGACAAATTGTTTTCTTTGCTGTATATTAAAATCTATAAAATAATAATATTGTGCGAGCTTAGATAGTAACAATTTAAAAAAAAACTCTTGTGAATGTTTAAAATAATAATATATAGGTATATAAGCAATTAACGGTTTTTCAGAATGTATCGTAGCTAAACATAAGTTTATTTTATCATAATATTTCGAAACAGGAAAAAAAAGTTTTTGTTGAAATTGATGAATACTCGTATTACAGAGTTCACGTCCTGAAATTATTTTGTAAAAGTTTTTCAATTAAATTAAATAATTTTATTTAAGAAGCCGAAATTTTTCTCAGTAATTATTATTTTCACCTTTTACTTCTGTTTGCGTGTGGGTATTTCCTGTAAAATTAAATGTTATGTTCATTCCATTCATATCCTGAGCCATTCATATTGCTTTCTTGAAACAAGTATCTTACTTATTCCGTAATTAATAATTATTCGAACTGCGAAAAATAACATTGTTAATTTAACTTACCATTTACTTTCCTGCGAAGATCGGGATTTTATTGTTTTTCAACTGTCAAAAGTTGATTATAACCGTAGGTTCCAAGAGGGCATTATTTAATGTTAAATTGTTTACTTGGGATCTTTTCGTGTACACAGAAAATATTTGTTTTGAGTTGAAGTGATGAGTTTTTCTTCAGAAAACTTTCTTCATAATCTTCCCCCTTTCCCCGAACTGTTTGCAATATCTCAACTTACTTTCAAATATAAATAAGTCAGGGGTATCTCCTCGCTCCACTGTTGTGAAATCTCGAAGTCTAAAGGTTCATTCATTCAAACATGATTTCACAGCATGAGCTTTATTATTAATTTCACTACACTATACTAAATTTCTAAAAATTGCACGCCCTCTCTCTGGCAAAAGTCAACGTACCCAATATTTATACGAAATCTTTGATTTCATCACGTAATGTACGGATTAATATCTTTATACATAGATAGTTATTCCATCCAGGTGAAACATACAACCTAAAATATCTTTATTTGTTCCTATAAACACATAGCCACAATATTATTAACGAAAATTAATCTTTTTTTCCTACACACTTTTCATCATCTATAATAACTTTATTTTATAATCCAGCTCTTGTTTTTTTTATTCCTACACATTCTTTTCGCTTGTACAAGCATTTCGGCTGTGTTATTGTTGACCTACAATCTGTTTTTTTTAAAGTTAAATGAAACGATATTGCCTACTTTATTTTAAACCACTATATTTTTAAAAATATTAATGCCGACCGACCGAACAACCATTACTTCCTCGGAGAAGAATATATCGACGAACCGGAAGAACAATGTCGGATCTGCTAAAAATTGATAATCGTTTTGTCGGCTTATTTTAATTTCTTTTTGATTTCCCGCTAAGCACTTGCATACTGCTTACTAATAACGTATACAGGAACACTGAAGGTCTAGATTTCGTTCGTTCAAAAAAATTAGAGTCCTTGCGAGAGCCTTGAAGGAATAGCCATTCTGTTACTTATATCAGGGCGGGTAAGTGGTGGATAACCTAAAATAATGATTAAAATGACTATATTTCTATAAAATAAAACAAAAGTAATAATCTCAAAAACAGTAAAAATGCAGAAACGAAACTTTAAACAGCTCTACTGCAAAACTATAAAATCGCAAACCCGACATTGTTCTTCGAGACCGTCGATATGATTTATTTCATCTCGAACATTTTTCTTCACCAAGTTATGATAATTAATTTTCAAAGCCGTAATTAAATTTAATGAAATGAAAAAAAATACTATACAATCAGTTTTAGGATTTCACGCAGGGGTAGATTTTTTAAAAATTATTTTTTATGTGAATACCTCACAAGGTGCTCCCGTCTGAAGCCAGTGAGACTATGGCATCCTCAAAGGGGAGAAGTTATGAGACTGAAGATAATGGGGAGGGGAAGGGGATGGGGAAGAAGGTGGAGAAGTACCTGGCTATTCAGATCTGGTCACCAAACACGGCTAATGAAATTTCAAGCAACGCTTCAAATTTGAATGGTGGTCTTTCACCAGGGCGAGAGTATATTTCATTCTAGAAAGTGCGGCAAATATTCTTTACATCATTTTAAATGAATTCATTGTGAAATAACACTAATTTATTTATTTGCCCACGCCGGGATTTGATCCCGCGACCTTCGGATCGTGAGTCAAGAGGCTTAAACCTCGAACACGCCGGCCGATGTAAGACTCAAAACGTAACATCAGACGAAGCCTAGGGGTCCTTCGAAGAGAGTCCAAAAAGTCCATTTTGAATGTGATTTTTAAGCAAAAAAATCATTTAAGCACTAAACGCTAAAGTGATCCTACAGTACACTGATTTTAATATGGATAATATTACCATCATAACACGGTATCCGGGCCTATTAGTGAAGATTAATAGTACCTACAATTTCCTGGCCTCCTCCATTTCGATTCGAAGGCCACGTTGTTAGTCCTCTGGTGAGACATTATATATTAGTATATAATATTCGTATCTACAATTAACCCGTAAATCCCCGGATACCGTCACTTATTGGATACCAAGGAACCATTTATTGGATAAACAACATCTCTGTCATATAGGTCACGCTAAGCGCTTCGATAAGTTTGGTGAGTTAGAGTGGTGCCCGGGTTCATGGAATGAGGTTGCCATGCCACCACTCTCGCGGCACATCGCCTTTCACTACGGCAGGAAGGATAGATTCAAACGTCTGCACTCCTGAACATACTGACTCCCAGATTCCTGCCCACATCTTATACCTTTTTCCTTCCCAGAAAACCTTCTCCTTCCTTTTCTAAAAAGACCCTGATAGCTAAAGAAGATAGGCCTTGATAGGAATTATTTTCCTCTGGACCTCCTGTGTGAAGCTAATGTAAAAAAAGCTTATAACTCTCTACGCGATTGACATGCCAAAGGACAGAGATAATAACAAGCGGCATTGTCTCGTATTTTGAGAGGACATCAAGGCCAATTGGCAATGATGTACTGCACTTAACTTTTGAACACAATGTCCATAATTTCGCCTTCATCGGATCGGAAGATATGAAAGTTTGGATTGGAAGTTTAAAAGGTTTTTATTTCGGATGTTATATCTATTTGGCTTCTGCGAGTGAAGTTTTTTGTTGCACATTTTTTAGACGTACCTACAGGAGGTATCTGGAGGGACCCAGGCTAGGTCAAGTCAGCATTTGCTGAAATGCTGACCATTAGACCCGCCCCTGATTTCTTCACCAAGATTATTCACATCGTTTACCACTTTTGGAAGCAGAATTTCTATGTAACGATAAAAGTTAACTTTTTCTGATTAAGAGTTTCACGAAAGAAGTCGTAGCCGGGCGACAGATTTTTAAAGGTATGATTTTTTATGCATTAACCTGTTTAATCACAGGATATCATATTTGTTCCAGCTCACATTGGTCTCAATAGAAAACTTTATTATTACTATCATAGTGAGAAGTATGATCTAAACTAAACTGTATTGGAAAGAAAACAACACGCTTTATATTTTTATATAGAAGTTAGCCAGAAAATAATTATACTGTACACCTTTATGAAAACAAGACCGCAGACAATCTGAATTTAAAAAATATATTTTTATACGAAACGACAAAAAAGTGAGGTGACAATAACGTTTATAATTCATTTGTCTGATATGTGTGTTTTTTTTCGTTATTAGTAAATTTGGATTAAAATTTTTTTGTATTAAAAAAATGACCCTGTTATTTTTAATGATAAAATTTGGAATCCTATTTTATCACCTTTCGAATAGAGTTTTCAGTTTTCGGATACGTTCACAAATATTGCATTTATGTGGATTTTATTGCAATGTGGAAATACCTACTGACAAAATAGGTCAAACTTAAACCTTTTATTGTTAAAAGCGTGTTGATGTAAATTTATCAAATAAAGGGCATAACATTGGCTGGAATTTTCCATTACCATTAAAGGGTGTAGGCACTGTAAAACGCCACCCTCAAAACCAAATTAAAGAGCGAGTTTCTGCAGTCACCATTTTATTGCGCTTTTCTCTATCCCTCCACTTCACCACTAAACAAATATGTACTTTTAGCATTCACACCATACTGAAAAACTCAATATTATTTTAACCCCATTCCCATTATAGCTCTGAATGAGTTCGAAATAAAATCGCAATTGCAAAACGTCCATCTTCACGCAAGTATTAAAACAAGTTTAAATTAATATTCTAATTTCTTTTCCTTGTTACTTCAAGTATTCATCGTTATATTATATTATATTCGTAAATCTCTTAAAAATTCGTTCATAAATGCGAGTGCTTCTTTTGGACAATATTTAAGAAAAGAAAATAGAGTATGCAATTCACACGCGGTAGAGACACACTTTCAGAAAACTAAAAAAAAACAAGAGCGGGGAGACCACGAAGCGCTTTTTTTATCAATTTGAAAGATGATTTTTTCCATATTTTTGTCATCGAATTCCAGTGCACCTTTTCTTATACATTAGGTCGTCTTATTAGTATTGGTGCTTTCTTCTTCGAAATCGCTAGACGTCCCTATCTATTATGTTTTCTTTACCTGTTCATTTTGGAGTGGTTGGATACTGATTTTACAAAAATAAAAATATTTACTTTTTGTTTTGATTTCGTAGGATTCGATCCTTGGTCCGCTAAATGTCTGCAGAGGTTCGTCAGGTGCTATATACCACTACACCAAGGAAGACTTGCGTAGGACTGTGGATTTATCTATTATATTGAAATACTTCTGCCATGGTCACTCCAAGTAGTTAGCTACGTTTGGTGACTTAGCAGGGGTGTCCGGGTTCCGGGGTGAGGTTTGTCCAGGTTTTGGCGGCCGATGCGACTGCCTGCCGCGTGGTGTGCAGGATCGGTAGAGACTGGTTAAAAGAGGTCTGTTATCCTCTCCAGCCGGAATCTCTCGACCCATCGCCTTCCACTGCAGTTGGAGGGTTGGATTCATACGTCCGTTACGTCCTTTACACCTGAATACACTGACCCCCAGATTCCTATTCACCCCTCATACCTATTTCTTTCCCTGAACTTACTCTCCTTTTCTTTCTTTTCCTTAAACAAAGTCTCCCCACAGCATCCCCTAAGATGACAAAAGCTCTGCGGGAAATTATTTTCCTCAGGGTCTCCTGTGTGGAGCTAATGTAAAAAAAAATCCGAGTACCCGCGAAATAAATAAATATTTTATTAAAAAAAAAAAATCAAAGAACATTTAAGGTGTCTTAATAATAATATTTTTTCTGAGTTTGCTAACATTGAAAATAACCATAGTTTTGAAAAAAATACAGGGATAAATATTCTTTATATTAATCATAAAGGAAAACATTTAGATAACTTAGAAGCCTTGGAAATTAAAAAATCCCTTAAAAATAATGAATCTATTATCAACAAACAAAAAATTTTGTCATATAGCCCAATCATGGATTTGTTCCCCTACTCACCCACTCTACACTAATACCTACCCACCCAATCTACATTATTATCTAGCAACAGCTCCACCCCTACCATAATAAAACATTGTTCGAAACTGTCAAATTAGTATAAGCTTTCCCTGACGAAGGAACGTTTGTTCCGAAACCGGTCGGATTTGCGCATCAAATAAGTGGTTTATACAAAGTTAAATTATTTCATTTTTCTATAATGGATAACCACAAATTAATAGCTACATTCAAAAATATTAATATTTTATTGCTCAATAAAAAAATTTTAATATGGTGTTTTACTTGATATCACTTTCAGATTTGGTCTAGGTTTTTACAATCCATCAAATTTATTGTACGTACTTCGACGACATAAATCCACAAACAACATTTAAACGAAATTGTGAAAAACCCCTGAAAATTTGTCAACGTAATATCTCACCGTGTAAATTCATTTATTTTCATATGGCAGGTGGGAGGCTTGTAGGTTTAATCTAAATACTAAGTCGACACGTCCCTAATTACTGGTTTCCCTTTACTTCTTGACAACCAAATTCATTGTCAAACTAATATGAATATCGAGTAGCAATATAACTTATGAAATTCTTTTAGGCTTTGACTTAATCATATGATTACCTACGGTCAAAAAGAAGAAGATGGAGAGATATGTAAATACAAATATTAGAGAGAGCGCGCTAATGTTGAAATCGATAATATGCAAAAATTATGAAATTATTATTTATTATCTTATTTAACTAGAAATAATTAAACACATTAAACTAAACTAAATGTAACAATACAGCGCTATTCTATGTCATTACTTTGTTTATCATGAATAAACTTTAATAATTATTTTTTTTATATGTACCCGGCTAATTTTCGTTTTTAATATCGTTTGGGATGCAATTATATAATTTGCCCCCTTCGTAACCAATAGATTGTTTACCATAGTTAGTGTGGATAGTGTTTAAATGTATGTTATCGTGTTGTCGTGTAAAGTATTTGTGTACTTCGGACATTTTAATGAATTCTGCGTTTGTATGTACGAGTTTATTGTTTATTTTGTAAATAAGGAGACACGTATTGTATTCATATAGTTTTCTTAATGTTAATAGTTTTGTTTCCATATAATATACTGTTTTTGTGGATGTTTTGGGCTTGTAGTGAAAGAGTTTTTTGATTACCTTGTTTTGTATTATTTGTAATTCATTTATGTATGTTTCACATGCATTTCCCCAGATTTCAATCAAATAATTTAAGTGGGACTGTACGTCACTATAATATAAACTTTTTAAAATTTTATTTGGCAACAGATATGACAGCCGGCTAAATACGCTAATTAAGGGGATGATTTTGATCATGAGGAGGAATTGTTTTACGGGTTGAGCTTAAGATCATATATCCTTATCTTTGTTAAAATATTTGTGCCAACTGTTGATTTACCCCAGTAGAAAATTACAGTATCATCTGCATATAAAAAGATTTCACCATTTAAAATTAATTGCGAAATATCATTGATGTAAATTTGGAACAGTAGCGGACCTAGTATGGATCCCTGCGGAATTCCATAGTTTATTGGAACATAGTTGCTATTTTGATTGTTAATGCTAACGAATTGCTTTCTATTGCTAGGATATGATTTGAATAGATTAAGAGCAGGACCAACTACACCAATTTTCTCGATTTTTTCAATATAACACGACTCGTTTAAAATAGAGCAAAATCTCGCGTAAGTTTAAACACTATGATTTTTTTCATACATATAACTTGTAAAATAACTAAAAGAAACGTGTTTGTAATAATTTTTGGAGCATATTTCGAGATTTTTTCTATCGAGGGAATTTCATACAATTTGCGTTTCGGCGCGGGGAATGTATAAATATTATTTTCGAGAATGACATACATTTCTTTAGAGCCTTAAATCTTAATGTGTTTATGGTACACATTTAATAAATATGTAGAAATGGGGTATGCTGCGTCTTAATTTATAAAAATTAATGTTTCTTCGTTTCTCTCTTATGCAATCCTAAACCATTCAACCAGTTGCGATGAAACTTTGGTTATTTGATGTAAGTATATCCGCGAAGGTTTCTACGTATACTGGTGGGTTCTCGCATTAAGAAATTTTCCAAAAAATTACAATTTGTAGCGCGCGAGTTGTTAAAATAATGTGTGTATTTCATATAGTTTAGCGGGCGGGAGGGAAGGAGGGAGGGAATTCTGGAAGTGGGAGAGGGTGATTTGCCGGAGAGGTGCTCGAGAGAGGTGGAAGACGAAGACGGGAGGGTAACGCGGGGAGGAAGGTAGAAGACGGGGAAGGTGAAAGAGGAATGCGAGAGGAAAAGTAGGAAAGGACACGTAGGGAGAAACAATTTCTTTCTTCATGTGGCGTAGCAATGCTTGCCGGGTACTCGCTGGTACCTAATAAAAAAACGAGTGTGCTCTAGACTACACGACTGAAGTAAAACTTCACTAACTTATATCACCCTCTCAACTTTCGTTCGCCTCGCCCGACCGTTCGCCTCGCCCGATCATAGTTTTCATAACGCTCTCGTCACGCATTCATCAGATTACTCCCCAAGTAAGGCGTGCGTAAAGAAGTTTTACTTCAATAACTATTTTTAAGATGGTTCATACAAAAAATGGAGCAAGTTGAACTATGGTATCCCAGACTTAAAAATGAGAGGATAATCACTTTTAAAATCTAGTCACAAAAAATTGCCTAAGTCACTCAAGCTAAAACCTCTGATTTTCTTTAACCGCAACAAACCACTAGTGCAATTACAATTAGTGAAGAAAAAAGATCGGTAAGGTTGGGTTAAAAAGAGAACTTAAAATGAAACCAAGCTGGCTTTTTCTATTAGGTGAGATTAAATAGCAACGACAATATAGCTGGCAAGGCAAATGTCATATAAAAAGATTTTAGGTAGTTAGGTACTAACCTACCAGATTATTTTTTTGTTTGATAAGCATAATCTTTAATTAAATCTTACTCTTCAAAAACTTCTTGCACAAGCAAACAGAGAAGATTTATTTCGAAATGTTGGTACTGGCTTGAGTGACGTTAATCCTCGCTTTCAAACCCTTACAGAAAGCTGGTGACAAACGCGTAATAAAAACAAATATATAATTAATGTTAAAAAATATTATTTGATTAAAGAAAACAGGGCAAAACAATACCTTTTTTCTATGTGGTTTCATTTGAGAAAAGCTTTCCCAACTAAAAACTTATAAACAACTTTGGTAATCTACCGAGGGATATGTAAGGCTTTCCGATATCGTCGTATTTATTATCTTTGAAAGTGAGTTAGTGTAGAGTCAGGGGTCTCCAAACTTTCCAGCCTTAGGGCCATACTAATAACTCCAGTAAGTTTCAAGGGCCAAAACCGTTTTAATTTCCCTACCATTATCTATAATTTCTAGACCAGTCGCCGAGTAGCATCCTGAGCGAACACACGATTGCTAAATTCGCTAAATACGAACTCTGTCAGTGGAAAATCACAATTTCGTAAATCTCATTAGTATTTGATATGTTATAATGTTTATTTGTTATATGTTTATATGTTATAATGTTTATACAGGGTGACGGTGGTAAAGTGCATTAACTTCGGGAGGTGATTCTACATGATGGTAGGAGTAAAAAAGATAAATAAATTTTTCCGAAATTCAAACTTTTAAGAGTACTTTTCAGGTAAAAACGTAAAATCGGTCCGCTGTGTAGTGCCGGCGTTACTATTTAGCATAGTTTCCAAATCTACCGTCCCGCGCCCCCCGCGCTCAATGAACTCCCCGCTACGCCATTCCGTCAGTCAGCTGTTGATATTTAAATACGCCGCAGATGCTTCCGTGATGAATTTTACCGTTTATTCGCAAATACAATGTATCTTGCAGTGTTTCTCTGTAAGAATTGTGTTATTAATACTCGAAACTTGTTTCATTAGTGTGTATTTATTTATTGACTTAAAAGAACATGTTTGTTCAACGCGTGTTTCTTTTCTTCTTGTCAATGACGTTTCAATACTTGCCTGCAAGCAGAAGGTGGACATTTTGAAAATTTGTTAAAATTAGTGAAAAACGATGATATTAGTTAAGTGTTCAATTAGTTATTAATAATTTGTATAGTAAAAAGTATAAATTCATATGAATATTGTTATTTTAGTGCAGTTCTCAGTTGAATTTGGTTTAAAACATTATAAAACATACGATTTTGTTGCACATTGTAAAATGGCGAACTGTCAGTCTTGTTATTGTTTACAATTTACATGTTGTTTCCATTGATACGTGCCACTCATAAATATGCAACGTTGCCACATTGACACTGTCAAACTCACAGCGAATTTATCTGGTAAGTGTGTACCTTCACTGACGATTTTTAGTAGGTATGTCTTTTTGTATGGAAAAAAAAAAGTTGGAATTTCGGAAAAAGTTGTTTATCTTTTTTACTCCTAGCATCATGTAGAATCACCTCCCGAAGTTAATGCACTTTACCACCGGACACCCTGTATATGATTATAATGTTAGATTCATTTCAATTATTTCTTAGTTAAGTAAATTTTCTGCGTTTTACACCTATCATTAAGCTAGCTAGCAAGTAAATAACCGGGTTACTTTAAACCAACTTATTACAACAACAATAAGCTATTAGCTGTCATGGGCCTGATTGATGACACTGATTATTAGCTGTCGCGGGCCGGATTGATGACACTGGTGGGCCGGATTTGGCCCGCGTGCCGTAGTTTGAAGTCCCCTGGTATAGAGTAATGGTTTCCATGAAGTGATTCATAAGGTCGTTTTCGTTGGAGACCAGGAAAGGAGAAGTAATGACTTAGCAAATTTATATATTGGGGTATCCATTGCTTAATAATTAATTGTTACTTGTTTTAATCTGATGAATTTGTTTGAGAACGATACACTAATAGGAAACAAACTTCAACATTGCTTTTGGAGCCAAGATTTGTCATGAACTCACATTTTTACCACGATTAATAATAATAAAAGCCAATTTATACAATATTTGTGATGGTTCACCTTAACGATAAATTGCAAATAATTCCTAATCTGCTGGTTCAAAAATGGCATTAATTTAATTATTTTAAGAAAAAAATCCTTTCTGCAAGTTTTACCACACAATATTAAGATAAATTGTTTGTTCGCGCCCAAAAACACGCGATATGAATGTGAATAAAGAGTTTTGTCGTAAAGAAACCGAATTCTTTCAAGTAAGACTGACAAATACAATATTGTATCGGTGACTCAATCCTATATTGTTTTTGAATGACTTTCTTGGAAAAATGAGTTTTAATACAGAAAAAACTATTTATTTATGTCATAGACATACGAATATTACTAGACCAAAACATAAAGGTGAGGGGGAGAAACCAACTACAGCGGGGCGCAGAGCGGGAAGATGAATTTGGTGATAAGTGATTCGTCAATAACTCAATCTGTGAGTATATGGGCATCTCGCATCATAATATCACCATTTAGTTCTAAAAAGTATATTCTGCTTTTTAATGAATGGACCATTTTACATGGGAGCGCGAATTGCTCGCTGTGTAATGAACGAATTTGCGAATTCTATATACGGCAAAGTAAAGTTCGCCTATTTTCACAGTCCAATATTTTGTTGCCGTATTTAGTTAAGACACTTTTACAAATGTTTCATAATTTACTTACCCCACTAAACAGCGACGAGCCCATGCCATGTATCTCGAGTGATAGTGTGTGTTACAAAAACGACCATATTATGTGATCTGAATAAGCTTAAAATAAAGTAAAATAATGCTTGCCTTTGGAATGTAATACGACAATTGGGTGTATTCTATTTTTATACGTTTTCAAAACACAATCCACTATTTTTGCCGTGTCATTTCGTAAAATGTACCGACGAGTGCTCGACGTTGGCTCGCAGAAGAGTGATGACTTCACATTTTGTAGATTCACGCGAAGCCATACTCGACCCCGGTCGGTTCAAATGGAACCAGTATTGGGAGGGAGAAATAATACGCTCTTATCGCTTAGGGCAGGTCTAGTAATACTCATATGTCTATGATTTATATTCATTTTACATAATTGCAGGAGCAAATCAACAATTTATCTTAATATTGTACAGCATAACTTGCATAAAGGGTTTTTTACAAAAATAATTCAATTAATAATCTATGAACGAGCAGACACTGAATTATTTTAGGTCAGTCTACTTGCGAGTTGCTGCGACCATCCCGGCCCTGGATGCTGGTGCCGGACATGCGGCAAGCCAGTCTACTCGTGAGTTCGCCGGCGGTGGTCTTGGCGAGGATACCCCCCGAAGATGGACGCTTCGGTAACCGGATGCTCTCTCCTTACAATGCATATACGCATGCTACAGTATCCCTGCTGCGCACTACCCGGCACTTCAACAGCTGTCAAAGCGAGAAAATATCTTTATCAAGACATTCTCAAATTAATAAAATATTATTCCCATACCACGTTAATAAAATTATATTAACACCGAAAAACGAGACTCGAGACCTTGGCGTGATTTTCGAAGCAAATCTCTCGTTCAAATCACACATATCCGACATTGTCTCCCACGCCAACAAAATGCTTGGATTTGTTCTTCGTAATGCGAGATCATTTACTAAATGAATTGCAATACGGGGAACATATGAAGCACTTGCCGCAGCATTCTGGAAAATAACTCCATTATTTGGGGCCCTTTTAAACAAAACCGTATCCTAGAAATAGAAAAAGTACAAAAAAGTTTTATGCGTTACCTGTATATGAGGGAATATACATACTACCCATTCCTGTATACATCGTTGTTCTTAACAGGAATGCTCGATCTTAATACCTTAGAAGCGCCAAAAAATATTTTTAGGCAAACATTTCTTAAGTTTATTTCCGGTACTATACTAAATCCGCCTAGGTTAAAAGAGATTAACTTATACGTCCCTAACGCGTATACCCGTGGGAAATCCCACACACTTTTTTATGCACCGAAAGCGAGAACTTCAGCGTATCAACATGCGCCATTAAACAGAGCATCTCAACAGCTTAACGATTCTGCATTGATCATCAACATCTTCAATGTCACCTACAGAGAGTTCAGTAAATATCTTTAAACATACGTCACAACACAGTAAAACCATCCTCCATGAACTTTTTGTCTTTTCAGTTTTATAATCTTCTACATAATATTTTAGTGTATAACTGTTTATTGAAAACCTGTAAAAATAAATAAATAAATTGCAATATTCGGTCTTGTACAAAATGTTTAAAAATAAATCTTCAAATTGGCCTATTTTGGCCAATGAACGCTCTAGGAAATTTGTAAATTGGCAAAAATATGGCCAAAAACGTTCCAGTGGCTAGGTGCTCTTAACACTACTGTGATTATTCATTATTAATAATCCATCATTTAGCTTTATTCATCAACTTGTCTGAGAGACTTACACGAATTACAACGTTTCACTTGCCTTAGAGAACGTTTGACTCCGGGGGAATTTGTTTTATAGTGCCACTGTTATCACCGATAATATTTCTTTTAATCGCTCTTCTTATATTGCAAGAAATTTGATTGATAGAATGCAATCTGTTATGTTACAGGCACGCATGCTCATCAACTGTACTGGATTTTGCTCATAAATACGTACGGTTGTTGAGCAAATGATTTATGTCCCAGTTGCAACAGTTATCTTTATCTATTTTTCTATGTCTTGTTCTTTTTCATATTTTCGTTTAGATTGTTAGTGTTATCTTCTTCTTTAATGATATATTACATTGATGGGAATAACCTTCAAAAGTTATAAAAAGAGAGTTATTGTAAAAAATTGAACATTCTTTTAGACTTTTATAAAAATAAATATATGTTCCATCCTATCCTACTAATATTGTTTAGGCGAACGTTTGTATGGATGTATGAATGAATAGATGTATGGATATTTGTTACTCTTTCACGCAATAAATACTGATGGAATTTTAAAATTATTTCACTTCTAGAAAGCTACATTATTGGCGAGTAATATAGGCTATATATATTGGTAAGCTCTGGCGTTATGAAATTATTTATCATACGTTTTCTGTCCCTAACAAAATCGAGTTATTGCAAACGTCAGAGGAAAATCAAACAAATTGTTGCCTTGGAAAAAACGAAATGTTTTTTTTTTAATTAGGCAATTCACCCTAAAAAGAGTTCTTTGTTGGCGTCGTAGTTAATATAATCTCTAAAAATGAATCGCCAAAATGTATGTAGGCGCATAACTTCCGAACGACTGCGCCAAATTGGATAATTCTTTTTTTTTTTTCGTAACTTTGTATAAAACTACTGTTGAGCTCTGGCATTATGAAATTTGTATAAAAAATTGTAAAAGGTGGCACACGAGCAGTTTGAAAACTAAATGTACCGAGAATGAATGTGTGGAATGTGAGAGGGGGAGGGGTGAGGGGGGATGAGGAGGAGTGTGGAGGGGGTTGGGGAGGGATAGGGGGGAGGGAAGGAAGGGCGGAGGGTGGAGGAGGGGTATGGGGTGGAGGGAGTGGTGGGTGGAGGGGGTGGGTGAGGGGGAGGGGGATGGTGGAGGAAGGGGGGTATGGAAGAGTGGAGTGACGAGAGGGAAGGTGGAGGAGGCGGAGTGGCAAACCCCCTAATACCATGCGAGTGAAGCCGGGGGCAAAAGCTAGTATATAAATAAAATCGGATATATTTATCCGAGACGCTGTCTAGTTAAAAAACCAGTTTGTAATAACGATTGTTTCCAATGAAAAGTATGACTGTTTGATGGAAGGTGGCAATGGCCGAATTGGTAAAGACGCCCGTCCCGCTTAGAGGTTCAGGGTTCGTGTCCCAGTTGCTACCTTTATCTTTTTGAAGTGAAACTTCTATAGCCCCGATGTGATTCGGAATTCGGATGAAACGGAAATGACGCGTACAGCAAGTATCTAACTTCTATCAAGTTCCTATTGGTTGAATATAAAACGGAAATGACGCCTTTTGATTATGACCTCTCTTTTCAAAGCTCCTTGGTTCTTCATTGGTTGAGATTGTTTTGGTAAAGTTTCGCATCTACCGCATCTTAACTACACTTTGAACTGAATTTTTCTATTTTCTGTGTTTTGTTCTCTTTCATATTTCCGTTATCTTCTTCTTCAATGACATAAAATTATTATTTGCAACGCATTTATTTAAGAATTTCTGGTTGATTTGGATCCAAGATGTCAACAAATTCGAAAATTACTAGACAATATAAAATAAAGGCAAATTTCAAAAGAATGTGGTTTCATTTTGGAGGTAAAGAAACTTTTGGGGAAATTGAAAATCTAATGTGGGTACGAGTATTATAATGACCCTATGTTCCAACGTAATTCTCAAAGTAAATCACAAAAAGCAAGCTTTTTTCGTATCCCCAGCGGGCTATTTCGATATTCTTACAAATAATGCGCAGGCGCGAACTGAGATCGTTTCGAAATGAGCAAGCTCATCCACTGGTGCGATCACGCGAAATAAATAATTTTGCTTCGATTGCTTGAGATTTCCCAGATGGTCATTTTTTAAATTTTTCGTCAACATTAAAAAAATCATACCTTCGAATTTTGACATTGAGACATAAAAACTTATTATAGTGCTGTATAGCCAATGAAATAACCTGTATTTTAACATTTATCTCATATTTGTAGGATTTATGAAAAAATTATAAAAAAATCGTAAAGTTTATAATCGCGCGAATCCTGGGTGTTTTTTACTTGAAACTGCGGCGAGGGATACTAATTCGGGTCAACATAGAATATTTTCGGTTTCTGTATGTTGTCTGTGGTATACTTGATAATTAAAGGTGCATATCTATAGAAAAAAGACTTAATTTTATCCGTAAACAGCTGTTCAAAAATTCGACGGGAAAAAAATATTTCAAAAAATTATTTTTAAAATTGTTCTAAAATAGTCTACGAAGTTCGGATTTGTAACATCTATGGTCATGATAGATAAAGCATTTCAATAGCTTCGTGTTAAAATAAACGGCTGTCCCAGGAAACGTATTAAAAAATTACAATAAATGTTTTACGAATGGTAGGAAAATGTGGTCCATTTTTGGACCGAAATCAATTGCAGAAAAATAAAAGTGGTCCATTTTTCGACCGAAATCGCTCCAGTGGATAAGAAATCTTGTTCATTCATGCTTAGAGCGCTTCCCTTTCCATCCACGAAACCAATGAGCATTCTCACAAATCAACCGGCTGTTGATTTGTCAGAATGCTCATTTGAGCTCAAATGCAACAAATGTAGTAATTAGTAGCAAGCTCTCTTGCTACTAATGAGCATGTTTGTCAGTATCATTATTCGTAATACCTACCTGTAGATTTTGTTTGAATGGACTGGACTTGACAACTGCCCAGATGGGGACTATATTTATCGTTAAAATGATGATTGTTAAAAGGATGCGAATAAAATAATAGGAAGTATATAAATAAAGAAATTTATTATTTAAACAAATTAACTTTTGTGAAAATACATAACCTTTTACAAAGTCACAAATTGATGATATCAGAAAGCTTAGAAACACGGAGTTTAGTAACTAAGAAATATGATGCCATTACTCGAGACAGAATGGTGGTTCATTTCAAGACCGCTACGCCCGCGCCGGCGTCGTTCGGATACGCGGTTGAGAGCGGGTGCGTCTCAGCGTGGTTACTGGATAAATATTACCAGTATTTAAAATTAAGTTACGAGTAGCTTCTATAGATATTTCATCCTCAGGAATGATTTTAAACATTGGGGAGTAGGCAATAAGTAATCAATATATATTATAAAAGAAAGTCCAAAAAACGTGCGGAACGCAAAAACTCAGAAACGCGTGCCGGTATGATCAAGAGAGTTATATGGTATGGTAGATCTCTATCCCCCCTAGGGAATAAGGGTATTCATTTTTACCTAAGGGGCTTGCTTTTGAAGATATAAGGGCTGAAAGTTCTAAGAAGACTCTAGAAACTTCAGGAAGAGTCTGGAAGATTCCGGAAACTTCTAGAAAATTCAATAAGACCCGGAATGTTCTGGAAGAAATGGAGGAGTATGTCAGCGAGTCTAGAAGGTTCCGGAAAGTTCAAGAAGGTTCGATAAAGCTGTAAAAAGTCCTAAAAGGTTCGATTGGGCTGTACAAAGTTATGGAAGGAGTGGCGGAGTATGTCGGTGAGTCTAGAAGGTTCGATAAAGCTGTAGAAAGTTCTGGAAGGTGTGGCGGAATATGTCGGTGAGAAAGTTCTAGAAGGGGTGGAGGAGTGTGTTGGTGTGTGTAGAAGGTTCCGGAAAATTCTTGAAGATTCCACAAAGCTGTAGGAAGTTCTAGAAGGTTCGATAAAGACGTACAAAGTTCTGGAAGGAGTGGCGGAGTAAGTCGGTGAGTCTAGAAAGTTGTGGAAAGTTCTAGAAGGTTCGATAAAGTTGTAAAAAGTTCTAGAAAGTCTCATAAGGCTCTAGAAAGTTCTAGAAGGAGTGGAGAAGTGTGTCGGTGTGTCGAGAAGATTCCGAAAAATTCTATAAGATTCCACAAAGCTGTAAGAAGTTCTAGAAGGTTCGATAAAGCTCTGCAAACTTCTGAAAGGAGTGGCGGAGTAAGTCGGTGAGTCTAGAAGGATCTGATGGTTAACAAATGCTTAGAAAATTATGGATTAAGTTCTAGAAGCTTTCAGAAATAAATGACGGTGAGTTTAGAAGATTCCGAAAGTTCTAGAAAGTTTGATACAGCTATACAAAGTTCTGAAAGGAGTAAAGGAGTGTGTCGGTGTGTGTAGAGGGTTCCGGAAAATTCTAGAAGATTCCACAAAGTTGTAGGAAGTTCCAGAAGTTTAGATAATGCTGGAAAAGGTTCTGGAAAGAGTGGCAGAGTATATCGGTGAGCCTAGAATGCTTCAGAAAGTTCTAGAAGGTTCGATAAAGCTGTACAAAGTTCTGAAAGGAATGGTGGAATATGTAGGTGGGTTTAGAAGTTTCCGGAAAGTACTAGAAGGTTCGAAAAAACTGTAGAAAGTTCTAGATGGTTCCGCAAAGCTGAAGAAAGTTCTGATAGGAGTGGAGGAGTGTGTCGGTATATCTAGAAGGTTCCGAAAAATTCTAGAAGGTTCCATAAAGCTGTAGGAAGTTCTAGACGGTTCGATTGGAATGTACAAAGTTCTGAAAGGAGTGGCAGAGTATGTCGGTGAGTCTAGAAGGTTCCGGAAAGTACTAGAAGGTTCAATAAAGCTGTAGAAAGTTCTAGAAGGGGTGGAGGAGTATGTTGGTGTGTGTAAAAGGTTCCGGAAAATTTTAGAAGATTTCTCAAAGTTGTAGGAAGTTCTGGAAGGTTTGGTAAAGCTGTTCAAAGTTCTGGAAGGAGTGGCGGAGTAAGTCGGTGAGTCTAGAAGGTCTGGAAAGTTCTGAAAGGTTCGATAAAGTTGTACAAAGTTCTGAAAGGAATGGTAGAATATGTCGGTGGGTTTAGAAGTTTCCGGAAAGTTCTAGAAGGTTCGATAAAACTGTAGAAAGTTCTAGATGGTTCCGCAAAGCTGAAGAAAGTTCTGATAGGAGTGGAGGAGTGTGTTGGTGTGTCTAGAAGGTCCCAAAAAATGCTAGAAGGTTCCATAAAGCTGTAGGAAGTCCTAGAAGGTTTGATAGGGCTGTACAAAATTCTAAAAGGAGTAGCGGAGTATGTCGGTGAATATAGAAGGTTCCGAAAAGATCTAAAAGGATCGATATAGCTATAGAAAATTTTAGAAGGAGTGGCGGAGTATGTCGTTGTGTCTAGAAGTTTCTAAAAAGTTCTACAAGGTTCGATAAAGCTGTAGAAAGTTCTAGAAGGAGTGGCGGAGTATGTCGGTGAGTCCAGAAAGTTCCGGAAAATTCCAGAGGATTCGTTAAATTTTCATAAGGTTCGATAAAACTGCAAAAAGTTCTGAAAGGAGTGGCGGAATATGTCGGTGGATCTATAAGGTTCCGGAAAGTTCTAAAAGGTTCGATAAAGCTGTAGAAAGTTCTAGAAGGCATGATGGAATATGTCGGTAGGTCTAGAGGGTTCCAGAAAGTTCTATAAGGTTCGAAAAAGCTATAGAAAGTTCTGGAAGGAGTTACGAAACACGTCAGTGAGTTTAGAAGGTTCCGGAATGTTCCACAAGGTTCTGTAAAGCTATACAAAGTCCTGGAAGGAGTGGCGTGAGTATGTCGGTGAGTCTAGAAGTTTCCAAAAAGTTCTACAAGGTTCAATAAAGCTATCAAAAATCTATAAATAGTGGCGAAATATGTCGGTGAGTTTAGAAGGTTCCGTAAAAGTCCTAGAAATTTCGATAAAGCTGTAGAAAGTTCGGGAAGGAGTGGCGGAGTACGTCGGGGAGTATAGAAGGTTCGATTAAGCTTTACAAAGTTCTGGAAGGAGCGTTGGAGTATGTCGGTGAGTCTAGAAGGTTCTAGATAGTTCTGGAAGGTTCCCTTACGCTCTAGGATGTTATGGAAGGATACAATTCAAGAAGCTTTCAGAAATGAGTGGCTGAGAGTGTCAGTGAGACTAGAAGGTTCTGGAAAGTTTTAGAAGTTTGGATAATTATATTATTAAAAAAACAATTTGCATGTCGCTAAAACTCAAAGACGAGTCCCGGTACGATAACGGGAGTTAGATTGTGTGGTAGCCCTCTATCCTCCATCCATGAAGAAAGTTCCCGTTTTTTACCTGAAGGGCGTGCGTTTAAAGATATAAGGGCTGGAAGATTGAAATTGACCCGTTGAAATTTCTAGAACAGTTCTTAAAATTCCAGAGTATTCTTGAGCATTTCACCACATTCCAGAACATCTCGGAACATTCTGGAATGTTCGGGAATAGGATGGAACATTCAGGAACATACCGGAACAGTCCAGATCATTGTGGAACATTCCAGAACACTCTTGAATGTGGTGGAATGATCTGGAACATTATTCTGGAACATTTGAAGTTTTTTTTCTATGGGGCTACTCATATGGGGTATATAAAGCAAAATCCGTCTTGGATTTGAACGTCAATTCAATCTCACATCAACTCCCTGAGCGATGCCGGACACCCCAGTCAGAGTACTTGAGAGCATTCCACAACGTTCCAGAATATCCCGGAACCTTCTGGGAAATTGTGGAATGTTCGAGAATAAGGAATCGGGAACATCAAAGTGAAACATTCTAGAACACTCTCGAATGTTTTCCTGAGCGAAGCCGGGTAACCCAGCTAGTAAGTTATAATGCTTATAGCTTATTTTGAATATATCCAATATTTATAAACTCAAATGATTGATATGGGCTTCAATTTACTGGAAATATTCCGTAAGGGGTAGTCCATTAATCACTAATCACGTGAGGGGGGGGGGGGATACAATGAGATATCACGTGAATTTAATTTTCGTTGAACGCACGATTTCTAAACCAAACAGCGGCGCGTGGCCTTGACTCACCGTTGCCAGGCAAAGATTTCCTCGCGCGATGCGAATACCCTCGGCTCACCAGTCGCCAGTAAGTCCAAAATTTAATCAGATGTACCTGCATTTGAAGATAATATTCTGAAAATTTCAATATACTTTGTACTAAAAAAATAAACGTGATTTTGGGTATGGGGGGGGGGGGGGTAGTCTAAAATCTCACCACATATCACTAGAAGGGGGGAGTGGGTTAAAAAGTTGCTAAAAAACATCACATAACAGAATATTGGATCAATAACATTTCTCGTTCAACTTGGTAATGGCTCAAATGGATCAAAGCCTTTAAAATTTCAATTCCGTCGATTGTGCTAGTGGCACGTGTTCGAAATCGTGCGTCTCAGATTGCCACTGAAGCAAACATAAAATGTTATCTTCTTACATTTTCTCAGAGCTTGCTTTAAAATAGAATTATTGTATTACTAGTACAGGATATGCGTACACGATATTCTAATTTGGTTATCTAATTATTGAAAATAGATGAATGGGTTATTCAAACAGATCATTTTACAATGCACACAATTAAAAGATGTGTAAATTAACAGACGTAATATTCTTATATTACTTACTAGCTGACCCGGCGAATTTCATACCACCTTAGAATCAGTAAATGTTGTTTTAACTTATTAGCTGAATTAAACTCATTGCATTGCAAATTACTTAATAAAGCTGTAACAGAATAACATGTTACCCCGATAATTTTGGATGTTGACTATGCAAAACACTTTAATCTATGAGTTGTTTTGCTAACTTCGGACGAGTACAGTGGCGACCTCTGCAGGGGGAACGGAAGAGCGGAGGACTCGGCGGATTTGACGTGTAGCGAGAGGGTGCAGAAACCTGGGCTCCGACTGGCATGGATGGCATCGATTGGCGTTAGTTTCCTTTACTGGTTTTCAGTTAGTTGTTTATATTTAAAATGGTCATGTTATTGAGACTGGCCTTGGCGCCCGGCATTATATTTAAAGGTTAGTTCTGTCAATTATGTATTACATCGCTGATCCTGATTTCAATAATAGTGACTTGCATAATTCATAATCTCAGGAGATTCCTCTTCAAGGAGCCCTGGGACGCACCCTGAGTTTTCAATAAACAATTATAAGTATATTTTCCTTGAATGGATTACTGTCTCATGCTCGAAAATTGATGATTTTAATAAATGTTCAACTTGAATCCCTGTTTCATTCAAATATCCCCATTTACATTGATCATATGGTTGTCGCTGGGATTGATCTGAGGATTCATGTTGCCGATAAGAATTAAAACGGTTACAATGGCGCCTTACGTGTGGATTACTAATAGAATTTGCGAGTTTTGTTCTTTTTTTTATTGTGTAGGTAATCAGTGATGTATAACATTATTGTCGAGACACGAGGTCAATCGGTCACATGTCAGTCGGAGGTCCCAGGAACACCTTTCCTTTATAATTTTATTATCTTAATTTATTATTGTGCTGTTTTACAAATCTTTTATACGATTTTTTAATTCCGGAAGAATTTTTTTTTACAATTCTTTCATGTACAACATGTTATTCCGAGAGAACTTGCAACCTTTTACAACTTTACAGTCAAAGGAATATTTAATACAGCATTTATAATTCGGGAAGAATTTTTACTGCATTATATTCGAATCATAATCATTTCGAAAAATCACTTTAAATCCGTTGAGTCATTGTTTTTAATTATTTATTGTAGTGTAGTATGTGTGTAACTGTTTATTTGCCGTCTTTTGACGTGATTAAATGTTTGTGTCTGTTATCTTTGATCCATTAAGAAATAGGTACCTACATATAATTTCAATGCCTGAAGACAAGGTGTCAGACAAAGATGGTCATTGCCCTTGCATAAATAGGATTTATAATACAATGGGAAATCTTGTGTACCTGAATTTTAATAACGTGCGAAGGAGCTTGCTGATCTCGTCTGTAAGTATAAATATACTTTTCTGAGGAGCTTTTGAATTTTTTTTTTAGAGTATTGCTTTCGCTTTGTTGTGGATGAACTGTTCTTCTTTCAAACATGGAGGAACTGGTGTTTGATCTGGAAGATTCAATTCCTCTACCTTTTATTTTGAAAATAAATATGAACCTAATAAAATCTTTCTTTTCAAGCCGATTATTCTTCTTGTAAAAACACTTCTTTCAAAAAGCAAAATGTGAATTCTAGGGAGGAGATCAAATGCTTCCGATGCGGACGATAGTTGCTTCAATGGAGGAGACGTCTTTCAAGGTTGCAGTCTTCGATCCAGCATAGATAGTCAGACGGTTCTACGATGATCAAAGAGCTTCGAGGAGTGAAGGGGTGGTTGCCAGGGACGGCCGTCCTTTCATCTTTTCCACGGTTTTGGGATCGCAATTCTCAGGTTTTTTGGAGTCAGGTTCACACTTATTAATTTTGAATATTTATTCTCATATAAAATTAATGCAATTTAGATGCTAAATTCACGAAACTTGATAAAAGCTTTCCGTTAACTTCTGCGACAGGATATTCAGTTTGTTACGAATGTAAAATCACAGTACTAGTTACTTTTAATTACTTAAAATGCTATTGTATGCTATTTTCTTCGCCAGAGATTAAAGTGGTTATAATTCTCAGTATAGATTTTTTTTTAAATATTTAAATTTACCCGGAAATTAGACACATTTGTGTAATTATTAATATCAGTTGTTAAAGAGTCTATTCGGGTAATCATTTTCATAACTTTCCTTTCGACGGGAAATGTTTTAGCATGTGGAAGCGATATGCGAATGATTACTAGCGTTCTATGTTTTAATACCTCTGAGTTCGTCGGTAGTTAGTTCGGGTTCTATGTTTTGAACCTCTGAGTTCTCGGACGCGTTTTTTTTTAAAATCGTTTCGCGAAATGGATTAGGTTTTCTTTTTCCGTTTCAGTCGTAGGAAGACAGGGGACCTACTGATGCAGATTACTGCAGTGGTGGGATGCTTGTTGTCCATTTTCTATGCTAACGATAAACATGAAGTCGATATAACGTTATGTTATGTTTGGAATTTTACTGTTTTTCTTTCCGTTTTCTATTTCCATCTCACTATGAGGATCTGTTGGGAAAGTTGTTCGAACGGTAATTGAACAGTTGTTTTATTCAGTAATAAGACATTTAAAACATTTCGCAGCTAAAATTTTCTTATGAAATAAGATTATAGATAAAATCTCTGCTGTTATTTACAAACTTACTAATACAAAAGGGAAACAATAGGTACTTTCTATTTAAAAGATATATTAAGAATTAACTTTCTAAATTATTCCTACGTTTCTTGTTGGATCAAAATGTTAAATTGTGATATATTTTCTGTTTTATATGTAGTTGATTTAAGTAGCTTCTATTTTACTTGAGCTCGTGAATGTTTTAAACTGTTAAATGTCTTTCGCTGGTAAATCTCTGGCCATGGGTTTTACAGGCGAGACTCATTTGATATATTTTATGGTATTTAGTTGTGGTGTGGGATAAACCATTTTCTGATTTCAGTGATATGTATTACTATTTGGTGCTTGTATTTGCTGTTGTGTACATTCGTTTTGTGTATATTTTTGTAACCAAAAGGGATCTACTATCTAATGAATTACTATGCATGGGTATATTTTATATTGTATTTGCTTCTGTAAGCTGATTATTGGATGATACAATGATCATAATATTACAATTTTCTGGTCATTTTATTATCGTTTGTGTTTTATGCACAATTTGAAACTATAGCCTTCATCGGGCTTACAATTGAGATATTTTATGAATTTTTATGAAAATTCCTATTTATAATCTTCGCGTGTCTATTATAACACTATTAACCCTACGTTATTTTCAGAATTGGAATTATAGCCTTCATCGGGCTTACAATTGAGATATTTTATGAATTTTTATGAAAATTCTTATTTATAATCTGTGCGTGTCAGTTATGATACTATTAACCTTGGTATAACAAATTTTATATGCATGTTTTGTCTAATTTGTATTTTTTAATAATGGTATAATCGTTTTTTTTAACAATTGTATGTCCGCTGATTGTTTTGGTGATTTTAGAGCTCGAAAATCGCTAAAACAATCAGTAAACAATTTCTTTTTTCTGTGTTCTTCTGTGACAGTAGGAAGTTTTAATTTTGTGATAGAAGAATACAGTTAAAATAAATTAATTATGGACATAATTAATTATTATTATGGTTACTGCCATCTGTGGACAGCATGGACCTTTTCTTTCAAATATGGTTATTCTTAGAATTATCGATTTATTTATTATAATTCGTCACTGCCATCTGTTGATAGATTGGCTAATTAATAACATTCGGCTTTGATAACCCAATTATGGTTTGATTATTGGCTAAGTTACTCAAATTACAGAAAGTTTTCATCTGAGATAGATGTATAATATTTATCAATTTAAATTCTTTTATTTTAGTATTCTGTCAGGATGTTTATTATTATTGTTCAATTTAAATTCAGGATTACTATACAGGTTATCTACATATTATGTTGTTATTAATATCAGGAAGACAGAAGAAGGTTTAAAGATTTAACGAATTTTGCTTTTATTAAATATTTTGTCAGGAGGTATATTTGCCTGTTAGTTAAATTAATATTCTCTGAGTTGAAGGGCTTTTCTAATAGTTTCTGTAGATTCAACCAGATTGCTTTAGGAAAACCAGTATCTTAGTTTAGGCATCCAGAGGGTCATTCCAGAGGGTCATTCAAGAGAAACATCATCATTGCCCATGCACTATATTTTCATGGCATATTACCCCGCTCCGGCACTATGGAAAATCTTCAACTTTGCGATACCACAACATTTTTCAAGAATATGGGTCACCCCAGAAGGACTTTTCAAGAGGAAAATCATCATTGCCCATGCACCATATATCATGGCTTATCATCTAGTTCCTGCACGATGGAAAATTTTCAACTAAGTTGCTACGCCATATTATTTGAAGATTATAAGGCAACATCATAACACTCTACTCTCAAGTCTGGGATGCTGTCTCAAGCTGAGGAAACATTGGACATACAGATCGCGATGGCTCTGGAAATTTATGCTTCTTCGCAACAACATTTCAAGAATCTACATACTTACCGCTGCTAAGCTATTGGGTTTCCATCTACTATCATGACATCACCTTCACTACAAGTACTTTCCAGTGAGACGGCAGTCAAGGCTTTGCTTCGAGGTGTCAGGGGAACCTCAGGACTTATAGCCATAAGTCTTTCAACACGGGGGGCATTGTAACAGAATAACATGTTACCCCGATAATTTTGGATGTTGACTATGCAAAACACTTTAATCTATGAGTTGTTTTGCTAACTTCGGACGAGTACAGTGGCGACCTCTGCAGGGGGAACGGAAGAGCGGAGGACTCGGCGGATTTGACGTGTAGCGAGAGGGTGCAGAAACCTGGGCTCCGACTGGCATGGATGGCATCGATTGGCGTTAGTTTCCTTTACTGGTTTTCAGTTAGTTGTTTATATTTAAAATGGTCATGTTATTGAGACTGGCCTTGGCGCCCGGCATTATATTTAAAGGTTAGTTCTGTCAATTATGTATTACATCGCTGATCCTGATTTCAATAATAGTGACTTGCATAATTCATAATCTCAGGAGATTCCTCTTCAAGGAGCCCTGGGACGCACCCTGAGTTTTCAATAAACAATTATAAGTATATTTTCCTTGAATGGATTACTGTCTCATGCTCGAAAATTGATGATTTTAATAAATGTTCAACTTGAATCCCTGTTTCATTCAAATATCCCCATTTACATTGATCATATGGTTGTCGCTGGGATTGATCTGAGGATTCATGTTGCCGATAAGAATTAAAACGGTTACAAAGCAATTATCGGTGCCCAACTGAATCAGCTGTCAAAGGATAATGCACAAAACGCCATTTTCTGGCATTACCGAAACCAGCATACAACGCCATGTTCATTTTGTCCGTGTTATGTTTCTGGCATGTATCAGAGGTGGCGTTGTATATGGATTAATATTTTTTGTGATTTTCTTTCTTTTCAAATGCCCGAGGAAATTTCTCTAGGTCGAGACCAACAAAAAAAAATTATTTTTATTTTTATTTTAACTTTTATGAGTAAAACCTCAAATTGTAATATTTAATTAAATGAAGACAATATAAGCGAAACTCAATCGAAAATCTGAAAACAGAAAAATCAGAAAAAGATATTGACACATCTGGGACTCGAACCCAGGACCTCTCGCTTACCGGGCGAACGCGCTAACCACTGCGCCACCGTGTCGATATCCAATTCGGTCACTTTTAACTGTATCATACTTCGACTAAGAACCACCCACACTATCTTCATTTTTCTTAACGCATATACTATTGGCTGCTATCTTTATGTATGATTGCAAGATTCAAACCCGAACTAAATGCTCTCTAGATAGTGTCTGGATAAATCTTTATCCATTTTATTTAATATGCGACATCTATTGACTTTTCTGCAAGTCTAGGATGAATATTTTTATTTTTATTTTAACTTTTATGAGTAAAACCTGGGTTCGAGTCCCAGATGTGTCAATATCTTTTTCTGATTTTTCTGTTTTCAGATTTTCGATTGAGTTTCGCTTATATTGTCTTCATTTAATTAAAAAAAAAAAATTAATCGAAATGGACTTTTATATTAACATTTACCTTTATTTGCTTTTATATTTACCACGACAATTCACGGTAAGGGAAAAAAGTGTGCTAAACATACGTTCCTTATCACTTTAATGCTGCAGCTCTTTCTTACATTAAAAATGGTAAGACACACAAAATACGTGTGACTGTTTCCTCCAAAGAACTACTTTGTGTGACGGGAATTGCGTGTCATTTTCTTTTTGTGTGTGTGGGAGATTTATGATAATGATTGCATTTTTCCTTTGGGGGGATGCGGACGTACGTTCACCGTTTGTGTCATTTTCGACTGTCGTCATTTAGTGTGTGTAAGAAAGAGGGGCAGTATTATACGTTTAAGAACAAAAGCAAAACAATCAGCGCATTGACATTTTTGTATTTTCAAAATTTTTTGAATTCACTCAATTCATTCAATTATCAAATTAATGCTTCGTTGTTTTAATCCCTACCGCCGCCCCGGGAACCATTTATTGGATAACCAAACCTCTGCCACAGGCCAGTAGTTTGCTACGTTTGGTGACTTAGCAGGGGTGCCCGGGTTCATGGGGCGAAGTTTTTCCGGGTCTTGACGGCGAATGCGTTTCAAACATCCGTCACTCCTGGACACACTGACCCGCAGATTCCTACCCACCCCTAATACCCTTTTCCTTCCCAGAACTTCCGCTCCTTCCTTTTCTAAAAAGACCCTCCACACAGCATTCCCAAAGATGATATAGGCTCTGAGGGGAATTCTTTTCCTGTGTGGAGCTCATGTAAAAAAAAACTAGTCCTTAAATAATACTTTGTGAGCTGTTCGTGCCGTAAGAAGGTTCGAATTTGGGATTGCGGGATAAATTGTCAAGAATGATGAAGGTGAAGAAGGTCTAAATTTGCACATACTCGTAGAAAAAACAGGAAACATTTTATTAAAGAAGGCAAGGGTGAGCCTTTAAAGAAATGTAGATTTGTGGAATAAATAATACATTTTACCAGTGAAGACACTATTAGTGACTTTCAAACGATAATTTGAAACAGAAAAGAAAATGTGATATCCTGCTACGACGCCCGACGCCCAACAAAACATAGTAGGATATTTTAAATTTTGACAGTTGTTAGTTACACAAATTCGAGGAATATTCTGCTTTTCAGAGTGGCCACACTAATAACTAAAACTTTAGCAAAAGTATACTTGAAACAGCCTGTGGTCCTATAACATTCTTGTTACTTTAACTGGCGGTTAAATTTAAAATTTAGCTTTCTTTTAAAACAGAGGCTCTTTAGTCTAAAATTTAAAAAAAAAATTCCGTTGATTCCCCGACAATTAATCCCCTCGCAAACTTGTAAGCAACATGCAAGCGGTTTAGGGACAAATTCACCTACCTCCTTACACGGAATACTCGTAGGTATGTGTCCCGACGAGGTATGCAGAGAGGATGCAAGTACCAAAATTATTATAAATTACATTTTCATTCAAATTCATTCCGGATAAAACTACATATCTTTGTCGGACAAAAATTGACATTGTGTATAAATTCGTTTTGAATAATATGAATCCTTAATATTAATGAAGGTTTTTTTTTGGAATCGAGTCCAGGTTTGAAATTGATAAATATTGCATCAATAATTATAATTTTATCATAATTATAATTTCGCAGGATCAATTGTCGGGTCACCCTCTAGAAAAGTAGATACCAAATTTTCTTTAAAATAAAACACAATTTATAATCATAGTTATTAATTATTATCTTTTAATGGCAAGAGGAAGATGGAAGCAATAGCAGAAACAAATTTGTTAATTTTTACGTCATCGGTTTTTACGATAATGACAGCAAATTCCTTAAATATGGGTTGGTGATCTAAGCAAGATTGGATCTACGGATTAAATACAATAACAGCAAATACAAAGACTTGTTGAAATTTATTTCAAAAGAACTCCATATTTGTTTTTGTAACTTTATTTAGATGTAAGCAAATTTCATACATCTAGTATTAAAAAAACATATAAAATACATAATAAAATAAATAGAGTCATAAAATTATAACGGAAAGAATACAGCTTAAAAAAGAAATACAGTTACTCCAGTTAGAAATACAAACAATAGGGTTTAAGACATACAGTTAATACAAATAAATACAATTCATAAATTTTTCTTAATGTATGTTGCACATGTTTTCCGAAAATATGAGAGAAAACTTCTTGTTGAAACTGTTTGAAAGACATTGAAACTCTGGAAACTAAAACAGCGAGAACAAAACGCTCGAAATAATTGCTGAAGTAATTGCAGAACTAATTTTGTGATGTCACGAGTCGAGATCGACCAACAATATAACTCGACGAGATATCTAAAGGAACTTCATTTCAGTTTGCTTACATTTGCGAACGTGCTGTAATAGCAAGAATCAGTGCAGCTTCTGAAGAAACTAAAGTAAGACGTGCTGAACATCATGACCGAACAACAAAACTAAGAAACGACGAGCAATCGAATGAGAAAATTGGCTATAAAATTACATGGGTTGTATTTTGAAAATATGCATATTACAATGTACCAAATTAATCCATCCCAAGGCGTTGCCAAAACCATTTTAACATATCAATTGATATCGCATTTCAATGAAAAATGACAATTCATTCCAATATTATTTTCCATTTTTCCTTCAAAATCAGTAGCCTAAGAAAGCGGTAGGCGTTGTCCTTCCATTTTCTTAGCATTGAAATTACTTATTTAAATTGGGAGGCGGATATGTGTACCGCCGCCCCTGAAACCGTGTATTGGATAATCAAAACCTCTGCCACAAGTCACCCGAAATGGTTCGTTACGTTTGGTAACTTAGCAGAGGTGCCCGAGTTCATGGCGTGAGATCTACCCAATTACTGCATGGCAGGCCGTATCTGGAGGCACTGGATGAGGAAGATTTTTAGATTTCTCCAGCAGGACTATCTCGGAACATCGCCTTGCACCATAGTGGGAGGGTTGGTTTCATTCGTCCGTGACTCTTGGACACGCTGACCCACCTTTCATACCTTTTTCCTTCCCAGAACTTCCTCTCCTTCTTTCTCAAAAAGGCCCTCCACACCATTTAATTAAATAATATAATTTGAGATTTTACTCGTAAAGTTAAAAATTAAAAATAAATATTCATCCTAAACTTGCAGACAAGTCAAAAGATGTCTCGTATTAAAAATAAAATGGATGCAAATTTATCCATACACTATCTAGATAACATTTAGTTCGATTTGAATCTTGCATATATGCAATATGTAAAGATTGCAGCCAATATTAATGTTAGCAGTTCTTAGTCGAAGTATGATACAGTTAAAAGTGACCGAATTGGATATAGGTTCCGTAGCTCAGTTGGTAGAGCACTTGCCATGTAAGCAAAGGGTCCTGGGTTCGAGTCCCAGTGGAGCCAATATCTTTTTCTGATTTTTCTGTCTCCAGATTTGTCTTCATTTAATTAAATAAAAAAAATGAAAAATCAAGTGGGTTTAAAGTTTTGCGGCTACCTATTCAAAAAGATTCGATGCCTCAAGTCGTAAATTTCCTTTTTTAAATTTCTCCGCGGCGATACGTATCTTAATAGAGAACTGCAGTCCTTTTTTTAATGAATAATGACGTTCTAACTTAAATAACTGCATTTTTATTTTTATTTTTAATTAATGTAGGATCGGAAAATCAGCTGATCAACTGCCGCCATTTTGAATTCCGTTGTTCGAAGTATTCTTCCTAGAAGTAGCATAACTATTTTTTTTGTGCAGTAGTTTTTGAATATTTTCAATAATAGAGATAAACTAATAAGAGATACCTTTATTTTTGAAACATTATTTAGGCCTAAATAATGATTCAATAAACACAACAACTCAATCTCTATAAACAGAATGTAAATAAACGAATAAATTAATACTTAACGGTGACACGACACGTCGAACACGTCGTCACGACACGTGATGTCACCTTTTTAATAATTTTTTTAAAACTCTGTGTTTAATATTATTAAATAAAACTTATATATTCAGAATCAGCGTTTAATGGTCAATGTGAACATATTTTTTAAAAGCCATAATATTTTTCACTGGAGTTCCTTATTTACAGTTAGTAAAAAAATCTTTAAAATCGGTTCAGTTTTGGATGGGAAAAATGGAGAATACAAAAACAAAACCATAAATGAAAATACAAAAACAAAAATTTTGATGATTTTATTTAGGTTTTAACAGCCTGAAGTGCAGCAGTCCGGGGAAGTAAGAGCGACAGTGATAAACCGTAGTTTGGTAAAATACCATTTGTTCATATTTCTCGGCGACCGGGTTTCCTTTTAAGCACATGTCTTTCTCTAAAGTCCATTATCACACGTACATAATATAATATAGTTAATGTTTCTTCGTTTTCTACTCAAAACGCTCAAAATGAACCTATTTATTCCATAGACGCGTGTGAAAAAGCAGTTATTTCCTTCTGGTGTAGGGGTAAGCGTTTATTCTGCTTTCGGAGATACACCTAAATGTGAGGGGAGCAAATGAGCTTTTTTCGAGGGCTTTTGAAAAAGAAGCGAATAAAAAATCCCAAACAGCTCATAACCCTTTCTCAACACAAATGTTTTCAAAGGAATTAGAAATATATTTATGTTTGACATGATTTGAATTTTTTTATGGGATGATAAGACAGAACTAAATAGAACAGAAAAATAAAATAAAATAAGGATATAAGTTACTGGTAAGGTTTTAAAAGAGAGAAGGTTTTATGAAAAGAACAAAAATAATAAAAGTTAATTATTAGCAGGTAAAGTCGAGATTATTCGCCTCTTGAAAATTGCAAAACTGTCATTACCAAATATCTTTGATTATAATTTGAGTATAATGTCTAGATAGAGTATTACGCTGTAATTCCGACAAAAACAACAAGCCAGATTTGAAACACTTGTGTGCATGATACGCACACAAGTATGCATAACTTCTATTGTTTTACAAGCGCTCTACGTCACTAAGGGGTGAGTATTTCCCATCAAAATGGGTAAAAAATATGTTTCGATTTTGCGGGACCTATAATTCGTTTAATTTTGAATTCATTAAACGACTTCAAGGAGGAGGTTCTCAATTCGACTGTATTTTCTTATTTTTTAATTTTTTTTTATGTTTGTTACCTCAGAACTTTCGGAACTTACCTTACCTCAGAACTGGGTGAACCGATATTAATGATTCTTTTTTCAATAAAAAAACACATAAATTTGTTTAAGACCACTTTTATTTTAAAACACTCTACCGGTTTCAGAAGCACCCTTCCTTCGTCAGGAGAATATTATAACTAAACTATGATACAGAATGTTAGGTGTTTGAGTGGGAGGTGAGCAAAGGGGTGGGGGTAATTGCGGGATTTCCGGAAAGAACAGAGCGGTTAATTGGAAAAATATTTAGAATGGGACTGAAAGATAAATTAATTTGGTTATTCAAAATACTAGCATTATTATTTGGGGATTTTCTGATTTCTTTTTTTCATTTGAAAGCTGGTGCTTCCAATGTAGTCCCATTTCAATTTGGTCCAGTTCTGACAACGGCATCCATGAGAAAACCATATAAGTCTTAAATTTGCATTACATACGTGCGCGACAAATGGACGAATAACTCAATATAATGCCAACCGATTTCGATGATTCTTTTTTTATTGGAAAGGATGTACTTCAAGGGTAGTTTGATGAGAGTTTGGTTAGGTTCTGATTATGGGATCGAACTCTTCAATTCTTAGGAGCAAATTAACGATACTCATCCGAATCTTATATTGGCTATCCGGATCTTTGAGTCACCCACCGTAACGTCGTTATGGTCAAGTAATGTCTGTCTCATATGAGAAGTACGTTTAGTAGGTCTATCCAATTTTTTTAATGTTTGTTACCTCAGAACTTGCGACTGGGTGAACTGTTATTGATGATTATTTTTTTTATTTGAAAGCTAGCGCTTTCCGTGTGGTCCCATTTCAATTTAGTTCAGTTCTGACAATGGCATCCATAAGACAACCATAAAAGTATAATAATTTGCATTAAGTATGTGCGCGACAAATGGACGAATAACTCAATATCACGCCAACCGATTTCGATGATTCTTTTTTTGTCGGAAAGGATGTACTTCAAGGGTAGTTCTGATTATGGAATCCATGACAAAGTAACGGAACTCTTCAATTCTTAGGTGCAAATTAACGATACTCGGCCGAATCTTTTATAGGCTATCCAGATCTTTGAGTCACTTACCGTAACGTCGTTATGGTCTAGTAATGTCTGTCTCATATGAACAGCACGTTTAGTAGGTCTACCCCAAAGATATTGGAATATTAGAATATCTTTGGTCTACCCATTTTCAGACAAATTAGTTAGTGTACTTCAGATTCACTAAAAATAAAAAATAAACAAAAATTTTAACAAAACAAAAAAACGACTTAAAAAAATGCACTAAAAAGTAAAAAAATAATTTCGTATTCTTTTACAACTTAATAATCAACTTACTTTTTCTACTCATCAATATGTTATTTTTGGAGTCGGAATCAGCCAAGGTACCCGGCCCGACGTGTTCATTTGACAGCTCCCCTCCCGCCGCGGCCACACTCACGCCTCTTGCCACGTAAAGTCACGCATGCGACACAAGCACATCTCACCTATAACTATATATGTAGTTACAAACCTTTCTTGGCTGACACCGACTCCAAAAATAACAATCGTACCTACATTCGTACCTATTCGTACTTATCGATTATGATATACGATGTAATCGTACCTATTGATGAGTAGAAAAAGTAAGTCGATTATTGAGTTGTAGAAGAATACCAAATTATTTTTTTACTTTTTAGTGCATTTTTTGAAGTCTTTTTTTGTTTTGCTAAAAATTTTGTTTGATGGTTTTCTACATATGATATAAATGAAAAAGAAAATGTTAAAAGAGATTTATTTTTATTTGATTATTTTTCAACGAAAGTCGTTAGAAACGGATTTATTTAGTTATTTAATAAAGAAAAATATACACTTTAAAAAATTAAGTTAAACAGTTTTTTAGAAAGAAATGTAATAATACCACAGATATTGTATTAAAAGCTAAAATATTATTAGGTAGGTCCAAGGTATTAGTTGTCACACCACTCTTTTCATCTGTCTAGGGTTCAGACAAAAAAATGGTGTGACGCATTGAATTTCTATCAATAGTCAAATCATTCTTTATTTATTCATGGATTACTACCGAGACATACAAAATCAAATGCATAAGCATCGTCAAATACTACTTACATATTTACTCGGGTTACGCTATTACGTATTCATAACTTTTTTAAATATAGTGCCAACGCGAAGAATAAATACAAACTTTCACATTTATAATATTATTATTAGTGTACTTTTGGGTAATTATTAAAAACCTCTTTTAAAATTAACAACGTTCTCATGGGAAAATTTAATTTGAAAAACAGGCAACCCTGTAAACATGGCGTCAAACGGCGTTGTCCTAAGACCAAATTACACTATTAAAACTGAATTGTTTCTTTAACTAAATTTTATTTTATTTTTTATTTTATTTTATTTTATTTTATTTTATTTTATTTTATTTTATTTTAAATACATAAACGGCTATACTGCCTTTTATAAATAAACATATAATAGAGTACAAAAGTAAGAAAAATAATATCATTACATAATAGTCGTTTTAAACTTAAAAATAACATACAATTATTTTATGTATCACAACAAAAAATAACAAAAAAGAACAATGAGAAATATCATCATTTCATTTCAACATGTCCATATTGCGTATATAAAGTTACATTATGGAAAAATAATTTTTTAATGCATGTTTATATTGCGCTAATTTTAAGAAATAAATGTCACCGATGTTAGCATATTCATTTCCCAAAATGTGTAATCGACTGATTGGTGAGTAATAATGTGATAATGTATGTGTGTTATTATAGTAGAACGGTAGAGTCAGTCTATTGTTAGCGCGACCAGGGCAATGAAATCGTATTAGTTCTATTAAATCAGGGGTATCCAAGACCGAGTGAATTATTTTATATAATATTAATAGATCACAGATTTTTCTACGATCTGATAAATTTACGAGATTAGTCCAGTTTAATATCAAATTATAGTCCACGGATTCTCTTGGAATACCTAATTTAAAATTAATATACCTAAGGAATCTATGCTGGACTTTTTCAATCGCTTGAATATGGATATTGTAATGTGGAGCCCAAATCGTAGAATTATATTCTAAAATGCTTCTCACTAGCGTTATGTATAAAATGCGAATAGTATCAATGTTACAAAATTGTTTGGTTATTTTAATAATAAATCCTAAAATCTTCATTGCTCTATTAATAATATTATTTATATGGCTAATAAATGTAAGTTTTGAGTTAAAATAATACCTAGATCATTTATTGTTATTATAAATGGTTATTTAATGGTAACTAACCGATGATAGGTAACATTTTTAGTTATTTTCAATCCTTTGTAATTACTGCACACTATTACAGCGCAAATCGTCATTTTCAAATGTCACACAACACGTGTTTACCGCACAACGATAGTGGTGCCACTAAGCGGACGGGATAAGGACGAGTTTATGAGCCAACAGTTGGCTGATATTTTTTTTGGCGTTTTGTCGCTCGAGCGCTCTATCTAGACATTATATAATCAAAGCCAAATATATCTATAAATTCGCAATGTTTATTCGCAAGGCTATGAATTCTTGGAATTGGTGAATAAATAGAGTAATTAATGTTGAGGTTATTGTTACATTTGAAAATACTAGAGCCAGTCAATAATTAATGCCTCCTATTTTTTTTCTCCTTTAATTGTCAAGTAATTAAAAATGCAATTACGGGGGTTGAAAACCACACTACTGACGATTAATTTATTATGTTTCAATATTATCTCCGTCCATTTGCACAGCTTTGGTCCATCTCTTAACAAGGGCATGTATCACAGTGTCGTAAAAATCATGGTCATATCCAGAATACCATCGCCATAACTTCATTTATTTGTCCTCGGTGAGTTTGTGTGATGCCATTCCATTGTCTGCCTCTTTGATTTATATTTAAAAAATGAACCCATTTTTCGTCTCGGGCCACAATTTTTTCCAGAAACTAAGAGCTGCACGTGTTGTGAGGCCATTGTTTTTCTTGTTTCTTTATTCGCGTTGGTTAAGTTTCTGAGAACCCACCTTGCAAAACTTTTGTTGAAAAATCATTTGTCGAATAATCTTCATCACATTGCCTTTACTGAGGGAGACAATGCGACACCTGTAGTCCTGTAGTTATCTGGGGTCACCACGAATGAGTGCAGTCGCTTCAATCAACGGCCTGCGCCGCTTCGCTTTTCCTCAGCCAGCAGTGTTTGTCCTTCAGCTTGGTTACAGTAGAGAACCCATCGTCTAGCAGTGCTGACGTCCACTATTGCATCATGGTACACATTTTTCGGTCTTTCATGGATGTGAATTTTTGCGTTTCACCTTCTACAGTCGAGAATCAAACACAGAACGCTATATATTGTGAACATCAATGTCGGCCATTTTGCAAGCGACTGCAGTGCTACCACCTGTTGACGCTAGAAGATACTACTGCATCAGATTGTAGAGGAAGGTTTGAGGAATAGCACCAAGTTAAAAATTTTCACTTGACTAACTTTGTTTAAGCAGAAAAAAAGGAGGTATTACTTATTGACTGATCCTCGTATCTTTGCTTTGAGTTTGTCTGGCAGGTACATATATTAATGCAAATTAGTTAAAATAAATTACGGCTGTCGACTAAAGATTTGATAATTTTGTATAAAAATAACAGATCAATTAATACTCTTCTATCTGATAATTTAAGGATTATGACGTGTTGATCCTTTAATATAGGCACAGATAGACAAGCGTTAGAAAGCGCTGCACAATACTGCAAAAATAAATCAAGATAAATATATTAGTTGGTTTACGAAAACATGAAGCGTTGTGATTTTTGAATTTTTTTTTTTGTTTTAGATATTCGCCTTTTTTCCGAGAAGTAGTTAATTTAGGAATGCTTGAGTCGCAAATGAAATAGAAAACTTCATGACGATGAAATAAAAAATATATATTTTTGGGAAAACAGTAATAATAATCATCCGTGCACCTCGTTGTACTCACAAAAAAATGTCTTAAAAAAATATTTGAAATTACCGTTAAGCCGGTTTTCAAAAAATGATCCTCATTTTAAGTATGTTCTGAAGTATTGGAAAGTTAATGAGATGGGGTAAAGGAAGGTTGCGAAGATTCTGCTTATTCAACTCTAGTATCCAAACATGATTATAGTAATTTCAAAGCACGTTTCGATTCTGAATGGTAGATATTCTAATATTTTAAATTCTTTTACAAGCGATATAACAGAGAATACCTACCTCTCTGCCATTACCTTGAAAGGGTTTTTCTTTGAATTAATTTTCTTCAGAGGACAGGAGTTGAGAATGGGTTTAATAACCAAAAAGCTTACGAGTTTATATTTATGTACTTATTTAAGTTCAGCTAATGGATAACTAGGATTACGAGGTCGTATTATGTGATATATTTGTCTTTTATAATAGAAATATAAAGTAATGAGGCGAAAACTCGAATATAAATGGATTACTTTGGCTCACGAAAGATTTAATACTTCGTTAAACTATTTTAAATAATACGTAATATAGTATACATTATCGCTTATGAAAAAAAGTCCTTTAAAATTTTATCATTTTGACAAATTACGCAATCTTTTCGTTTATTTTCGTGCAATCTTTTCGTTTCTCGCAGTCGATCACTATTAGAAAAGTAGTGATAAGTACCTACATAATGAAAGATGCAGAATCACGTGAAAATCAATCGGTTGTTCCATGGATCTACTTATTTATGGAATTACTAGGTACTCGATTTTCTCTCGGACCTTACCTTATCCGCGAATACATTGGTATTCACAATCAGTTTTCCCGTTGGTACAACTTGAGTTTTTAACGGCCAAAAGTATTATCGTGGTTTTGTTTTTGGGGTATTATGTCTACTGCTCTACCTACTTCTATATACAAGGTTTTGAACACCGTAATACTGTCCGAAAAGTTTGAAGATTCTAAAAATGAGGCAGCGCAAAACTGCCTAATACTCCAAAAATAAATCACGTTTAGAATTCTCTTACTTTAAAACCTAATCCCTCCAAACCCGTCATACCATATTATTGACATGAACAGTTATGGCATTTGTAGATCGGTACACTCGGACAGAAAAATTGGATTTCAACCTCTACCAAATATGCTGTGTTCATTTCGCCGATAACATCCTAGATTATATTTCTGTGATAAAATATTTTGGTGAAGACACATTATTTCTGTTATTTGTATGATTAAATAGTATGTGTAGGTTAACGTACATAAAAAAATACATTTTTGTACATATTTTTGGGGACATTATTGATTTGTTGTAGGGAAAAAAAAAATCAGTGTGTATTATTATGGACCCTTAGTTCAAAGTTCAAAGTAACCTGCTTCGTTTGTGTCAGGAAGTTTTCATGCAAATGACAGACTTCATCAGCGAATGCACGGTTTCTAACTGTTAAGGTATTGAAACAGCTTTGGGACCAACCCATTTCTCAAAGTCCTTTCATTATCATTCATCTCCCATTGTCCTTTTCCGTCCCACAAGTCCCTATCTAGAATAAGAAACAAAAAGGAAGAAGACGATTTTAATTCCTAAATACTTGGCCAGAGCAAATATTATTGAACAGAATGGTTTAAATACCCACATGAACTCAGTCGAAAATTGTCGCATTGATGTTTAAACATCCATATTGATCTCTTTCGAAATTCGCATCAAATAAAATATATGACAGTGACGGTGAAAGTGACCCAACCTGGAAGATTGTAATAACCAGCTTTAGAGAAATAGCAGATGACTTCATGGAAAGGTGGGGCTTTTCCCATCATAATTCTCGTCCTGTGATCAATATAAAAATACAATATTATCTTACAGCCCAGTATATGTTCCCCCACCCATCCACTCTTCATTAATCCCTAGCAACGGCTCCACCCCTACCACAATCCTTAGTAGTAATACATTGTTCCCACCCACTATTTTGTAATTGTCAAATCAGTATACGTTCCCTCGGGAAGGAACGGTCGTTCCGAAACCGGTCGGCTTTAAACAAATATACAAGATGTTCAAACAATTAATTGTCCATCCACTTAAATTTACAGTCCACTCGAGTGTCACGATATCGGTCGTGACACCAACCTTCCTGAAACGTCACATTACATTTTATATTTTGCAAGATTTGTTATAATTTTTGATTTTCACGGCAAAAATTAATAACATCATTTATTTTTGGGGTGTTATGGCTTGTTGCGCTATCTTCTTCTCCAACGTTCCGGACACTGTAACGCTGTCTGAAACTTTGGCTAGAGAATGAGGTAGCGCAACACGGCATAACACTCCAAAAATAAAAACGATTATCTGCAAGATTTGTTCGTTTAGGTTTGTTTACCTGCTGCTCATATGAGAAATAATTAGGTAGCAGGCGAATTCTCCGGTTAATTTTTTCATGGTTTTGTTATTTACTGTCTACATCTTTGTTTAAATTAATAAAAAAATATATTTTATTTACCTACAGGAATTTTCACATCAACATAATTTACTCCAAAAGGAAACGTACTTCAGTGGTGCCTTAGATAAATAGAACTATGATTGCTGGATGGGCGGAAACACCCGACAGAGTAGAACGGAAGGAGTTGCGGAAGTCAGCAGACATGAAATAATTTCTATCTTTTTTTATAAACAACAATATTTTCACGGAACTTTATTCCATTAGCTAATTTCCTGGCTCATTTTCGCAGAATGGAATTGTTCGTAAGATTATCAGTTTTGTCACAGAATAAGCAATATTTATTTTTATGTATGCCTACGTAACCAAATTCATTCTGAAACCTTTTCGCTGTTCACATAAACAAGGAATCTGGTACCTACAAAACAGTTTGGGAGTTTCAATTTTCACGGTCAGTTAAACTATAAATTATATAAATGCATATAAGACTATTCAGTTAGAGTAAACAACAAAATACAGTAAAACCTACATAAGTAAAAAATAACATACACAATTCCCAAACATTATTTATTTATGAATTTTAATATATACTTAGGTACTTAGGCATTTACAAAACATATAATATCTCTACATCTCTATCTCTACATCTCTTCTCTATCTCTACATATTATAAATTAAAGTATAAAATCGTTCTTGTATAAAATTTAATATTTCATCATTTCAACACGGTTTTGTCTCTGGCCGATCTACCTTAACTAACCTTACACTGTACGAAAATTTCATCTCAGATGCCCTTGCTAATAGAGAACAAGTCGACTCGATTTATACGGATTTTAGTAAAGCCTTTGATAAGGTTTGCCATAAAATTCTTATAAATAAATTGTCTAAACTAGGAATAAGTGGTAAATTGTTATGTTGGATTAAGAATTACTTATCAAAACGTTTACTTACTGTCTGGATTAAAGAACACTTGTCTTACGAATTTGAAGCCACTAGCGGCGTGCCTCAGGGTTCGCACCTTGGTCCAATATTATTTATACTATTTATAAACGATGTCACTTCCATGTTCTCTAATGTTAACATATTATTATTTGCCGATGATATGAAAATATATAAAATCATTAAAAATACGTATGACTGTTTGTCCCTACAAACCAATTTTATTAAATTCGCAGAGTGGTGTACAATTAACAAACTTACACTTAACATTAAAAAATGTCAAATGATGAGTTTCTTTAGAATTAAAAACCCTATCAAATATAGCTATTCACTTAACAATCACATTTTATTGTCAGTGCCTGTAATAAGGGACCTCGGAATAACCTTCGACACTAAACTACTATTTACCAACCATATTGATATCGTAACTAATAAAGCCATGAAAATACTGGGTTTCATTCTAAGGTTATGTAAGGATTTCAAAAATATCCATACATTTAAAATACTCTACACAACTCTGGTTAGGAGTCATTTGGAACATAATTCCCCCATATGGAATCCTTTCTACAAAAGCCACGCAAACTCCATTGAAAGAATCCAACGCAAATTTCTGAGATCAATTAATTTTAAATTAGGAATTCCCGCGGATGACATAAACTATAATTCTCTTTTACAAAAAATGCGACTCTTATCGTTAAAAGATAGAAGAATAATTAATGATCTTATATTTTTATTTAAAATACAGAATAACTGGTTTGACTCCCCTGAATTGGTATCGTTAATAAATTATCATGTACCTTGCAGACCAACTCGATTCAAAACACCTTTTCACTGCAACAATAATAATACCAATGCAGGACAAAATTCAATCATTAATCGCCTGCATACTTTAGGCAATGCATTCGCTAATAGATATTGATCACACCGCCGGTAACCTGGCCTCATACAAAAGATGCATCAAACTAAATTTGTCTGCTAGAACCACGTAAACACAATAGGTACATCAGGTAAACATAATATGCCTACCAAATTAATGAATACCCTAGAAACCACAGGTACCTACTTGTAAAATTTATTATATCGGCGTCGTTGACATCAAGTTGACATAATCCATGATACCTACCTATTAATTATTTTACTTTTTATAAAAAAAAAAAAAAAATCTTGCTTTTAAGAGGATTTCTTACTTTTATAACTTTTTATATTTTATAACATTAAATATTTATTAATTTTTATAATTTATATTTAAAACTTTGTACCTTTCAAAGATATCTTATATTTCTAAAATTAATGAATACCTTAGAAATCACAGGTACCTACCTACTTGTAAAATTTATTATATTGGTTCACATCGTTGACATCAAGTTGACATAATCCATGATACCTACCTATTAATTATTTTTACTTTTTATAATTTTTTGTTCTTGCTCCTAAAAGGATTTCTTACTTCTATAACTTTTTGTATTTTATAACTTTTTATATTTATTAATTTTTATAATTTACATATAAAACTTTGTACCCTTTAAGGATATCTTATATTTCTATATTTTTCTTTTACTATAATATTTTTAACTTTTAACTTTAGTTTTTACTGTTTTCTTAAAACTTTATACTTTGTACTCTTTACTTTATATTTTATACCTACTATACTTTATATATACATGTATGTTAATGGCACTTGTTGTGCCGTGTATTTCAAAATAAATAAATAAATAAATAAAAGTCCCCCGCGTCGTCTGTCTGTCTGTTCGCGATAAACTCGAAAACTACTGAACGGATTTTCATGCGGTTTTCACCAATAGATGGAGTGTTTCGTGTGGAACTTTTAAGTATGTAATTTGTCAAGGATTTATGTAGAAGTGTCGGAAAAAGTCAAGCTGCCTGGTAGCTTTCATCGAAAACGCTGCCTACTCCTTTTGGGATATAACAAAACAATGCATGGTGCGATATTCCTCTTTAATATATCTACAAAAAAGTCCGCGAAGGCATATTTCTATCTTTTAGGGATAGCTTACTGTATACAGTATTAATTCTTATTAACTTAAATACGTTAGTTACCCCAAGCATTTCATGCACGTTATAATAAATCTTTCACACCATCTCTACGTATTATAAATTAAAGTCCTCCACGGCATCTGTCTGTCTCTTCGCGATAAACTCAAAGACGGCGGTGGTTATAAAGGTTGGATAACCATCCAGTAGATGACGTTGTGTTTTATTAGCCACAGCAACGCGTGGCCGGGTCAGCTTGTAAATAATAATTTAATGGAACATAATTTAATCTTGAGGTATAATATGCAAATCAAATATTATAGCTTACTAATATTATAAACGCGAAAGTTTGTATGGATGTATGTCTGTTTGTTACTCTTTCACGCAAAACTGCTGAATGGATTTTAATGAAACTTTACAATAATATAGCTCATACATAAGAATAACATATAGGTTATAATTTATAAAGCTAGCTTGGAAGGGGACGCGGTAGAGGACGCGGTAGGGACGCACGGGAAAGGTGATTCTGGGAGAAACAATGTATTTCTTTGAATATGGCATTGCAAGGCATGCCGGGAACCTGCTAGTAAATAATAATTTAATGGAACACAATTAATTCTTGAGGTATAATATGCTAATTACATATAATAGAATCCACGCAGAAGAATAGTGGGTATTTTGCTAAACTTTTATTTATTAAGGTAGGTATGTTATTTCAGCATGTTTATAACATTCCGTGCAGTTGAACACATCTACTACTTCGGAGAAAGCATTTCCAACTGCTTGCGAGTATCTAAATGACTCACAACTGATATTGTTGGTGCAATTCAAAAGAGTTTTAAATCGTGTAGTTATTTATTGTTGGTATATGGAAGATAATTAAGTTTAATAAATCACGCCTGTCTACAACACGTTAACATTTTTTTAAAGATGATTCGGAAATACTCGCAAGTCTACTATCTGAGAGTTAAAATATTAATTTTTTTTCAAGTGATTGTAATTTATTGTTTCAATAGGTAGACCGAGTTTATAGTAGATATATCTTAGGAAGTTATGCCACATTTCTCTAATGAAATCGGAGTGGATTTTAAAGGTAGGGGACCAAATAGAAGAGTTATATTCGACTTGACTTCGAACTAAGAAGAATATAATTTTTTTCATCTATTATTAGTAACTGTATATTTGAAAGAAAATTAAATTTGAAATCGAAAATAATACCAAGTTCATTAATTTCTAATTTTAAGTATTTACTTACTAAAATTTAGATAATATTTATTTAGTTTGCACCAACCTTATAGTTTATTTAAATTTGTTTTAATATGAATACATCATTCATATTTTTCATAAGTTTAAATATTTTTAGATTGTCGGCGAAAAGCAACACTTCTACATTATTATCAAAAACGGTGACAATATTATTGATAAAAAGTAAGAAAAATGAGTCTTAGGTGTTTATATTATTATTATTATTTAATAATTATACTTGCAAATAATCTCGGATTTTTAACATCACGTCACACAAACATAAATGACAGGCGTTGCTTCTAAAATTGATGCCGGTGTTCCAATTATTGAAGATCAAATTATTCTAACCTTTGTCATCAGAACCGCTTCATCATCAAGTTGGTAGGAACATTTCTAAGACTGTGATGTTCTCAGAAAAGGCAGGTAGGGAGTTAATTGGGTTATTTAAGACGTGATATTTATTTATAAGAAAAGCAAGAAATTTGATATATCCAAGGATAACAAGAAACGTAAAAAAATTACAAGAAAAACATGAAATAGCGTCTCGTGGTGGGCGTTGTCCGTTGGTTACGATTATAAATAACTATTTCGGCTTACTCTTACAGAAGTGACTACTTCAATCCCCGAGTGAATTATATGTACATACGAGTCTATAAGTACCAACTAGAGGAAATGGAGTTCAGTTTGGTTTTAACAGCTGAAACCTGAACCAATGAAGGAATGTAGGATAGACAAGGATAAAGGAATGGGTTACTTATCGGGGGACTTTGATTATTTGCTTATTTCTCTTTCCCTTACTTTGTACTATTCTTCATTTCTTTCTCATTCAAAATACTTATTCCAACGCCATTTGCTGTGCATGTTTATGTATATCAGTCTATCGTATGTTTGTTATTACCATATTAATGTTTGCTCTAGTCTTTGGCGATTTCCTTCCATTCCTTTGCTGAGTAGGTACCTTATGTCATTCCCCAATACATTTTTCGACGTGGGTATAAAAGTTCTCGTTATTTTACGCTTTTCCGCAAAAGAGTTCCAAGCTGCCGACGGTATCCAAATGATGGACATTTATCCGCAGTGGGAAAGAGCTTAAGACCTGGTTTTCCGCAGTAAAAATTTCGTTTTAATGGAGTGGGGGTGTTTAGTATCAAAGCTAACAACAGAAGGTGTATTTAAAGCACGCGGATATCAACATTCTGGTTTGACACTCGGCTTCCCGAACAAAGAAATATCAAATCATCAAAACACCACTAGCTAGAGTATTGTAGAGCGGGTCTAAGGTAGGGCTGCCACAATTTTATAATATATTATATAATATTTATACGAACATATCTGTTATTTTCTCTATGTATTATGTTGGGTTACCTATGTAGTGTAATGCGCCCTGGAGGTGAACCATCACGCTGCCAACCGCCCGCGCCTGCCCCCCGCCCTAAGCACATGGACTAGGAAGTCATCGGACTGACCCCGCGCCCTGCGGTTTCTACCAGTGCCGTACGTATGGAGTGATAAATGACAAAATAAAATACCTAAGAGATAGTGTTTAAAACAACAATCAATAATAATAAACAGTTCACAGTGACAATTATTACAGTATATTATGTTATTTTCGTTAGCGTTGATTACATGTTATTTTTATGGTTTCTTTGCAATTGTTGTTATGTACTGCAGATTTATTAAGTATACCTAGGTTTTGAGTATGTGTGAGTAAGATTAAGTTAGGTTAAGTTAGATTAAGTTAGACTAAGGATGTTAAGTAGATTACTAAATACATAAGATAAATGTATTATTGGGGGGCAAGAATTTCAATAATCCATGCGCTTGATAGCTGCAAGACGAGTTGTTATCTAGCCTCCTACATAGTTAAGTAAATTAAAATTCGTACATATAAAAAGATATTTTATTTAACTTATTTGGGGGCTAGAATTCCAACAATCCATGCGCTTGATAGCTGCAAGACGAGTTGTTATCTAGCCTCCTACACAGTTAAGTAAATTAAAATTCGTACATATAAAAAGATATTTTATTTAACTTATTTGGGGGCTAGAATTCCAACAATCCATGCGCTTGATAGCTGCAAGACGATTTGGTATCTAGCCTCCTACATAGTTAAGTAAATTAAAATTCGTACATATAAAAAGATATTTTATTTAACTTATTTGGGGGCTAGAATTCCAACAATCCATGCGCTTGATAGCTGCAAGACGAGTTGTTATCTAGCCTCCTACATAGTTAAGTAAATTAAAATTCGTACATATAAAAAGATATTTTATTTAACTTATTTGGGGGCTAGAATTCCAACAATCCATGCGCTTGATAGCTGCAAGACGAGTTGTTATCTAGCCTCCTACATAGTTAAGTAAATTAAAATCCGTACATATAAAAAGATATTTTATTTAACTTATTTGGGGGCTAGAATTCCAACAATCCATGCGCTTGATAGCTGCAAGACGAGTTGTTATCTAGCCTCCTACATAGTTAAGTAAATTAAAATTCGTACATATAAAAAGATATTTTATTTAACTTATTTGGGGGCTAGAATTCCAACAATCCATGCGCTTGATAGCTGCAAGACGAGTTGTTATCTAGCCTCCTACATAGTTAAGTAAATTAAAATTCGTACATATAAAAAGATATTTTATTTAACTTATTTGGGGGCTAGAATTCTAATAATCCATGCGCTTGATAGCTGCAAGACGAGTTGTTATCTAGCCTCCTAAGTTAAGTAAATTCTAATGTAAAATACGTGCTAATTTGTACAGCGCTCTTGAGGCGATTTTTCGCAAAAACAGCGCTATATAAGTTATCCAAATTTATTATTATTATTATAAAAGGCTAGTTTTTGCACTGATAATTCGTGGTGGAATTCCATTGTATTAGAATTTGAAATTAAAACACTTTTGTACTTTCTTCCACTAATTTATATTTCACCAGGACCTGAGAAACCTGAGACCTGAGAGAGCACCAGATAAAAGGCTGTCTTACATTTAAGACAGCCTTTTATAACGTAAATTCTTTGGGTAAAATATTTATAAACAATAAAGATAAAAGGGATAATCTGGAAAACTCTGGAGTCTACCAGGTGAACTGCTCGAACTACCCTGCATATTACGTAGGACAAACGGGAAGAGCAGTATCAACCCGTATAAAATAATATTTCGCTAGTTGGGTTAATCAAAAAGGGGATCTATCGAATGTCGCCTTGCATTTACTAGAAAACCAACATACTTTTGATAAAGATAGAGATGTCAAAATCCTTCATGTTTGCAACAAAGGACAAAAATTAGACAGGTTAGAGTCACTAAAAATTAATCGCCTAACGAAGAAAATAGATCGAAAATACGTCATGAATAAACAGTTGGAACATAATGCTCAATCACCATTAATATACCCATTATAATTCACTTAGAATAATTTTACTTCAGAGAGCAGTGGGGTAATTTAAGTATGTAATTTAAAAATGTAATAACCCAAATACACGGAGAACCCTAATAATAATAAATACCATAGTGCATCAATATTTGTCAATTAAGCCCTAAGCAACAAGGAGGGAATAACCCAACATTATCAAAATAAAATATCAGTAATCACAAACCTTTTAAATTATATAAATTCATGTATATTCATTTGAAGTAAAAATATCTATTTAATATGTAACATCATTCATAATTTTAATAATAATTTCTATAATTACCTGTATGTACCTAAAATTAACAAAATAACTTAAATACCTTAAAATTAACAAAATAGAAATATTCATTATATAGAGACAATATTATGTACCCCTGCCTAAGAGTGTATAAATACCGTAGCATAAGAATTTCAACTACCAGTCTGAAAATGTCCGTAATAGGATGAAACCGGTCCTGGTGAAATATAAATTAGTGGAAGAAAGTACAAAGTGTTTTAATTTCAAATTCTAATTATAAAAGGCGTTGTATTATTTTAACTGGACTACTATTAATAATTAACATATGTTTTTCTTTTATTTCTCATTATCAATTTGGGGGGCGGATATGGGTACCGCCTCCTGGGAAACATTTGTTGGATAACCAACACCCCTGCCATAGGTCACCCAAGTATTTCGTTACGTTTGGTGACTTAGCAGGGGTGCCTGGGTTCACGAGATGAGGTGTCAATTTGGAAGGTGGGTATCGCCGCCCCGGCAAACATTTATTTTATAACCAACATCCCTGCCATAGGTCACCAAAGTGGTTCACTTCGTTTGGTGACTTAGCAGGGGTGCCCGGGTGCATTCAAGATTCAGAATTCATATTTAGAGATCAACATTCCCGGTTTTAATAACATAAATTTAAAAGAATACATAGTTTCTCGTTGTTGTAGATAGTTTAGAAGAGTTCGGATCCTCGTCTTCACAAATCATTTCCTCTGATTGGCATTATTTTATTACATATATTTGCTCGGCTTTTTGGAGAGTAAGGGTGCGATGACAGAGAAGATATCGGGATCGGGAAGTAGTGGGGCTGAACGGGTAGTTTATATTTATGGAAAGAAGCCCCCAATAAGAATACTAAAATAGAAGAAATGTGTGTGCATGTGAATGAAAAATAAAAACGGTACAGTGAATATATTTCCCTGTAAAGTACCTACCGATCTATGTAATCTGTGATTCCAAACTTTTAAATCTGTGTGCTTAGATAGATATGTTACCAGTTTATTAAGAAGACATTAAGATATTAATTAATCTTATAAATCATTCGAATTCATTGCCCACACTAACTACAGGGTAGCCCTTAACTGTATACCTAGTTTTAATTAACAATAAATAAATAATGGTAGAACTTAGACATGTTTTATTAATATTTTCAAAAACTACAATAAATGGAAATTTTAATGACATTAAGTTTTAAAAATTATATTGTCCAAGTGAGCTCCATCAGCCTGTTGACATTGTCTAAGGCGGATTCGAAAATTCTCAAAACACACGTTGACAAGTTGCCCGTGGGATGGCGTTAATTTCCCGTACAATGTTTTTTTTAACTCATTTATTGTTATCGGATTGTCTTCATAGACTCTTGATTTTAAGTATCCTCACAAAAAATAATCACACGGGCTGAGATCTGGGCTCCGTGGAGGCCACTCAATGTCTCCTCCTCGTGAAATGAGTTTTTCGTGGAACATCTTCTTCAAACGGTCCATGGACAGTTTAGCAGTGTGTCAGGTGGCGCCGTCCTGCTGAAACCAGCTCCTGGAATTGTAGCCTTGAAAATCTTGAAGAGCTGGGACCAAGAACTCCTGAAGCATCTAACAATAATTCTTAGATTTCACTGTCATAGCAACTCTCCTTTCGTTTTCAAAGAAATATTGGCCAAAGATACCCCTCTGATATTGCAGCCCACACAACGACCTTCGGGCTATGCAAGGGACGTTGATGCTTCTGTCTGGGGGTCTTCTTCTTCTTCTTCTTCTATTCTCAGACCAATACCGGCAATTTTGTTTATTAACATGGCCATTGATATGGAAATTGGCCTCATCGCTGAACATTATGTTGAAAAAATTGTCAAAACTTTCCAGCATCACATTGGCAAAATTAAGTCGAAGATCGGTATCATTCAGCTTCAACTCTTGCGTCAGCTGAATTTTATAAGCTTTTATATGTAAATTGTGGCGTAAAATTCTTTGTAAAGTGGTCCTCTTGATGGATAAGGCTTGACTTCTCTTGTGGGCAGTTTGTTGTGGATTTTCCGTCACTGATTCACTAACACGCTAAATAACTTCTGGTATCCTCGTTGACTTCGGGCGACCTTCATTAATTGTTTTTACTGTTGAACCGGTTGTCTCAAACATTTTGATCCATTTCCGAATAGATTTTGCTCTTGGTGCTTGATTAATGTCTCGTAAACCGAAACCAGCACGGTACATTCGTCTCGAAATCGTCACGGAATAATTGTTTATGTAATATGCACGAACACAAAATGCGCGCTGCTCTCCCGTGAACGGCTTCAAGGCGACTAAAATTTCCACGAAATAACGCGTCTAACATTACCCCCGAACCGCGCTCGTCCCACGCATTGTTAAAGAAATAACGAAACAAACCGCGAACACAGTTATGGTCCACCCTGTATAACAAATTGCCTGAAGAATTAAGACAGGTATATGCCTCTAACGGTTCCATGACAGTTGATCCGGCGACATTTGGTCCGGCGACATTTGATCCGGCGACATTTGATCCGGCCGACATTTGATCCGGCGGACAGTTGATCCGGCGGACATTTGATCCGGCGACATTTGATTAGGCTTCTCTCCCTAGGGTCTTCTTCATGTTTTCCACTTACTGTCGTCTAGGCACCACCGGCTAGCTGGCTTAAGGACGACGCTGCCGGTTGTGGGGAGGCCGGTCAATCAGCCTCCTTCACTGTCTCGGGGACTGCCGGTAGCCAGGTTGCGGTGACACCGGTTCTTATCTGTATATATGTTATTTTACTTTTGTTTCCTTCTTTTTAACGTACATTGCTCGGTGCCGCCCGCCGGATTATGTATGGTCATGTCTCCCGCTGTCATGAGCTAATTACTCATGACGGCTGCTGTCATTTTTGATTACTTTATTTATTTGTTGATGTTACTAATAACTTGTTTGACTGTCCATGAGGTTCACTGCTTTTGCATTGATACCTCCATATATCCTCGGCTCCGCTTATCCTCGGCGGGACTGCCGGACGACTGCAACTCAGTTGCTTTGGTTAGGTCGTACAATCTCATCATAATAATGTTTTTTTTTTTTCTAGTAACCTTTCCTCTTTTCTATTAATAAACTTTGTTTTCAGCTATATCCAGTAGCGGAGATGAGACGTGATACTGTGAAATAAATAACTAACACCATGTACGCACTCGCATACTGCCTGCTAACAATGTATGCCCGGACATTGGAGGTCTAGAGTCATTTTAATAAAAAAAATAGCTTCTTTATAAATAAAAAATTAGAGTCCTGACGTGTACGGTGAAGGAGGAAACCATCTGTTTCCTTAGAACGCCGTGGGAAAGTGGTGGGGAACCTCCAGTGATACCTCCATGGGCTTTAGAATTGTAGAGATTGACCATTACAGTACAGTCCTGTAGGCGCGCCCGCATACCGCCACCTAACACAGTATGAGGAGACATTGAAGGTCTAGATTCGTTACATTAAAAGTAGAGCCATTTATTAAAAAAAATTAGATTCTTGCGAGAACTCCGAAGGGGCGACCATAAGTTGCCTATACCGGGGTGGGACAGTGGTGGGTACTTCAATGATCCGGCGACAATTGATCCGGCCTGGATCCTTTAGAAGATTTTTTCTTCAAGTAAGTATGTAAAGAGAATATACGGCCGTACAACCAAAGTCGATGTACTTATATCTGGAGGCATCTTGAGTGAAAATCCGCTGAAAAAATATTTTTACTAACAATAATTTCGTGTATACTTATACGTGCAGTCAGTTTAACAACAAAAAAAAACCGTAAAAGATTCCTACTTGCGCAACTTTTTTATCTGAAAATTACACTAGAGTCCCAACTGCTCTCAACCGTCTCGAGCCATTAAGTGCCAATGGCATCCCCAATTTCGGTATGTGGTTCGTAGTGGTTCGCTACGTTTGGTAACCGGGTTTACATAAGATAAGACATTAACAAACCGTTGTTTGAAAATTTACCTGGCTATTCAGATCTAGTCAATTTCAATTTGGGAGGCGGGAACGGGTACCGCCGCCCCGGGAACCTTTATTGGATAACCAACACCTCTGCCATAGGTCACCCCAAGTGGTTCCCTACGTTTGGTGATTTAGCAGGGGTGCCCAGGTTCATGGGGTAAGATTTGTCTAGGTTTTGGAGGCGGATGACTAGGACATACTGAACCCCAGATTCCTACCCACCCCTTAAACCCTTTTCCTTCCCAGAACTCTCCTCTCCTTCCTTTCCTTAAAAAAAACCCTCCACACAGCATCCTCAAAGATGACTCAGGCCCTGAGGGAAATTATTTTCCTCAGGGCCTCCTGTGTGGAGCTCATGTAAAAAAAAAAAAGTCACCATACACAGCATTTTTAAAAGGGAGCTTTAAAGCTTGTTAAGAGCTGATTTGAAGTTGGCCAATGTTGACATTGTCAAATTAATCGAATGTTTTTTATAAGCCTCATTGAAATTACGGCACATTCTCGATAAAGCTGAGTCATACCCCAGCTTAGTTCGATATTTTTTAATATTTAACGGAACATAATTTACCAGTCGTAAACCAATTCTAGGAACATTGAACCTGATTTGATGAAGTAGAAAAGGACAGTTTATTAAACCATTTACAATTTTGAATAGAAAATTTAGATCTGTATATAGTCTTCTCTGTTCAAGGGTGCGTACATTGTAGAATTTTAGTGTATCAGTGTAGTGAGGAAGTGATCGAGCTTGCCTCTCGGAATACGCCAGGTGGTACATAAAATATTTTTGAACCTGCTCTATTCGCTGAATATGAACTTTGTAGGTTGGACTCCATACAGCACTTACGTACTCCAACACGTTGCGGGTGAAGGAATTGTACAGCGTTATTTTTGATGTGGGATTTTTAAAATGTTTACTGTTTCGTTTGATAAATCCTAGCATTTTCATAGATCTAGAAATGATATTGTCGATATGAGGTGTGAAAGTAAGTTTTTATCAAATAATACGCCTAGGTCCCGAATGATTGCGACTTCCTGGAGTTTAGTACCGTCGATAAAATATTGAGTCGGAATAGAATTGTGTTTACGCGTAAAGGTTATGTGAACACAAAGTTTCAAAGTAGTGCAACGACAATAGAATTCAGAAACATTCTATTGTCGTTGCACTACTTTGAAACTTTGTTTATATCGTTTTGGAGAAGTATTGAGTCTAGTAATGTATGGATAATTCTGAATATCTTACAATCATCCGCAAACAACAAAATTTCAGAATCCAAAATAACATGGCACAAGTCATTTATAAAAACAAGAAACAAGATTGGGCCCAAATGGGACCCTTGCGGCACTCCAGATGGCACATCTAATCCTCTTTTTATTTATTTATTTGTTGGCTCGCCAACAGAATATTTCACATTTAATTATTACATCAGTTAACAATTTTAATACGGTTACAGTGATTATTCCAATAAGAGGTGAGCACACCATTCATCACAACATTCTTAATAAGTTGTAATACATAATAATAAATTAAAGTACATACATAAAACAAGAAGAATCAATAATTACAAAATATATTCACACATGAACATATACATACATTTATACACATTTTATAGGTTTAGGTGAGGAGATCATCAGGGATATGTAAGTATAATTTTCTTTTGAAGGTATCAATTGAATTTGAAAATACATCTAAGTCTTCATGTTTGCAATATTTGTTGTATAACCGAGTCATTCTCGAGGTTGGTTTGAAGAAACTTGTATTAATACGGTAAGTATCGATCCAAAAGGTTTCAAGGTTTCTCGTGAATTTCGGCCTTATATTAAGATTAATTTGATTAATTAAATATGAATCATACATGTTGTTTATGATTTTAAAAAGGGTAATCAAATCTGAAATGTGCCTTCTTTTAACGAGTGAGACTTCTCTAAAGTGAGTGAGTCTTTCAGCATAGTTATCTAGATTCCGATGTACTCCAGATTTGTAAGCTAGTATTCTTAAGTATTTTTTTTGAACAGACTCTACCTTATTGCTATGAATTGCATAGTGTGGGGACCAAATCACGATGCCATACTCTAAGATACTTCTTACATATGAGTAGTACAAGATTCTGAAGCTACTGGGATTCTTGAACAATTTGGTAATTCTAGTGATAAAACCGAGCATTCTATTGGCTTGATTGACAATGTGTTGGTAATGGTTTCTGAACGTCAGCTTCGAGTCAAGAAAGATTCCCAGATCTCTAATGGAGTCTACTTTTTTCAGGATTTCATCACGGATCGTGTAAGGATAATCAATTTTATGGACATTGTTCGTGAATGTGATGATATTACATTTGTTAATATTTAATTCCATGGCATTATCTGTACACCATTGAGACAACGTAAGTAGGTCTTTTTGTAAAGTTTCACAGTCTTGTTGTGAATTTACAGGATGAAAGATTTTTAAATCATCTGCATATAATAGACATTTACAAGAAAGTTGTACCGTGAGATCATTTATGAATATAACAAAGAGTAGTGGTAATAAATGGGATCCTTGAGGAACACCGGATGTGACTAGTCTGGGTGAGGACTCATAACTATTAACTTGTACATATTGACTCCTGTGTGAAATATAAGATATAATCCATCTCAGGAGATTGCCGCGAAAACCTGATCGTTTTAGCTTTTGGATCAGAAGAGGATGACTGACTTTATCAAATGCCTTACTGAAATCAGTATAGACTGCATCTATTTGTGTTCTTTTGTCAAAATTAGTACTTAAGAAATCAACATATTCAATTAAATTTGTGGTAGTGGATCTATTGCAAACGAATCCATGCTGAAGAGGGCTCAAAATATGTTTAAAATGTGTGAAAATGCTTTTATACATTAACGATTCGAGAATTTTCCCAAAACATGAGAGTATACTGATTGGGCGATAATTAGAGATGTCGCTTTTATTCCCAGATTTGAAGATTGGAGTGATACGAGCTATTTTCCAAAGATCAGGAAAAACACCTTCTTTGAGAGATTTGCAAAATATAATGTTAATAGGATAAACAAGAGATTCAGCACAGTTTGATATAAATAATGGTGGGATGGCATCTGGGCCTGGTCCTTTGTTTGAATTTAGTGATTTCATAGCGTTCAATATTTCGGTTCTTGAAATTTCAATATGACTGAGCGAGTAGTTGCTTTCTTGACAATTATTATTTATATTTTGATCTGAAACATCGTTTGTATTAAAAACAGAGCAGAAGTAATCCGAGAAAAGTTCACTAATTTCGTGACCATTGCATGCTACAGTTTCATTTAGGTGCATTATTTTAGGGATTGAGTTAGACATACCCTTAGATTTTGCATAGGTCCATAGTGATTTTGTATTACGATGTAGAGAGTCTTCGATAGAACTAATATAAGATTGGAAGCATTGGTGTATTCCAATTTTTACCCTTGTACGTAGGATTGAGAAACTTTCATGGTCTCTTGGATTCCCAAATTTTTTAAATTTTTTCCTAAGTTTATCTTTTTCTTTGATTTGATGGATAACAACACTTGAATACCAGATTGGATATTTGTTTTTATTCCTTTTAGGTGTATGTTTCTCTATAATTGGCCAGATACTATTATATAGGAATTGAAGAGACTCATTGCAATTAAGTGTTTCTATTGGAGTCCAGTCGAAAAGGGATAATTCTTTATTACAATTAAGATAATCTGTTTTCTTGAAATTGAATAAAGGACGTTCAAGGTTATCATTAAGATTATGCAATGTATTAAAAGTTAGATCTATTTCGATTGGTGGATGGTGCATGTCAATTTTAGAAAGAGCGAGGGCAGGTTGAACATTAAGAGTGAAATCAGAGAGAGCTAGATCAAGTATTCTACCGTTAACATTTTTAATATAGTTATATTGCTGTAAGTTTGAGAAATGTTGAAATTTATTTATTTATTTATTTATTTATTTATTAACGGTATAAATATACCATAAATACATATTACATGTCACAAAATATTTGTTGTAGGTACTTAAGAAATAATTAAAAAGAAAGAGTTATTAATTAATTGTGGCATTTGATTAAGAAATGACAAAGAGCTACAATTACATTCAATACTATAGTATAAATAAAATTAATATTGATTGAAAATATATGATAGAATAGCCTTCTTGTACCTAGTTTCCGTGCAGTTAAATAGATCCGCCACATCTGCGTATCTATTACTAACTTCATGTAATCTAGGTAAAAGCGAGTGTTTCGTGTACTCAGTCCTGTTGTTGTTACAATGAAACAAGATTTTGGAGCGAGTTGCTCTAGTGGGTATATGAAATTCGATGAGCTTAGTTAAATCAGGACTGTCTATTTTACCATTTACAATTTTGAACATAAATATTAAGTCGGATATAATTCTTCGATCTGAGAGTTTTAATATATTTAATTCTTTCATTAAGTAATTATAATTTATGTTTTCAATGGGAATACCGAGTTTAAAATTTATATATCTTAGGAATTTGTGTTGAATTTTTTCGATTGTATCTGAATGTAATTTAAAATGGGGGGACCAGATCGAGGAGTTATATTCGACTTGACTACGTACTAAGGATGTATACAAAATTCAATTAACACTGAGGATTTTTGATCACTTATTCCAAATGATTCAATATAAACAGCATCATTATTATCATTAACTGACCATTCAATAGAAGGGATATTAAAATCTCCTAATATTAGCGTATGAGAATTGGCATGTGAATCAACACAGATATCTTGACACCTGTTAATGAATTTCGCAAAAGCATCAGTTGCAATATCTGGTGGAAGATAAGTTGTACAAATATTTATATATTTTTTATTTGATCCGTTTAACTTAATTCTTACCCGAATATGTTCGATATTAGAGGGTTCATCATATATCTGGTAGGCTACAATGTTTTTCTTGATAGCTATTAACACTCCTCCTCCGTCCTTCTTTCTGGAAGTTAGATTCTCACGGTCTTGTCTGAAAATAATGTATCGTTGGTCTAGCACCTCTGCATCTTGAATTGAAGAATTTAGCCATGTCTCTGTTAAACATATAATATCATAGTTTGAGGAGAGAGCATTTAGAGAAAAATTATCTAATTTGCTTCTAATACCTCTGATATTCTGATAATATAAAGACAGGGCCATTGTGATTGCTGTTGAGGTGTAGGAAAGTGCATATTCATATAGTGTTTATATTTTCTCCAACATGTCCTTGCTGCTTGCCCATATTGCTGGAGAGTTTTCATCCTTTCGAATATAAATTTTTCCGTTCCGTAACCACACGAATTTAATGTTCTTCTCCTTGGCTGTGTGACGTACTGCTGCGTGAAGTTCTTTGTTGATGAGAGTAAGATGTTCCGACACATATACGGGAGTTTTTCCAGAGATGTCCAGATGTTCACTATGAAGTTTAGAGTTCGGGTTTTTCTTATTATAGTTTTTCACTGCACTAAGTAAAGCGTCTCGGGTATAGCTGCTAGGTAGTTCCACTACAATATTTTTTGGTCGACCAGAATTTTTATTTGATTGAGGGACACGATGACAAGCTAATATCTCTTCAGTCTGAATTGGGAATGAAACTGCGGAACAAAGTTTTTTAAATAAGTTCACTGGGTTTTCGTTAGATTTTTCAGGAACCATTTGTATTTCCACATTATTTTTCCGGTGAATTGTTCGAGAGAGTCAATTTTCTTCATAAGAATATCATTGTTTGTTTGAAGACGTTGGTTATCGACACATAATTTATTTATTGTTGCCGAATTTTCTTTAGCTTCTTTGTATAAGCGATCATATTCTACTGATAGGAAATCCAGCGAGGTCTTTATTTCGTCGAACATGACAAATTTTTCCTTAATTGAATTCAGTTCCATTGTAACCTTATTCGTAATTACGTCACTGATTTTTTGTATTAAACTGTTTTCTAGAGCTGCTGTCAGTTTATCTAGTTTATCGTCGATGTATTTAGTGTACTGCTGAAGATCATCCTTCTTGAAGGGTTCGACATTTACATTCAAATCGGTTTTTGTGCAGCATGTTTCAGGATTTTGTCTCGCCCGTGTATTCTTCATGTTGTGTTATTGTTTACAAGTACGTCAAAAATGACAACACTGTTGACGAATAGCGAGGCAGATGACAACACTTTGGGCCAATGGAGATTCAAATACCAAAGCTTGTCTATGATGTTTACGTTGTCAACTCGGATTTATTTTCTTGGATTTGATAGGTTTTCAAATTACGATATAAAACGGCAAACACTCCGACGTAGATATATAACTGATTAAGATACAAATTCGTTGCCTGGTTTCAACTATTGAACACTTTATGACGTGATTTGTTGCAAATTCTTCTTGTTTAGTTAGTTATATTGAGGAGCGATTTCAGTGTTATTTTTTTTCTCAAATTAATTCCACGCAAGATGCCTCATTCTCTCTCATTCAACTCTTGACTCATAGCCATCAAATACTACTCTTTGTATGCGATCAGTTAGATAGGAGTAAAACCAATTTAGCAAGGTACCATGAACACCCATTTGTTTTAGTTTATGAATTAGTAATCTATGATTTACTTTATCGAAGGCCTTGCTAAAATCTGTGTAGATTGTGTCTATCTGTTGACCTCTATCGACAGCTTCGGTTAAGGTATTGACATAGCAAAGTAAATTAGAGGATGTTGATTTCTGGGAGAGAAAACCATGCTGTTTTGGAGTTATAAGATTTTTGAGATGATAATTCAGATATGGACAAATTAATTTTTCAAAAAATTTCGGAAATGAACAGAGAATAGAGATGGGTCTATAGTTTGTGACTTCGTGAAGGTCTCCGCTTTTAGGTATTGGTACAATATTAGCCTGTTTCCATCTTGTTGGAAAAATGGATGAAGATAATGATTTTCTGTAAATAATAGTCAGAGGGAGTGCGAGACTGTGTGCACATTTTTTTATTAAGAGTGGTGAAATTTTGTCAGGGCCAGGGCCTTTGCTTTGGTCGAGGTTAAGCATTTTTACATCGTGTACACTAATGTTTACTGTGTGCAGAGAGCTGTTCGAATGGTCTATTGATTCAGATTGAGGTTGAGTCTCTTCATTGCTTCTAATGTCATCTTTCTCATACACTGATGAAAAGTGTTGGGCAAATAGTTCGCTGCTTTCCTCGCCGTTTGATGTTTTTTTTCTCCAAACGTCATGTTTTGGGGAATAGTACTTATGTTTGGTTTCTTGTGTTTGACAAATCTCCAAAAAGCTTTAACGTTATTATGATTAACCAGACACGATTCTATTTGTTCAATGTGTTTAAAGTAGCAATTACTAATGAGTTTGGAACAACGGATGCGTAAGAGTTCGTAAGAATTTCTATCACGTGGATTCTTATATTTTTTATAGAGAAGTCGAAATTTATTTTTTTCTTTTAGTAATTTAACTAAGTCTGGTGAGTACCAGAGGGGATGCTGCCTGTTGCGATTTACAAATTTGGTTACGCATTTCTCAATTATACGATACAAATGAGTGTAAAATAAAGAAACCATATCGTCTACCGGCATGAAATCAGGTAAAAGAAGTGTTCAATTCAGTTCTTGTAATTCCTGATTGAATTGAACGTAATCATTCTTATAAAAATCATATTTAAGTAAGTTTTTATTTTTTAGCATTTTTGTTAATTTGAAATCAAAACTATATTCAATCTCTAAAGGTGGATGGTGTATATCAATGCGACTTAGGATTTCGGTACTTTGCCTGACTTGTATTGTTTTTGAATTGGATAGAACGAGATCTAAGATTCTACAGTTACTATTAGCAATGCCATTGAATTGATTGAGGTTGTTTAGGGCAAGAAAATTTACAAGATGGTTACCGATGTCAGTATTATAATTTTCTGGAGATAGGGAATGAGTCTGGTTTGGTTCGTTGTGGGTCCAACCGATATTTCCCAGGTTGAAATCTCCAAAATTAACGTATTTGATTCACCAACGGCATCCATAAACTTGCCAACTTTTAAAAAAAAATAATCAAAATTATCAACAAGCAACGGGGGAGGTATATAAACAGCACATATGTAGAGACATCTCGTTAGTTTATTCTGGCTGAATTTGATGGTCGCCCATACGTCTTCCAAGGTACTTTCCCAATGCTTACAGCGGTTAGTTTGATATTCTTGTAAAACGGCTATCAACACACCCCCTCCGTCACTTTTGTGGTTAGAGGAACTGCTACGGTCCCTTCTAAAAACATTATAACGCAAGCCAAAAATTTCAGCATCAGAAATAGAGTAGTTCAACCATGTTTCCGTTAGAATAATAATATCAAAATTGTTATTAAGTATTTCTAAGTAAACTTCATTAAGTTCATTGTTCTTAAACCCCTGACATTCTGGTAATAAATTCTTAGGTTATCCATGTTAGTATACATTATTCAAAGATAATGCACAAATTGAAATTTAGATAAAGATAAGGTAGGGAATCAGATGAGCGAAGCCAATGAGTCCTGGTTGCGGATCACCACCACGTGCGCCGAGTTTTCATCTTAACGAGCAAGGATTCTGCCATTTCGGATCCACACGAATTTGTAGTTTACTTCTTTCGCCTTAATCTTCGTGGCAGCATGCAAGGCCTTGTTTGCTGGTGTTAGATGTTCGCTGACGTATACCGGCGATTTGATGTCATCGATGCCTAAATGCGTCGAATTTAGCTTGGAGTTCTTGTTCTTCTTGTTGAAGCTGACGACTGCAGCCAGAACTTCATCCCTTGCCCTCACGCTCGGGAGCTTCACCATTATTGTTTTTGGCCTTCTGGAATCTTGTTTAATCTTGGAGACTCGATGGATGTTAAGAATTTCCGATTCGGCAATGGGGCGGGAAATCACGGTTCCAAGTTGTTTTATTATCGATATTAGATTCTCCGATTTGTGTTCTGGTACGCATTGGATCTCGACATTGGTTTCCCTGGCTGTCTGCTCCATGTGAGACACGTGCGCATTAAGGTCGCGCACTTCTGAATTTAGCTTAATATTCTCTGCTTGTAGATTTTTTATTGTGCTCAAGGACTCGGTTAGCATTTTTTTCAGTTCATCGTATTCGGCTGAAATGAAGCCGATGGAGTCTTTTATATCCGGCAGAATATTTAATTTGCTTTTAAATGTGTCGTTCATTTCTCTTAACTTTTTGTCTATATAAATGATGATTTTATTTTCATCTTCCTCAGCGTCGCTAGATGTCGTTGGTTTCTTTTGTACATTCCTCTGTCTACTCATATTTATATTAATTTATAAGGAATAAAAAGAAAAAATATTTTGGTTAACTTAAGGATTGAACTCGCGCTGACGCCCTAACGAACTGAATCGAAACTCGACCGATTTAAGATCTTGTTGTAAAAGTATTTTCTAAACAAACAACAATTTTGTGATAGGCACTGTAACATAATAACACAAAAGTTGATCAAGTTAATACTTTTGGCCGTGAAAATCTTAATCATATCAAACAAAAACAAATTTCCACAAAAAATTTCGAGTAATCACGGTTTGGAAGACACGATAATTTCTCACAATTTTATTTGATGAAGTAACAATCTCTATACTAGGTACCACTGAATGTAATTCCCAGGCAGTTTTTAAGTTAAGGTCAGGTAAATACGAGTAGAGAAACTTCTCAGGGAATCGATATTATTTGTGTTTTGTTCACCAACGTTACTGATTTAAAAAAGTATATATCTAGTGCTAAAGCGTGGGTCATATTATGCTGGTTGCCAGCCGCGAGTTGAAGAAACCGCTTCTGCCAGCCGTCGATCAGCTTGGTGTGACAACAAAATTCGACGCTGGCGTCGCCAGCCGGCGAGTATTTGTCAGCGGCTGACGAAGTTGGACATGTTTAACTTTTGGTAGCAGGCAGCGGCGAATAATCAATCACGTGACCCCTGGCACCAGCCGGCAGCGCAGTCTGACCACTATTGCGTCTATCAGCAACGAGAAAGCACGTGTTTTTTTTTTATGAAGTTGTTTAGTTGTGATATTTTATAATTTGTAATTTTTAATTGATATAATTAAAGTTATTTATAATGTCTGAGGTAAAGTGGACTGCGAAACAAATAATAACATTTTTAAAAAGTTTTTCAAAATTATCCTTGTATTCCTAAACTAAGTTCCCTGACACCCTCTCTCAACAACTGCTTAATTAGCTTTTTACGTGAAACGACAGACGACATATAGTGAATGACTAACTGGAGAGTGCGAGACGCGAGTAGCAGCAACAGTAGTGTGACCAGATTGCCCGCCGCTGCTAGCTGGTACTACTACCAGCCGCTGGTAAGCAGCAGCTGGCAACCAGCATAATGTGACCCGCGCTTAAAGCAGAAACGTGAAAAATCAAAGTCTGCAAACAGCTCCAATTTTGAAATTGACAATTTAAATAATTATCTTTTTTTTTAACGTAATGAGCAAAACGTCAAATACTTAGTAATATTTAATTAATTGAATGTCTGTAAATTATTTTATTTATATAATTTAATAAACTTTGTTTATAAATTATTAATCAGACAATCATAATATTTTAAAGAAAAAAACACAATGATTTGATCACTTAAATGTTTTGAAAGTCGCTAGTTTTATCACTATAACTCAAGATAAGATTTGTACACTCTTGTAAACTTTGCAAACAGAACACTAAGAAAAACTCTTTCACTCTGTTTTTTCTCAAAGAGAAAATGGCAAAAGGTGTAGGATCTTTGTCCCTGTACAATAGTAACTAGTATAGAGAGGAAATAGTTCATAAACATTGTTTTTTGTTAATTAATTTTGCGGGAGCAAAACAAAAACGAACAGCTGTCACTTTGAAGTATTGTTATATTATGATTGGATATCTGGTTCACGAGATATTTTTTTTCACAAATAATAATTAATAATAATAATCAATATATATTATAAAAGAAAGTCCAAAAAAACGTGCGGAACGTAAAAACTCAGAAACAAGTCCCGGTAGGATCAAGGGAGTTATATGGTGCGGTAGATCTCTATCCCCCCTAGGGAATGAGGGTATTCGTTTTTACCTAAAGGGCGTGCTTTGCAGAAAGTTCTAAGATGACTCCGGAAATTTCAAGAGGCTCCGGAAATTTACGGAAACTTCCAGAAGATTCGATAAATCTCTGCACAGTTCTGGGAGGAGTCCAGTATACCAGCGAGTCTAGAAGGTTCCGGAAAGTTCTATAAGGTTCGATAAAGCTGTAGAAAGTTTTGGAAGGAGTGGTGGAGTACGTCGGTGAATCTAGAAGGTTCCAGAGTTCTAGACGATTCGATAAAGCTGTAGAAAGTTCCGAAAGGAGTGGTGGGCCGGAGTCTCAAAAGTTCTGGAAAGTTCTATAAGGTTCGATACAGCTGTAGAAATTTCTGAAAGGAGTGGCGAAGTTAGTTGGTGAGTCTGTTCTAGATAGTTCTGGAAGGTCCCCCTTATTGCTCCAGGATATTATGAAAGGAGAAAGTTCTAGAAGTTTTCAGAAATGAGTGGCGGAGTAGAGTAGCTTCCAAAGAAAGTGTGAATAAGCTTAATCTTCAATAAACATTATTAAAAAAAGTGTAAATTGTGCCTGCCGCTAAAACTCAAAGACGAGTCCCGGTACGATAACGGGAGTTACATTGTGTGGTAGCCCTCTATCCCCTATCTATGAAGAAAGTTCCCGTTTTTACCTGAAGGGCGTGCTTTTAAAGATATAAGGTCTGGAAGTTTCACTCAGTAAATCATTTCAGAGTATTCTTGATCATTCCACCACATTCCAGAACACCTCGGAACATTCTGGAATGTTTGGCAATAGGATGGAACGTTGAGAAACATACCGGAACATCCTAGATCATTGTGGAACATTCCAGAACACTCCTTAATGTTGCGGAATGATCTGGAATATTATTCTGGAACATTTGAAATATTTTTTGTATGGGGCTAGATACCCATATGGGGTATATAAAGCAAGATCTGTCGTGGATTCGAACGTCAATTCAATCTCATATCAACGATTTGGGAGTGACATTGGACTCCAAGCTTATTTTTGATACTCATATACTGACTCAGTCACATCTAAATATTTTAAAAATTCAATAACTTTAGAACAATGAAAATTCTGTATTTTGCTTATGTCCGCAGCTTACTAAAATACGCGTCACAAGTTTGGAACCCGCAATAGAATCATGTGTGGAAAATCTAGAACGTATTCAAAATCGTTTTCTATGATAGGTACTTAGATTTACTTGCAGCTACCGCCCACACCTAAATCACCAAGATTCAGCCGCGTACTTCAATATACTATCATTAGACGTTCGAAGAAGCTCGGCCGATGTACTCTTACTACAAAAAATCTATAAAAAATAGATCCGTCGTAGATTGCCCAGAACTCTTACAACGAATACAGATGGGAGTTCCGACGAACAAGACCAGACATAATGCTTAGCCTTCCTCGGTGCAACAATAATTGGAAGCAGAACTCTTTTATCTATCGTGCATTTAACACTTTCAACACACACTATACACAATTTGACATTTTTAACTCTGCATCACATTCCTTTAAATCACACAGACGCTCTCTCGATACTCTGCAATAACAATAACTATAGATACCCTCTAACACAACCACTATCCTATGAACTTCCTTTTTTTCTCTTTTAATTTTTTCTTGCGCATATTTTTATTACTATACCTCAATTTAACCGATCCCCCCACATCCTACCCCCTCCGTATTCCCACCTAAATAACTTGATTCTTGAAATGTAATTTTTCATTAGTATCTCTGGAATCACTGCAATTGTATACTATACCTATGCGGAAACCTGTAAATGGTTCAATTATTGTAACTCAATCAACATTATGCTCAGTTATTAATGTTAACTGTTGTCTCCCAAATAAAATAAAATAAAATAAAACTCCCTGAGTGAAGCCGGACACTCCATCAGAGTATTTGAGAGCATTCCACAACGTTCCAGGATATCATGGAACATTCTTGAATGTTCGGGAATAGGGAAACGGGAACATCAATGTGAAACATTCCAGAACACTCTCGAATGTTGTCCTGAGCGAAGCCGGGTAACCCAGCTAATAATATAAATCATAATTGTGAGTTGAGGTTTATGTACCACCTATAAAAAAATAAAACTGATTAACACCAACATTCAGTAATTTTATACGCACAGTACGTAAAACCATTGTTTTATAAAGAAGCATTGTTCATATTTTCGTTATTTGTTTTTGGGGTGTTATGCCGTGTTGCGCTAACTCCTTCTTAAGCCAACGTTTCGGACATCGTTGCAGTGTCCATCATCAGGGCAGATCCGGTATCACATCTACCGGATCTGCCGGATCTGCCCTGATGACAGTGATTCGGTCAGTACGATACTGAAACGAGCCACGCTGAGCCTCAGCGCTGACGAACTACGCGCTGATCTACAAGCGCTGATGGTGAGCGTGAGACTAGTAAGGTGATCCAATAGTCCGGGAAAAAATCTAAATCGGAATCCACACCTCTTTTTGGGAGGGATTTTAAAATACTTGACAAGACTTGAGAAAAAGTTTTTGGAAAGGCTGGAAAAGGTGTTTGAGAGTGTTTTTTACAGGTTGATTTCGTAAAGGTATGTAAAAAACATTAACTTATTTCTTACGCATTGTTTATTGTAATAACTAGGAAATTTAAAATTGATTTCTCGGAACCAAGCGACACAGAGCCTAGGGACGTCTATTCCCCACCGCAGACGGGGCGGACTGATTCAAAATGGGTGTGACAACTGCATAGCTCTTACGTCGATGGCAAAAGGTTCACTTTAAAAATCCAAATTCGTCGAGTGCCGGCCGTCTGGATTGATGTCTGGTTGAATTCCCATTCCCAAGATATATAAATCAAAACTAAACATTTGCTGAAATTAATTCTTTGTTAATTTAGTAACCAGATCTACTTATCAAACCACTTCTTACCTCTATACTTCCTTCAGCATCACAACAATAAATTTGGAAGGCCGTGATCTCACTGGTTGGCTAAGAGTGTTGCTGAAACTTTTTTAAAAATTCTGCTCATATAAAAAATACAGCGAAATTCAGAGTACCTTTTTACGTTGTTCAGAAGCATATAAAAATTACTAATAAAGAGTATAACTTTGAGGACACCGCCTCCAAAAAAAATAAAATCATGTTGAAAGTTTACAACTTTACAAGTTTAACAAGTTTACAACAAGGCAAAAAAACACAATTTTTTCTTTGTATTCTTTTGCTGAGTTTGAATCAGTATTTATTTAACTTTGTGTTTACGTGTGCTGGTTTGGTCTTCAAGAAAAACTGGAGCATTTCACCTCAGAAATATAATCCAATTGGTTTATATTCATGAGCTCATGGCCAAGGGGTTCAGATTAAAGTTTTCAGGAGAAGTTTTCATTGACAAAGCGGCGAATAAGAATGTAGATTCTCTTTGTATTTGGGGAATGTTATGGAAGAATATAATTTTTTCGGGTTTTTATGCGTCCACATTAAAGCTCTGCAACCGGGCACAAAAAGGAGAAGATGGAGAGATATGAAATTACGAATGTTAGAGGAGAGCGCTAACATTTACAGCGACAGAATCGATGCGAAAATTGCAAATAAAACACCACTCGTTTAAAATAGAGCAAAAATCTCGCGGGTATTATCTTAAATTGCATTTAAAGAAACACTGTGAATTTTTTCATAAATATAACTTGTAAAATAACTGAAACAAACGTGTTTATAATAATTTTTGGAGCATAATTTGCGATTTTTTTCTATCGAGGGAATTTCTAGATATTATCTTCAAGAATAACATACATTTTTTAAGAGCTTTAAAACTTACCATGTTTAAGGGAAATATGTAATAAATCGGTAGAAATCCGGGTTGCGGGCCCTTAAGAATTTTCGGATTTACTAAAATTATAAATACAGTCTTCCTAATATTCTTTTTGATTTATTTGCACGCCGGAATTCGATCCCGCGACCTTCGGTGTGCGAGTCAAGAGCCTTACCGCTGCACTACGCCGGCCGTCAAGGTCAAAGGATTGTATTGTTATGCAGAACAACATAAAGGGGATTCTTGTTTTTCTTATGGAATGTCAAAGAAATATAAATGTGAGTGCGAGATATTAGTCAGTGCAGGTCGTGAAGTGTCTGGCTTATCAAATCTGATCACGTCTATTTGTTATTGCTTTTGAGGAAATTATTAGCAAATATTACAATTAACATAATAATTAATAATAATTGTTGGATGATTTTTATACCGCCACTTTCGTGAAAAAATCACCTCAAGGGCGCTTTACAATTCATTTACACATTTAATCTACATATACATGTATATTACAAGTGGCTTATTACTAAGATTGGTAACTAATGTAATGACTTGCAACTAAGACCTATATGACTAGAGACTTAAAACTATACTTATTTTTATAATCGAGTACAAAACTGCTCTAATCGCATTATAATTATAGTTAATTACGAGTACTGAAAATTTGCCACTGCTAACAATATACGTAAACCGTGTCAATATAAGTAATTTCCCGAGTTGGAGATGAAAAATAAATGTCCGGCGTTGCGATTTGGTATATGGATTGATAGTCATTGGAGAAGATTAAGTTTTGAGCGATTTTAAATAACAATACCAAATCCACTGCATTTATTCGGCAATTCTTTTATATTTAACATAATAATATGTTAATAATATGCATATTATGCACCTCCCCAATCATATAATCTTTTCAGTCGGACTCTCTCAACCCATTGCAAGCCATCGTGAAAATAGCGACACTAAAAAGAGACAAACACGTACATCTACAGGTAGCCTGCGAGATCTTCTATGATCTCCTTCTATGAGATAGAATAATCGGTCTCCTCTTTGTGCGGCGCTTCGTATCCTATCGGTCTCCTCTTTGTGAGCTGCTTCCTAGCCTCCCCACCAGTAAAGTAGCTAGGAGGGGCAGGGGGGTTGCCCGCCCCGGGTGCCACCCGATGGGGGTGATACCCAACCGAGTATCACCCCCCAAGAGCACGGTCTATAGTTCTATGGTTCCCCGTGGAGATCCCGAAAAGGTATGAAGTCAAAATTTGCGTTTTGAATTTCTCAATGTCAACTTTTATGGGGGGAGGGTGACACCACGTTAATCGTTCCGGGTGCCACCCATGCTAGCCATGCCACTGCTCCCTACTCTTGTCTACTTTAGTTTTCTGAAGGTTTTACTTCTATTGCGTGTGATTTGCACACTCTGTTTTTTATTATTGGATTATTACTTTCATACGACAAGTAGCCAACACCGCCAATAATTATATAAATAACTACTTTTGAATGTAGGTACTATAATTTTATGGTTATCCATAATATATAAATGAAACAATAGAACTTTTTTAGAACCACTTATATTAGAAACGGTCGACCTGTTTCGGAAAGACCGTTCCTTTTGGTTATTGATAATTAATGAAACCATTAGCAATAAATAAAAAAATCTTATATATGATCCCATTCAATGTCCGTTCTTTTTCTCCCACCCACTCTTCATTAATTCCTAGCCACATCCCCACTCCTACCACAACATTTAATACATTGTACTCATCTACTGTTTTGCTATTGTAGTCATTGTTTGCCCTGAGGAACGAACGGTCGTTCGGTTATATACAATTAACTATCTAAAGTGCGGCCTCATATAATTCCCTTTCGCTCAAAAAGTTGGACAACCGTGTTCTTCAGCAAATAAAATATTTATCATTACGATTCGCCTTGCAACATCCGCTGATAAACAGCGCGGAGCGCGTGGCGTTCAAGTGTAGTTTGCAACTTCCCACGTCACTTCCCACGGCACTTCCCACGGCACTTCCCGTGTTATACAGAACTTGCAAACCTGATCCGAGTGTGGAGCTTGGAGCGGTTAACGACTGGTGCGTAGGACGTACTAATTAAAGCCTGAATTATCATTTCCGTGCTATCTCAAATATTCCACCAACATATTACAAACGCGACGAAGTTCCCACTTTACCGACGTCCTTACTAAATATGTGCATATTTTACTTTCTACATTTGTCATTTCAACTGCCAACGCTGTATTTGATCCCGAAACGTAAATTTGGCTTTGTTTTACCTAAATTAATAAATTTCCTCTCACATTTCACATATTATTTACATAACATAGGAAATATTATGCTCATGCACTAAAATAACGTTGGTTGATAGCTGATAAAATTTAAAAAAAAAACTTTGGTTTTTCTCGTTCATGTTTATGAATATATTGTATACTAGCTGACCCGACAAACGTTCTGCAATATAAATTATTTCTAGTGAATAATTTGGTTGTTAATAAAAAATAACGAATGTATTGTAAGTGTGAGGGGATGGGATCTATGACAGAACGAGGAATTGAGCGCTGTAGACGATGACCGCCGATAAAAATAAATAAACACCAATTAAAGTAGGAAAATGAAATAAAGAAAATCAATATGAATTTCGAAGAGCAATCGAGTGTACGATATTTTTTTGCCAGTTCGTCTTTAGCCAACACAAATAAGCTCAATGGTTTGCCCACGCGAGAACATGGTGCCGATGAAATATCAAAATGACGCGACGCTTCTCGTGAATGTCTTGGGCATATGTGGATGAAATTTCGATGAGGCGGTCATTCAACAACACAAATAATTTCGTTCTGTTTGAAATACGAAAGACGGTTAAATTTGTTCATACAAAAATACTAAAAACGCGATTTAAAAATGGGAGGGTGGAGGTGGGAGGGTTAAAATTTGGGGTTATAGGTATTTTTTGATGCCAAATAAAAAACTATTTAAAAAAAAAAATCTCAAAAAAATAGATTTTTTTTCTGGATAGGGACACCCTGATCACCTAGCGATATGAAATATAATTTAAAACCTATTCTCATACCTACCAAATATACATAAAAAAAATCATAAAAATCGGTTAAGCCGTTTCGGAGGAGTGCGACCACAAACACCGTGACACGAGATTTTTATATACATATAAGATATACAAAATATCCACGTAACTTTTTTATCGGAAGTAAAAAGGCATACTTTTTTATTACTGAAGACAATATTAGCGCCCCTCAATTTGATATTGTCTTCAGTGATTAAATATCACAATTTGAGGTTTTACATTTGTTGAACTCTTTTGTGCGAGTTTCTACGACAGGAATACGAAAAGTGGTGACTGGACAACTCGTAATGAAATCAACTCAGAAGCTCATTCGAAAAGTCATTAAAAGTGATAAAAAGTTGGTAAAATAGGTTTTTTTTATTTTTTATTTTTTATTATTATTAAGTTAAAAGAAACATAATATTTCACTTTCTTAACTTAGATACAGAGCATTTATAATACATTAGTAAGAAGTAAAATTTTGTTCTAACATTTTGAGTTTAAATAGTTTTTGTTTAAAGGTTTTTATATTAGTTTCCATTTTTAGGTGTTCTGGAAGGAGATTATATATATGAACTCCCTCGTGACCAATACTTCTCTTGCCACTTTCAGTCTTGACGGTATTTGTGTACAATTTATTGTGATGTCTAGTATAATGTTCGTGTACTTGTGATGTTTTTATAAATGTTGTGTTTGTGTGTATAAGTCCATTTTGTATTTTGTAGATTAAAAGACATATGTTATATTCGTACAATGTTCTTATTTTCAAAAGGTTCATTTCCTGGTATAGTTTTTTTGTGGGAGTGTCTGGGTTATAATTGAAGAGTTTTTTAATAACTTTGTTCTGTATTATTTGTAAGTCGTTTAAGTACGTAGTGTATGTGTTTCCCCAGATTTCTATTAAATAATTTAGATGGGACTGGAGTAAGCTAAAGTATAAGCCCCTCTTTACCTCTGTTGGTAGAAGATGAGCAATTCTACCAAATACACCAATTAATGGGATGATTTTTGTTTTTAGTTTTTCTACGTGTTTTTTAAATGTTAAATGTTTATCAATATATAAACCCAGGTATTTTTCGCTATCTAGGATATGTAGGTCTCTTTCTTCTATTTGTAATGGTTTATGCGAAGGTATTATTCTTTTAGGTGAGCTTAAGATCATGTAACCGGTTTTATTAATATTTATTGTTAATATATTTTTTATCAGCCAATCGTTTAGTACATTAAGATCCGTTTGAGATTGTTCTAATAGACTTTCTAAGTTTTTGCCGAAGTAAAAAATTGCCGTGTCATCTGCGTATAAGAAGATTTCACCATGTAGTTTTAGCTGACAGATGTCATTTATGTATATTTGGAATAAAAGTGGCCCCAGTATTGATCCTTGTGGAACTCCGTAGTTTATACTCTCGAGTTGACTGTTTTTATCTCCTATGTTAACACATTGTTTTCTGTTGGACAGATAGGATTTTATTAGTTTGATAGCTGGACCTGTTACACCTGTTTTTTCTATTTTTTTAATCAGTATTTCATGACTTACGGTGTCAAAGGCTTTTTGAAGGTCTACGAGAATTGCTATGACATAGTTTTTATTATCTATGCTAGTTCTAAGTTTATTTATAAGATCATTAGTTGCAGAGAGAGTATTAGATTTTTTTCTAAAACCGTATTGTTTGGCATATAGAAAAGATTTTTTTTTCAGAAAGTTGTCTAGCCTATCGTATATTACTCTTTCATATATTTTTGATAGAATCGGTAGGACAGAAATGGGCCTATAGTTAGATGTTTGAGTTTTCAAGCTCCCTTTATATATTGGAATAACCCTTGCAATTTTACAACTGTCCGGAAATTGACCTTCTTTCAGGCTCAGGTTAATCAGTTTAGTTAGTGTAGGAGTTAGTAGTGGGGCAAGTTTTTGTACTGTTGTACATTTTAGTTGATCATGTCCAGCACTCGCGTTTGATTTTAGGGATTTTATAATAGCTAATATTTCGGGTTCAGTTGTGGGTTGTAAGTATATTGATTCCGCACTTTCATACTTTAATGTAATTTTATCATCCAGTTTATGTGTGTATTTGTTAATTATATTATCAGCCAAAGAAGCGCCAATATTACAAAAGTAGTTATTAAAGTATTCGCATATCTTGATGTCTTCTGTGATGATTTCATTACCGTTCTTTAATTTTGTACATGGTTTACTCTGCGTGTTTGTTTGGTTCTTGATGATGCTGTTTATTACGTTCCAAGTCTTTTTGGTATTATTTTCACATTTTTTAAATAGGCTGCTGTAGTATTGTTTTTTTAAGTTTCGTTTTTTTATAGTTATGTCGTTACGTATTTTAGTATATTCTGTTTTTAATGATAGGTTACAGGGTTGTTTTTTAATTTTTAGGTGCAGTTTATTTCTTTTTTTAATCATTTTTAATAAGTCCTTTGTTATCCAATCAGGAAGACAGGTTTTATTTGTTTTTATTGTTATTGAACTGTTGCAATTAATTTTGTTTATCAGATAGTTTACAAAGTTATTGTAGTTCAGTTCCGAGTCCTCATTATTGTTTATAGAAAAGGGGTTTTGTCGGATATCCTCCTTTAGTTTATCATAATCAATTTTTGTACATTTGTAAGAGGATTTTTGCGAGTTTTTTTTAGTGTACGTATGAAGTATGTCAAGAATCAGTAGGTTGTGATCAGATATTGACGTGTCACAGTTTGTTATAGTATACGAAAGGTTTACGTCTGAAATGATGTGATCAATAATGGTGTTGGTGTTTTCTGTAATACGTGTTGCATGTAATTTGTTTATTTTGTTCAATATAGTGAAATCGTTTGACTTGATGATTTCGGTGTATTTACAAGTATGTGTGTTTGTGGAATCAAGTAAGTTGATATTAAAATCCCCCAGTAATATGGACCTTTTGTGAGTTTTCAGTTGTATGTTTAACTTATCTAGAAAATCTTGAAAATTGGTGTTCGGTTTTTTATATATCACTCCGATGTTTAGGCTTAGTTTGTTTAAGTGTATCCAAAGGAAGTTGTTATCTGGATCTATTATATTATCGATTAAGTTATATTCTAAGTTTTCTTGAATAAATATGGATACTCCACCACCGATGCCCTCCGGTCGGCAGGATGCTTCGTGTTTATAGCCTTCAATATTGATGAATGGTATATCCGTTTCTTTGAGCCAAGTTTCTGACATAAGTATGATGTTGATCTTATAGTCAATTGATTTTAATAAGCACAGGATCTCGTCGACTTTTCCTTTCAGGCTTCTAATATTTAGGTACAGGAATGAAATTGAAGTTTGATTTTTTTTTGTCCCCAACTGTTTGTAGAGAGTTACGTCATCTACCCGTTTATGTTGTTTTTTTGATTTTAAACAGCATGTTTTAATATGACTGGTGTGTTGTTCTTCTTTATTGTTATAAGATGTAATTTCGTCCGTTAAATTGGTGATTTTTCCGGCAACATCGGGATCCAGTTTTTTGGAGTTTGCGTATAAGTAGTATTGTAAGTAGATTTCGGTTCATAGGTGTTTATTTCCTGCTCGATATTGTAGCACCTTTTCCGGTGGTTATGCTTAATTATATCAATTATGTTTGTTCTTACCACACTCATCGACTTCGATATATCGTATTCATTCATTTGGTCGTAGAAAATTGGCCCGATGAATCGACAATGATTTTTGAATATAGAAGTGTGAGATCTTATTTCACAGTTGAGTTTTGAAACATTCAGGTAATTATTTTTAGGTACCGAATGCACAATAACATTGGTATTTTGAAGATTATTAATAATGGAGTATAAGTGACTGATTATATTTCGTGGCGATTTTTCATTTGTCCCAGTAAAAATAATTACAAAATCTTCTTTTGTAAGGATTTCACACGACTGTAAGATAGTTTTACTTAATTTATCTATAGTGGCACCGGGATAAATATAACTTTGGCATTCTATTTTGTTTAAATTTTTCTCAATACTTCGTCTCATTTGCCTTCCACCCTCATCTCCAAAAATGAGTACTTTGGATTTTTTTTCTTGCGGCGGTTTTGTGAAATCCACTGATTGATGCAATATTTTTTATGTTTTTTTCCACAATGGGAAGCTGATTTGTTTCGCATCTAAGGGTCTGGAGCGGTTGATTACTGTTTGATGGTGTAATGTTTGTTAAAGAATTCTCCACTTTTTTTACTACATGCTTTATTTCACTTATGTTTTTATCTATGTTTGTAATTTGAATTTTAATTTCTTGTTGATAATTTTCGAATAATGAATATATCTTTTGAGACATCTCCTGGAAACTTTTGAAGTTTTTATTTAATTGATTAATTATTGAATTCAGTTTATCATTATCGCCTGGTGATTCATTCTGTTGTAGGGCTTCGTTCACAGATGTCTCTGTTAGTTCATTTTCATTATGTTGTGGAGTTTTGTTCAAAGATGTCTCTATCATTGTTTGTTGAGAAGTTTTGTTAGTTTCTTTGCAAGATGGGCACTTGAAACTTTGTTTATAGTTTTTATTCATCTTGCGAAAATTGATTTCGGTTATATGACAACATATGAAATGAAAATTATGCTTACATGTCATGCAGGATAAATTTTCGCTGTCATATATTTGGGTCTTGCACGATTTGCATTCCATCACTGTAGATGATTTTCACAGTATTTATGAATAGTTATTTATGTAAATATGTTAATATGTTAATAAGTGATGGCAAAGGATTTGATGGTTTGATTCCTTTTCACAGTACAAGGCACAAGGTTTCTAGTGTTTATTTGTTTAGAGCAAAAACAATAGTACCGTTTGACGTTTGACGTTTGACATACGTTTTTCAAGTTCACTTTCTTTCACTTTCTCTAGCGATGATTTAGACACCGTTGACGTACGTATTTCAGTTCACAAAACTAAAAACGATATATTGCATTACTCTACCAATTTTGTTTAATCTCGGAAGCAAAATCGCGTAATTATTTAATTATCAATCGCGTTCGAGCTTACAACGTGTGCGCACGGTTACGTTAGGTTAGAAGGTTATGTGCTATTTAGTATTTATTTGCCGTCTTAACAATTTTTCGCGTTTCGATATCGCTGATTATTAGTTTCTTGCGTAGGGTTCTGTCTACTAGTATATTCATAGATATAATTGGTACCACTTGGCGCTTAACGTAATTTGACTAATGCAAATAAACAACGTCACGGAGTCAATCGATTTCAAATATCATTATTACACATTTATTATTATTATACGTAATAATTTAAACATTTATTATTTATTATATTTGAGACTGCACACTATTACACACACAATTAAAGTTGCCCAAGCGAGTTAATGGCTAACACGCAGCAAAATAACGACAAAGATATGACGGACCAGGGCACTAGTCATCAGGTTGCAAGAGTGGGGGTTCGAATGCCGCCTTTTTGGCGGGATAAATCTCAACTGTGGTTGAAGCAAATTGAGGCCCAATTTATCATAGCCGGCATTAGTTCCGATGCAACAAAATACTACTCCATCGTAAGTTGCCTGGACAGTGAAACGCTAACCATGGTTAGTGACATCGTTTTGAACCCACCCACACAGGATATGTATGCCACATTAAAATCGGCATTGGTGACTAGGTTTACAGAGTCCGAGAGAAAAAAAACTGCCAAGCTCGTATACGGACTTCAGCTTGGAGATAATACACCGTCTCAGTTATTACGTCAGATGAAAGAACTGGCAGGACCCACCATCATCAACACGGAACTCTTCAGGACGCTGTGGTTACAACGGCTGCCTAATAACATGCAAGCTATACTGACTGTATCGGCCGATCAGGACCTAGACAAACTAGCAGAAATCGCCGACAAAATGGCAGACGTCTATAGCAGCAATGATATATGCCACGTAGAAGGAGGTTTTCCTAGTTCATCTTACTCAACTAGAATAAGCGATGAAAAGCTAATGGAAATTAATAAACAGAGGCGATTAAGATCACCATCGCGTAACAGGCATCAAACAAAAAAAGTTTACGAACGATGCTGGTATCATTACAAGTTCGGAAAACTTGCGAAAAAGTGCATCGCACCCTGTGATTGGCCGCCGACGACAAAGAGTTCGGAAAACTAAAGAAGCTCTGTGTCAATGCAACTTACATAGAGCAGATTGGAAAAAGGTTGCACATCTGGGACCGGCAAAACAATATAAACTTTTTGATTGATTCCGGGGCGGAGATTTCTGTTATTCCCAGCAAATTCAAAACACCGCAAACATTTAAACAACACGAGCCAAATGTGGCACTCTACGCTGCAAATGGTACTCCTATCAAGACACACGGACTACGCCGAATGATGGTTAACTTCGGATTGCGTAGAACATTTCCATGGACATTTGTCATAGCCGAAGTCGAGCGCGCAATTTTGGGGGCAGATTTTTTAGAAAATTTTAATCTTCTAGTGGACCTTCGGAAAGGGAGACTCATTGACGCAACGACGGGACTAACGTCAACGGGACAGCGCATTCACTATGCAAGTACGGGTATATCTACGGTCAACAATACAAGCAAATACCACCAATGTCTACAGCGATACCCTGCAATTACACGACCCTTCAATCGAGAAGTAGAAGTAAAACATTCTGTGGCCCACTGTATTGAAACAACTGGACCACCCACCTCAGCTAGGGCCAGAAGAATGACACCACTAATGCTAGAGGCAGCAAAGAAGGAATTTGCCCTTATGGTACAACAAGGAATATGTAGACCATCAAAAAGCTGTTGGGCAAGCCCTTTGCACATGGTACAAAAATCGGACGGCAGTTGGAGACCCTGCGGAGATTATCGCAGGCTCAATTCTCAGACGATTCCAGACCGTTACCCGATTCCACAACTGAACGATTTCGCTCACAAGTTATCTAAAGCCAACATTTTTAGCACTATAGATTTGGTTCGTGCATACCACCAAATTCCCATTAGTTTGAGTGATATTCCAAAGACCGCCATCATAACACCATTTGGTCTCTTTGAGTTCACACATTTACAATTTGGGCTTTGTAACGCGGCACAGACGTTTCAACGCGTTATAAATCAAGTACTGAATGGCTTGGAATTTTGTTTTGCATATATCGATGATATTATGATTGCATCCGAGGACGAAAACGAACACATGGAGCACCTCGAAACAGTCTTCAAACGTCTTGAGGAACACGGTTTGATCATTAACGCCGAGAAAAGCACGTTTGGTCAATCCAGCATTAAATTCCTTGGCTACCAAATTTCAAATGAGGGAACGACTCCTCTTTCCGAAAAAGTGGAGATCATCAAAGATTTCCCAAGACCAAAAACAGCAAAGGACATGCGCAGATACTTAGGTATGCTGAATTATTACCGAAAGTTCATTCCAAAGGCTGTGGAGGCTCAACGATTGTTGTACGCCATAATCGCCAATACAAAAAAAGCAGACAAGCAACCAATCCAATGGACAGAGGAGCTCATTCAGGCATTCGACCAGACCAAAGTTGATTTGGCTAATGCTACACTCCTCACACATCCAGAAATATCATCAGACCTCGCAATTATGGTGGATGCTTCAAATTTTGCTGTGGGCGCAGCCCTCCAACAACGAACAGAAAAGCAGAGGAAATGGAAACCGCTCGGATTTTTTTCACGAAAACTCAACAACGCACAAAAAAATTACAGTACTTATGATAGAGAACTCACAGCCATTTACGAAGCAATTAAGTACTTTCGAGGACAGGTTGAGGGTAGAGAAGTCACCATATATACCGATCATAAACCCTTATGCTTTGCGTTCACCAAAAAAGCGGATAATGATTCGCCAAGGCAAAGACGACAGTTAGATTTTATCGCGCAATTTACAACAAAAATCGTTTACACACCCGGAAACGAAAATCAGGTAGCCGATGCATTATCAAGGATTGAAGAGATACAGATTCCATCGCCTATCAACTATGAAAAGATGGCTTTAGACCAAAACAGCGACTCAGAACTCATCGCGATCATGAACACCGAGACTTCTCTGCGCTTGGAACGTGTCCAGATTCCCGGAAGTCCTACAACTCTATGGTGCGATATGTCCACTGGTGTTGCAAGACCATTTATACCAAAGGCTTGGAGACACCGTATACTTGATAACATGCACAGTATTTGTCACCCCGGCATTGGAGCTACCTACAAAACACTTAGGCAAAGATTCGTTTGGCCTAAGATGCAAAGAGACGTAAAAGAGTTCGTCACCACGTGCATATTATGCCAGAAGGCCAAGGTAAATAGGCATACCCACAGTCCTATTGGAACACTACCGTTGCCCAAAGAGAGGTTTAGAAATATCCATATTGATATTGTTGGACCCTTGCCTCCATCACGTGGCAACAACTACCTATTGACCATTATAGATCGTTTCACTAGATGGCCAGAAGCGATTCCCATTAAGGATATCATGGCAGAGACAGTTGCTCTCGCTCTCATGGAGAACTGGATAGCTAGGTTTGGGGTGCCCGATACAATAACGTCGGATCAAGGACGTCAATTTGAAAGTAAGCTCTTCGAAGACCTCATGAAATTGTGTGGTGTAAAACACTTAAGAACAACAGCGTACCACCCGCAAGCAAACGGCTTAATAGAGCGATGGCATCGAACACTAAAAGGGGCTCTAAAAGTAGCTTCCACAAGCAGTTGGTCAGAGAGACTTCCATTGATTCTCTTGGGCCTCAGATCTTGCGTTCGACAGGATGCAAAAACATCACCCGCGGAAATGACATACGGAACTCCGCTTAAGCTCCCGGGAGATTTTTTCACCGAGACAACATCAACAGATCCAGAGACGTTCGCTAGAAAGGTCACCGATATGTTGAAAGATATTAAACCCATACCAGCTACAAACCATAACCATGATAAACCTTTTGTACACGGTTTGTTGGGAACTTGCACTCATGTTTTCATTCGAACAGACTCAGTAAAAGCTCCCTTGCAAGCGCCATATGAAGGACCCTTCAAAGTATTGATGAGGGATTCTAAGAAAATGTTGGTGGAAATACGTGGCCATCAAAAGTACATAAGCATTGATAGGCTAAAACCTGCTTTTCTCCCAACAGATTTAGAGGATAAAGAAATCCCCACTATTAAACCGACCACAACAGCTATTCCTGAGAAAGCACCAGAGAGAAAAACTCGATCGGGTAGGCGAGTTAGATTCCCTGAAAGATGGGCATACTAGGCACGAGATATCTTCGAACATTTGTGCCCATCATTCCATACAATCTTCTGTCTCTCTGTCATGTACATATACCTCTTCAGTCCAATATTTCATCCACCTGCTAGAGGATTAAAGGAGGACTTCAGGAAGGATGATCATCATTCTAGGAGGGGAGGCATGTGGAGTGTCGATACTCCCACCACCATTGGGACGCGAGAGGTGGGGAGAGACGCGTCACGGCCTGTCACTCCGTGACAATAGGTGCACCAAGCAACAACTCTGTTCATTATTATTTAGTAATTGTTATTTGTCAATAAACCAAGTGAGTACCATTCTTCTTATTTCATTTTAACAGAACCCTGCATATTAGAATAGATTTAATAATTATTATGAGAGTTGTAAAACAACTCCCATAAGCGAAATACCTGCGGTGTTTGCTTCATGAGAATGGGTCGTTTCCTCGATTCGATACTACACATAATTCGGGCCTCTTTAATATCCGTATTAATAAATCCCTTCCTACAGCCCTTCTCTTAACTCGCCTCACAACACTTCCCAACCGGATGGCAACATAATCCACCTGCCTTTACACCGTACCAACAGGGGCCCTCTTGTGAGATTAAAAAAAATCTGTCGATTTGCCCAATTTGAAAATGCCCAAAAAAATATTATTCCTCATTTTTGGCTTGTTAAAAAAATAAATCTTCAAATTAATAAATAACGTTGTATTAACCACTTAAATATTTCAATAATTAATAATAAATTTGAATTTAATATTTTTCGCAAAGATACATACACAGACATTGTAATCCATAACACCTCAAATCATCCAATTTCTCAAAAAATGTCAGCTTTCCATTCAATGATTCATAGATTAGTTAATGTACCTTTATCTCTTAATAATTTTTCAAAAGAACTCAATATTATTAAACAAATTGCAATCAATAATGGATATAATTCCAATGTAATTGAAAAAATTCTTAATAAAAAATAAAATAATAATTTCCTTAGATCATACATCTACCCTATACAAAAGGATAAAGAAGAGAAAAAATAGAGGAAAATGATGTATTTTAATAATAAAATTTCTAATTCAATAAAAAAGATTGTACCTAATGAAATTATTCCTGTATTTTATGCAAACAATAGACTTAAAAATTACATAGTAAATAATAAAGATAGAGATTCAAAAATGAAAAAATCTGGAATTTATAAATTGAAATGTAATGATTGTGATTTCTTTCATATAGGTAAAACTTCGAGAAACTTTGAAATAAGGATTAAAGAGCATATGAAAGCTTTAAATAATAATAGTTTCTCGGAGTTTGCCAACCATTTAATAGAAACTAGTCATACCTTTAATTTTAACAGTGGAATAGAATTAATACATTGTAATGTCAATGGCTTTCAGTTGGATAAATTAGAAATTTTAGAGATTAGAAGAGTGTTAATGCAAATTTAAATATTATTAATAATCAAAAATTGTTTTTAAATGACCCATTATTAAATCTATTCCCCTTTCAAATTTTTAATTGTTCTATATTGCCCCTCGTTCCTTATTCATTATTTTCTTTCAAATTTTATTATTGTTTATGTCTATTATTTTTCTCTATTACCTATGTATGTCTATTTTTAAAATTAGTTCTGTCAACACCCTGAGGAAGTCAGCTTTGCTGACGAAACATGTCGGTTTTTGTAAATAATTAAGTGGTTAATACAACGTTATTTATTAATTTGAATTTAAAATGTTACCACAAAATAATTTTGCACTATTAGAAGAAATAAATCTTAATATATAAAACAAAGTCGGGTTAGTTACACTATTTATAACTCGAGAACAGCTGGGCTGATTTTGATGATCTTTGATTTGTTGGATTTGTCTCCGCCCCGGATAGGATAATAACTATTAAAACATCACAAAAGTTAACGAAATAAATAGTTATAAAGAAAATTATTTTCCCCATACATTTTGTATGGAACGAATTCTCCTATTTTGAAAGAACTGCAGCAATATTGTGAGGGGTATAATATTGAACTGTGTGTGAATTCCAAACATTCAAAAACGTCAAATATCAATTGCGTTGATTGTTGTGCATTTGTTTTTAATCATATAATGCTGCCCTCCTTTCTTTCACACTCAATGTCAATAGTCGAAAATGAGACAAATGGTGAACGTATGTCTGCACACCTCCAAAGGAAAAATACAATAATTATAATAAATTTCTGAAATGAAACGCATTTTTTTACATAAGCTCCACACACGAGGCCCTGAGGAAAATAATTTCTCTCAGGACCTATGTCATCTTAGGGGATGCTGTGTGGAGGGTCTTTTTAAGGAATGGGGAGGATATAAAGTTCTGGGAAGGAAAAAGGGGTGGGGTGGGTAGGGGTGGTTAGGAATCTGGGGGTCAGTGTGTCCGGGAGTGACGGACGTATGAATCCATCCCTCCAACTGTGGTGCAAGGCAATGGGTCGAGAGAGTCCGGCTGGAAAGGTCAAAAGGCCTCCCTCAACCAGTCTCTCTCGATCCGGCCCGCCACGCAGCAGGTGGGCAGGCGCATCAACTGCCAAGACCGGACATAAGTCACCTCATGAACCCGGGCACCCCTGCTAAATCACCAATCGTAGCGAACCACTTTAGGTGATCTATGGCAGAGGTGTTGGTTATTCAATAAATGGTTCCCGGGGCGGCGGCACCCGCATCCGCCTCCCGAATTCCCGTAAGTAATTGTAAAAGTAAGAAAACCACAAAAATATAAATCCGTACACAACGCCATCTCTGATAATGACAAAAACAAAACACGGACAGTTGCGCATTGATAATTGCTTCATTGCGTAATTTTTAACTTAATAAAAAAACTGAATTTAATTCAACAGCTATTGATTCTGAGGCGGTACGAAGTTCGTCGGGTCAGCTAGTAATAGGTAAATGAAACAATTTTGCTTTGTTTGAACCACTTATATGTATATTGGAAAAACAACTCGAAATTTTGAAATCAGAATCAAAGAACATTTAAGGTGTCTTAACAACAATAATTTTTCTGAGTTTGCTAACCATAATTATCATTGAAAATATCCATAGTTTCGAAAAAAATACGGGGATAAATATTCTTCATATTAATCATAAAGGAAAACGCTTAGATAACTTAGAAGCCTTGGAAATAAAAAAAAACCCTTAAAAATAATGAATCTATTATTAACAAACAAAAAAATTGTCTTGTAGCCCAATCATGGATATGTTCCCCTACCCACCCACTCTTCATTAATACCTAACAACGGCTCCACCCCTACCGTAATAATACATTGTTCCCATCCACTATTTTGTAACTGTCAAATCAGTATACGTTTGCCCCGAGAAGGAACGGTCGTTCCGAAACCGGTCGGCTTTACTCAAATATATAAGTGGTTCAAACAAAGTAAAATTGTTTCATTTATCTATAATGGATAACCACAAAGTTATGGCTACATTCAAAATTAAATAAATAATAATTAAAATTTTATTATACTACTAGCTGGTCCCGGCATGCGTTGCTATGCCATTTAATAAAGAAATTGTTTCTCCCTGAGTGTCCTTTCCCATTCGTCCCGTTCCCCTTCCGCCTTCCCTTCTTCTCCTGCGTCCTCTTCCCCTCTCGCGTTCCCACTCCGTCACCTCAACTTTCCTCTCCCCACTCCACTCCCCCCCCTTCCCCCGTCCCGCGAACCCCCCTCCAGAGCTCCCCCTCACACGTCCTCTTCCCCTCCCACGTTCCCCTTCCACCTTCCCCGCCTTCCCTCTTTCCTTTCCCATTCCCTCGTCCCGCCAAGCCTCCACTCACGTTCCATATATTGAATCCCAGCACATTCAGTTTTTCAACAGCCCGAGTGCCACCTTTTACAATTTTTATTCAAATGTTTTCATTTATATTAAATTTGGTACCTAACGTAGGTACCCTTTTAAAATATCTAAAATTCTTGATTCGATTCAAACTATTAGGGGAGTACCTACTTTAAAGAAATTTTTCAACTTTTCAAAAATAGAATCCTGATTGAACAATCATTCATTGTTTTGCAAAATGTCATTCTCTAACACGCGAACTGTCAAACGTGCGATGTTTCTGAAATTATCTAATTTTCTGCGCAATTTTCTTAATTTTTCTCTCCGTAAGAACCATCCTCGTACTTCAAGGAATATTCTAAAAAAAGAAATAGCGAAATCGGTTCAGCTGCTCTCGAGATTTGCGCTTACCAACAAATTCAGCGATTCATTTTTATATTATAGATTCTACTGCAGGTACCTACGTCTATTATAAATATTCTAGAAACGAATATTTTGATTGTGCCCACAGTCATCTTAAAACAATTTTAACAAGAGAACATTTCCAAATTTTGTCTAACACTTAAATTAATGGCCTCTCACATTAAGTAATAAATTATTAGCAGAAGACGCAGAAGTTACCTACTTAAATACATGTTTACATATTATCGTTTTGCCATTGTCTCAGCTGCCATAAAGCCGTGGTGATTACTGTGTTGGGAGCGCATATATATACAATTGTCATTTATTTATAAGAAATCATTTTCAAAGTAATATTCGCGTACTCCAAAAGTTTAGAAGAAGTATAAAATATTATTTAAGTAATTTTAAATAATAAATTTATTCACAATATTTTTATTATTCCACAAAAAACGGCATTGTGAATCAATAAATATCGTGAAACAAAATAAAATTACAAATAATTATAAAACGCCCTCACAAATGATAATAAAAAATAGTGAAATCAAATTTTTTAAATAATGTGGGTACGATGATTTTAAAAAATTAAATCCACACATGAGGGTCTTAGGGAATAAAATTCCTCTGGGCATATGATACATTAGGTGCTGAATGGCATTGAAGATATTTTTGAGAAATTCAAGGAGTGAACCTGCATCAAAAAGGGTGGAGGTGAGATATGGTAGAAGACAGGAAGCACGGAGGCCGAAAAATCATTTCATTATTGTGCCTTTGAATACAAGTACGAGTCGAACAAGCGGGCCGTTCTCACATGACAAATTTCATCCGTGTACAATTGTTGGGAAAAGCAGAGCAACTGCAAACCTTGTGAAGTCAATTTAATATAATATATAATATAAACGACAAACTACACTCTCCCCCTGCAACGGGATACCTTAGTGAGGAATACTTTGGAAGGCGGGAACGGGTACCCGGGAACCTTTAACCAACACCTCTGCCATAGGTCACCCCAAGGGGTTCACTACGTTTGGTGATTTAGAAGGGGTGCCCAGGTTCTCACGGTGAGGTTTGTCTAGGTCTTGGAGGTGGATGACCAGGACACACCGAACTACAAATTCCTACCCATCCCTTAAACCCTCTTCCTTCCCAGAACTCTCCTCTCCTTCATATCAATTTGGGAGGCGGGAATGGGTACCGCCGCCCCGGGAACCTTTATTGGATAACCAACGCCTCTGCCATAGGTCACCCCAAGGGGTTCGCTACGTTTGGTGATTTAGCAGGGGTGCCGGGGTTCTCACGGTGAGGTTTGTCTAGGTCTTGGAGGTGGATGACCAGGACACACCTAACCACAAATTCCTACCCACCCCTTAAACTCTCTTCTTCCCAGAACTCTCCTCTCCTTCATATCCTTAAAAAACCCTCCACACAGCATCCCCAAAGATTTTTTTTCCTAAGGGCCCCCTGTGTGGAGCTCGTGTAAAAAAAAACAGCACATTTAAAACTCTTTGATTGTATGTACAATGTACATATTCACTAAACTTGTTCGAGTCAAATATTTTTGGTTTGTTTAAGTAGTAGTTAAAAACCATCTCTCTACAACATGTAAATATATTATTTAAAGACGAAATTAAGAAAACTTGTACTATATTCTTTGATCGTTATTTGATTTCAGATATAAATAAAATAGAACTAAAAGCGGTCTAATAACTCATCAGTATTGCTAAGTGAAAAGATGGAATAAGCGAAATATCTACATACAATACATGTATTTTTGAAAATCAGCAGAAAAATGAGATAAACTACTCACATTAAAAATGTGTGTATTTTCAGGAATTCGTTCGACTCAATAATTTCAAAAAGGATACACTTCTAGATTTGTATCACTTTGTGTCAACAGTCACAAGATTAAGATATTCGGCATTCTTGACAAAATATTAATAAAGATTATCTACCCTTTGATCATTTATTCTCTTTTTTCATTTCAGCATTTCAGCACGCTGTGTGTGCTAACAAAATAATACTATTATTTTCTTCCTCCTTTTTGTAGGAATGGGTAAAATTAATTTCTGCCTTTTCGGTGGATATCTGTAATGTTAGATTTTTTTCTGTTGATATGTAGGTTGCTGTCAGAAACATTTTGACTGTCAGCGGCAGATCCCGGATGTTCAATTATTTTGTGATCTAATTCTAAATACAATAATTAAAAAAATTATATGTACACAAAATCGAAAAACATCTGATTTTTTGCTTTGGAATACCTATCAAAACGGTTTGAGTTCTTCATGGAATTATTTTCAAAAAAAGTTCTCCTTGAACTGAGCATTGCATCTAAATCAGGTACATACTCGTATATTGCACTTTATACCTATATAAAAAAAAAAACAATGAAAATGTTTCAATCTGATCAATGTGTACCCTACACGCATGTCCCCAGGTGTGGTCTCCAGATAGTCTGCAGTCAGGGTGAAAGTTGAGCTACTTTTGTTGACTTCCTTCTGTTACACACTAAGGGAACGTACAGTGAGATAGTTGAGAGTTGAGAGGTTATCCTTTGGTTAGTAAAAACACTTGTGTTTGTACTGGATATTATTGTCTGTTTATTCTGTTGAATAATTTTACAGCGAGATGATTCTGGTCGACTGGCGACAATAATTGAGAATAATTTTTAATGGTCTAGCAGAAGTTGATAAGAAAAGACGAATTGAGATTAAGAGAATTGATAATAGAGAATGACATGCGAAATGATAACAAGCCATTTTATAAACAAAAATTAGAAAGCTGACGTGGCCACAGACAAAAGAGGTATAGACACGCAATTCATTGCAATATTTTAGTAAGTGGTGGCATAGACATGAAAGTTTAAGGTAATGTTGGAATAAAAGGTGGTATGGACAGGAAAGTTTAAAGTAAGAGGCTCTACACATCGAGATTAGATATACGAGAAATAAAAAGTGTTCAGTGCTAAATGAAGTTAAATATTAAACAGGACAATCACAACATACAACATCCTGCAGCCTAAAGCCGTTCAAAGCGACATTTTATTTTTGTTTTCTCATTTATTTTTCCAAATTTTTAAATTTGATAGAAGAATATATTTTGAAAATCATAAGAGTAACCCACTAAGGGAACCCACTAAGGCGCAGCCAGTGCCTGGGAAATATAATAATGTTCATTTTATTTTTGTACCTAGAAAGAACAAAAAGTGGGCTTATAAAGCAACATAAATTGTTGTCTAAACAGTTTGTAAAATATATAAAATAGTGTAATAATAAGTATACAAAAGTGTAATAATAAGTGTGCAGTTTGTGAGAAACATTAAGTGAATTAAATTAAATAAATAAAGGTTCAACATCTATAATGTTAAGCGACTTAATTTTAACTCTTTTAAGTATTGGGGGGTAGTTTAGTTGTCACTTGATTTTTTTCGGTAAAAGATTGAAAGTACGAGGTTCGATAAAACTGCTGTGTGTTGCATTTGCTTAATATTCGTTTGGGCTATAAAATACATTATTATTTCTAATGTTGACTCTGTTTCAATTTTTTTCGAATTTATTTTTGTTTTTAAAGATATATTTCATAATTTGCAGTAAAAATAGTTTACGGTGACTGAACAGTTTAGATTCTTTGTAAAATGCACCTGTAGAAAAAGTTTTATTTCTATTGTACATAATTTTGATAATAAAATTTTGAATTTTTTGTAAGGGTTTTGTAAACGCGTCAAGCGCACCATCCCATCCTATTATACCGTACATGATTGAAGATAATAATTAACGTTTAATATTTATCAACGACATAGTTTTAGGAATAAAAAAAATCAAAGTATCTCCTGTTTGCCGATGACCTTAAGTTGTACAAAAAAATAACATCATTAGAAGATTGCGCCGACTTGCAAAAAGACTTATCATCACTTCATGAATGGTGCACACTAAATGATTTATATTTTAACGAAAACAAATGTGCTGTAATTTCCTTCACAAAAAACATCAATAAATTTTTAAACACTATCACATTAACAATGTCGCATTACGTAACACAACTTCAATTAAAGACTTGGGCGTGACATTTGACTCTTCACTTAGCTTCAATAAACATGTAGATGCAATTTCAAAATGTGCATCACAAGTATTAGGATTAACGCTAAGAATCACAAACTGTTTTAAAAGTGCAGAATTAACATTAACATTATATAAATCAAATGTGCGAAGTATCCTCGAATATGCATCCACAATTTGGTCTCCCAATTATGAAATTCATAATTATAGGATCGAATCCACACAAAGAAAATTAACCCGTATAATTGCTTATCGTGAAAGTTTATCTGATCAATTTGGAACGTACAAAGACCGAAATTCACACTATAAACTACACTCTCTAACAGCCAGACGTAAACTTTCTGATTTATTACTTTTACACAAAATTATACACTCATCAGTTGATACACCAAATATTTTGTCCCAAATTAACATTAACACATCATCAAGAAAGTCAACAAGGAGGATGAAAGACATTTTCTATATTAAAGCCTACCTCACAAATACAGGGTATTTCTCCCCTTTACCACGAACACTGAGAAGTTATAACGCTATACATTGCTCTAATAAAGAAATAGACATTTTTAATGACCAATTTAAACATTTAAAAAAAAAAGTTTTACCTTTTATCATATCAAGCTGATACTGTGATGAAGCCCTTTATTTATAGAGAGGCAATATTGTACCTACCAAATCAGCGTCTCACCAGTACAGGTAACAATCATAAATTGTTTATGAACATTAACCTACCATGTACTTACCTTTTACCCATTCCTACTTTTCATTCACCTCAGCTTAATCACTTTTGTTACTATCTTTTGTTATTATCATTTCATTTATTTGTTATTATACAATCACTATGTTAATATTATCATTTTCGATACTATGTATTTTCGTTATCACTATGTTTAAACATACATGTCTATAATTTTTTGGGCACCATGCCTGTTTTATATACTTAAATAAAAAAAAATAAATTAAAGTTAGTCTTTCACCAGTGTGATACTGAGAGTTTCTACTGCTTTGTAACGTGCAGTGAAGTATTCTATATGATAATTTATAAGAATCAGATGTGAGATAGCAAATTCTAATTCGAACAGTAACTTTGGGATTTGTAGTTGAAGACCTTGCCCATCAACCGCGAAGGCCGTCGCATATATAGTAATATTAGGTACATAATTATCTTCTAATAAGGAACATGAATAAGGTGAATAAAGATTTCATGTGAAGTCAACTTGATAATCTCAAGATATTGACCCAATGAATAATTGAAAATTAAGTTACCTTTTCGCGTCATAAAATAATAAAAAAAAATCACGTACATAACTTTAAGCTTATTTAACATTACTTTATGAATTTTAAAATTAATTTGAAGTGCGAAGTTAATGGACAAAGCATTAATTTTCTTGCTTTCGATAAACAAAATATTCCGGTGATTTCTCATGGGTATAAAATACTCTTTATAAAACTCTTTTCTGTAATTTTATACTTCTACCACTGGGATAGAAATTAATGGAAGGTAAACGGCTCGAGGTAAATTATTAATGTACTAATAAAGACACCCACCTACTTAAAAGTTTTGATAATCCATAAAAGAATGGGGTACTCAATCCTGGATAGAGCATAAAAATTTCTGAGTAAAATGTTAAATATTACAAAAAATTTGCAGAAATAGATAATTGGGGTAGGCGCTTTCTTGAAAGGTTTTTAATCGTAATTGATTGCGAAAAATTCTTAAACCTTTCATCACTGAATTAAAATTGGCAGTGATACGACATAATACATGCTTGATAACAATTGGTAGAGATATTTGAAAATTTTAAGTGTTTTCTAAACACAGTTTAGAAGTAAATTTCAAAAATTACATCAAAATTCCACATGGAAAAAACACCTTAAAAAAACGCCACACAAAAGTTGGGACAGAAAATTTGGTTGATATTAAGCACAAAAATCAAACTTTAAAAATATGAAAATGGCTACCTCCTGAATTAGTTAGGAAAATAAAATAGCTCGCTAAGCCAGTCACAACAGATATAATTGGAATTCGGAAACCCGCCAATGTTTATTACCTCGAGAGAGTTAGAATAAATTACTGAAAAAAAGCCTGTAACTTAACCTAACATAACTTATTTAATCATTTTTTTATATAGTTTTTTCATCACTTTTAATGACTTATCAAAGAAGATGTTGAAGTTGCGTGATCAAATTAAAAGTAAGAAGAAAACCTCCCTGTAGAAAGAATGAATAAAATTCTGAAAATTTCTTTTTTTAAATAGTTCCAAGACAATTCAGAATCATGCAATTTCAACACCCCTTTGAAAAGTCATTAAAAGTTATTAAAAAAAAAAAATGCCTGACACCTAACCTATTTAATCAAAATTTTTTTTTTCCATCACTTTTAATGACTTTTCAAAGGAGGTGTTGAAGTTGCATGATTCTGATTTGTCCGGTCACCTTTTCAATTACACGCAAGGTCTGAAAGTGCTGTATACTGTTAAAAATAAGACTATTGTTTCGGTGAATTAATTATTAAAGGAAAACAGAAGATTCCGAAACATAAGTTTTGGAGAATGGTTTATGATTTTTTTTTACATTCGCTTCCACACAAGAGGACCTGAACGAGGAAAATAATTCCCCTCTGGGTCTATGTTATCTTTGGAGATACTGGAGATGTGGAGGGTCTTTTGAGGATAGGAGGAAGATGAAGTCCTTCGAAGGAAAAGTTATGAGGGGTGCAGGGGTGCTCCCCACTACAGCGCAAGGCGATGCTCCGATAGAGTCCTGCAGGAGAGGTCAAAACAGGTTTCCCTCAACCAGTCTTTCCCCATCTGGATTGCCTCGCAGCTGGTGGACAGAGGCATCCATTGCCAAGACCCGGACAACCCTCACCTCATGAACCTGGACACCCCTGCTAAGGCATCAAACGTAACGAACCACTTGTGGTGATGTATGGCAGAGGTTATCAAATAAATGGTTCCCGGGGCGACGCGCGACGGCACCATACTCGCCTTTCGAATTGAATTTTGATAAGTGTGAAATTACATAGTTTTATGTGTTGTGAAAATGACGTGGGTAGGTACTTATCGTAATTGTAGAACATCAACCGGAGAGGTTGAGAATTATTTATATTGCAAAGAAACACCTTTTAAGTTTTTGTTACCCAGATGAATATCTGTTGAAAACCCTCAATATCGAAACGTATCATTTTATAATTGAAAAAAAAATTAAACGATATTGCAGAATGATATCTGAAATAAAATTGAAATGCTAACAATTGCTCTGATTTTTTTTTCCATTTGGGCATAGTATTGGCACATTGCTTGTCAATAAAAGGGAGCCTATTACGTTTCAAAACAAAGGACTATCCCATCAAAGCCGCGGTTTTAACAGTTCCTCAATTTTTCCGAAAAATAAATTTCCAAACTTATTTGAATGAGAATTGTTCCGTTTCTTTTCACCTTATTAAAATTCACGTCCTTGACTCCCAGATTGTACATTCTATGGTCTAGAAGAGAGAACTTTAGATCAAATATTTTTTCGTTGTTTCTCTCTAAACAAATATCCTCTATCGAGCGTTATCTAAAATTGCCTCCACTTCATTCAATATCTTCGCACGTAATTTTGAAATTTTCCCCTTTAAATTAAATGAATACACAAATTCACCTATCCTTTCTCCATAATTTTAAACGATTGCCTAGAAAACCCTTGAAAGGTGAAAGCCAGAAATAATTGGAAATGAAATGAATTTTTTTATGTGAAAAGAGTCTCAACTGTTCCAAACTGTCTGGAACCAGTAAGACTACAGGATCACCGGCTGAATTGTGAGGCTGAAGGTAGTGCGCAGGGAAAGGAGATGGTGATAGGAAGGTGGGGAAGTACCCGACTATTCAGAGATGGTCACAACACAAGGCTAAAGCCAAAACAAGTTCTACCCAGTGACCAAGGACCTGGGGAAATGTAATCACTCTGACTGAATAGATTATATCCTTCCTATTAATATTATAAAGGAGAAAGTTTGTACGGATGTTTGTATGTTTGTTACTCTTTCACGCAATAAATACTGAGTGGCCTTTAAAAATTCTTTCACTAATAGAAAGCTACATTATTTGCGAGTAATATAGGCTATGTATATTGGTAAGCTCTGGCGTTATGAAATCATTTATTATGTGATTTTTTGAAGAAACCTTTTAGATATTCGAGCGACGCTTACTTCAGGGAATTTATGTACTTGATGTTCGAAAGCGTTATGTAAAAAAAACATAATTTCTTCAAAAAAAATATAACCCTCTGAGCTTATGTCATCTTTCGGGATGCTGTGTGGTGGGTATTTTTGTGGAAAAGGAGTGGAACCAGGATTTTGAAGATATAGTTTAAGTAAAAAAAAACAGAGATTGACAAATCGTTCCACAGCCGAGCTATTGAACTTAAGAAAAATTGATTCTTCTATATATACATTTTAATACATATACTCAACGATAAATTTTAAGTAATTTCATAGGCCAGTTTATATGACTTCATATTAAAATTCGGAGGTACGATTTTTTAATGTGGGCGGGGAATTTCCAAATCGAACACTCGAACGCTCAAAAGCACGACTCGATTTTCAATTATTACTGCGATCACTCGGTTTTGTACAAAGAAATTTAATTAATCAAATCAAATTATATGCCAGGCCTTACATAAAATAGTGTATAAACGTAATATAGTTCGTTTCAAGAGATATCTCCACGATTTCTGTACTGAAAAACAATATATTTTTTTTTATTTAAATTAAGTAAACACTTTTCGCTTTACCCTTTTCTTAATAATGTGGGTGTATTGGCCCGCGCCGCGGACGTTACAAAACTTGTCAAATTTTATTTTTATGTGTTTAATTTGTGTGAATATACAAATGTGATTTTTTTTTATTTTTATGAATACCTCACAAGAGTCTCAGCTGCTCCTGGCTGGAGCCAGTGAGACTATGGCATCCCCAATTGGGATATTTTGTGAGGCTGAAGATAGCGGGGATGGGAAGGAAGTGGGGAAGAGGAAGGTGGGGAAGTACCGGGCTATTCAGATCTGGTCACCAAATACGGCTAAAGCCATTTCAAGTAATGTTTCAATTCTGAATGGTGGTCTTACACCAAGGCGATACTTAGAGTATCTTCCACTCTGGAACGTGCCGCAAATATACTAAATATTATTTTTAATTAATTAATTGTGAAATCAAACAAATTAATCAAATAAAATTTATTTGCCCACGCCGGATTGCGATCATCGGATTGCGAGTCAAAAGCCTTACCGCTAGACCACGCCGGCCGTCAGAGTCAGAGTATTAGAACTTAATTAGTCTAGGGACATTTATATTTGAATACTTAAATATTTTTGTATTATCACCAAGCGTGTTCTATTAATTTTCAGTGTCTGTCTCAAATAAATAAATAAATATCTGATCTCTATGACGAGTATCATTTTATGTTTCTTGATGGCGTACTAATGGATTCTAATGACCTCTATTGGCGAAAAATTAATTATCATTACTAAACTTTTGCTTGCTCCCATTTTTCATTGAATTGTTGAAGTATCGAAAAAAACGCGGTGCGTGGAAAATTTTGGAAAAGGAATACTTAAAGCCTTAGTCTCACATTTCTGGAATGAACAATGAACTTGTAAATTTAATAAAATATATATATATATATTAACTGACATTCAAACTTACAAAAGGCGTTTGAAAACAATATAAAATCAACAACAAAAGGCTACGGGGAAAATTCCCGGAGGAGCAAATTAATAATAATTGGGTATTAATGTGAGGAAAATGATTCGTGGAAAAAATCATCCGATACTATTTAGTCTAGAGGTACCTTTGCTCTGTAAACGTATTAATTTCTCGTTAATGAAACCCCTTAGCAAACGAGACAGTCACGTTGTTTGCTCACATTTATAACTTAAGCACATTGTTCGTTCTTATGTTAAGCGTTCGTAGAACTTCTGACAAGAAAATCAAAAACACGATGTAAGTAAAATTTCAACCATGCAGAAAAGCTCAATTTATTAATTTATTTGATCATTTTTACTGTTTCTATATTCTTAGAAATTGATATTAATCCGGTCGGCTATTTTTGTTTAACACGTATCGGAACCTATTGACACCAGCCGTGCGTAATAAGGCGAAAGATGTTCTGAAGTATGTACGTAGTACAAATGAATATAAAATAAATATGTTGTTTTCGGTCACGCAATAATACAAAGTCATTTTTTTCTGTTGTAGTCGGCAAGGCCAACTTTGGGGAAATGGTGGAAACAATTGTTTTTCAAATGTCTGGAAAACTTGAGTAGCGCGAATAACCCCGCAAGAAAAAAGCGGTTTTTTGTGAATTGTTTACGTGTGCACTCTAAGCATTGTATGCTTCATTACTTGTTATCATTGAATTATCCTTCTTTTATTCATGGCTCTCTTGTTATAGTCCATTCGTAAGTGTCGTCCTAATTATATCTAACCAATTGTTTTTTGTCAAAGCTTTTACAAGATGTTTCGCAGCATTTGTTTTTTTTTTTTTTTACATTAGCTTCACATAGAAGGTTCCGAGGAAAAAATTCCTCGAAGCATAAGTCTTCTTTGGGGATGCTGTGTGAAAGGTCTTTTTAGGGAAATGAAGGGGAGGAAGTTCTGGGAAGAAAAAAGGAATGAGGGGTGGATAGGAATCTTTGGGTTAATGTGTCCATGAGTGACGGACTTTTGAATCCATCACTTTCACTGCGGTGCAAGGCAATGGGTCTGGAGAGTCCGACTGGAGAGGTTGAAAGGTTTCCCTCAAACAGTCTCTTCCGATTAGTTTTTAATAAGAATACAGGGGTTAAAATTCTTCACCGTAAAAATAAAAGCAAAAAATTAGATAACTTAAAAAGCATTTGAAATTAGAAAAACCTAAATAATAATTCTAGTATTTTGAATAACCAAATTAATTTTTAGTCTCATTCTAAATATTTTTCCAATAAGCCACTCTATTCTTCCTGAAAATCCCAAAATTACCCCTGCCCCTTTGCTTACCTTCAACTCAAACACCTAATTTTTTTATATTAATCAATATTCTATATCATAGGTGAGTTATAAGTTGTAATATTCTCTTGACGAAGGAAGGGAGCTACCGTTTCCGGAAGAGAGTTAATTACATAAAAGTTGTCTACAAATTTATTTGTTTTTTAATTGTAAATTATGGTGAGCCACAACGTTAATGCTTTTTAGAAATATGAATTAATTAGTTCAATTTAGGGCAGCGAGCAGATAGATTTGATAAGATCCTCAGATCATAGAATTATTTAAATCCATTGTTAAAACTGAATCTTTTCTCTGCTAGCACTGTCGAGATTATTAAGTTTAATGGACCCTATATAGTCAACTTTACAGCTGTTGAAATAAACATAGGCGCAAATCAAATAGCGTGCAGGCTTTTTGAGCCCAAATAAGAATTGTCTCTTTGTATTCGCGTCTTACACCTGAGCTTCAGCGTTTGATGTAAAAATGGTATAGAGAGTGGGTAGTAATATTACAGAAATTCGTAAAATAAACCGTCAAAAGGCAACCACACCGTTGCGTGGGTAGGATTCCAAGGGGATGAATAAGATTTGGTTAGCATTATAAAAAACCTAAAAAATTCATTCCTATACATTTCAATGTGCGATACTCGTACTATACATTGCTGAGCAAAATGTTAAAAGTTAGATCATAGTGGAAATGCTGAACTATGTAAAACACCCCATTAAGCGAAGCAGATCATTTTTATTTATTTATTATTAATAGAAACCTAACTTTGTGTACACCACCATTTAATAAATGTTAAATTCTTTCAAAACCAATAGTTTCTTTATTTATTGTTTTTAAGGGGATGTCTTGTCCAGTCGATCAAAAAAATCGACTTTTTGCCTAAAAATCTTCCTATACTTGGCATTAAATTCGACCTTGAAGTATGGTAGTTAGGATTAGGAGGGGTGCGTGCCAAGCAGGTAGTACTGAGCGGTCCGGCCAGCGCGACCATGAAGTAATGAAGTGGCACAACGGAAAGTCGATCTGCACGAAAAATTTCAAAACACTTCAAAAGCAGCAGTACTTCGAGGAGTCTGAACGCCAACTATATGCTCCAAGAATCGCAGAAAATCGCAATAAACAGCCTTAAGTATTGAAAAATGTATGCTTTTTACAAGCAAAATCTTTAAACTCGTTTTTCTCAAAACCGCGTTTTTCTCAAAACCACATTTTTCAAGTCTGGAATCGTAACTCCGATTTCATCCGATTCACTTCATTCAAAGTTTAAATTAAATGTATATAATAATATATACTTTTGAATGTAGCTATAACTTTGTGGTTATCCATTATAGATAAATGAAACAATTTAACTTTGTTTGAACCACTTATATAACGAGTAAATCCGACCGGTTTTGGAACAACCGTTCCTTCTTCAGGGAAAGCGTAAATAAATTTGAAAGTTTCAAAATATGGATGGGAACAATGTTCTTGAACAATGAACATTGTTCCCATCCATATTTTGAAACTGTCAAATTAGTATACGCTTTCCCTGAAGAAGGAACGGTTGTTCCGAAATCGGTCGGATTTACTCATTATATAAGTGGTTCAAACAAAATTAAATTGTTTCATTTATGTATATAATAAAAATAATATCTAATTATAATGTTTTAATAACAGGATGTGGGGAGGATAGTGCAATCCCACGCGTCCAATGTAATTATACATATTTACACAACAGATTTTTAAAATAAAGAATAAAGTAGGAAAAAAAAAAAAAAATAATAATAAAAGAATAAATAAATAAAATAATCAAGTGTATGTAGGATGTGGTCTGCGGTGAGCTCTGGTATATGCGGATGAACCGAGTCTTATGAAAAATTATTAATATAGAACAAAGTTATTTCAAAATTAGGGTCAATTTTTTTCGTCAATTATCATTTTACGTCTGCCATTTTTGCAATCAACTTTTTCTAGTAAACTGTGGATCATGCGAATTCTACATTCTTTTCATGTTTCAGATTGGACTTCAGGATACCAGCCAATTTGGTCAGACCCTCAGCTTGCGGTCACTACGTCTAGGTATATTCGAATTAATTTTATAATAGTTGTTACCTGGGATGAGGTGGTAACAATGTACAAGCTAGATTTTTTATGAGCAATGACTCGCATGGCAGGTGTAAGGAGTAGGTTATTGATTTTGAAGAAGAGAAGGTATTTTAAATACAAAAGAAATATATTTAAACAAAAATGCTTTGGGCGATTCCGCTATAGACGATTCTCGACAGTAATTTTTAAATCGCAGTATTTGTTACTTTTTTTGATATTAGTGCAAAGAAGAAGGTCAATATTTAATAATAAAAAAAAAATATTTGATTTTACTTCATATTGAAATTTTTGACGCGCTTGGAAACATTATCATTCGAAGAATCGGTACATAAACTGTAAAATCACACCGTGCAACACTGGCGCGAAACAGCTGTTACCGATGGTTTGAAGTTATATTTTACTGCTAAACGTGTAGTGACACTATTAATTTATTCTTATGTGCCGAAAGATGTAAGTACTTGTTGTTATTTTTTAAGTATCATTGACTACAAGAAGTCACTGTTAGCTTGTTGCACCCGCGATACAAAAGATATAAAAGTTTGTGTTTTTGACAGAAATAAAGTGCTAACGTTTTGAAACTTTGTAAAAGTAAGAAGAAATTAAAGGCAAACTTGAATAAAACGTTTTTAAGAGTATAATGTTAGCTGAACTGAAATAAACGTTGACTCAAATCGGTTGCACCCGCGATTGTGTTGTTAGAATCGCGGGTGCAACTCGTTGACAACTACCCTTATTGTGTGATTTATCATATATTTTATTGTTTTTTATGCCTTCAATAATAATATATGCTGTGTATTACTAGTGATTTATATTTAATAGGTGTTTTTATATTATTTTCAGCTTTCTTATAGAAATTCTATGATTTGGCACGCAGTCTCTCTGAAAAATCTACTTTATATTAAAAAAAAGCAGTTAAAAAAAAGATGGTCACGTTGGATGATAAATAGGAAGGGCTAAAAAATAAATCAGGCATTCAATCAAAACATTTCTTTCAATCTGAAGACGGCGATAGCATTTCCATGACGCGAACCTCAATGTCTCGTCTCCAATGCACATTGGTTTTGAAATCTCCGAAAACAACAACTGAAACAGAAAGTGATTGGGAAGATAACAATCTGGAACCTCTTACAAATTTGTTAAAAAGAGTGAAGGCTACTGCCATCTAGCGGCGTATTTTTTGTAGCTTATTGTTAGTTGATATTGCATTTTACAGATTAGCGACGTGAGACGAAACTAAAATGGAATGTCAGACGGTAAAGTAAATTTCTTTTATATCGTATAATAACTGACACAAGCTTGTTTTGTTTACGTTGATAGTATTGGAAAATATTATTATAAATAGTCTGCGTTTCTAGTTTAAAGCTCTCTTAATTCGTGGATCTCCTGTAAACAGCTAGCATTGTCTAGCAAGTGGTCAAAGTGACCAATTTTAGTGTTTTGTCGGGTCGGGACAAATTGTAACAATGTGCATGTGAATAAAACCAAAGGAATTCCTCCTTGAATCCAGATGTTTTTACTTGACGTCCTTCGGCTGATTACCAATTTTTAACATAATGGTCCTTACGAGCGGATGAAAGCAAGGTCCTTCCAGCCGCAGATACCTTACGAACGGATGGAAGGCATCAAAGGAATTACCGGAATGAACCAGCGAGCTATATAATAAAAAAACCAGAAGGATGAAAACATGAACCACGAAGAATCAAAAGATAAGTATCCCTGCCATCCTTTCACAATTATTCATTGAATTCCTGTTCAAACAAGCGCTATTTTTTGTGTGTCGATGTACTTATTTTAAAAACAAAAAATTAACTACCCTTAGTGTAAAATGCAAGTCATGCAAATTTATTTTAGGTTAATTGTTTAGAAGATAATTATTGTAAGATTCTGTCATTGTTCATAGATTGAATTGGTTATTACTGTTTTCTACGCGATTATTGCACAGAAATTATTTTTGAAGGAACATTTTTAGCATAATTTTTTGTGTTGAATTATTGTCAAATTAAAAATGGATAATTTAAAATCGTTGATTAACAAACGAGGAGTGTTGAAAGGTAAACTCACGAGATTTGCGGATTCATTAAACGCATTATCAGTTAACGAAATTAAAATTCGCTATGCGAGAATTGAAAAAATAATTGATTATTTCGAAGACATTCAAGAACAAATCGAAAGTCTTCCGGATTCCAACGAAATTGATAATAATTTGCAAAGGGAGAATTTTGAAAATCAATATTATTCAATCTTGGCGACTGCTAAAGGAGCAATTCAGTCTGTAGAGACTCCCAAATTAGAAATCAAGTTACCCAACCTTCAGTTACGAGAATTCAACGGAGATCCTAAAAATTGGATTAATTTTCTAGAAACATTTAAGACACTAGTTCATAACAATACTGCCTTAAGCAATGTACAGAAGTTTTATTATCTGCAATCCTGTTTAAAGGGGAATGCAGCAAAGATAATCGCCAATTTCGAGGTGTCAGACCTGAATTATATATCGGCTTTTGAATTGTTGCAGCAGAGGTTATCAAATTTGCGAACTACCGTACAAAGACACATCCAAGCTCTGTTTCAACTTAAAGAGATGAAACATGAGGATCCAGCAGCCATGCGTTATCTGATTGATGAAACCAATGTAAATCTCAAAGCGTTGCAAAATTTAGGCTTTAAAATCGAACAATGGGATGCTTTAATTATATACGTAATTTCTAATAAATTGGATGCAAGTTCTAGAAAGCATTGGGAACAAACCCCATTGCAGGATGAGCTACCTACATTACACGAATTTCTTAAATGTTTGACCTCGCGTGCGCAAGTTTTGGAATCAATGTTAAATTCAGATTCGAAAAAAATTCCTACCTACCCGAAAGCAACAATAATCCCAAAAAGGAATCGGTATTTTTAGCTGCTACCCACAATAATTGTATTTGTTGTAATGACAAAGGGCATAAAATATATTTTTGTAAAATTTTTTTAAAATTAAATTCAGGAGAAAGAGCCAACGCAATAAGGAGGTACCGTGCCTGCTTCAAATGTTTGAGGTTAGGACATACGGCCCCATATTGCAAAATTAATTTAAAATGCAAGCATTGTGATAGCAAGAGCCACAATACGTTATTGCACAGGGAGATGCATCCGAGCGATGACTCCATGAATAAAGGTGAAGATCACCCCGGAGGTGACTGCCAAATGGATGCTGAACGAGTTTCAGTATCAAACCATTCAGCCTTAGCGAAGGCTGAAAAAACAATTTTATTGTCGACTGCTATCATTGGGGTGGTAGGTCACAATAATAAAGTGCATGAGGCAAGAGTCCTAATTGACTCTGGAGCTCAAGCCAATTTTATGTGCGAAAGGTTCGCAATGAAGTTAAATTTGAGATGCGAAAATATAAACAAGCCTGTGTTAGGTATACACAACAATGTTACCCATATAAAGAAGCGTGTTGCGATAAAAATGAAATCTCTGAGGACAAATTATAATCAAAATATCACTTGTCTAATATTGCAGGAAATAACCACAAACCTACCTCAAGCAACAGTGGCCAGAAAAGATTTTAAGCTGCCGCCGGGATTACAAATGGCGGACCCAAATTTCAACGTAGCGGCGCCTATTGATATCCTGTTAGGCGCTGAGAGCTTTTGGGATATACTACAAGATGATCGGCTGAGATTGGATACCGGACCTACTCTTCAGAGGACTGAATTAGGCTGGGTTATATCAGGCCCGATCAACATTCATCAGAAAAAAAGGCCAGTACCGCAATTTTGTAGTTTATCAATAAACACATTATCTAATCAAATAGAAAAATTTTGGAAAATGGATGAGGTGAATCCTGCGAGATTTCAAAATCACGAGGAGAAGGCGTGTGAAGCGGATTTCGTCGCCACGCACTCTAGAGAGAGCGATGGTAGATACGTTGTAAGTCTGCCGCGCCGCCCGTGTGTGAGTCAACTTGGTGACTCGTTAAACACAGCGGAAAAAAGATTTAAGAACCTAGAAAAGAAATTTTTAATAAATCCTGAATTGAAATTGCAATATGTACAATTTATGCAGGAATATGAACAACTAGGTCATATGGAGTTATGTGATAAATGGAGAGGGGATGAGCAATCATATTTTTTGCCGCATCACGCGGTCATTAAAGAAGCTAGCACCACGACGAAGGTGCGTGTAGTGTTTGATGGTTCGGCAAAGACGTCGACCGGAATATCCCTGAACGATGCTCTGATGGTGGGAGCTGTCATTCAAAAGGACTTATACAGCCATTTATTACGTTTCAGAATACATCGATACGTCATGACTGCGGACATCGAAAAAATGTACCATCAAATCAACGTATGCGCAGAGGATCGCAGCCTTCAGAAGATTGTATGGCGCGAATCACAAGAAGAGAAACTCCGACATTACAAATTGAAGACAGTTACATATGGGCTGGGACCTTCCTCCTTCCTAGCAACGAGGTGTCTTCAACAAATCGGTATGGATAATCAAGTTACTTTCCCAGTAGCAAGTCAAGTCATAGAAAATGATTTTTATATGGACGATCTATTGACTGGAGGGGATGACTTGGAAGTTTGTTTCAATTTAAAGAAACAAATTAGTGATATCTTGCTGTCCGCAGGGATGACCCTGAGGAAGTGGAGATCAAATATTTTGGAATTGTCATCTGGGCGGAGCCAAGGTGAAATTGCCAAACAGGGCAATTGTGATAAAATGATCACTGACAATTCCAAGAATGAAAAAATACTTAGACAAATTTAAGCAATGCAGTAATTGGGAAATTTTAAAGATTGATAACCGTTTATAATTTCCAACATTTTACTCGGAAATCAATTACAACATAAGAAACACAAATAAAAGCAATACTTTTTGCATTATAAGTATGTACCTATGTTCCCTTTCTGGTTTGCGTGTTCAAATCAAATTAAAAATCAAATCAAATGTATACAAAAATAATATAAATAAGTGGCCTCGCTCGAGTTTGATAATGCCTTCAGAATGCGAAATACCTGTAACGCGTAATAATATTTATAAAGCAGAACTTCTTTATAAATGAACTGTTTTATAAATTAAATAATAGTATTATTGAATGTGTAACTTAAAAGGGGGGAGTCTGGTCAAACGAGTTTTTTTCAATGTATTTTTTTTTCAAAGATAAAATTTATAATTGTTCACGAAACCTTTGTTAGAAGTAAAGGTACATTCGAAAAAAGAAAAATCACTATGTTACATAAAAGTATTTGTAACAAGGTGTGTGTACCCTGTTATACACACTTTATTTATGGTTTCGGTGTGTGGCACCTCTAGTGCTTGCCCATTGACATTTGGGCATTGGTAACATTGCGAGCCCTGCAATATTTCAGAATGCAACAGTTGTTGATCCTGGACAAATTCAAATCAGCAGATTTCAAAAGAGAGCTTGTCATTCTTTGTGTAACAGCCGAGAGCTTAGGGCGGTCCTCTCGACCGCAACACAACGGATGCTTTTCAAAAATCGCTACGATCGTTATTTATTTATTTTGAAATACACGGCACAACATGTGCCATTAACAAACATGTAACATATAAAGTATAGTAGGTATAAAATATAAAGTAAAGAGTACAAAGTATAAAGTTTTAAGAAGAGAGTAAAAACAAAAGTTAAAAATATTATAGTAAAAAGTAAAATATAGAAATATAAGGTACAAAGTTTTATTTATAAATTATAAAAATTAATAATTATAAAAAGTCATAAAATACAAAAATTGTTATTGTGAATTTTGGACGTCATACTCGCCATCTTGGGAGCTGACTGGAAGTCATTCAAGAGGGATGATTGGCATCGAGAATCATCCGCCTTTGCTGTTTCTGGAGGGTACTTTTGGCTGGGAGCCATTTCTCTGGAGTCCTGCCCTTCTTACGATGCGTTGTGAGATTCGTTTCACAAAAGAAGATTTCAACTTACCACGGTATCAAAATGAATTATTTAAACATGCCAGACAGCCTTAGTTTCAGGATACCATTTTTGACAACCGATTCGTGTATCGTTCAACCCTTGTAAGAGGTCGTTAATGTACACATTAAATAGAGTTGGAGACATATTTCCCCCTTGCCTGACTCCGCTCTTAAGGAATAAAGGTCTTGAAGAAGCTCCTGCCCATTGAATGTGATTTTCCTGTTGTCCGTACCAAATAGCCAGCATATTGACCACTGCTGCTGGAACATCTCGCTTTATGAGTTTTTCCCATAATAATTGATTGAAAACACGATCAAACGCCTTGCTTAAGTCAAGAAAACACCCATAGACTGTGGTTTTTCTTTTTTTGTAGTAGGCTATTGTTTGTTTCACTCCATAAATGGCCATATCGGTTGATGAGGCGCTCTTGAAGCCGAATTGGTTATCAAGGGTAAATAGTTTCTCTTTGACTAGCGCGAAATATAAAAAGAAATTCTAGAAAATAAGAAAAAAACAAATTTTTGTTTTTGAAAAGGATTGATGGATGTAATATGTTCATAGAATTTTCGGCAAATTTGGACGTAACCGAAAAGAAATAATTAACATAAATGATTGGATTTGTTATTTCGGTCCTCTATCAGGATTTATTGATGTTTATATACACTTAAACTAGACGAGTTGCACCCGCGATAGTTTGATGTTGCACCTGCGATTGTTTAAAAAGCTAATAATTCATTGCGTGTTTTTGTTTTCTATATATTTGTTTATTTTTTAGTAGATTAGTTTAACGCCTTACGAAATATCAAGGCATAACATAATAGATGTATCACAATTAACAGACTTTTGTGTTTTTGTCTTATGATCTGGAAAGGATGGGCCAAATTGGTTGCACCCGCGATCGCACTTTGAACCTCCCTCCTGACTATTATAATATTTCAATTAAATTTTTATAAACTAATAAAAAGTAAACATGTTAAAATGTAGCTCTTCCAATAATAATTTCATTAAAAATGTTTTTTGTTTTATTATTAGGAAGTTTTATATGCGTCTAAATGTTGCACCCGCGATACTGGAATCACCCTTATGTAAGTGACGCCCACGGAACCACCAGATGGCTTGATCACTGTATTATGACACAGGGGTTGAATCGCGCAGTGAGGAGCGTAAAAATCACAGCCGATGCGACGTGGTCAGATCATCTCCCACTAACTGTGGAAATAGATCTAAATCTAACCCCCATTATTTCCAACAGACTGAATCGATCAAAGGATTTTGGAAAATGGACGGCAAAATCCGAAAATGATATTAAAACTTACAACGCCCTTGCCAATAAACTGTTGTTAAAAATGAAACCCTCAGATGCCATAAGATGTCAAAGACTTAATTGTGATAACGAAACTCATAAACTTGAACTAGATTCTCTCTACGGTAATATTGTCCATATACAAAGAAACTCCGCCATAAAAGCATTCAGAAGGAAAGAACCCACAAAAATGTATGAAATTGTTCCTGGGTGGAATAATGAAGTCTCCACTTTGTACCGCCATTCAAGACATGCATTCCTCTGCTGGGTTCAAGCCGGAAGGCCTACGGAAGGCCGTTTCGCAGACGAAAGGAAAACTAGTAAGAAATCTTTTAAAATTGCTCTCCGAAAATGTCAACACTCGGAAAACAAAGCACGAATGGATAGCATAGCTACGTCTATGCATAACAAAGATTTCAGAAAGTTTTGGCCAAAAACTTCAACTGTGCTGAAAGCCAAGATCAAAGTTCCACTATGCGTCAACAACATTATGGGTGATGAAAACATAGCCAACGAATTTAGAGACTTTTTCTCTTTAAGCGAGGATCAAGGAGATACCACGAAACCTTCGATAATGACATGCCCGCCTGCGGCCAATGATGACCTGGTCATGAATGTTACTCATGAAATGATTGAAAGCGCAATTAAGCAAACCGCCCATGGTAAAAGTCCAGGATACGACGCCATTGGTATTGAGCACATAAAATACGCAGGAGATCAACTTCATACTATTCTAGCCGCCTTGTACTCAAGCCTCCTAAGACACACACATATGCCGATGGATATGAGCAAAACTATTATCGTACCAATCCTGAAATCCAATCAGCTGGATGCATCGGTATTAGGAAATTACCGACCGATTTCCTTGACGACAATGCTTTCGAGACTATTTGAAAAAATCTTATTCGCGCTAGTCAAAGAGAAACTATTTACCCTTGATAACCAATTCGGCTTCAAGAGCGCCTCATCAACCGATATGGCCATTTATGGAGTGAAACAAACAATAGCCTACTACAAAAAAAGAAAAACCACAGTCTATGGGTGTTTTCTTGACTTAAGCAAGGCGTTTGATCGTGTTTCCAATCAATTATTATGGGAAAAACTCATAAAGCGAGATGTTCCAGCAGCAGTGGTCAATATGCTGGCTATTTGGTACGGACAACAGGAAAATCACATTCAATGGGCAGGAGCTTCTTCAAGACCTTTATTCCTTAAGAGCGGAGTCAGGCAAGGGGGAAATATGTCTCCAACTCTATTTAATGTGTACATTAACGACCTCTTACAAGGGCTGAACGATACACGAATCGGTTGTCAAAAATGGTATCCTGAAACTAAGGCTGTCTGGCATGTTTAAATAATTCATTTTGATACCGTGGTAAGTTGAAATCTTCTTTTGTGAAACGAATCTCACATCGCATCGTAAGAAGGGCAGGACTCCAGAGAAATGGCTCCCAGCCAAAAGTACCCTCCAGAAACAGCAAAGGCGGATGATTCTCGATGCCAATCATCCCTCTTGAATGACTTCCAGTCAGCTCCCAAGATGGCGAGTATGACGTCCAAAATTCACAATAACAATTTTTGTATTTTATAACTTTTTATAATTATTAATTTTTATAATTTATATATAAAACTTTGTACCTTATATTTCTATATTTTACTTTTTACTATAATATTTTTAACTTTTGTTTTTACTCTCTTCTTAAAACTTTATACTTTGTACTCTTTACTTTATATTTTATACCTACTATACTTTATATGTTACATGTTTGTTAATGGCACATGTTGTGCCGTGTATTTCAAAATAAATAAATAACGATCGTAGCGATTTTTGAAAAGCATCCGTTGTGTTGCGGTCGAGAGGACCGCCCTAAGCTCTCGGCTGTTACACAAAGAATGACAAGCTCTCTTTTGAAATCTGCTGATTTGAATTTGTCCAGGATCAACAACTGTTGCATTCTGAAATATTGCAGGGCTCGCAATGTTACCAATGCCCAAATGTCAATGGGCAAGCACTAGAGGTGCCACACACCGAAACCATAAATAAAGTGTGTATAACAGGGTACACACACCTTGTTACAAATACTTTTATGTAACATAGTGATTTTTCTTTTTTCGAATGTACCTTTACTTCTAACAAAGGTTTCGTGAACAATTATAAATTTTATCTTTGAAAAAAAAATACATTGAAAAAAACTCGTTTGACCAGACTCCCCCCTTTTAAGTTACACATTCAATAATACTATTATTTAATTTATAAAACAGTTCATTTATAAAGAAGTTCTGCTTTATAAATATTATTACGCGTTACAGGTATTTCGCATTCTGAAGGCATTATCAAACTCGAGCGAGGCCACTTATTTATATTATTTTTGTATACATTTGATTTGATTTTTAATTTGATTTGAACACGCAAACCAGAAAGGGAACATAGGTACATACTTATAATGCAAAAAGTATTGCTTTTATTTGTGTTTCTTATGTTGTAATTGATTTCCGAGTAAAATGTTGGAAATTATAAACGGTTATCAATCTTTAAAATTTCCCAATTACTGCATTGCTTAAATTTGTCTAAGGTCGTTAAGTGAGTTCATCCAAAATGATGATCAGGATATTTTTTCGGAATTTTAAGGATTTTTATGGTTTCTAATATAATTTGAGTGATTTTTATCTAGGAGATGTTTGGCAAATTGTGACTTTATTTCATAATTTTTGTAATGCTCGTGTCCTTTGAATCTAGGACTTAAGAATTAAAGGACCCAGTTGCTTATCCAACAAACTATTGTAGAGTATTTGCGGCACGTTCCAGAGTGGAAGATAATCTCAGTATAGCCATGGTGTAAGACCACCATTCAGAATTGAAATGGATTTAGCTTTGTTTGGTGACCAGATGTAAATAGCCAGGTACTTTCCATTTTCCCCACCTTCCTCTTCCCCTTCCTCTTCCCCATCCTCTTCCCCTTCCCTTCCTCTTCCCCTTTTCTCCCCACTACCTTCAGCCTCACAACATACCCCAATTGGGAATGCCATAGTCTTACTGACCCCAGTCGGGAGCAGCTGGGACTCTTGTGAGGTATTCATATAAATGCCGGTATTTTTGTTTGGGTTCTTCACTTTTTGAGTTTTTAAGAAATGATCCTTAATTATTATTTGTGTGGAAATCAATATCTAAACTACAATTTTTTAGGAAACTAGGACTTTTTCAATTTTATTCGATGTCAGTCCTGCAAATTCCATTCATCCAAATTTATTATTTGTTTTATTATCTATTAATGGTCGTGTTTGTTTTTTCTCTGCTGATTGTTAAGCCTAAAAAAATAATTTTCTTATAACCTCTTTTTCAACCGTAAAGCAGATTTTACGGTTGATGGAGTTAGCTAATTTAACAAAAATATCTAATTGTCTGTTATACCTTTCCAACAGATCAGAATGTCGTCAAATTAAGGAGCATAATAAATTGTTTATTTACTTAAAACTAAAACCAACATTTGTTTTTCAATATATCCCATGAATATTTCCGCAAGATATGGACAGAGCTAAACCTTCATTTTGTTGATATCATTCAATATGAAGTAGTTCATTTCCATACTTATTTAAATATATTAAATACGTCTTTTTTTAATAACTGGGCTTAGGTTAGATTCATATGATAAATCGTTAATGATTTTAAAATACTATTGGATACAGACATTTCTAAAAATGTCCACTATGTCTAAACATCAGAATTGGCAGTAATTGTGTGGGAGATCTGTGTTTTGGATTTTCAGTTCGAGTTCCAGGGAATTTTTAAAGCTATGTTTTGAAGAGAATTTATTGTACCATTTGAAGAGAAAATTAAGTTTCTTGGCAAGTATTGTCCTTGGGGAATTTATTAAAGAAAGGACTGGTCGGATGGGAATATTTTCTTAATGAAATTTGGTTTGCCTTGAAAATGCAGAAGTCCTTCGAGGTGTATTTTGAGTTCCTGATAATATTACTCCGTATTTCGGTACAGTATGACGGGTATTAACAGCCCCGCCGATAGAAGGAAAACTGCTTTGCTGGTAACAGCCTTTAATCATCTGAACGGTAAATCGGTAATCTGTACACCTGATATTATACAAAAAATTTAGTTTTATATTTCCGACAACTTCACATAAGCTCGCAGGCACAGGACGCTTATTGTTCCAAGATGTAGAACTAACCTGCCGTTGGAATGCCGCTCGTAAAAATGATTTGGTTATTAAATAACTCGTCGCCTGACGTAGAAAATTTTCAACTGATTGTTCAACAATTCAAAAATATTATTATTATTACTTTACTAAATACAATGTATGTTTGTTGTTGGTTATGATAACTGTAAATGTCCAAAAACATTTTAAATAATATAAAAAATCGATAAATTACCAATGGACTTCTTCTAGCGTATTTATATATTAATATTGATTTGCAATTGTTTATTGGGTTGCGCACGTTTAATTAAATTTTGTCCGTTGAGTGCTTTTTTAAGATTTCAAAATCTTCTGGATTTAGGAATGCTTTCACTGTATTTAAGCTATCACATTTGTTTAATATCACTACCGAATTTCCCTTTTCCGCCTTAGTAATTGTGGTCGCCATTTTTAATTTTCGTTGTAATATCATTTCAAATTTCCGTTTCTTTTTTATTGAATTAATTTTTACCTTGGTTTCGGTAAGTCTTTATTTTTTACTTTAAACAGAGAAATTTCTGTGTCAATTGCCACACATTTTATTTGGTTTTTAGTGATATTCGAATTTATTTTACGAAGTTGAAGTAAAATTATTAAACTTAAAATTTTTTGAAGTTGAAGCCTTTAGCCAATAGGTTTATTTCTTCTTTTTTTAAATTGCATCTTACAGATTAAGAGGGACTAAACCAGACAAAACCGGAAAAATGTCATTTTTAAATCAAAATTTAGACGTATTTACTCTTTCCCACAAAAAAATGTAAATTGATTTTTTCTATCTACTAAAGCTTTGTTTTGAATTAATAGAAAATATGTTTATTTTTAGTACAATAAGGTTTTACCGTAGGTTGTTGGCAGATTTTTTTTAAATTTTCAAACATAATTTTGTATTATACAACATACATTTCAAATCATTTAATCAAGAAGTAAAATAAATTAATAAGTTATTTGGGAAAGCTACTTTTCAGAATTGTAATTTTAGTTAAAAATAAAAAGGATCGGCGCCCTTGTTTTGTGACGAAAACACTTCAGTTTGTCTATTTACGGTCTTACAAACTAATATTTTTAAAAAAAATCTTATTTTGCTTAGACATTATTGAAAAATTTTAAATAGGTACTTATGATCAAAAAATACATAATTTTAATAGTTTTAAGCTGGAAACAAACTAAGCCCACGTAACGCAATGTTCCTGTGCATGTTCACAATGGCCGACGTAGGTACGCGTCGCTGTGACCACGTGACAAGGGGTCTCTGGTTGTGCGCAGGCGCGTTTGATTCTACAGATTTGACATTTATTTCTTGGTTATGTTTATGTGATTCTTTTCTCAGCGGACGACAGCTTTGCCATGTCTTCTGAAACCGAATTTGATGATGATTTGCTACGATTATTGTTATTAAATCAATATCCTCGTAGAAAGAAAAATAAAAAAAGTGAGAAGTATTTGGGTCCACAACATTAACAAACAAAGACAAATGTTTGGTGAGTTCCAGACAAGGAACTAGAATCTAATGACGGACGATTCTTCATGTACTTCCGTATGAGTAAAGTGGTATTTGAAGAGCTTCACAGCATAATTGAATGTAATATAAAAAAAAAGAAAACACACGTCTCCGAAAGTCAATTGGGACCAGAGAAAGACTGGCAGTGTGTCTAAGGTTTGATTGTCATTCATTATAGGGGTATAATATTCAAAGTCATGCCATGAATGGCTGAAATTTCTTCCCAAGCTGCACTGCGTAAGCAGAATCCTTTAATCCCGTAATTTGATTTTATAAATAACGTCGTGCCGTCTAACAGTTTCAATGAAGTTCCAGTTCCAGTTCCGACCGGTACCGGTTCATATTTAACTTGCTCCGCTTAGAAATTCTTTCTAGTCGGTAAAAAGTTTAAAAACATCCAATTCTTTAGTGTGATTTAGTGTAAAATTAAAAACCCTATCTAGTGAATATAAAATAATAGTGTTTCCTTTGTTAAAAACGGGCTTTGCCCCGTTTTCATTTTCGAAGTGAGTGAAGTGTCAATTTCGGCACAACAAACAATAATAGTCGTGCGGTTAGCTCGGCGCAACAAACAATAAGCCATCTCCTTGTTAATAGTTATTAATCGTATACAACCACTTAATATAAACATAGTGATTCTTTCTGTCATCTTTTTAGTGTTTAAATTTTTAAAATTGGCCCAGTGGAATTTCTTAAAATTAACAATCTAAAGTTTATTTTGGCACGTAATGTGGATGACTATGAACACTTCTGTCCGCCATTTGTAAAGTGGCATTTCAACACAATACATATTCATCATAACACATTTTCAACAACTACACTTTCAGAATACGACAATTCAACACAATACATTTTCAACACAAACATCTTCAACAATTATATTTTCAACATTCGGTAGTTCAATACATACATTTCAATCCTTTTTCTTAATCTGTTTTTGTTTTATTTTTAATTTGTTTTATTTGCCTAATTACTACTACACTCGCGAGGTTTCGGGGCGGTTCTTTTCGGTAGAAAAGAAACATGTCGTCTGATACGGTTGATGAAGATAACTCGCGGAAGGAGCTAGCGAGAACAATATTGAAGGGGTGTAAAGGTAAGGCGAAGGGGAAAGGATCCCCCAGGCTAACAGCATTTGAAAATCTAATGTCAATACTTGACCCCCCAACCCCCCACGTTTCCCGAGAACAACCTATATCACCATACACTAGCATCCATGGCAATTTATTACTCGAGGCTGCATCGGATTTGGAGGCTGGGTCTACTAGCGAGGCACCCCAAGAACCTGTATGTACCATGGAAGAAACTCAGGTTAGTAATAAAACTAGAACCTCCCCCAACCAGGCAAATCGCAAACGACAGCGAGGAGATGAATCTTTTCCCAGCGGCGGCGACAGTTCCTTCGATATAGAAACCCTCACTCCTATAATGAAAAATATTAGTTATATCACAGGAACCCTTGGAAAAAGTAAAATCACTAAGGAAGACAGGACGTCCATTCTCGACCACCTGGATGATATCAAAAAGAACTTAATTGCCGTAGCAGTCTCACATGCAGCGGCTATAGCCCGCGCGCAAGCTTTCTCAGAGATCATACAGGTACAAAAAAGTCTAACGGACAAAATTGATACTCTCATAAACAGAACCCCCCTTGTCAACCAACAGGATCCATTAGTAAAATCATATGCCAGTGCGGCCTCAAAGGCCCCCGCCTCCCAGACGCTTGTCGTCAACGGATCGGAGAGAAGGGTGCCACCGCTGCAGCCAACGGTATTGTTTTACCCAACCGTGCCAGAGGGTAAAACTTCTGAGGACACCCAAAAGAGCCTCATGAAGGTCCTGGATCCATCCAAGGACGGATTCCAGGCTGTCAGAACGAGAAAAATTAAAGGTGCGGGAGTATTGCTGCAGACCTCTAGCACGGGCGGGTTAGATAATATAAAAAAAGCGGCTGCAAAAATCGAGGCTAGTGGTTTCAAGATGGTGCACCCTCAAGGGAACCTCCCGAGGATAGTGATTTACGATGTGCCTAAGGCAGACTCAAATGGTGACCAAACCCTTTTTGAGGAAATTTTTATTAACAATATTTCAGGTAAAACAAACCTTTCTAAGGAGGATCACCTTAGAACCATGCGACGAGTCTCACTCTTTGGAAAAAGGGAAGGCAACACAATGAATATGATTGTGACCTGCCACCCGGAGAGCAGGAAAATTCTCATAGACAGCGGGCTTTGCTTCCTTGGTTGGACCGCCTGCCGCGTCCGCGACTTCTTGGGAGCAACTAGATGTTTCAAATGCCACCTATATGGCCACGTTAGTAAATTTTGTACTATGACCACCACCACCTGCCGCCACTGTGCCGAGAATGGTCATGACATGGAGAATTGCCCCAGGAAGGAGGCTCCTGCTGTCTGTGCGACCTGCAAGCGGTTCGGGAAACCATCTGCTCACTCCACCGGTGACAGGTCCTGTCCGGCCCATCAAGCTGCTATAGAAGCCCAAATGAGACGAACTGATTATGGCCACTAAAGACACCCTTACCATAGGTCATGTCAACTTGCAGAGATCCCGACTGGCCACGATCGAGGCGCTGCGGGTCATGACTGACCTACACATCGACATCTTGCTAATCCAGGAGCAATACACTTGGAAAGGTAAAACGCCTACTCTTAGTCCGGGAGCGGTGCTCGAAGTAGATAGCTCCCCGGGGGCGGGTGTTCTGGTTAACACTTCGTTGGTCAGCCCCCTCCTTCTTGAGGGGCTATCGAACGAGTATCAAACCTGCGTAACGTTTAACTTTGGCTCAACCGAGATCGTTATGATCTCGGTTTATTTTAAATACGGGAACCCTGTCGGACCACATATCTTGAGCCTGACGCGTGCCCTAAACGCGCTTAAAGGTCGTAACATAGTTATAGGAGGAGACTTTAACGCTCGCTCGCCTTTGTGGTATGACAATAGAGGAATTCGGACGGAACGCTCAGACGCCGTCGAAGACCTTATTGCTGCGCAAGGTCTATTTATTTTAAATGAGCCAGGTAGACTACCTACCTTCTCTGGCACCCAAGGCGAGAGCAATATAGATCTAACTCTTTGCTCTGGATCAGTTGCGGCCAAGATATCTGAGTGGATGGTTCATGATCGTGCGATTGCCTCCGACCATAGGCTAATTACATTTACAGTGGGTGTCAAGAAGACCGAAATTCCAAGATCCTCCTGGAACTTCAAAACCACACAGGCGAACTGGGATAGCTTTGGGGAAGCGCTACGAGATACTTTAAGGGGATTTCATGACGTAGCTGCTAGAGATCCGGACAATTTGGGGAACTTTTTCAATGCGGCCGTGGTATCAGCTGCAGATCGTTCCTTGGGAAGATCAAACCCAAAGAAGATCATAAGAACGCCGTGGTGGTCGAGTGAGCTGACTTCAATGAAGGGAGCCTACAAGAGGGCTCACAGGGCCCTGAGTCTGTCCAAGCAGGGTAGATGTACGGTGGAGGAGACATCTGCCCTTCTGAGCACTCTCAGATCAGCCCGAAATGCCTTCAAGTCGGCTGTACTCTCGGCAAAACGAGCTGCATGGCATAATTGGGTTAAAGATGTGGGTAACGCCAACCCGTGGGAAATCCACAGCGCTATTGCAAAAACGGGTAAAGGTTCTGACCGATTTCTAACTAGCGTCATTATTGAAAATAATGAGAGGAATGTTGAGACTGCTGACGTGGCCTCCACTCTCGAAACACTTCTCGAAAAATTAGTTCCTTTAGATTCAGTCATTGGGGAAAGCGACCACCACCGACAGATTCGAAATCTTTCACGGCTTCTTCCTAGAAACCTCTCCCAGGAGGACCAGATTACACCTGTAAGTAAAGCGGAATTGGAGGTAATAATTAAGGGCTTAGGTTCTAAGAAGGCACCTGGCTTTGACAAATTGAATGGAGTAATAGTGAAGAAAGTATGGGTCCATGCCAAGGAGGAGCTCTTCCAAGTCATGGATACGTGTCTGCGAAGAGGGGTTTTCCCCACAGAGTAGAAGAAAGGGGTGCTCCGTATTATACCCAAGGGAAACGATAAGCCAAAGACGGATATCAAGGCCTATAGACCTATTACGCTGCTTCCTGTTCTGGGGAAGATTCTAGAAAAAATTATACGAAACCGCCTATACCAAACCCTGTCTCCAGCGGACGACTGTCAATTTGGCTTCGTCCCGGGTAAATCCACGGAGCACGCCATCAAGTTTGCGCTTGAATGGGTGAGGGTTTGTCTAAAGAGGTACGTGATTGGAGTCTTCTTAGACATCACTGGTGCCTTCGATCATGCGTGGTGGCCGATGATACTGTCGAAATTAAAAAACCGTAACTGCCCTCGTAAGTTGTTTAAGATAGTCTCTGACTATCTCAACAACAGAAGTATCTCCTTAACATATGGTGATATCACCATCAACCGGGAAGTGAATATGGGTTGCCCACAAGGCTCGGTCCTTGGCCCAGAATTTTGGAATATACTCTTCGACGATTCCTCCAGGCTGCCCTTGCCTGAAGGATGTATCTCGGTCGACTACGCTGATGACAAATTATTACTGGTCTCGGGGAACAGCAGGAGAGAAGTAGAAAGCAAAGCTGAAGAAGGTTTGAGAGTAATACTTGAGTGGGGTAAAAGAAACAGGCTGAATTTCGCTCCCCAAAAGACCATGGGTCTCCTTATGAAGGGCTTCCTCGATAGAGGAAGAAATCCTACTATAAAAATGGGAGACTCCAACATCCGATTTGTGGAAAATGCAAGATACCTAGGCGTTATCTTGGATCGCTCTTCATCTTTCCTGGCGCATGTCAAGAGTGTATCCAGCAGGGCCCAGGCCCTGTTCATGAAACTGAGAAGAATCTCAACTGCGGAGTGGGGATTACGCTCTCCGGCACTTCGCCTACTGTATAGGGGAGCGTACGTGGCACAAGTCACGTACGCGGCTTCTGTATGGGAGCATCGCCTAGACAACGTACTGATCCACTCAGCACTTAAGCGGGGCCAGCGAACTCCCCTGCTGGCGCTCTCGGGCGCTTACAGGACTGTAGCTTCGGACGCATTGCCGGTTCTGGCCGGTATTTTGCCCATTGATCTAGAAATAAGGGAAGTGTTAACTAAGAAAAAACTAATTAGAGGAAGGTCAGCCGTCCATCTTGGAGTTGAACTAACACCAGGTGGGGCAGTACCTCTCCCTCGACGGCTGAAAGAGATGCGTGAACTCACTCTTAATGAATGGCAAAAACGTTGGGATAGATCGAATACGGGCAGATGGACTTTCTCCTTCTTCCCGTCAGTTAAAGCCAGAATGGAAGGGGCGTTCATCAAATTGGATCATCACTTACAACAAATTCTTTCAGGTCATGGAGAATTCAGGGGAAGACTGCACAGCCTGACCCTGTCTCCCCATCCAAACTGTGCGTGTGGTGACACAAACCAAACAGCCGAGCACATTCTGTGGCACTGTGAGATTTTGACGGACGCAAGAGATGAAATGTTGGAAGGTCTGAAAGTAACTACGAGACCAGCATGGAATGCAGATCTCGTGTCGAATAAGGAGAATCTCGAATGCCTGAGGAAATTTACAAGGATCTGGGTTGAGCGATGGCCTGAACTTAGAGTCGATGATTAAATTTAACTTCATTGTGTGTTTAGGATCCAGGTGTAATTGCTCCTGGAATCCATGGTCACCCTTTTACGTCACCCTTCTACTACTACTATTGCCCGGATTTTTATTATTTCGCACTGAAACTGTTTATTCATGTATTTATGTATCATGCTTTCTTAGGTACTACCTTCAACAACCTCTTTAACATCTAAAATTTGTCTCTATTTCTTGCTTTTTAATCATTGTTTTCTCTCTCTTAACTTGATATTATTAATAACCTTACCCGTATATACTACACTTGCTACTTTCATTTTATTCTTTTTTTCTAAATCTAAGCTATATTTCAATCAAGTTTTGCGTGTCTGGACTTGCATAAGTAAGGAGCCGGATCGTAAGGAGCCGGAACGGAACGATCACTTAATCATTTTGTATTGTCTTACACCCCATCAAGGGGGTGGACTAGACCTATGACCGTGCATCAACTGAGGAGATGACTCCCAAGGCAGCGGTTGCATAACCCGCCCGCGCCTCCCCCGTCGCCATGAGCGGGCCTGAAGACCAACCGTTGCGGACCGGTGCCCTTCCGCCCTGCCTCCGGTGACCCGATGCTCACTTTTATCCCTAGGGTCTTCAGGTCTTTCACTCTTTAATTCCAACACTTTCTTCGAGGGCGTACCGGGAAGCCGGCTTAGGGGCGCGGACATCGAGTCCCGCTTGCGACTGGACTGATGGCTCCGCTTATCCTCGGCGGGACTGCCGGACGACTGCAACTCAGTTGCTTTGGTTAGGTCGTACAATCTCATCATAATAATGTTTTTTTTTTTTTTTTTCTAGTAAACTTTCCTCTTTTCTATTAATAAACTTTGTTTTCAGCTATATCCAGTGGCGGAGATGAGACGTGATACTGTGAAATAAATAACTAACACCATGTACGCACTCGCATACTGCCTGCTAACAATGTATGCCCGGACATTGGAGGTCTAGAGTCATTTTAATAAAAAAAATAGCTTCTTTATAAATAAAAATTTGAGTCCTGACGTGTACGGTGAAGGAGGAAACCATCTGTTTCCTTAGAACGCCGTGGGAAAGTGGTGGGGAACCTCCAGTTTCAATGAACTGTTCGTCATCCAATTTCGAATAATATCTGTCAAAAAAATAACCACAGATATAGCGAAATATAACTTTAGATGCTTAGATAACACCACAAAGATGTAAAATCATCTCGTAGTAGGCGTGACCATACCTACCCCCTCCACCTTCCACTTGGCCTACTTTTTTTTTTTTTATTAACAGAAAATAGTTTTTTTTCTTGTTTACATTGCACCTGCAAAGCTACTGCAAGTAGCTTGTCGGCAGGAAAATAGTGTGGACAACAACATGATACAATATACAATGTTTTACAATAGAAGAAAAAAATATTGCAATTTAATAAAAAAACATAATAAAAACATAAATAAGTATAAAAAAATAAAATAATAAACATGTATCTAAAAAAAAAAAAAATATTAAATATTAATAATTAAAAATTAAAAATGTACGAGGAGTCAAGTCAATACATACAATCTGATTACAATAGCCATGTTCTAAACAATAGTGCAAATTTAGGTGTCGAGCACCATTTTTTCAAATCATATGGCAGCATATTAAAAATAAGTTGTACAATGTATTCAAGAGTTCGCTGTCCATGTTTATTAGAAAATCTAGGTACTATCATCCCTTCATTTTGTGTAAGCCTAGTATTGTACATGTGATCCACCATTGTTTTGTATGGGCTATCTAAGATATGTTGCATACAGATTTTATGCCAAAAAAGAGCTCTAATAGGTAACACATTTATGGATTTATACATAATTGTGATATTTTGCCGCTGGTCATGCTTTGCTGACGAGTAATTTGACCATAGCGTTTTGAATTGACTGTACATGTTGGATGTTTGTTTTACAAGAGTGAGCCCAAGAAGTTATACCATATCTCACATTAGATTCAGCCAGGGACAAATAGATTAGTTTCATGGTTTTGATGGGTACATAATATTTAAGTTTATACAGTTTGCCTACAATCGCTCGAAGGCGCTTACATAGCTTAACAATATGGATATCCCATTTCATATTACAATCCACCGTCACCCCTAAGTAGACATATTCTTTGACTAGGTCAATACTTCCACAGGCGCAGGGCTGTATACAGTTATTGTGTATGCAGTCAAAGTTATGGGACACTATTGAAGGTGCTATTGCATATCTGGCATGAGGCGATCTTATGTGCATTAGTTTTGTTTTTTGTGCATTTATAACTAAGCCAGAGTCGTGAGACCATTTTAGTAATGCTATGAAGTCCTGCTGTAGCATATTCATGGCCGTGAGCAGATCCCTATGTGAGATGACAAGTGCTGTGTCATTCGCATATACATAGTGCTTGATAAAAGAAAATACTTTATTCATAAGAGAGACAAATACTATATATAATGTTGGACCTAGGATAGAGCCCTGCGGTACACCAGTAGACAATGATCCCACTTTACTCAATTTTCCATTTATTTTGACCTGAATTTTACGATCACTAAGGTAGTTCTTCAAAAGTTTAAGAAAACGTCCTCGCACCCCTATCGCCTCCAGAACTTTAAGTAATTTTGTTGGATCTATAGTATCAAAAGCTTTCGAATTGTCTATAAATAAAACTAATAATTGTTTTTTATCGTTTAGTTCATTATTTATGTAATTCGAAAAATCTTGAAGTAACAGTTCAGAGCTCTTCTTTCTTTGAAAGCCATATTGGTGTGGATCTATTATTGAGAAAGACTCGAGGTATTTATTCAATTTTATGGAGATGTATTTTTCAAGTATCTTTTCTATTGCAGGCAAGATACTGATCGGTCTGTAATTTCCTATGTCAATATGCCTGCCACTTTTGTATATAGGTCTTATAATGCTACATTTAAGCTCATTTGGTATTACGGCTTGCATTAATATTGTGTTAATTAAATGTGTCAAAATCGGTCCTAAAATATCTGTGTTTTTTAATATCAAACATTCTGATGTTATCTATTCCGGGTGATTTTGAATTTTTTAGAATTTTTACAATATTCTGAATGTCTAAAAGTGTGGCACGTGCTATATAAAGACTATGTGGTAGCTGTGTTGGTTCAACATTTGATGCTCTAAGATCACATTTATGTACTAGTGAGTTTATACTGTCCGAAAAGTAGTTGACAATAATTCCTTTAGCATTGTGTCCCTTTTCCAACAACATTCCTCAGTCTCTTCCTTCAGCCTATTTTACAGCTGCCGAGGATTTGCTTTTGGTATAAATATGCACGTACTTGGGGTCACGTTCAACTTCAAATACTCTTGGTTAATCCACAGGTTTTGCAGCATTTTCCGATGTTTTAATTTTAATAGCCTGTAAAAAATCACTTGGATGTAATAGTTTCTTTTTCAGGATAAGATGTACCTATGAATACTGAATATTTATTATTTATATATTTTGACTGTGTTTTGATAAAATCCTTCAAGCCATGCTTTTGGGAATATTACGTTTCAGTGGTTTCGTGTAGAATATTCTTACAACATGGAAAAAATAATTTTTGCTGATTAAGGCATTTTTAATAATAAAAACTAAATTTATGCGTCAAACCTTTTTATGTTATTTTGACAAAAACATGCATGAAATTAATCAACCCTTATATCTAATATAATTATAAATAAAACTGAATTTAATGTCAATGAGGCTCGCTACTCATCACATCGCCAACCCTTCGGTGGCGCAAAGAGAAGGGCGGAACGTGAACAATATCGAATTGGTACAAGGAATATCAGAGTAGGAATGGAACACCAAAAAGATGAATGAATTATGTGACACAATGGAAACTAAATGTTTGGACGTACTTTGTCTAACTGAGAATATGAAAAAGAGAGCGGAACAATGCAACATAATGATAGGTTCGTCATTTGATCTGAGATACCAGATGTGGAGAAGGCTTGTCAGGATATTGCAGTATGACTGAATGTATGTTGTAGTATGAATGTGTAAGTCGGGAAATAATATGGATCCGATTAAAAATTGGTTTGTCAAGGGTGTTACTTATTATTTGTTATGCCCCCATGGGTTAATTCTGAAAGCGACGTAGTGAAAGATGATTTTTGGACTGGTGTGGACGACGTAATAACATTAAAAAATTTGAAGGAAAGGATTATAATAGCGGGCAATTTGAATGGGTGGGTGGGAATTAGACTTGACCGATTTGATTCAGCTTTAGGTAAGTTTAGGGATAAAAGAACGAATGACAATGGGAACAGAATACTTGAAGTATGTCTAGAGTGTAACCTGTTTGTATCGAATACTTTATTTAATCATAAAGTTATCCACCAACATACGTGGGAAAGACGAAATAAAAGATCATTAATCGATTTTGTAGTAATTGTCTCTGGTTGAGGTTGAAAGCCTATACCGAGGACACAAGAGTTTTCAGAGGGACTGAAGTTGAAACTGACCACTGTCTGGTGTTGTCAAGAGTAAACTTCTTCAACGGCTGGCGCTTTAAAGCGAAAACTGTTTCAACTCCAACCAGAGTCAGAGTAGAAAAACCACAAAACGCTTAAGTCAGAAGTGAGTATGAGAATCGTACAGAGACGAAATTGAATGAGAGGGAAATGGATGTTCGAAGCATTCATGAAATTTGGACAACCTAAAGTTTAGTCCTCGTGAATCTGATAGAGATGTGTGTGGAATAAGAACGTAAGGTAGGAAGAAATGTGACGCATGGTGGAATGACAAGATTAAAGCACGAGTCTTAGAGAAAAAGAAAGCATGGTTATGTCTGGTAGCGGTTTGCTGTTCTTCTAGTGAAGAGAGAGATCGAGCGAAAGAAGTTTATAAGGAATGCAAGAGAAGAGTAAGTATTAGAGTGAAAGAAAGAAAGAAACGCCTGGAAAAGGGAATAAAAATGACAAAACACTTCCAAGAAAATATTAAACTGCTTTGGAAGGTGGTCAAAAAGTCCCGGAGTGGTCCAGAGAACGGAAGCCTGAAAGTGATAAAATCGAAAGATGAGAATGAGGAAGAAATAAAAGAGATATGGATGAAATATTTTGAAATATTTAGTGATTCCAGTGGCAAATCGGGTATGAACGATGACGGAGTGAGTGTTACCAAAATCAGCAAGGATGAAATAATAAAAAAAATCGATGTAATGCATGAAGAATGGTAAGGCTGTTGGTTTCGACAATATTGCTGTTTATATTATTCCCACATGGTTGTGCAAACTTTTTAACCCGTGTTTAGAGGAGGGTTACACGCCATTAGATTGAAGAAGGGCTGTAATCATGCCGTTATACGAAGGTAAAATGTCACGCATGGAATTTGGGAATCATAGGGCTATTAGCCTGCTAAGTTCAGTCGGCAAGCTGTACGGAAGAATATTGATTGAAAGAGAAAGAATGGAAACAAAGGATAACATAGGGATTTGCAGGTGCTTTTACGAGTGAAAGAAGGTGCATGGACCAGATGTTTTCTTTGCGTTTGCTCACTGGGAAGTTTTCGGCAAAAAACCAGAAACTCTTCTGCGCCTTTCTCTCTACAAAAAGCACAAGACCGAGTTGACAGGAAAAATCTATGGCAGGTATAGAGGTATAACTGTCTTAATTATGTATCATGGATTTTATAAATAAAAACAATTTAAAAAAATAAAGGTGTTGTCCAAGTATGGAGTGAATACAAATCTCATACAAGCAATTGCCTCTCTCTATGAGGGAAGCGTTGCAGAGTGAACGGTGGTTTAACATTACAAAAGGTGTTAAGCAAGGCTGCGTAATGTCATCATGGTTATTCAATCCATATATGAATAATTGTAAGCAAGAATTGGAAGAGGTGGGATTGGGCGCGAAATTGAGTAATCTGAAAGTATGTTGCCTGTTGTATGCTGATGATGCGGTGCTGATTTCTAACAGTATGTAAGATCTACAGTCTCTCGTGTCTATGATGAACGAAGTATGTGTGAAGAATGAATTAATGATGAATGAAAGAAAGTAAGTCTAAAGTCATGGTGTTTGAAAGAGAGAAAACGGTGTGCAATATAGTTGTAAATGATGAAAACTTGGAGCAGGTGAATGAGTTGTGTATCTGGGTGGTATGTTGTATGGCTGATAGAGATATTGAAAGAAGGGTAAATTCAGGTAACTCCGTTAAAGAAGGACTGAATGCCGTTGGCGCTAATAAAAAACTGTCTAAGCTAGCAGTCCATAATGGAGTGCTGGTACCGGTGGTACCTGCCCTGATGTATGGCAGTGGGGCATGGAACTGGCAGAGGAAGGATGAAAGCAGACTGAAGGATTTTGAAATGAGATCCCTGAGGCGTAAAATGAACGTGGGATCTCCCCATTTCTCATGATCGTGGGATCGTGAGAAATGGGGAGATCCGCAAAGTATGCAAGGCTGGTGTAAGCGCAATGAGTAAGATTAAGAAAGGAAAGGGACCCTTATATGATTTGGGCATGTAGAGCAAATGAACCAAGAAAGTGGTGTAAGAAGAATATATGACGCAAATGTGAATGGTAGAAGAAGTCGGGGACGCCCGAGGTAGACATGGCATGATCAAGAGAATCAGATACTTGAGATGGGCCATGTCAAGAGAATAATAGAAGAGTATGCGTGAGACGGTGTATGAATGTGAATGGGGCAAAGAGTGAGTGCCAAGACCGAGTTGTTTGGTGGTCCGTCATCTCTGCCTACGTGATGCAAACGTGATGGTTGGTGTTACATAACTGCGGGCTCGAACCGCCTTGTTACGAACAGGTACAAATTAATAATCACAATGATTAGGACACAACAACAATGGTTCAATTTAAATACTTACAGAAACCAAATTATAATACAAACCTCCGGCTAGCGTCCCTCAGGGATATCGTGTTTTCAGTTCGTTTGGGATTTGATTCAAAACGACTGTCGCTTTATTGTTAGAATAATTATAGATAGGTTTTTTAATAAATGAAAAGATCTCTTGTCGCTTTTAAATAATTGGTGAATTTATTAATGACTCGACGCTTCTAGGAAAAGCTTTAAATCTCTTTGTGAACTCAAGGTTAATGATTTTAAAATATAATGAAAGGGATAAATGGAAAACACAAAAATAAATAATATTACGTACGTTACAATGTCACGGGCAGCATCGGGATCCCCACTGAGTTGATTTGAATATCAAATTTAACTATATTTTAAATTACGTGTCCCAACCAAATGTTGGAACCAAAAAAGGGTCTAGGCGGCCCCGGCTGAGAAGCAAAGGACCGACCCATAGCACAGTTAAAACCAGAAGAAGGCGCCAGGGCTCTCCGCCCCGTCGAAAGGGCTGCTCGGCCCCCTCCCGAAATCCGGGCCAATCAAAACGTTTCGCAAATGTTGCCAACTTTTGACAACTGGTATAAAATATTTAGTACCTGATGACGGAAATAATCATACAGGGGTGGGAAGTTATAATTCAAGAAAGTACTTCATAACATTGGTTAGATCAAAAAATATTGAAAAACAAATAACAGCTTCCTTATCAAGAAAACTTCAAGATTTTTAATTAGTTTTAAGAATTTGAAAATATCTTTATTACATATTATAAAATGAAGTCGCTCAGGCTGTATGTGCGCTTAGGTTTTTTAAACTACGCATCAGATTTTCATGCGGTTTTCATCAATAGATAGATAGATTCATGAGGAAGGTTTTTAGGTAAATAATTTTTGAGTAAATTGGTTGAAATACATAATATATTTGGCCAAGCGACAGAGGGAAGCGGGCAACGGGGTGACAAACGGCGGTGTGGATTTGATATTTGATTTAACAGATGGCGTTGGTTACAAAGGTTTCGTTAGCCAAAGCAACGTGTGGCCGGGTCTGCCAGTTTGATATATATTATTGCCTCAAGCAAAATTTTCATTTTGTGGCTTGATATATTACAACAACAATCAAATAAGTACCTACCGACGGATTTATTGTTGTGCTTCTGTCCTCAGTGTATTACATAATGGTCAGGTGTTTATGGAGAGTAAATTTGTGAAATCATATTAATACTGTTATTCCTTTTTTTGAGTGATGTTGAAGGTAGAAGGGTGGAGAAGAGGAAGGAGAAGTACCTAGCAATTCAGATCTGGTCACTAAATACAGGCAATTTGAAGCAATGTTGCAATTCTCAATGGTTGTCTTTTACTAAGGCGATACTGAAAATATCTTCCACCATAAAACGTGCCGCAAATAAACTAGATATTATTTTACATGAATTAATTTTGAAACCACACAAAAAAAGAAAATAAAATTTACTTGCACGCGCCGGAATTTCAACTCATGACATTCGAATTTGAAGTCAAGAGGCTTACCCCTCGGCGGCGAGAAATTTATTTGTGGGTAGATAATATTATGCATATTTATGTAAAATGGTAAAAGAGAGACGATGCGATGGTTTGAATGCAATGGGTTTTTGGAATACAGACTTGTTATTTTTTGTGTGGATATTTTTTGGAAGTCTGGCTTTTATGTTTGCGTTGCTTTTGCGAATTTTAGTATAATAACTGGTAGGAATGGCTAAATTCTGTGTTTTTCAGACAGACAGGCAGACATGTGTTAAGAGAATCTAACGTTCTCATCTTTTTTTATGAACACACCTTTTTGGTCGAATCTCAGAACAAAGCAATTTTTTGGTCTGTAAGTCAAATGCAATAAACGACGAGAAGGTAAAAGGCGATTCGTGGGATCGGTTTTCCAAAGACACTTAATTTTTGTGATCGCGAATTTCATACTTGTACGAGTACTATCTGAATTTTGTCTTATTTATTACACGTGTAGGTTTTTTAATGTAGTCTTCGACAATGAAATTGGCGATGATTTTTTTTTGCAAAAATAATGTATTGAATTTTTGTATTGAAAATGTTTGATCTGACGTGATAATGTTTTAGTGACATCATCAAACACTATTAATTTTGTATGTAATAAATAACGCAAATAAATCTTTAGAAAAACTAAAATAGAAATAAATATAATGCCTAACTAGGTGAAAATTTTATACAATTAATAAATAACCATGTATGTGAAAACCTTACTCACGGAAACTGATATAAATTAGTTCTTGGAAAGAACAAACGTTTAACTGCAAGAAAACTGTTATTTCACTTTTTTATCTCGTATATTAAAATGTACAAAAACCTTTTATAATAATTCATAAAGAATTACAAAAAAATCTTTTGATTCATCATTTCCGCAATATAAACGTTTATTTCCAGGATGTATAAATACCTATTATGTTATTAAAAAACAACAATTTAATATATTTCTGCTTAAATTCACGCTGCAAGAGTCAATTAAAAAAAATCAAAGTGTTAAAAAAATCAAATTCACACGCGGTACAAATGAAACCTTCAGAAAACTAAAATAGACAAGAGTGGGGAGGCTACGAAGTACTGCATAAAGAAGAAACCGAATCGATATCATTCCCTCGGAGGCTAAATCCTGTAGCTATATGTTCAATAAAATTTGTCCGAAAAGACCTCATTATTTCAAGTCGGGAATTTCACCTCGTTATATTAGTCTGCTGAAATGCAACGTTTAGTTTTCTGAAGGTTTCACTTCAACCGCGCGTGGACTGCACAATTATTTTTTTTTAACTTTTTCACTACTGTTTGAATTTAAAAACATAAAACCTGACAAACTCTTAACTAGACAAAAAGAAGGGCCCTTGACGTGATCTTTTTACCGAAAGGCTCTTAGAAAAAATAGATTCCAACATGACTTTTCACACGAATTTACGATTACCCTCGAACTCACCCCGAATAAGAAACAGCAGCGCAACTCACACCGGTAAGAATGTATTTTGTGCTTAGTTATCGGTAGGTAGGTGCTCGTACCTCGGAACAATAACAAAAATCGTCTTTTAACGATTTCTTGTTTCATTAAATTTCTCACTTGAATCTAGCGTCACTCGATGAGTAATCGAGCTAGAAATCAATCGGTTGTCGAGAGGTTTGGGATTCCTAAACTACAAATACTTCCTCAAATTTTACCTCGTATAACCCTAGTTCAGCAATATATTCTATTTACGGTGGGTACACACTTCAGAGGGACATTTAATAGACAAGATTTATTGAGAAGTAATTACTAACTAGCAGATGAAAGCCCGCTTCAGCATGTTTTTGCTGCTGTGCTCCGCAGGCTACTTTTGATTGCCTTCTCCCCATTAGTAAAGTTCCCTGATAGTAGAGTTTTGCCCCTCTGGTAGGTGGCCCCTCTGTATGTTCATCAGCAATTTAAAACGTGTGCAAAAATTATCTTTTCACATCCAAATTTTTTTAACCAAATAAAAACCATTTGTGAAAGCCTACGTAATAAATGTATGTCGTATCTTCGTTCATTTGAGATTCACTGGACAGTAAAATCACTTCCATTAACTAAGAAATATCGGTCTCAATTTCAATTAGCCATTCTCAATCTCAAAACTCAAGAAATTAAAGAATTTCTCCATCCTGACCTCTCGTTTAGCGATTTTAACCAAATTAGTTTGAGAGCACTAAAATTTAGAGATTACCATTAATACATAATATATCATTTTAAACCCATTTTGTTATTCATAGGCACAGCCTAATTTTCTGAATTTTGTAAAAGCCAAAAATATCGTTTCTCTGGAAAATGAATTTTAGGTGAACCGGCAGAAAGATCATCGTGACAATAAAACCGTGACAGGAATATCGTCCTACATGAAGTTGGGTTCATTTAATGTTTGAAAACGGTTTTTTTTGAGACATTCAACTTTTAAATTTTGAAGTGAAAACTTCTTTAGCACCGTTGTGATTTGAATCTATAGGGTCTCCTCTTTGTGGGGTGCTTAGTAGCCTCCACACTCTTGTCTACTTTAGTTTTCCGAAGGTTTCACTACAACCGCGTGTGAACTGCACACTTGTATGTTAGTTATTTGTTTCCGTGGTGTTATGCCGTGTTGCATCTGCGCACACGTCTGCCCTGATGATGGACACTGTAACGCTGTCCGAAACGTTGGCTAAAGAAGAAGGTAGCGCAATACGGCATAACACCCCAAAAATAAATAACGAAAATACTTTTTGCCGTGAAATCTAAAATCGCATCTGCACACTTGCATTTTTTTAAATTTATGGTATGGAAACGTTTCATTTAGGAAAATTTTTGGTCTTGGAAAACATTATTTTTGTGAAAAAATTTCTTAGAAAATCGGACGGAAAATAGGTCGTAATTTTTTTAAAATACATTTATCCTTGTAGTGTTTGGAAATTTTCCTTACTGGGAAATTGTTATTTTTCTGATAAAAATTCTTTTTCGAAAATTGGAATATTAATGAAAATGTGTAACTCGAAAAATGTTTAGTTATTTGGAGTTTGTAAACTTTTGTTGCTGGGTAATTTGTTACCCATTTTTTTTTTTAAATAATCTTCTGGGAAGATCGCAAAGAATTTTGACAAAAAATTACTGCACGTGGTAAGTCCCTTTGTGTTACAACAAAGTTCATTATTTTCATCTTTGAAGAAGAACATATACTAATAACATGAAAATAGCAACATGAAAAAGAAGAAGACACAGAAAATAAAAAGGTGACGGTCGGTATAATAGGCGAAAGCTATTTTAATTTTAGTTTCTCCGTCTTGTTCTGATTCCATTATTATATTTTTATTTAATTGATAATATTACATTGACGGGTATATATTTCAGAAGTTAATAAAAAAGTTATATCCATAAAATTTTATTATTTTCATTTATTGAAAGTAGTTTTTACCTTTTCCGTTAAGGCTTCAGTGGTATATCACGAAACTTTTCCAATTTAATCGTAAAATCTCCATGTAAGATATGGTTTCAAGAAACTCGTTGCAAGGCGAGCAGAAAAAAAGGAAGACAAAAAGATAAATTATTCTGTACCTACACGGAAATTAACCTAACCACAGATGCATTGTAATAATTGCACATCATTCATATAATAATTCGACTTTTACAATGAGTAGGTACTTAACGAACCACGACAATAGGTCCGTACAATATTATGATGCATGTTATTACTTCTTCTTCTTGTGCCCTGTCCGTTCAACTGACGTTGGCTATCATGTTGACTATGCGGACTTTGTTTACTGCGGCCCGGAACAGCTCTACAGTAGACTGGACCACTGTCTCAGGTTTTTCAGCCATGAGGTTCTCCTTCTTCCAGGGCCCCATCTTCTGGCAATTTTTACCCGTATTATGAGATGCAAGTGCTTCTCTGGAGTCTCATCACATGTCGAAGATATTGGAATTTTAGGATTTTTATAGATTTAATAACTTCTTCATCCGAACCATAACATCTTCATTCGTAACCCTGTCCATCCAGCTTATTTTATGTATTCTTCTGTAGATCCACATCTCGAATGCCTCAAATCGCCCAATTAGGTCTTGAATAAGCGTCCATGCTTCCATTCCATAAAATAATATCGAAAACAGGTAGCATCTGACCATTTGCATTCGTAATCCGATGTTGAGATTATGACTGCAGAACATCCTTTTCACGTGTATGCTTTTAACTACTGCTTTTTCATGCGGACGTTACTACTGCTGGACAGAAATTTCCAGTTAAAATCCTACTATCGTGTTCCCCGGCCGCGCGGAGTTTCGAGAATAGCTAATCATATTATGAACGCTTCAATAAAACTTTATGAACGGTTTTCTTTTAAAAGATGGACGTAGAATCGTTCGTGAGACTACACCGTGTCTATTTATAGTTCTGTAAATAGTAATACATTTAGGCACCCATTTCAGAGTCATTCTCGAGTGCAACAGCTTGGCTGTGGAATGATTTAAAGGCCTTTGTGTTTCCATCCTCCTATAGCGTGGGTCTCATAAAGACCCAGATTCACTCCTTCCCTTTCACAGAAAGATCCTTCACACCCTCAAAGAAAAAGACTTGAAAAATGACTTAAACCCTGAGGAAAAAAAATTCTCAGGGCCTCCAGTGTGAAGTGAATTAATGTAAAAAAAATATTTCGTTTTATTATCGAGACGTAATTCACATTACTGAGATCAAAACCTAACAACTAACTTATTACACGGATAAGATTAGAAAATGATGGTGCCTAAAGGGATTCTAAATTTAACTCCTGAAGCCGATATCCAAATTTTAAATTACATTTTTTTTTAACTTGTTCCCATGAACAAAATCTTTTACCAACATGCTTTTATTGTGTTAGCAATTACAAAACAATATTGAAGTTCTTCTAATAAATAGATTAGACACAAACATATTTAATTTGTTCATAAGAAGCAGATACTTTGTGATGTGACATTATAATCATCATTAGATAGTATAAAATAAAGTCGCTCAAAATGTATGAGCGCATAGATCTTTTAAACTACGCAACGGATTTTCATGCGGTTTTCACCAATAGGTAGAGTGATTCAATAGGAAGGTTTATATGTATAATATATGCTTATTATAGTAGAGAAAAGCCGATAAATTCAATTATTCAATTCAGGCAGCGGCCAGCTGGCAAGCGGGTGGTGTGGATTTTATAAAGGTTGGGTAATGGCGTTGTGTTTCGTTAGCCACAGCAATGTGTGGCCAGGTCTGCTAGTTTAAAATAAAACAATAGCTTTGTAATCACCACTTTTTTATATACTTTACGCCGACCGGGTTTCGCTACAAACGTAGCTTCTTCAAGGTAGTTCGAATATAATACTCTACTGACATTATGTTACATGTGTGTTAAAGATAATTTTAATAAAATAAGATTTTACAAAATGGGCTGGACTCCTCAAGTGAAGGAGGAAGAAGGCATAAGTGTAGATGGAGAATTGGGAAGGGAACGGGAGTGTCCTTTGTCAATAGGGAACAATCTTAGGACTTTTATTTAAATTTAGCTAGTTATTAACTACCTTACTATTAGTGTTTATTGCTTTCCTTAGTTCAAGTGCCTCTAAATTATCTAACCTTACACCTATATTATTTGTTTGAATTAGGGTGGCACCTGAGTTTCTATCAAATTTATTTCTATCTAGTTTCTATCATTTTACCATGCATCTAGATCTAGAGGGTAAGACCTTTTACTACACATCCAGAGGTCGAGAGTGCGTAAGTAAATTTTATTAATTAATTCACAAAAAATAATAGGTATCGAACATTATTAATAATAGCCTTGCTTCTGCGTCGTTAAATTTAACAATCCTGCTTCCAACGCATGTCTGCCGCCGCGCCTTACACGTCACACCATATAAACATCCGTGTACGTGGATTTTCAGACAAATCTACAATTGTAATTTGATTTCTAATTCAAGAATTCATCACAAGACGACGCCACTTTCGTCGGAAAGACGCAAAGGGACGTGCCTTTCCTAGGTATAAGTTCTACATATTTGTGAACCTGGAGTATCTCCCGGATTTCGAAAAATTGATGGTAATACTCGTTGTATCAAGTGGCTGTATATTACATATGACGTCATCGCCCATCCCGGTTACTTTTTCGCGGTGACTAGCCATCACTGGTTGACACGTCGACAGTGGATACGAGGCACGGGCTAATTTAGGAACCAGTGGATTTACAAACAAAATGATCACCAACACTAACTGGGCGAAGCCGAACCAAAAACCTCTCGCAGGGCCTAGCAGTAAAAACCTGCGGAGTGGGTTTTTAAGTGGTTGTACAGATATTATTAACTTTTATATATATTAAGGATAATTATAATCTAAATATTTATTTTTTTACGTTAACCCCGCATAGGAGGCCATGTGGAAAATAATTTCTCTCAGAGTCTATGTCATCTTTGGGGATGCTGTGTGGAGGGTCCCTTTATGAAAATGTAGGAGAGGAAGATCAGGGAAGGGAAAGTTTGTGGGTATCCCTCCCGCTGTGGTGCAAGACGAAGGGTTAAGAGAGACCAGCTGGAGAGGTCAAAGAATCATCCTAAACCAGCCTCTCTCAATCCGATCCGCAAACGCTGCTGGCGGGCAGGCGCATCCATGCTAAGACCTGACCACACCTCGCCCGATCAACCCGAAGTCACCAAATGAAGCGGAACTTCTTGGGGTGACCTACGGCTGAGCTGTTGGTTATCTAATAAATGGTTCCCGGGCCGCCGGTACCCATTCCCGCCTCCAAAATTGAAAGACACCATTCAGAATCAAAACGTTGCTTGAAATGGATTCAGTCGTGGTTGTTGACTAAAACTGAATAGCCAGTTACTTCTAATAACATTCCTTCAGTCTAATAACATTCCCTCGATTAGGGATGCCATAATCTCCTGGCTCTGGACGGTCGGTAAGCAGTTTGTAGTAATTCTATCTTTCGATGCTGATTTTGATTTCTTTTTCTACTCCTGGGCACTTGGCACCAGTCGTAATAATTCTCCTTTCCCCTCTTGATTTAGATTTCTTTTATTTTTCTACTCCTGGTCATCGGCAAGGTGTAATAATTCTACCTTTCGATTCTCCAGATTTAACTTGGTTTAATATTAAATATATAAACTCTCCTCGTCATCGGCAAGACAGTTGATATTTCTATCTTTTGATGCTGATTTATTTTATTTTTGGAATTCTTTCATCCCTTCAAGTTTTCTTGAACTTTTCTTTTGGCTCTGATCGATATTTAAATTTTTAAGGCTTTGCATGTGTGTAGTAGGGATGGAAAATTCCTTCCCTACGTCACACAAGCCTTCATGAAAATTGGACCCTTATTTTCTTTGATACTACAGAAAGCTTACTTAAAGCTCCCTTGTACTACATACCTTTAGAGATATATGTACTTAACTAATTAATACGTTATTTACGACCTTGAACGTAAATATTTTCGTATTTATGTTGTAATTAAACTCCATCAAACGTTGTGTAATTTTTTTGATTTATGATATGGGACTTTAATTACTTTCATTCTTTGTGGTAACTTCTTGATTCTAGTCAGAGCGTTGAGTTTCAAACTGCATTGGTCTCTCTCTTGCAAATCTAACTTTAAATAGTTTCTCTAAATGAACTAACTTTCCTCCGTCGCTTATTATGTTTTCCTACATCCTAACGAACTCGTAAATAACCTGTACTAATCGAATTACGCATGTTTAATTGAACAAATAATTAAGTATGACTCAAATGGTTAATTGTTAGTAAATTTGATTATGATTGTTTTGTATCTGCTTGTCATCTCTCCAATCCGATTCAGCTGCTATAAGGTACATATAAAGATGGGTTTAGTAGGTTAATGTAATTAATAGATTGCATATTAGACGAACTCAGAATACCCTTTTTCTGCCGAAAATTTGGCGCCTTCCTCCTACAAGTAAACCAGGTGATCAAATTCTAACTAGAAATTCGCACAATCTTCTGGCACGGATCGGTTAATTGATACCTAAGTTATCGCGTCCTAACCGTCCTTCCTTATGCCATCATGCACTGCCTTCAGGTCGTCATCCGAGCCTAGATACCCCCAAATTCCTACTCCTCCAAGGTCTACTATTTACTTAGGGCGAACCGGTTTCGTCCTATATGCAATCATATACTCACGGTGTTTTGCAGAGTTACGGGTCGTGAATCCTCCCTCCACGTACAAGAAATGATGTGAGAGTAACTCTGTCGAGTCTAAAACGCTAATTGTAAGCGGGTCCACATCATCCAATGTACAGTACATAGAAAGATATATATGTAAACATACGTTTGGGTAGGATTATAACTCGCAATTTTGAGTCTAGCCAGTCTCAAATCCCGAGCTCGGATTTCGTGGAAAGGAATTCTGCACAAAACCTTAACCGATGACCGAATATATACATATTAAAAGTGGGAAATATTAATAGATACTAGTATAATAAGCGATTATCTCGGTTTGTTCTGGAGTGCCGAAAATTCCAAGCTTTTGATTGATTTGGTTGACAATTTTCTTTAAGAGATTGCCATCTCTATTATGTGTTTGGTTAATGGTCCTTGATTTTTTTAAGGAGCGACCACTGCCTCCTATTGTTGAACTGTTTTCTAAATTTTCCCCCAAGGTTCAACTTTTGGTAAAATTTTTACTCTCCCGTGATTTTTCAACTGCTTCATGTAAATTATTTATACCTGTAAGAACAATTATTTCATAAATTTTCCCCGAATTTTTCATGTAGTCCTTCAATAATCTTTTATCTGACTATCCCGTGATTTTCAAATGTTTGATGTACCTATTAGCTACCTAGGAGAGTAGTTAATCCATAAAATTTTTCTCAAATGTTCAATGATACTCTTCAAGTTCTTTTATTTGACTATCCCGTGATTTTTCAAATGTTTGATGTACCTTTTAGCTACCTAGGAGAGTAGTTAATCCATAAATTTTTTTTTTCAAATGTTCAATGATACTCTTCAAGTTCTTTTATTTGACTATGCCGTGATTTTTCAAATGTTTGATGTACCTTTCATTTGTTTAGCTTATAATAAATCTAATTATTTTCAAATTGTTCAATCCTAAAATATCTCTTCAAGTTCAAATTAAAGATTGTGTTTAACCCCTTTTTTATATATATAATTGCGCAACGTTATGGTGTTGCCCTATCCTAAGATTGACATCTTCCTAAATCATTCAACACAGTGCCCTACTGACCGAGTTGTTTTATAAACAATTTTAGTTATGTCAACATTCCCACTGGCCTCGTGACCTAGATCCAAGAACGCGTGACATTTGTTTACCTTTAAAACATTCCGAATTCAATAATGGTAATTTCTTTTTTTTGCAATTGCCCTTAACCTGATCCCAAATAAATATAGTTATAATTTACATATTTATGTCTCGATACATAAATACACAGATATATATATAATTTTATTATAGTTGAGGTAAATTCTAATTTCATAACTCATTTTTTTTTATCATTTTATATTAGCTGAAGTTATAATAAATAGTACATATACTAAATAAATACAAAACTTTGACTTGGAAATTTATCAAACACATAACTATTTTAAATAGTTACGGATAAATGCAAAGATAGGTATTCGAGATCGATACCTTTACTTTTTAATATAAGTGTGTTTCTTTTTGATTAAAACTTTCTTGGAATATATATATATATATACATATATATATATAAATATATCTATTTTATATATAATATTTTAATATAGGTACATATCACATATTAAGCAATTAATACTTTGTTATAAAATTAATTCAAATACCAACTGTCTGCTGCATGCCGCTATCTCCTCGGAACCTAGAAAATATTTATACTTTATGTAACTTACCCCTTTAAGGTTTTTTTTTTTATCCGACCGGGAGCTACACGGTAAAACCTTGTTATGTTTTCCTTACCTAATACCTACTCCTATGTTATCAACTAAATTCAAATAAAAATTTTTTTTCGACTTCAATTTTATTTTATTCCCGTTTAATCTATCTAAATTAAATGATGTTTATCGTTCTAACCGCATTTTATTTCAAATCTCGTTGGTTAACTTAACACTTTTTAAATTAAATTTAACAATTAATTATTTATTTTGTGTTAGTTTTCCCACCGTACTTTTATTTCGCAACAAAGCGTTATACAACTAAATACCGAACAGATTGTTATCATGCTTATTTATTTATTATTTATTTCAACCTCCAGATTTATTATTATAATTATTCCATCGTTAAAATAACACTCCGTTTAAATTATAATTTTTAAGCAATAACCACTTCACGATTATTTACGAAATAAGTGATTTATTATTTTTATTTTTGTTTGTCACCGAACCTTTTTTATTTTGCAATAAGATAACGTATTTCACTATTTATTTAAACTTTCCGAAATAGTTATTATTATTAAGTTATCACAATCTCATTTAACAACAACTTAATAATTTGTATTATTTATTATAAAGTCCATATTTATTATTATTACTTTATCTAACACTAGATTAATCCTGTGATAAATTATTACGTTCGATTTGCACTTTATTTAAGGAACTATTACTGATATGTTTTTTTTTTCCAAGTATTAAGTCCTAAAATTTAACTAAACACTGCTTTTAAATTTGCCAAATACAACACCACACTTTTCACTAACACAATTTAAATTTATGATTTAATCACTTCACTGAATCTAATTAATTATTATTAATGGTACTAATCTCTTACACTGAATTTAATACCAAACTTTGGACACTTAGAACTTTCTGTTAAAATGCATTTTATCTAACACTAGATTATACTAAGTCCGAAATCACTTCTATTGACTTGACTCCAATTATTTCAGAGTCATAAAATTTTTTAACACTTAGACAAATTTTTCAATTAATAACCGCTTTAAACGTCACGTCACGTCTCACAAACTTCCGCTTTTCAAAACCCCCGATGACTAACTAGAAATCACTAAGTCCTGTCTTTTAAACCCCTCTCAGGTCCAAAAGATTGTATCTGAATTTCCTGTGACAAAACAATCTCATGTCTACCAACTCGCAAACCCTTGAAATTGTCTCACCATTATCGAGTAATGCTACTTAGGTCCCTTTGTCATGTTATCACTCCTTTTTGTCTCTTACTTCCATCTCTACAAGGTCCGGATTCAGTTACTTTGTTTTAAATTGCCTCATCGTCCTTTGTCTCGATGGTCTTACGAATTTAACTTGAATTTCATAATTTTTTTGTTATTTTTTTTCTCAATTCGTAAAAGGTCCGTCTTCGATAACTATATTTACGTCTCGATTTTTCCGTACCTATCACAAATCATGATTATCTCCATATCGAAATGTTTACTATGCAATTTCGAGTTGCAATTTTTATAAATTCTACTCTATCTCATTGCTACTTGTATGAATTTTTCCTTTAAAACCCGTATTTTCTCTATTTACGTAGTATATCTGAATTTTCCCCTTTCCCCTAGAATTTTCTTGTATTCACAACACTCTTCCTACGAATTTCCTCTTTTATCCTTATGTTGCTTTCCACATCTATATGATTAGTTACATTCCAAGCCAAATTTATTGTTTTCATCGATACTTCTGAATTTTCATGAGTTTTCCTTACGGAATCATCTTTTAATTGTTTTTATTTTCTTTTTTACTACCCCCCGTTTCGTCTTCGATGTATGTCACCTCTTAGAAAATTTCATTTTCTATATACTATTACTTTTTATGTTATTTTCCACATTTTTTTTAGGAGAAACTTCCACTTCGGCCCTTAAATATATGTCAATTTTTATTACTTCATATGGATCTTCCCCCAAATTCCGTCCCTTTCTTCCCTGAATTCACATTAATTTAAAATTTGACATGTGTTTATGTCTGGGTTTCCGAGGTGTTGATCAATAACTCAGCTTTTATTCGAGGGTAATAAAATCTAATCGTTTTTAGCTAAAGTAAACTGTCCCTAAGACCAATGATAATTTTTATCGTCCCAAAAGCCATTAAAATGGGTTTAATCGCCTAATACCATGTTCGTTTTCTGGTTGTTTTAATAACAAAATCACGTGTGGGGTCGTCAACTCAAATAATGTTTCATTTTTCCTTACAGTCTGTCCTATTTCCCATAGAACTTTCGTCAAACAACTGACGTAAAACAATTCCTTTGTTTGCCTTATCTACTGCAATGTAACTAGAATGACCTCCCTATTCCAAATATATAACGATATCTATTTAAACTCGTCTGAAAATGCAAAATTAAGTCGAAATCTTATATTGTTCAATAAACACTTCCGTTTAAACGTCCATTTTTTCCATTAGATTATCTTTCCAAATCGTTTTTTCCTGACGTGACAAAAGTGACATTCCAAATTTCCAGCGTTTTTCTTCCTTTTAAATGTAAAATGTACGCTTTCCTTTTAATATGGTTTCCCTGACCCTCTATGTACTCGTTATACGACTGAATAACCCTACAGTAACTTTTCTTACGTTTTACACGTCTTTTCTTTAATTTTCCTCTTATCATAAATCTCTAGCTATTTTCTTGCCTAGTTTTTCCAACATAATATGGATTAATTTGTTCGTTAACGGCGGTCGTCAACACCTTCATTGCACTGATTGTTTATCTTAAATCTGGGGTCATTGTATCTAATGCACCGGGCGTGAGACCCTGTTTACATTATAGTGTATTGATCTTTCGGTTGATGACGATATTTTTTTCCATAAATCTCAGGTTAACTGCCTAGTTCAAAGTCCATCTCTTTGTTCAAAATCTGAACACGCCCTCCATTCTGTGATTGGTTTCATTAATTATTTATAGCTTTCTGCTTAGACCTGATTGGCTGTTGATTTCAACTATTAATTATTACGCTGATTAATGATGATTTCTAGCACCCTCTGTGTTCTTTTCATCAATACTCATCTCAATCTACTTAATTGTAGATCCCTATCGTCAACAAGAATTCAATTTACTTTGAACCGGTAGATGTCGCAGGTGTGTCTGTTTTATAATTAATTGGTATTTTCTTTTTGAATTAAAGTGGGAAGCTACGATATTTTCTTATTTTCACTGTTGATTAATGCAATTCATCACAAGTTGAGACTCTTGAGTACCTACATGTAATGTATTAAAAGAGCTTCTAAGTGATGCCAATAGATGCCAGTAGGGAAAGTGCTTCTGTCGATGGCCGACAGAGGTACCCGAGTAGGCGGTAGCCGTCGAGACTAGTTCTGGCCAGACTAACGCCTAGATTCAATTAGCCACCAGTATAGATAGGTCGTGTGACTTGCAGTGTAATTATTGTAAATACCTTAACTAATAATAAACTTGTTTGTTATCAAGAACCCACGGACATAATAGTTTTTTACGTTAGCTCCACACAGGAGGCCCTAAGGAAAATAATACCCCTCAGGTCCTATGTCATCTTTGGGGATGCGGTGTGGAGGGTCTTTTTATGGAAGGAAAGAGAGGAAGTTCTGGGAAGAAAAAGGGTATGAGAGGTGGTAGGAATTTGGGGGTCAGTGTGTCCAAGAGTGGCGGACGTATGAATCCATCCCTCCCACTGCAGTGCAAGGCGATGTTCCGAGGCTATGGCTAGAGAAGTCAAAGGGATTCCCTCAGCCACACTCTCTTTTGATCCGCCGTCAAGACCCGGACAAACCTCACCCCATGAACCCGGGCATCCCTGCTAATTCACCAAACGTAGCGGACCACTTGGGGTGACCAATGGCAGAGGTTGGTTATCCAATAAGTGGTTCCCGGGGCGGCGGTAACCATACCCTCCTCCCAAATTGTGAATAGAGTTTGTATGTACATAATAAATTTTTAAGATATGTAAATTTTAAAATGGGCATTCCTAGTGAATGCCTAAATTACGATAACCTACTTCGTTCATTAAATTTAATAAAATTATCTGATCGTAGAATCATTTTCGATTTAACCTGTTTGTATAAAATCATTAATTCAATGTTTGACACCCCTGATTTATTATATGTAATCTCCTTTCATACTCCAGGCAGGTCAGTCACAAGACAGTACCTACCATATTATTGCAGCAATTCTAAGTCAACATGTCAATATTATACTCCTATGTGACGAATTCAACAGCTTGGAAACAAAAAATACTCCGATGTTGTTGATATATTTAATACATCAATTTTAATATATAAGCATACCTTATTGAAGTTTTTTTCATCAAGTAAGGGAATGTGTTGATGAAACTGTTTGAATTGACTAGCATATTGGTGGTGTTTTGTCGGTTGAAGGAGAGAAGCTAATGTTGTATTTTTTTTTGTGTTTATATTTTGTGCCTGCATACTGTGTGGATCAAATTCAATATTATTTTTGCTTTATATTTGTTTATGTGCAAGTGTTGTAAACAGTCATTTCCTGCAGTATTTACTAGTATAATTTCGTAAATATTGTTAAGTGTATATATTTATGTTAAAGCCTTAATGGGCGTAAATAAATAAATAAATACCAAGCAAGAATTTAAAGTTTTCTGTGCACAATGAATCACTATCAGAAAATATGCAGAATTCATTCGCGTTGCTTTCTGATGAATCCATCATTTTTGAAAGGCAATTTGCTATAAATAAATCAATGCACGGGTAGCAGACCCGGGGGTGCAGTGGAGGGCGCGGGCGCGGGCGGTGGAAACATGGAGTAATATCATCTAATTGTTTGTTCGCCTCTCAATTGCCCCAATAGCTCGGGGCGCTTTCATGTTTTACCTCTAATAAAAATCTTCATATTATTTCTCCTTTATTTCAGTTTCGTGACCAATATACAGTATAAAATATACACCTGAGTTAACTTATCATGTAGCCACCTTTTCGCAAAATAAACTGTTGGAAACTAGCAGCAACTAATTAAAAATCGAGGTTATAAAAAACACACCAAAACTGTAATTATATTTTTTTAAGCTCCGTAATTAGTGCTCAAAAGAGAATGTGAATAAGAATTTTGAATAAGTGCGCTATTAAAAAAACTATATTAAGTAAGTAAAATTTGTGACATAATTTAATAGAACACGACTCTTAAAAAAAACAGCAAAAACCACTCCACAAATACCTAAATTTATTCTTTTTTTTCATACCTATTACATGTTAAGAGCGTTTAACCAGCCAGCGGACGAAAATCCATATTTCGTCGAAAGTTGATCTTGCGATCGTGCAGGGCGGTTACAACGAGAAAGATTAATTATTCTCCGTACCAGCTTTTTTAAATTATAACTCAATATCGAATTTATTCAAATTAGCTTTAATTTATACCTTCATCCAAAAATGCTGAAAGGCGTGATAATAAAACTATTAAAATAATGTACGTTTTGTAGTTATTTTTTGATTATAAGTATTTATCATTTTTCAATAATGTCTAAATTTAATAAGAATGTTAAAAAAATCTGAAATATATTAGTTTGCAAGTGCGCAAGTAAATACACAAATGGACCAATTTTCATCAAGAAACACATGTACGTACATATTTTTTAATGATTTTATTGAAACTAAAATTAAAATTCTAAAACATGCGTTTGCTAGATAATGTATTGATTTATTTTACTGTATGATTATATTATTTGAAATGGGAGTGGTATAATACAAAATCTTTTTTGAAAATTTAACAAATCTGCCAACGACCTATAGAATAACCTTATTATACTAAAAATTAAAAAAAAATCTCAAAATTTATTACTTGCGAATGCTAGATAAAAGAACAATCTTTAGAAATCCATTTATAATTTTTTGTGGAAAAGAGTCAATAGTCTAAAATCTGATTTGAAAATGACATATTTCTGGTTTTCTCTGGTAATGCCCTCTTAAATAACAGGATAAAATGTGTTTTTTTTATAATTTTCGGAGCGTAATTTGGTATTTTTTTCTATCTAGGGAATTTATTATAATTACTGTTTCGACCTTATAAATATTTTTTTAAGGTAACTTAAAAACTTTAAAATTTTCAAAAAAATATACGTAAATCAGTAGAAATTCGAAATGCGAGGCCGAAGCGAAATCGTATGATGAAATGACCTTCCTGTAAAAAAATACAAGTGTGCAGTTCACACGCGGTAGAAGTGGAAACTTCAGAAAACTTTGGGAGGCGGGAATGGGTACCGCCGCCCCGGGAACCTTTATTGGATAACCAACACCTCTGCCACAGATCACCCCAAGTGGTTCCCTACGTTTGGTGATTTAGCAGGGGTGCCCGGGTTCATGGGGTGAGGTTTGTCTAGGTCTTGGAGGCGGATGACCAGGACATACTGAACCCCAGATTCCTACCCACCTCTTAAACCCTTTTCCTTCCCAGAACTCTCCTCTCCTTCCTTTCCTTAAAAAAACCCTACACACAGCATCCCCAAAGATGACATAGGCCCTGAGGAAAATTATTTTCCTCAGGGCCTCCTGTGTGGAGCTCATGTAAAAAAAAAAAAAAAAAAACTAACGTAGACAAGATTGGGGAGGCTACCTCATAAAGAGGAGACCGATTATTCTATCTCATTCTCTCGCAGGCTTAATCCTATAGATGTATGTGTTTGTCTCTTTTCAGTGCAACTTTTTCGTTTCATCGAGTTTCAAATCACAACGGTTTTCACTAAGAAGTTTTCACCTCAAAAACGTATTGCTTTATCAACATTTGTTGAAAAAATGCCCGTTTTTGTCCTTGGAAAAGCGAATAAAGATAATAAAAATACTAGCGTGGATTGAAACAACTTTTCGTAAGATGAGAACATTGAGGAACATAATATTGTGACATTCTGAGGTTTGCTTATTAATTACCTGTTATTATTTACCCATTTTATTTTAATTTGTTATTGTTATTTTACGTCAATAACTATTCATATTATCCCTATTGTTGTTGTCGTCACCCAATGATCGTGGCTGATGAGCACATCATGAGGTAGGTACTTCGTAATACCTATTGATTGTTGCCTACTATGGATGTACTGCTCAGCTGTAATTTTAGTTTGAATAACTGTATTTAGTGTTTCTTTTGTAATAATAGGTTAATATGTTTTTATTAATATTTTTAATATTATATTAAGTTTATGTGTAGGGGAGGGGGTATGACGGGGCAGTAAGCGTTTAATGATAAATTAAACTTTGTTCTTCAAATTTTACAAAATCTACATTTTAAGTAAATAAACTTTGGACATTTAGCCGTAACATTCCATAGAATAAAATGTTAAAAGGTATTACGCGCACGTCCCAGTTGGTCGAAAGGTCTGGGTTCGAGTCCCAGTTGCGACCATTGTTTTTTTTCTGTTTTCTGTTTCTTGTTCTCTTTCATATTTTTGTTGCATTAGTTATTATTGTTATCTTCTTCTTCAATGTTAAAAGGTATTTTAAAAAGTTATAAAAAGTGTAACTAAATAAATCGCTCATTTTCACTGTCTTGCCCCACCAGGGGGACAAGAATGGAGGACTTAGCCAGCCGAGGAATCGAACACGAGACGCCTGGGTGGGACCCAAACGCGATGCCAACTCAGCCACTGACCGGACTAACTTATAACTTATAGTACTTACTTTGTAATAATAATAACTTTATAGACTACCCTCAAAATGTTAACTGTGAGCTAGATAGCTATAAAATCACGTTTTAAATTAATTATTTTTATATTAGCGATTGGTTTTCTTCAATAAAAATAATAAAGTTAAATTAAAAATGATATTTTTATGTCCTATGAATATTTTTAAAGAAGATTTCTGAAAAAGATTTTTCAAGAATAATTTTTAAGATATGAATAAATGTAGAACCCTTCGAACCCTTGTCAAAAAATGCTTTCTTTCTGTCACGGCTATTGACTCTGAAGAAGGTATGATTCGTAAATATTCTTGCATTCTGATACCCGAAAGTGTAGGGCGATTTTTATTTGCTACCCTGTTGAAAGCACCACACTCTAACTCGGAAGCTTTTTTATCAGTTTTATTAAGTACGTACATACCCCTTTACCAGGAGACCATCAAAATAAAGATATCGACTGCGAAAATGTCGGAAAAAAAAATTCTTTAAAGAACTCTCTTTCGTTAGTGAATTATTTTGATAAACACAACAACGCAACCTTGCCGAAATAAATAGGTTTCAGCCAATGTAATACGATATTATTTATTTATTTACATACTCAATTAATTTCGACCCCTGTGTACATATTACATAAATACAAAAAGGAATGCCTAGCTTAGCCTCTTGTACGTTAGGTTCAAATGATTGATTAATCTGCAAAATAAAATTTGCTGAAGACACAACACACCTGTAAGTATATTCAAACCTTGAATTTATGCAAAATTTAAAGTTTAATCTTCCATCAACTTCTTTGTTTTATCTTCAGCCGATACACAAATAAGATATTTCAGAAGGTTGGGCTTACACAATATGAAATGATTTTAAAAAGATTTCTCAGAATTAATTACTCATCTGGTCTGCTGAAGTTTTTGTTCTGTTTATTTGCATTTTTAAATCTTCAGTATGGAGCGTATTTAATTTTCTGTCTATTGACTTCATGGAGTATTTTCGGCGGGGTAACTTTGGGGATTTTATAATCGGTACTCATTTATATTACGATGTCTAGAGCAAAGTGGCTAATTTCCACGGCTGTGTGTTTTATACGTGTTGGTCCGTGCATAATGGAACCAATGAGTAATTTTACATTTAGCCACCGTATCACCGATTGCTTATATTTTCTACTACCAGTATATCTTGGGTTACCAAAACCAACAGTAATGTAATTAATTGTTGTTTGTTATGCATTTTTTGAAATTGTTCAAAACATAACAAATATTAAAAAAAAGCCAAAATTGTCATACTTGTGATCTTTTGTGAGTTTCCAAGGGCGTTTGTGTGAATGGTGTAGGTACGTGGATAAAAAAACAATGAAAATGAAGTTGAATGAGGAGATCTGAGTCACTGGCAAAAAAATATTGCTAAATCAGTTCATCATTTCTACAATAAACGTTTCCATCAGGATTTGCTAATATTATCCTGGTAAAGGTCTCTCATCCTAAGTTGACTTTAGCACAGAACTCACAATGATGTAAAATTTACGTTCGGCCTTTTTTTTTTTACAATACCGCACAAGAATCTCAACTGCTCCCGTCTGGAGCCAGTGAGACTATGGCATCCCCAATTGGGGTATGTTGTGAGGCTGAAGGTAGTGGGGAGGGGAAGGAGGTGGGGAAGAGGAAGGTTGGGAAGTACCTGGCTATTCAGATCTGGTCACTAAACACGGCTAAAGCCTTTTTTAAGCAATGTTTCAATTCTGAATGGTGGTCTTACACCAGGGCGATACTAATAGTATCTTCCACTCTGGAACATGCCGCAAATATACTATATATTATTTTAAATGAATTAATTGTGAAATAACACAAATTAATCAAATAAAATATATTTGCGCATGCCGGGTTCGAACCCGCGACCTCCGGAATGTGAGTCTTAGCCACTGGACTACGGAGGTCGGCCTGTTTCGTTTAAGCTATAAAAGTAATAACAAATACACAATGTTTCATTCAACATTCAGAGTTTGAAGCCAAAGCATGTTAAGTCGGTTATATGGAATGTTTTCTGACATGTCGAATATTTTTTCTATTATTCCTAAAATTCTGAAAGTTATTAAAATAGTTTATCTCTGCAGAACTGAATTATATTGATAGATATATTCATGTATTACCTATTTATATATACGCGGGCATGCGCACATTAAATCCCAAAGCTTCATGGCAATCGGATGAATGGTTTAGCAACGCATAGGCCACACCCAGAAACAAACATTTTTTGATTTTTATATATATATATATATATATATATAAAAATCAAAATATGTCTGTTTCTGGTTGTGGCCTATGCGTTGCTAAACCATTCATCCGATTGCGATGAAGCTTTGGGATTTGATGTGCGCATGCCCGCGATGGTTTCTGTATGCATAGTGAGTTCTGGCATCATGAAATTATGCATCGCTAACCGTTCATCCATTTTTTTTAATGACAATATAAAGATAAAGTAAAATTATAAAATAAGTAAGAATACAAAATAAAGTGGTTTGTTTACAGTCCTCCTAACTAGGCATTCCTGTTCCGAGGCGGACTGCATGTTGCTGAATGGGTGTAGATTTTTATTTCCTCATCTTCTAGTTTCTTGATTTTCATAAAATAACAATAAATAAAATAAAAGTATTTATGTTAGTTGTCTGCAGGTTGCATTGGGGTTACTTCATAATTTTAATGATTTCCTCATCTTCCTGTTTACTTAACCATAATTTTATGTTTTTTTTAAACATTTTTGTATCTCCATGGTGTTCTTAATTTCAATTGGAAGGGCATTATTTGTAGCATGGAAACTATGGTTTTTCTGGCCAAAAGATGTGTTTAATTGCAGGATGTTCAGTAGTTTTGAGGATTTTGATCTTGTAGTGTAGGTGTGTTAGTCAGCAAGGTATTCATATTTTCTTTAAATTTGAGTAGTGCATTTTTTTAGTATAATTTAATAATGCTGAACACATTAAAGTTTTTAAAAATTTCTTTTGATGGAGTTTTTATGGGTACTTTTAGGATTATTTTTATTATTGCCTTTTGCGTTTTAGCTAGCTGCTTGATGTGAATGTTTGAGGCAGTTCCCCATCCTATAATCCCATATTCTATGCGTGATTGGCAAAGAGCATAGTAGACTTTATATAGATCATTTTTATTAAGTATATTGCGTATTTTTCTAAAGTAGTACATGAGCTTTGTAAGTTTCTTTGTGATGCTATTTATGTGGGAGTCCCATCGAAGATTTTCATCGATTTCAATGCCGAGATATTTTATGTTTTTAGAATGTGTTATGGTGGGGCAGTGGCATGATTGGGTTAAGTCTTTTCCTTGACAATCGTGTAATTTACATAAGAGCATAATCGTCTGCTGGTTGTCCTCTGTCCGTTATAGAAAAAGTTAAATATTTAGTTTTGTTAACATTAAGTGTAAGTGAGTTTTGCTTAAGCCATTTTTGCAGAAGTACAAGTCCGTGTTCAGCATCTTTGAAAGTGGTTAACCAATCACTTTCATTAAATAAAATGACAGTGTCATCAGCAAAACTAATGATTTTTCCTTTGGTGTGTAGGTTGCAGATATCATTTATATATATCAAAAATAATAAAGGTCCTAAGACACCTCCTTGCGGTACACCGTAATTGATTGGGAGAGGCTTACTTTTACGGTTTTCAATTTTAACACACTGTGAACGTTCTGACATGTAGCTTATTAGCAGATTTAAAGTTGTGTTCGACATCCCAATTTTTTTAAATTTCTTGAAAAGGATTTTATGGTCTATCGTATCAAAAGCCTTTTGCAGGTCTATAAAAAATGCAAAAGATTTATTTTCCTTGTCTAAGCTTTTTGTGATCGTATTTATGATATCGTCTATGGCGTCGGCAGTACTCAAGTTTTGTCTAAAGCCGTACTGGGATTTCGCTATTAGGTTATTTTCTTCTAGGTACATCATAAGTTGTTTTTTTAGTACTTTTTCCAATATTTTAGAAAATGTACTTAGAAGTCTTATCGGTCGATAGTTATTGATATCATTTTTACATCCTTGTTTATATATAGGTATAACAGTAGCTTCTTTAAGGGACATGGGAAATATACTTTTAGTTATAGATAGATTGATAAGGTGTGTCAGTGGGAAAGTAATTTCTTCACAGAGATGTTTTATTGTATTTGTTGAGATTACTTCATCGCCTGATGAGACATTTGGTTTTAAGGAAGTAATTATATTTTTGATTTCGTCAACGGTTATTTGTTTGAAATCAAATTCCTTTTTCAGATTGCGAGATTCATTTTGTTCAACTGCATCATTAACACACAGTGTTATTTGTTTTGCTAAGTTTGATCCAATATTTGTAAAAAAGTGATTAACGTGATCTAGAATTTTGTCAGGGTTTTCTTCACATAGAGTGGGAACCTTGTTTATGTTCAGTTTATCTATCTTAGATGTATTAATGGTGGATTTAGAATTGGTCACTTCATTAATAATTTGCCACATTTTTCTGGAATTATCGTTACATTCGTCTATTTTATTATATAATAGGATTCTTTTGTTATGTTTATGATATCCTTGCAAATGTTTCTGTATCTTTTGTAGTATCGTAGCTTGTGTATATCATAAGGATTTTGTTTAAGTTTTTTATGTAATTCGTCTCTTTTTCGTATACGGTTTATAATATTCTATGAGATCCAAGGCTTAATGTGTATGTTCTTATGTGAAATTTTCTTCACAGTTTTTTTGGTATTGGACACTATGTTATGTTGGATTATATCAATGAAGCTGTTCCACGTATCATTTGTGTTGTCAATATTTTGTATTTTTTTCCAATCAGTACATTGCAGGTTTTGTTTAACGGCATTCCAGTTTGTTTCAGATTTTTCAATTATCGTCAGTCTATTTTGAGTTTTCCTTTCTTTGTTTTGATTTATAGCTAGGATTGTTGTAAAATGGTCAGTTATTGTTGATTCGTATATGACAGATTGAGTATGTTTTTTAGTTTCACTCATAATATGGTCAATGCAGGTTTTGGAATTGTCAACTTTTCTAGTGGGTTCACTTATAAGACTTTTAAGACCATGTGAGGCTAATATCTGCAGATATTCATTTTTTTGGGGATGATCATTTTCCAGAATATTGATGTTTAGATCTCCGATAAGAAAGACATTTTTAGTTTCTTTTTGTAGAGTGAGTTCATCATCCAAGGATTTAATAAAAGGATCCAAATTGTAAGATGAAGGTGATCGATAGATTGCTAATATAGTTGATTCCTTTCCAATTTTAATTTTAAGACAATTGGCATTTATTATTGTAGTTTCTTTTACTTCGGCTTTTATTTAATTTTTTACGTATACGATTACGCCATCATTTTGTTTATTGCTAGTTACGGTTGAGTATGTAGTATATCCAGCAATTTCCATCGGTGAAGATTTCTTATTTATCCAACATTCAGTGAGAATTATGATGTCAAAGCGGAGTCCGATATGTTTGAATTGAATTTGCAATTCACTACTGCTATATTGTGGCTTACTGCATTAGTTATTTCACATGAGGATTTATTAATTGCAAGTACTTTACTGCAAATAGACTTTGTCACTCTTCAAAAATGGTTACATGATGTAGGTTTAATAATCAATGCTAAAAAAACAAAGCTTATGCACATCAGATCCCCTCATGCCAACATCACCATAACTCATAAAATTGTTTCTCATGATTTTAATTGCATCCATAACTCTGTGATACAACCATGCTCATGTAAAAATATTGAACTAGTCTCTAAATACGTATATCTAGGCTTAATTCACGGGATGGGGGAGGGAAACTCGGGAGGGGGGAGGGGAACTCGGGAGGGGAGTTCGCGGGACGGGAGAAGCGGGCGAGGGGAGTGGGTAGAGGGAAGGCAGGGAAAGCGGAGTGGGAACGTGTAATATCCTGTACTGCAGGTAATACTGGGCCCTTAATCTCCAGTATCGCTCTTGGATGTTTTCAAGGTTACTTATTTAAAACACGTAGTATCTTTGGTACACGGAGACTGTTTATTGGAATATAATATTTACAGTGTTGGCTGTAAGCCGCCTAACGAGAAAAAACGGCACGAGCTCTGTGCTCGCTATTATATTGTGCCGATGCCCGGCCGCTTCGGCTAGGTTCGGTATTCCCGAACCTACCCGACAGATACTCATATAACCAACACTACATCTCTCCCTCCTTCAACTCTGAAGCTACTTACTTACATAACAAAATAACTTAAATAACTTAAATAACAATTAACATAAATTGTAATACTTCATACACAATAATTTTTTTAAGATACACATAATTTAACCGCGGTGACTGGGTCAAGTTGTCCCGTCTCCTCTGGAAGTTGTAGGTGCCTTGTGACTTGAACGCAGTCTTCCCGACCATGGTCTCTGTTGCCGTGCCTGCTCCGACACCACCTCCTCCCCCACCAACCTGGAATCAGGAGAACAACCAGTCAATCCACGCAACAAGGTCGCAGTCTCTAACTCATGAGGCTCGTTCCTCAAAATTTCAGACGCGGGATGCTGCGCAATTTTGCCATCTTCCTTCCAGCTCACTGACATTTCCCTCATCTGGTCCACATGTCTCTTCCATGTCACATCAGTGTTTCCTATTTTAATAATATAAACTTTTTTACCTAGCTTTCTAGAAACTACACCCTTAGCCCAAACGACTTTATTATCATGACGATAATCTTTTGTCAAACATTTTTGTCCAACTTTAAAAACCCTGGTTTTTACCCCTCTGTACAACCTAACTTGATCAGATTGAGCTTTAGAAATGTTAACGTTAGCTTCCTTGACTTTTTCCGAAAAGTATTCTCCATTTTTCACTGGCAATAAACTGTCGAACGTAGAACGCAGCCTTCTTCCTACTAACAGAACCGCTGGTTCAATACCTGTCGAACAATGGAAAGAATTTCTATAGTCCACTAAAAAATTCAACAGCTTGACATTGTAATCTAGTGGGAATTTACCGTTTATTAACAGTTTCTTGAGGAACATTTTCGAAATTTTTACTGCATTTTCTGCCAGCCCGTTTGACTGGGGGTGTTTCACCGGAGAAGTCATAAGCTTAATATTGTTCTCCTTTAAGAAAACTCTAAATTCCTCACTTGTAAAAACTGAGCCATTGTCAGATACAATTAACTCAGGGTTTCCAAAATTAGAAAAAATTTTCCTCAATTCCATAATCGTGTGAGTTGAATCTGCCTTCTGCACCTCGATACAGTCTAACCACTTCGAGAATGAGTCACAAACCACGAGAAACATCTTCCCCGCTAGGGGTCCACAATAATCTAGATGTACCCTACTCCAAGCTTTACCTGGATTTGGCCAAACCGTCAATTGACTTTTGGGTGGTGACTGTTTTGACAACGAACAATCTGAACAAGATTGAACGACTTCCTCCAAATCTTTGTTTAGAGAAGTCCACCAAAAATATGTTTTAGAAATTCCCCTCATTTTTACAATACCTAGATGTGACCTGTGTAATAAATCTAAAACTTGCCTTTGGAGAGAAACAGGTATAACTATTCTATGTTGCCAAAACAAACAATCTTCTACGATAGAAAGTTCATTTCTTTTCAACCAATATTTCCATATACTGCTGTCACGATTTACTCGTTTGGGCCAGCCCTGCCGCAAATACCTAAACACTAGCTGTAATTTGCTATCTGCTGCGGTGGCTAACACAACTGCTTGAAAATTAACATGGTCACAATTCTCAATAAAACAAACAAAGTCAGTCCCGCAATCATCCTTAAAACCCTCAACTGTGTCCTTCAACGGTAAGCGAGAAAGAAAATCTGCTTGATTATTACAAGATTTCACAAATTCCGTTTTGTACGAAAACCCTGCCAGAATGATGCCATATCTCTGCAAACGGTTTGCTGCGAGAACCGGAATATTTTTGTGTTCCCCTAGAATTCTTAGTAACGGCATATTGTCAACGCATAACGTGAACTCCCTTCCAAAAAGGTACTGAAAAAATTTATTTAACCCGAACACAATTGCCAGAGCTTCGAGATCCAAAATACTATATTTCTTTTCGGCGGTTGTCAAACTACGAGAAGCGAACTCAATTGGACGCATTGTGCCGTCCTTAAACACGTGCATTAACGCAGCCCCGAGTCCGCATGTACTAGCGTCCGTATACAGTTTTACCGGTAAGCCCGGAAAATAATTTGTAAGAATCGTGTTGTTGCCCATTAATTCTTTAATGGTATCGACTGCTACTTTACAGTCTTCTGAGAATTCCACTCTACCCCTTTTTCAAAAGGTTATGCAGGGGTTCCAGTATTGATGACATCCTAGGAATGAAATTCCGATAAAAATTTAGAAAACCCAATAAACTTTTCAATTTATGAACGTCCGTAGGATACGGAGCGTTTTTTATAGCTTCAAGTTTGTTTGGCTGAGGTTGGATTCCGCTCCCCGAAATTACATACCCCAAAAATTCTACCGATTCTACAAAAAATTCGCATTTATCCGTGTTGACCCTCAACCCGCACTCTCGTAAACGCGCGCACACTGCCTGTATGTTATACACTAAATCCAGTTCGTTGACCCCCGAAATGATGATATCGTCTAAATAGAATGCCACCCCCTTCAACCCCTGAAGACAGCTTGCTATAGTCCTAGCGAAGATCGCTGGCGCTGACTTAAAACCAAAGACTAGTCTGTTATATTGAAATAACCCTAAATGCGTATTTATTGTAGTATACTTTTTGCAAAAGTCAGCTAATTCTAATTGTGAGTAAGCCTGTCTTAAATCTAGTTTAGCGAACACTTTACCCGAACTTACTTTGTGAACAACTTCATTTATGGAGGGAAGCGGGTACCTTTCCAAGTCCGTCATGAGATTTAAAGATCTCTTGTAGTCCACGCAAATCCTAACATTCCCGTTCTTTTTAATTACCGGTACAATTGGAGACGCGTATTCACTGCTGGTTACCGGAGAAATGATACCATCAGCTACCATAGCTTCTAATTCTCTCTCAATTTTTTCCTTAATAGCGAACGGAACCGGCCTCGCATTAAAAAAAACAGGACGAGCTTCCTTGTTTACTTTGAAACTCACTTTATGTTTACTGAATTTATATATTTACTGATGGATGGCACTTCAGCGGTGCCCCAAGTGATTTATTGTCACCTTCGGGAGATTTTTGCAAGTCACGATCCCTGTCACGACTTGCCGCAATCTGATAAACAGTCTGGCGTGTAATCCTTTTTAGCTGCGCCACTTGTAATATCCTGTACTGCAGGTAATACTGGGCCCTTAATCTCCAGTATCGCTCTTGGATGTTTTCAAGGTTACTTATTTAAAACACGTAGTATCTTTGGTACACGGAGACTGTTTATTGGAATATAATATTTACAGTGTTGGCTGTAAGCCGCCTAACGAGAAAAAACGGCACGAGCTCTGTGCTCGCTATTATATTGTGCCGATGCCCGGCCGCTTCGGCTAGGTTCGGTATTCCCGAACCTACCCGACAGATACTCATATAACCAACACTACAGAACGCCAGAGGGGAAGGGGATGCGGGAGAGGAAAGGGATAGACGGGAAAAGACACGCAGGGAGAAATAATTTCTTTATTGAATGGCATAGCAACGCATGCCGGGAACGCGCTATAATAATAAAAATGGAGTGACCGATCGATGTGATTTTTTTAAAAAAGAGATGATTGGAGGACTGGGAAATAACAGGCCACGTTTTATCACGGAAAAAACTTTATGGAGTAGTTTCCCTTACCATGCGAGCGAAGCCGTGGGTAAAAGCTAGTATTTTATATATATTAGTAGTGTATGTAAAGTAAAATACTCTAATTATAACTGGAAAACTTTTCCTCAGGACCTTCTGTGTGGAGCAACGTAAAGAAAAGGGAAGATTTCGGTAAACCCATCGACCATGAATTTCATCAGCTGATGATAAAATTAAATCCTCTTTTATAATAATTTTTCTTCTGTTAATTTTCTACATGAACTGTAATATCAGTAGTCGAAGTAGTTGTAGTAGTTGAAGAGGTCTAGGTTGGTCTCCCTTAACCAGTCTTTCCCGATCCGGCCCACCACCCAGTAGGTGGGCAAACCCGCAATGACCTAGACAAACCTCACACCTTGAACCCGGGCACCCCTCCTAAGTCACAAAATGTAGAGTGACCTCTGGCAGGGGTGTTGGTTATCCAAAATATGGTTCCGGGACGGGCGGTGGTACCCATACCCGCTTCCCAAATTGAAATTATTCAAATTAATAATGAATGTCCCACCGGTCCCTTAAATTTTTGATTCTCAGATTTAAAGTATATTATACAACGTGTCCGGAAACTCGTAGTACAAGCGGGAAACTGGTGAATCTACATCACGTAGAGAACCCAAAAAACTTATTTTTTTCGATCTGAGAATTTCGATTTTAATATTATTTTTTTTCTATTTTTCCATATTTTCGGCAACTAAAGGGTTAAAAAAACTTTTGACCCCGGTTTACCCTTCGATGCATTTTATAAGACATTACATAGCTGAAATCAACCCCCTAGTGAACAATTTTTTCAAATTTAACCAAAAAAAATCCAACTTCGGACCCGATTTACTCGAAAATGAAAGCTCAAATCAAAAAAAGTTATACCACAAAATCGACTCCAAATGTGATGTGGAGTCTCCAGTTTACCGCTTGTACTACGAGTTTCCGGACACCTTGTATAAGATAAATTACACAATATATTTTGAAATTATAAATGCTGCTTTTAACGGTTTATTTTTTAGGGTGATTCATTGATTTAACGTTGTTTACGAAAAATAAATATATTTTTTCAAGTAACCGACCCAAAAGTCATTTGAATGACATCCATTTGCTCTTCAATTTCAGTAAAGAAAAACAGAAGAAATAAGTTTCACCAGTAAAGAGCATTCACCGGAAACGCGTAAAACTCATTTCTCTGAAAAAAAAAATAGTCTGGATTATTACCGCGGAATCGATAAAAAGTCACAACACTGGTTCAATAAATTATTTCCATCGACACCAAAGCCATCCTGGAAGTAACTTTATAAATGTCTTGTAGTCCTGTGATAACATTCTTGAGCAATGAGGGTACAAAGTGTGTTTTATTCTATTATGTGCGTTTTAATATTAAAATCAATTTGTCCCCCGTACGTTCTGTTGTGGGAGGCCTCAGCACAGGTAAACCAACCAGTGAAGCCAACATTATTGAATTGTACTACGAAATGAAAAATGTTGTTCCAAAATAAAATAAAAAGTTATAAAATGCGTGTGGTATCAAACAGAGCACCTCTAAAAGGTCAAAAATAAAATAATTATTTTCTTTTGATTTTAACTTTTATGAGGTAAACCTCAAATTGTAATATTTAATTAAATGAAGACAATATTAGCGAAACCCAATCGAAAATCTGGAAACAGAAAAATTAGAAAAAGATATTGGCACCTCTGGGACTCGAACCCAGGACCTTTGCCCGAAAGCAAGAGGTCCTGGGTTCGAGTCCCAGAGGCGCCAATATCTTTATCTGATTTTTGGTTTCCATATTTTCGATTCAGTTTCACTTAAAATGTCCACATTTAATTAAATGGAAAATAATTGGTTTTAGTTAATATGGTGCCGTGTTGCGCTTCCCTCTTTTTAAGCCAATTTGTTAATCGTTATACTGTCTATAATTTGATGTGAAAGTGATACCTACCATGTTTTTTAGAATTTTCATTTTATGTGAACACCTCACAAGAGTCCCAGCTGCTCCTGCCTGGAGACAGTGAGACTATGGTATCCCCCATTGGGGTATGTTGTGAGGCTGAAGGTGGTGGGGAGTGGAAAGAGATAGGTAAGAGCAAGGTAAGTAAGTATCTGGTATAATTCAGATCTGGTCACCAAACACGGCTAAAGTTATTTCAAGCAACATTTTAATTCTGAATGGTGGTCTTACATCAGGGCTATACGAACGTGTCGCAAATACTTCTTCTTCTTCTTCTTCTTCGATGGCGCTACAGCCCATATCGAGCTTTGGCCTCCTGCAACAGTCGCCTCCAACTCCTCCTGTCCTCAGCGGCTGACTTCCAATTTGGTACCTGGAGAAGCTGTGCTGCATCCCCTCTTACTTCGTCTTCCCACCTCAGTCTGGGTCTTCCCACTTTTCTCTTTCCACCTGGGTGTCCAGTCAAAATTCTTTTTGGGACGCGTGTATCCGGCATTCTTTGTACATGCCCAGCCCATCTCAGCCTGAGGAGTCTCATATGTGTTGAGATGCTAGGTGCCTTATATATATTATACAATTCTGTATTGTGCCGGATGCGCCACTGTTCACCCTCTTTCACGGGTCCACATATTCTTCTCAGCACTTTTCTTTCAAAAGTATCCAGCATTTCAGCCATCTTTACCGTCAGTGTCAGCGCCTCACATCCATATGCCAATACAGTTCTAACAATGATCTTATATATGGTTATTTTAGTTTTTCTGTGGACACTACGTGACTTAAACACTGGCAGCAAAGAGAAGTATGTTTTGTTGGCTGCTGTGATTCTCCTTCTGATTTCTGCTGGATCCTCATTATTCTCTGTCAGACTGGAGCCCAGGTAGGCAAATTGGTCGACCACTTCGTATAAGTAGTTGTCTTTGAATTGTGCACTACTTCTTCTTTGTGTGAAGGGTTCCTGCTCTGTACCATCATTTTCGTTTTGTTGACATTAACCTGCAGTCCTACTTCCCATGTCGCTGTTTCTAAAGGATCGAAGACCTCCTTAATGGCTGAAATTGATCTTCCAACAATGTTAATGTCATCCGCATATCCGACAACTTGACTGCTCTTGAAACAAATATTGGAGCCAGTGTCTATTAGCGTTTTTCTTATTACATGTTCGAGCACAATGTTGAAGAGAGTGGGAGCCAGACCGTCCCCCTGTTTTAGTCCCTGCGATACTGTGAATTCTTCTGACAGTTCCCCATCTATTTTGACCGGACATCTTGAGTCTGACATTGTGGCTTTGATGAGCCTAACCAATTTAGGTGGAATCTGGAATTGAAGTAGTATGTCATATAGACACTCCCGATCTATGCTATCATATGCTTGCTTGAAATCTATGAATAGTTGGTGTATGTCTATATCAAACTCCCAGCACTTTGCCAAGATCTGCCTGACGGTGAACAGTTGGTCTGTTGTGGATCTACCGGTGCGGAAGCCTGCCTGATACTCTCCCAGTAGGTTTTCTGCGTACTTATCAATTCTTTGTTTCAGTATCATGGTGTAGATCTTATATGCTGTGCATAGAAGTGATATGCCTCTATGATTTTCGCATTTTAGCTTGTCACCTTTTTTATGAATTGGACATATTATGCTTATTTGCCATTCCTCTGGGATTTTTTCCAAGGTCCATATTTTTGTTATTAACTTATGTAGCAGATTTCTCAGGTGCTCATTTTCATATTTGAACAACTCTGCCGGCAGGTTGTCTTTCCCAGGTGATTTGTTGTTTTTAAGTTTCTTTAGTGCAGCATTTATTTCTGGCATTGTTGGTGGATTCGCTGATTTTTCATTACTTGATTCAGTGGGGATGTTAGTAGGGTGGCTTCTCTGGTCGCTATTAGGGTTGAGAAGTTTATGGAAGTAATTTTTCCACACGGTTTTAATTCGTTCCTTATCGGATATAATTGAACCATCAACGTCTTTGCATAGTGTTGTATTCGGTTTGAAACCCTTCTTGAAGAAGTTTACTCCCCTATATGCTTCTCTGCTATTATTGTTAACAAAGTCCTGTTCCATTTTCAGCAGAATATCATTCAGGAATTTTCTTTTCTTTCCCCTTATCAGCTTATTTGTTTCTTTTCTCGCTTGTTCGTACGCCTTTCTTTTGTTTCTTGTTGGCCTTTCCAAGTACTTCTTTCTGAGTGTATTCTTTTCACCTATCTTTTTTTCACACTTTTCATCAAACCAAGGGTCCCTGGGTTGTCTGGGCATGTTTCCGACACTTGATTCCACTGCTCTTACAATTGCTTCTTTTATATGATTCCAGTCTTTTTCTAGTGATTCTTGGGAGTTCTGCTCAGAGATCTGACCTGGTAGGCTATTTGCAAGGGCGTTGTGATACTGTTCTATGCCTTCTGGTGTTTTTAGAGCCTCCGTATTGATTTTTGGAATAGTTGGTGGTTTCCGTGTCCTATTGTTTGCGATTCGGCTCCTATAGGTGGCCACCACCATATAGTGGTCTGAATCACAGTTGGCACCCCTATACGACCTTACGTTTGTGATGCTCGTTGCCCCCCTTCTTTCTATCAGGATATCCACTGGAGCGACTATGTCGAATAATTCGACGTTTTGTTTTCTTCTAGGATTGCCCACGTCGAATAATTCGACGTTTATGACGTACCACTCGTAAACAATTAAAAATTATTTAATTATTAACAGTTCCTGGCCAATATTTATTCCGTTGGAAAGCTGGTAAAATTGTCTTTCATCTATGGCAACATCGATGCTTCTATAGTGTTTCTGGAAGGAATATTTCGCGGTTTAAAGTGACAGTTTATTTTACCTCCGAGGCAAAACTGTTTGAGAAATTGGATATATTTACACGTATTTTAAAATGCCGTAAGTGATTGAGTTTTTGCATTTTAACGCCATAATATATAATAGTGTATTCGTGATTCAATTATTAATGTGTTTTCAACTCATTTGAATAAAAAATCAGAGTTTTTTTATCATATTTTCGATACAAAACTATTATTTCTGGTGGGGTTAGGTTTTTTATGTTTTTAATTTGTAATTCAATTCGTAATTACTCCACTTGTGCATTTGAAATAGTGTTTTTCTATTAGAATGATTCATTACCAAGAGATAATTATAAATTTTATTTAGGTGTGGTCATTTTTTCTCCAGATATTTGTAATTTTATAACTCAGTAGAAATGTCAAAAAGATCGTAAATTTATTAGATGAAATTTGATGTAAAGTTACCATCACACAATTAATATGGGATTATTTCGTTTCGTTTTGTAATTAAATAATTTATTTACTTATTTTAAATTTCCACAGAGCCAATAATCGAGAAGTCTCGCAATCCAGGTATAAATATATATTTTTAAAATTTTATATGATAAGATATATAAAAATCTATGATTTGATTCAAAATATAAAATCTACATGAAATATGTGTTTAAGTGTACCAATTCCGAGCGGAAGAGGACGAGGACGAGAACGAGGAAGAGGCAGAGGCAGAGGCAGAGGGAGGGGGGCTGTGGGAGCTGGACGTGGAGCGGCACTGGCAGCTCGGTCTGGAGTGTTAGTATTTTTTAATGTGTTTTAAGAAGGTTTTTTTGCTGTGGCTATGTGTTGAGCTCATCATATATATTTTAATTTATTTTAACAGTGACCCTGATCTGGTTATGGTGCGGGAGGATCGCGCCAGGGCCCTAAAGGACGTTAGGGCCCTGTCTGCTTCTTTCCAAGCGGAACTAGAAAGCCGCAAATTTAAGAAGCAGGCGGCGCGGATCCTGCTCCCCACCGCGCCTGCAAGAAAAGCTAAACGAAAGTAAGTTATCGTCTCTAGATGCATTACACAATATTATTGTTTTTCCCCGAGAGCTTTCTGCCACCGTGAGAGTTGGATGGATCAACGCTCTGTGCATTATGCACATGCAGTAAAATCAGCGCTACTCCAATTCTTATTGTTTTTATTTACTGTTTCACGAGTGAATGACAACGATTCATATGATTTATGTATATGTTTTCAGAATTCCATCTCCGGAGAGAGTAGCGTGTCCCTTTTCACAGGGGACACCTTCAACGCTGCCATCGCCTATTCCCCCACCGTGGTTGTGCAACGTTCCATCTATCACAATGACCCAAGCAACGGCTCCCGCTGTGCCAACGCGGGCGGCTTCTCCAGAGCCGTTACCTGGGACATCGCGGGATGGGGAACTGAGGGGCGATCTCTCTCTGGAGCATAGCTACCATAGAGAGCTGTGGGTGGACGTGCCGTTCTGCCAGGAAGTGTCTGAGTTTGGAAACGGTGAGTTTTTTTTTAATACATCATACCAGAGGCGTTCCGTAATTGAAATATAGACATATTAAATCAATTTATGTTTTGTACATTTCAGAGCCAGGCATGGACGGAACGGGGACGGGTGACGTTGCTGCAGCTCTCTATTATGATGAGTGGGCACTTGAAAACCGTAAGTTATAAAACTAACTAACTAACCTTCACGCCATTTCTCTACATTAAGCTAATTTAAGTTAATCAATACATAGTTTTATTGTGCCTCGCTCTAGAGCGATACTCTCAGTATCGCTCTGGTGAGAGCCCACTATTCAGAATTGAACATTGCTTGAAAATCGTGGAATGGGGAACGCCAGTGGGGCGATCACTCTCTGGAGCATGGCTACCATAGAGAGCTGTGGGTGGACGTGCCGTTCTGCCAGGAAGTGTCTGTGTTTGGAAACAGTGAGATTATTGTTTTAAAACGTCATATCAGAGGCGTTCCGTAATTGAAATAAAGACACATTAAATCAATTTGTGTTATATACATTTCAGAACCAGGCATGGACAGAGCGGGTGAATTTGATGCTGCATCTCTTCACCATGATCAGTCGGCATTTGAAGACCGTAAGTTATAAAACTAACTAACTAACTAACAACGCCATTTCGCTACATGGGTAGGCAGAGGATGGACCGCCATACAATTTGGTCTTGGCACTCACACTCTTTTCTTCATTCAAACTCATTTATACCTGCCCTTGTGTTATTCTGACATTGCGCGCCTCAAATATTTGATTAACTTGATCGAGCCAAGAGTTCATTATCTTAAAGCGTTGTACCAAAGGGAGTAAGTACTCGTAATATAGAAATGTTAAGTTAATTTGTGTTTTCTGTTGTTTTAGAAATGGATCTGGACGAAGGGAGCGACGTTGACGAGGATAACCTATGCATGCCACCAAAACCTTATCATCGTATGAACAATGCACGTAAGCCCGATATGGCCGCAGACCTAAGACAAGACCAGGTAGAAATAGAGGCAATGCGTTCGATTCTGCCATCTGATAGTTACTCTTTCGATTGGTCCAGCGAAATCTCACGTTTCAATGGGATAAAGGAGATATTCACAGGTACGCCGGGACCAACTTTCAACACCGACGAAATGGGCAAACCTGTGGATGCCTTTCTTAAAATCTTCGACGCCGATTTCGTTGAACAGATCGTAAGAGAGACTAACAGGTATGCAGAACAACACATTGCGCTAACCCAATTCAAGCGCTATGCGCGTATCAATAGATGGGCTCCCACGAATAAAGAGGAAATGTACGTATTCTTGGCACTTTTAATGCATCAAGGTATTTCTCCCCTTCCCGTTGAAAAAGACTTCTTCTTTTCAATTGACGTCACCGCCATGCCTTATTTCAGCAAAGCCATGAGTTATAATCGTTTTCTTCTAATAAAAAAATTCCTTCACTTCACCAACAATGAAACTCTTTCTTCTGATGTATCGTTATCTGTGCGAAGGTTACAAAAGATTCAGCCCGTCTTGGACCACCTCTCTCATAGGTTTGAGAGTTTATACCTGCCCGAGCAAGACATCTCTCTAGATGAATCCTTACTCCGCTATAAAGGCCGTTTGGGATTCGTCCAGATGATCAAATCTAAAGCGGCAGGCTCGGGTATAAAGTCTTACGAGCTTTGTGAGTCCAAGTCTGGCTATCTTTGGAAATTCCAAATTTATACGGGGAAGACCATTTCCAGTCAGACTGAATCGACAAATCCAGACCAGGAAGACATGACGGAAGACGACATAACGGAAGACATGACACGGGCCAACTTTTCTGGTGCTCACAATATCTGCCCAGTTGGGGCCACTGCAAAGATAGTATACGATTTGGCCAGCCCTCTGTTTAATAAAGGGTATACGCTAATAATGGACAATATTTACAATAGTCCATTATTGGCGCGATGCCTCAAAAGAAATGGGATGGATTGCATGGGCACATTGCGGTTGAACCGAGAATTTGTGCCCAGTGTATTTAAGTGCAATCTCCGATCAAAACTGAGGGAAGGTGAGCTCCTATACTCGAACTGCGGGGACCTCAATGTTATGGTTTGGTTGGACAAAAGCTTGGTAAGTATGTTGTCCACCTACCATAAAGCAGAAGTCGGGGCAGTTGAAAAGTTTGGGGTTTGGAAATACAAACCCCAAATTGTACTAGACTATAACAAGGTAATGGGGGGAGTTGACAGAAAGGATCAGCTTTTGTCAGGCTACCCCATTGAACGACAGCGAAACCTGGTCTGGTACAAGAAGCTTTTCAGGAGACTACTAAGTGTTTCGGTGCAGAATGCGTATATATATATTGTACAGTTCAAAGCTCCGCAAGGAAAATAAACGCATTTTGTATCGAAACTTTAGGAGTGAGGTTGCGAGGGATCTCCTTCAGCTGTTCTGTCACAGGGAAATTAACCCGCCTCCGACTGTGAGAACCATTGGCCAAATAGTTGAAGGAAAGATTCTGCGTACTGTCCTGGAAGGCAACCACTTCTCGGTCCATAGCGGGCGAACGTTGAATTGTGTGTGGTGTTCCATAAACAAAACTACCAAACGAACTACAAAAAAATGTGACGTGTGTGATGTGGGATTATGCAATGATTGTATGGTCCCATATCATACCACCCCACTCTCCATATTGAATAACTGATGGTTTTTTTTATTTTCTTTTTCTTTTCTTGTTTTTAGTTGTGAAATTATAATTTATAAATTTAATGAACTTTCTTTGGACATCAATAACTATAGCCTGCGCCTGGATGACAGGACCAAGTCATTTCTTTTTACATCTCATAAAAATGTTATAACGACAAAGCACCCAAAGGTACGAGTTCTATCTGATAAGGTTTGGTGGACATTTAATATGTATATTTCAATTCTGATCATTAAAATATACATATTAAAAAATGCATAGGTTTTCTCATTCTTTCCTGCTATTGTACACATTAAATAACTTGTTTTATCAACATGATTTGTTTTTGAGGTGTTATGCCGTCTCGCTGTACCTCCTTTAGCCTACGTTTTGGACAGCGTTTGTTAGTTATAGAATGAGGTAGCGCGACACGGCATAACACCCCAAAAACAAATCATGTTAATACTTTTGGCCATGAAAATATCAAATCAAACTTGTTTTATTTTTATGTCTTAGTTATATATTTTGTTATTTTTTCTGTAGAGGCTTTTTTAGATCTAGTCACTTAACAAAACTAAGCCATTTCAAGCAATGTTTAAATCTGAATGGTAGTCTCTCACCAGAGCGATACTGAGAGTATCACTCTAGAGCGAGGCAAAATGAAACTATGTATTGATTTACTGAGAAAAACCAATTGAATTAATTTTTATTATGACGAAGTGTGTAAACAATGTTTAAATAAATATGCTGCTCTACCATTGTAATGTTATTAATAAGTGTAATTTTAATTGAAAGAATGTAAAAGCCCATTAGGGCGGAAATAAATTTATAAATCTATTATTTGTTTCCTCAATTATTTTCCTCTCCACTATTTTTCATTCCAACCTTTAGATAAAAAAAATATCACTAAGATTTTATTTGCCGATCGACGCTGATACAACAGGTTTGATATATATATACAATTTTATCAGCATCATCATTTTACATATTCTGATTTACCCTATGTAGCTTGACCTTAAGGTAGCTGTCAGAATTGATTTTTCGTCAAATATTGGTGGATTTTATCAACTTGCAAAATATCCCCCTGAAATATTGGCAATGTGTATATCTATGATATATATTTCATTTTAAGCCTTATTTCCTTGTTTTGCACGTTATATAAAAACATGGTTACAAATCTCCAGTTATAATTTACAATTATTTAAAAAGTAATACCATGATTTTGACATTGTGAAAAAGGCTCTCTGTATAATTCATCAAATGAATAAAATAAAGCCAACATGGAGACTATTCTTATTAATAATTGTAGGCAGTTAATGTATCTTCCTAATGTAATACTACTTTTTGCGGTAAATTTATTAAATAGTATAATACAGTGATTTCAATTTTGACACGTCACGCACTCAAATTTTACAAAATCATTTTCTGACCAAACTTTTGAAGAGATCATAACATACAAAAAAATATTTTTCTATTATATTCTTGCATCTGTGGTTATCAAACAGGCCATAGAGAACACAAAAACGTAGAAAATATTCAATAAAGATATTTAAAACTGCGACTGGCGGCAATTTCAAATCACAAAAACACAAATTTCGCGCATTTATAAAGTTTAAGATTTTTTAACAATTTACCTATCAATTCTAAAAATATAGGATAATTAGAAAAATATAGGTGAATTCATTGGCTGTATAGCACTACAATCAGTTTTTTTGTCCCCATATTAAAATTCGGAGGTATGATTTTTTTAATGTTGGCGGAAAATATTCAAAATCGTCGCCAAAAAACCGCGAGCAATCGGAGAAAAAAGTTTTTTGACGCGCGATCGTTCGAGTGGTTAAGATCAATTTGGTTATGGTGTCTACCATCTGGCGATGTCCAGGTCCGTTTGTGTATGTCTTTTCTTGGAAATTGAGTTGAGGCCACAATTAGGTTTCTTGATTCTGCGAAATCAATCACTCGGGTTCCATTATTATTAGCGTCCTTGTGTAGACTGTTAATTCCTGTAATGTGTTGGAGCAGAGGATCCTGTCCTATCTTGGCATTAAAGTCCCCAATTACCATCTTAATGTCGTTAGATGGTAATGTGTCGTAGACCTGTTCGAGTTTCTGATAGTATGTATCTTTCATTATGTCCTCTTTATCTTCCGTTTCAGCATGTACATTGATCAATGTTACATTGAAAAATTTCATTTTTATACGTAAGCTGCACATTCTTTCGTTAATGGGTTTAAAGTCTAATATGCATTTTTCCATTTTCCGGTCTACAATGAAGGCCACTCCGAATTTATGGTGTCTTTCATTTCCACTATGCAGTATCGTGTGTGTTCTTGTGTCAAATGGCTCAGATCCTATCCATCTTGTTTCTTGCACCGCCATTATGTCAATTTTGTATTTCGTCATCTCCCTAGTGATCTCTCCTAGGGCTCCACTTCTATACAGCGTCCTTGCGTTCCAAGTAGCAATTTTCAAGTCCTTGTTTCGTTTGCCGGGTCCTTTCCTAAGTCCAGTAGTTGTCCGAGGCTCTGTGTTAGGATTCGTAATAGCGTTGCTTTTACAGGGAGGGGTTATTAGCCTCTCGCCCAACCCCCTACCAGGAGGGCCAGGGTTTTCTGTAGGGGTTTCCATCCCTTAGCTGGGGGGTTCCGGTTTTGTGGCGCTGGAGATTCGCCATTCATCCTCTCCTATCTGCTATGGCTGATGGTATTGCCAGTGGCCACATTGCCCAGGGCTCGCGGGGCTTAAGAGACCACTCGTGGACGCTAGGAGTAGGACTATTGGTAGTGTTGCTGATGGAATGCAACTGTGGCGTTACACGGTATTTGAGTGACACATTTTTCCCAGCAAAAAATGCATCTCCGTGACCCTACCAAACTTTGAGCCCAGTGTCGCAAATACACGATACATTATTTTTAATTAATAATTTGTGAAATAACACAGAATAATCAAATTGTAAATGGTAGAATAGACAGTCCTGATTTAACCAGCCTCATTGAATTTCATATACCCACAAGAGCAACTCGCTCCAAAATCCTGTAAATGCAACTATAACAGCACTGGGTATACGAAACACTCGCTTGTACCTAGGTTATATGAAGGTAGTAAAAGACACGCAGATGTGGCGGATCTATTTAACTGCATGGATGGTAGGTACAATAAGGCTATACTATCAAATATTTTCAATCAACATTAATTTTATTTATACTATAGAATGTTGTACGTAATTGTATCTCTTTGTATCATTTCCCAACCAAATGCCAAAAACTGTCTTTATTATTTCTTATTTAAATATGATTTTGTGACATGTAATCTGTGTTTATGGTATATTAGGATCTATTTATTAGGATACACACATGTATGAATTCCGATGAATCTTGTCAGTGTCCGTACATTAAGCGCACTACACAGATGAAGTATCTCGGCCTCACAATTGATCCATATCTCAAATGGAATTTTCACACGCAAATAATTGCAAACAAAATAAGAAAAACCATGCACTTTTTCAGAACGATGCGAAACTTTCTAGACTTGCAACACTTGAAAATGATTTATTTTGCAGTCTGTCAATCTGTTATTGAGTATGGTATCATAGCATGGGGAGGCGGTACTGCATCAGCACTAGATCCAATCATAAAGGCACAAAAAACGATTATAAAAATAATTCTTAGACTACCCCTAATTACGGACTCGAACTTTATCTTTAATATTATGAATGTGTTTGACGTTCGTCAGATATATGCAAAAACAATCCTCACTCATTTATACACAAACATACATAAATACTATGAAAAAAGACTAAATTCTCGCTGTACTCGAAACAATAACAAAGATTTACTACAAATTCCCATAACTCATACTACTTTTGGTCAACGAAGCTTCAGATACCTTGCAACAAGACTTTACAACATTCTTCCAATTAGTGTAAAAAAATGTGATTCACAAAAAAATTTAAAAAAAAACATAAAAATTTTGATAAAAAATAATGATAGAGCATTTACCGGTGCACTCACCCAAATTCGAAATTAGTAATGAACCAATGCTGTTATTATTACCAATGTTATTGTTATTGTTAATGCAACCAATTTATTATGTGATTACATTCTAATATAAGTGTAGGTATGTCCACAGCATTATAAATTGATGTAAAATAACTGCCTCAACACAGGCTAGCCTAGTGAGGCAGGTTACGAGAAACCTAAATGTATAATTACAAATCTCTACTCTCTAAGTACCTACTGTTTATATGTATATTGTTTTTTGTTATTAACTTTTGTACTAATGTTACTTTTAAAATATTGTAAGATGTACTTTTTTCTTGTAGTTATAAATCTTAAAATTTTTGTTTAATAAAGATATATTATTATTATTATTATTATTATTTATACCGTTGATATTAAATAAAATAATTAAATAATGTTACCTTACCCCTCGATCACGGAGGCCGTCAAGCGCGTTGCTAGCGTTGATCCTTTAGATTCCGTTCGTTTTAGCTGTCCAAACGAAAAGTAAATGGAATAAAAATAATCGAACCCAATAATATAATCGACTTCAGTCACAACACGTACCATAAGTACTTGCGACTTGCGAAAACTAGGATCAATCTTGGATCAAGTTGATGACTTTACGGGGGATTATTACTTTTGAGAAGTATGTTTACGAAGACGGAAAGGCTGATAAGGATACTGAATAAAGGTATATTTAGGAACCGCCTTGAATTGGGGATTGAACGCCGCGCGCCGTTATATATTATCAAAAAAAAGCTAAACTTTTTGACGGCATCTGTAGTCGAGGGGTAGAGCTTTCGATTACAGTTGAAATCCCGTCGGTTATTTGATTGAATTGTGTTATTTTACAATTTGGTCATTGCCAATTTTTATTTTTTTTATTGTAAAATAAAAAATATGTGTAACATATAAACATATATATTTTACAAAATATTGTGTTAAAGGTCATTCTTGGTCATGTATACCATATCAGAAAAGAGGAGCTCTTGTGCTTGATAAGGGAGCTACGATTCTTACGTTAATATAAAGTATGTTTGCGGCACGTTCCACATTGGTAAATTTTTCAGACTTTAGACGTAATCGATAAGATTAAGACAGGAACGTTCATATGGTTAGGTTAGGTTAGAGCCGATGTTCGAAAAAAGGAATTTAAGGAGATTAAATGACGTGGAAATGAATGGTAAAAATAAGTCAAGGACGCCAGAGGAAGACACGGCGCGATCAAGTGATTCAAATACTTGTCGGGTTATAATAAATTGGGAGTCAAAACGCGATTTGTACGTTAACTTCACACAGAGGAAAATAATTTCCCTCGGGGCGTCTTTCATCTTTGGAGATGCTGGGTGGAGGGTATTTAAGAGGAGAGAGAGGAGACATTAATAGACATTCTTCTTCCATGATATATTATGGAGCACAGTTACATAATTGCTTTATTATTGTGTCTTCTCTTTCTCTGTACACTTACTTTGTTTTATATTTAATTGTTTATATTCATTCTGATTATTATTATTTCTGTTTTATCCATTACTACCATCTCCGCCTACTAACAATTGAACCTTGATTACGCATGCTGTAAACATTTTTAATTGGAGTGTTAATGTATATGTGCACATTTCAACGCAATAACATTGATGTAATTATTATTAAAACTCTGTAAATGTTTCAAACAATAAATAAATAAATATTATGAGACGATGTATGAACATGAATGGAGAAAAAGTATGTGTAAAATACAGGCTCGTGTTTTGGTTAATCCACTTTGCAAACCCCTGCGGGGAAACGGTGACGGTACCGCGCTTTTTCATCCCGCGACAAAATATCCCCGACACAATATACTCCGACAAAATATCCATCGACATAATATCCCAAGGAAAAAATACCTACGGACAAAACATCTACTAAAACCTAACCTAACCTTACAACCTAACCTAACCTAACCTTAGTTAATATTTTACTAGTTTTGAATAATAATTTGTTGTTTTTACAAGATGTCTGTATTATTTTTGTCCCATTTTACTATTTTTGAACAATAATTTATTGTCTTTACAGGATGTCTGTATTAGTTGTGTCTCATTTTTTGGTAGGTTAGGTTAAAATATGTTAGGTTGGGTTAGGTTATGTTAGGTCAGATTAGGTTAGGTTAGGTTAGATATTTTGTTGATATTTTGTTGGGGTATGTTTTGTCCGTAAGACATTTTGTCGGAGGATGTTTTGTCCGTAGGATAGTTTGTCGGGGATATTTTGTCGGGGGGTATTTTGTTGCGGGATGAAAAATAGCGAAACCAACCAACGCAACGGTGACAAAGTTAGTTTATTATGTGTTTTTCACTGAACGTCTTTCACGGTTTGAACGCCTGAACGTGACTTAATAAGATTTGAATGACTTTTATGTGCGGTTACAGAGTTTGAAGTTTAAATTAATTTATCCTTGAATAATGACATTTCATCCCGACGGAGAAAAAGTTGTGATCCACATACAGAGTGGTTCCATGCCAACGGAGAATAAAGTCAACTCAACACCACCTTAAAAAGTCATTTAAAGCTATGATAAAAAAATTAAATTAGCCGATAACCTAACCTGACCTAACCTAACGTAACCTATTCAACCAATTTTTGTAAAAAAAATTATCGCTCTAAATGACTTCTGAGATGGTTCTGAGTTGGTTTCATTCCGAGTTGTCCGGTCACCGTATTTATGAATCAATCAATATCAGATACACGGCCAAAAGTATCTAAAAGGATCTGCCGGATCTGCCCTGATGATGGACACTGCAACGCTGTCCGAAACGTTTGGCTAAGAAAGGAGGTAGCGCAACACGGCATAACACCCCAAAAACAAATAATGAAAACAATCAATATCATTTTAGTAGGTAGCCAACAAAAATGTGGAAACTTGTAATAGGGATGTCGAATGTGAAAAAAAATATCGATATATCGATGTATCGATATTTATTAAAATATCAATATCGACGTCGATATATCGAGGAAAAAATATCGATATATCGATGTATCGATATTTATTAAAATATCAATATCGACGTCGATATATCGAGGAAAAAATATCGATATATCGGTCAAATTTTCAAGATATTTTGCGTTTTTAAAATAATAGTGTATTCAGCTCAATATTATCATTTGTAATTTTTGTACACAATGTGCTTTTTTTAATGTACAAAAATCTCAATAAAAATGAAGGTATTTTTATCACTATTCATTTTTATTACGTAATAATTACAAAAATATCAAAAACTAAAAAGCTGTCTTCTAATTTATATGTAAACTGACACGCATACAAAGTTTGTATGCGTCTCAGTAAAATTCTATTGGCGTATTGATCTGTCAAAAAGGACTTCGTGTTTGGAACAAGGTATAGTCAATAATCATAGACAATTGGGAACCAACACATAGGAGTGGCTTAGAAAAAAATGGCGAAAAATAGCATACATTTCTATGTATGTACCTACACACATGAGATAGTATTGGTGATCACAAATACTAGTGCAATGACAATAGATTTGTAAGCTATTAATAGTTAAAATTTCAATCACCAGATGTCATGACCCAATACAGTTACTTTTTTCCGTTCGTTCCTATACGGTTTTGGATTCTAGTGACTTTAAATACATAAATTTAAAAAAATATCGTTTTTGATACAATTTTCGATATTGGATATTTAATATCGATATATCGATATATCGGATCAAAATATATCGGCTAAATATATCGATATATCGAATTAAAAATATCGATATATCGATACTTTTTCAACAAGCCTAACCTGTAAATGGTTCAATTATTGTGTTCAGTTATTAATGTACTGTTGGTTTCCCGAATAAAATAAACTAAATTGTATTTCTAATTACAAAGCGTATTTTATCACCTTTTAATACGTAACAGTTTTTTGTTTCCTGTTATATTCACAATTTACCTATTCTAACCTACGCAATATTACGTTATTCCAATATGCTATACATAATTGCAAATCCAACCTATGCCAGTGCTGTAGATATTCGTCCCCACTTTGGTTCTCATAGATATAAATCCAACCTATGCCAGTGCTGTAGATATTCGTCCCCACTTTGGTTCTCATAGATATTAGTCAGCAGTTTGAGCTGTAGATATTCGTCCAATTTATTTAATTTTTTTTTTGCAAAACGCAAATATATTGACCCTCTGACATAACACGGTCTAGGCCTGGGGGGTTAAACATGGTGCCAAACTTAACATTTCCTAGAGTAAGGGGGCGAAAAATCTGTAAAAATCTGTCCCCCAAGATCCCAAGGCACTTTCTCAATACCCCCTTTCGTTTTTCCATTCATCCACTCCGTTATTTCATGTTATAAGTTTTTATAGTTAGAAATATTATTCTTCATAATTCCTGACCAAAAACATTATTGGGGACATCTAGGTCTGCGAGCCAGTCTATGGCCTCAGGCGTTGCCCTGTGGACCTCATCAATCCCGCCAGGGAATGAATGGAGCGGGCATTCGTTGAACACATGTTCGGTGGTCTGCACAAAAATTTGTCGAATTCTCAAAATATGACCATTAAAGATTTTTTTTAACTAGCAGACCCGGCCACACGTTGCTGTGGCTTACCCAACCTTTATAACCAACACCTGTTAATTTGCATACATTCAAATTCACACCGCCCGCTTGCCAGCTGCCCGCTGCTCGCTGACTGAATTGAATCTTTGAATTTCTCGACTTTTCTCTACCATAATATGAATGTATTATACACATAAACCTTCCTCTTGAATCACTCCATCTATTGGTGAAAACCGCATGAAAATCCGTTGCGTAGTTTCAAAGATCTAAGCGCGCACATACAGCGGGAGCGGCTTCATTTTATACTATGTAAAGATTGTAAACATATTTTCACTCTACAATATTTCGGGTTGCAATTGTTTAGTTTTAAATCTTGTGACCTTGGAATACCTGAATAAAAATAACCATTTAAGAAATAACTCAATAAACCAGATAACGCGAGAAACAGAATGAAGTCCTACACATCATTAGTTCAGTTTATCCGATCACGTAAGATTGATGGATTGCTTCGTTCGGGTGTCGACATAATTAATTTTATGAAATTCTCACTCACAACCGCAATTTCCACCGGTTAAGGCCGAACGGGAGATTTCATCAGATTTGGACGGGTACCTACCATAATTACCGTGGTTTATTTTTGGGTAATTACGCCGTGTTGCTCTACCTTTCTTTAGTCAACATTTCGGAGAGCTGAGAGAGAGATCTGTCTCAGTAGGTCTTGTATTTTAGTCGTAGTTCCAGGACAGATGAGATTTTTAAGAACCTACCAAGTGTAAAAATATATTTAAATCTTAACATTTTCGTAAGTGTTTCATGGAACATTTGTAAAAATCCGATTCTATAACCTCTCTAGGTTTCAAGTGCACCAGTAAAGGAAGAAGACAAGACAATACATAATGTCTCTAGCAGAACAAGATTCCTTCACATCTGATTTTACTATTTTCTTTAATGTCGCGGCTATCTAAGGATTTTATTGTATTCGTTATTTTCTTTTATCTCGGTTTTATCTACCACCTGCTTTCTCTCACGTTGCTCTCTTACGCGAGTTCTACTGCCAACTATATTGTATACAAAACAAACAAACAAAAACGAAAAAGCAAAGGGATATTCAGTAAAATATTAAAAATCTTTTTAATTTTTAGCTGTTTTTTCATTTTATTTTAAAAATAACTACTAATAATTACTAACACTCTTACAAAGTTATAATAGAAAAGTAGGCAGTACATTTCGCGGTACGCAATGTAGGAACCTATCACATTATTCGTGTAAATATAACAATTTCAGGTAAAGTTTAGATAAAAAAAATAGTACGTTAAAGATTAATTTGTATTCATTTAAATTTGGGAGGTGGGTAAGGCCGCCCCGGGAACCATTTATTAGATAACTAATACCTCTGTCATAGATCACCCCGACTGGTTAGCTGCATTTTGGTGACTTACCTGCATGGGTTCATGTGGTGAGGTTTGTCCGAGTCTTGACGGCGCGGATGCTTTTGCCCACTTGCTGTGCGACCGGTGGCAGATTGGATCAGGCCGGGAGACCTTTAGACCTGTCCTGCAAGGTACAAGACCCGTCACTCTTGGACATAAAGACCCCCAATTTCCTCTCTTACCTTTTTCCTTCGTAGAACTTCCTCTACTCCCTTTCCCAAAAAAGATCCTCCACACACCTTCCTCAAAGATGACAAAGGCCCATAAGGTGAATGCGTGTTTCTTTTCATAAACCCTGTTTTACTACTAACATATTATTTTGTTATGTTTGAATATTAAACCCTCAAAGTAAAACTCATAAAATCTTGTTTATTTTTCGGTTGTGCTTTAAACGAGCAAACGGACAAAGAAACGCTTCACTAGAATTTTTCATCATATATGCGGTAGGTATATACTTACATGTGAGTTTTATTTTTAAATCTCCTTTCCTTTAAAAAAACGTTTATCCGTCACAGGAATGGTATGTTCAAATAGAAAGCTTTTCCTTTTGGTCAAAATAACACAGTATTGTACAAATACATTTAATGAATAAGCAGGGGACTGTTAAGAAGATTCTTCGTGGGCGTATGTTAAATGAATACATCGTGGGTATTCCGCGAAAAACCATTAAGTCAAAATTTTGCTGATTTAACTTAACGATGCATTTATATCATTCAGTGGCCACTCTTTAGTCTACGAAGACGCACTATGGCATACCTATAATACTTTTCGAGTTATTATCTGAACTAAGTCAATTACTTTTTTTTTTAAATTTTATTTATTTATTTATTTATATATTTATTTATTTATTTATTAATTTTTTTTATTTTATTTTTTTTTATTTATTTATTTTTTATTTATTTATTTATTTATTTATTTACTTGTTTGTTTGTTTGTTTGTTTGTTAGTTTGTTTGCTTGCTTGCTTGCTTGCTTGCTTGCTTGCTTGCTTGCTTGCTTGCTTGCTTGCTTGCTTGCTTGCTTGTTTGTTTGTTTGTTTGTTTGTTTGTTTGTTTGTTTGTTTGTTTGTTTGTTTGTTTATTTGTTTGTTTGTTTGTTTGTTTGTTTGTTTGTTGTTTATTTATTTATTTATTTATTCACTGGGGTGAGCTTATTTATCAATTTGCGCAGACAGTAGAATAATGGTATAAGTTTAAAATCTAAAATAAAATAAAATTTAAATTTAAGACAAATTACTATTTTAAATTGTTCAATAGGGTTTGACCTGGGATAACAGGAGGATAGTTGGAGATGTAACATTCTTTCTTATATAAATTTTTGAGTTGCGCGCCCATAAAAATTATAATTGTTTACATTTTTGAAGTCTTTAGCTGACCTCAACAGTGATTTGTTTTTTTCTGGTAAAGTGATCATTTATATAAAGTTTACCTCCTGCAACACATACGCTCTTACAGCCGACCCCCTTCTTCTTTTTAATGGCCGCCAGCAGCTCATCCTTCTTCCCTTTGTTGACAAATTTAGCCACCACGTTCCGAGAGTGGGCGTCACGGGGAGCTGCTGCTATTCCCTCTTGAGAATGTCGGCGTGGTTTGGCTCTAGTGATAAATTCAATCTCCACTTCCTTAATAATTAGTCCGACATTTGACGCAATTTTCGTTAGACTGGAAACTAGGTTTTCGTCTTGCTTTTCAGTTAGACCGAAGATATCAATGTTATTGATGAGCAACTGTTCTTCTCCGTCGTTGTTTGTTTTGTCCAAATATGTAACGATCTTTTTTAATTCAATTACTTCGGCTTCAAGTTTGTCAATTTTTTTAGTTTTTCTTCTATAACCAGAATGTTATTGGTGTTGTCTTCAATTGTGCTGTTATTGTGAACGATTGTTTGTTCAAAAGAAACCAGTTTTGAATTCATCGAGTGCAGTTGTGAGGAGAGTTTCTTTATTTCGCTGAGAAGAATTGTCCAGTCGTTAGAGTTGAGATTGCTGGAGACAAAGCTGGGCAGAAAGGCAGAAATACAAATACGTATTTTGCATTTGAATTTCAATTACTTCTTAAAAATGTATTTTGAAATTGGTATTTCAATTACCTGATGCTGAGGTATTTTGTTATTTGTATTTCAAATACTTATGGATTCAAAATACATTTTCAAATACATGTAGCGACCTTAATAATGATAATGAAAAATTAACTGACATAGATAATACGTAGACTAAAAACGCTAGAATCCAGAGCAATATATTATGTTTGTTAACATTTAGAGTAGGCAACACGTCCTGTGCTACATATAATAGCACTGTTATTAGCACTTCCCATACGCACACTTGTTTGAAAATATATATATATTAATGCTCAGTTTTGGGGTAGGTCGGGAAAAGCTCACTTTCGATTTGAGGGGAAAAGCGACCACTCTGTCTCTCGGGTGGGTGAAACCTCACGGGTCACTTTGGCTCGCGGCAGTTTTGTAAAATTTGGCACGCCAAATTGACCTCTAAGCTCAACCAATTTCAAACGCAAGAAGGTACACTCTCCTTCGAAGCAAATTCAGGGTTGCTATCTCTTTTCAAATGGCTGGAAAAGTTGAGAAAGATATATCGAAAATCTCCCATACAAAACTGATTTTTTGCTAGAAATTTATTCCAATTAATTAAACGGCGTTTTGTAAATAACGTCGAAAAATTGACATTTTAAAGGCCCTTTGCGGGGTGGTAAAATACGACGAAAAAAAACATTTTTCGAGACATGTTTTTTAATAATCATAAATTATACAAGATTTAGAAACTTTTAAAATAAAAACATGTGTAGCTTCCCATTTAAAATGTTTCACAATATCGCGTCAAACTTTGCAATTATATCTGACATTTGCGAAAAATCCAACAACATCGAAAATGCACATCGTTCTCAGCCTGTTAAATCGGTAGATATTTGAAATGTTTATTTATTTTCTTCAACCTTGCAATACTGAACATGGAACACTATCCAAAACCACCTGAGGTTTTCAGTCAGGCCATGACACCGTTGGCTGACGTAATTTGTATGGGAAATGTTCTTAAACCAGCGCAGGTGTTCGATTTTCAGGCTGTGCTTGAGGTGGTTACGACAAAGTTTAACGTTTGTGTTGCCATATAAATAACATATTGTTTTAGAATATTTTGATGAACTAGGTAGGTACCCTGAAAATTACATAAACGGATAAATAATTATCCACGGGTATCATCTATAAATTATAGCTCATGAACGACTGGTCCAAATTGGATAATTCTTTTTGAGTTGGTTTCGTTATTGTTCGGGCAAGGTTTGTATAAGACGACTGATGAGCTCTGGAATAATAAAATTTGTTTAAAATGAATCGCCGAAATCTATAAATGCGCATAGCTTCCGAGCGAATGCACAAAATTAAATAATTCTTTCGTTTTTGTATTTGTTATTACTAGGACAAGTTTTGAATAAAATTACTGGTGAGCTCTGGCATAACGAAATTTGTTTAAAAATGATTCGCCGAAATGTAAGGACGCTCATAACTTCAGAACGACTGCACGTAATTGAATAATACTTTTTTTGTTGCGTTCCTTATTGTTAGGACAAAGTTTGTATACAACTACTGGTGAGCTCTGGCATTTTGAAATATGTTTAAAAATTAATCGATGAAATGTAAGTACGCGCATAACTTCGGAACGACTGCACCTAATTGGGTAATTATTTTTTTGTTGTTATCGTTATTGTAAGGACAAGTTTTAAATAAAACTACTGGTGAGCTCTGGCATTATGAAATTTGCATAAAAATGAATCGTCGAAATGTATGTACGCGTATAACTTCCGAAAGACTGCACCAAATTGAATAATTCTTTTTTTGTTATGTTTGTTTATTGGCTGGTGAGCTCTGGCATTTTTGCAAAATTTGCATAAAAATATTTCAATAGGTGGCACGCGAGCTGTTTGAAAACTAAATGTAACGGCAATGAAATAATGAGCGCGGGAGGGGGGGAAAAATACCACGGAGGGGGGATGGTAACCTGGGAAGGCGGAGGGGAACCCGTGAGGGGGTTTTGCGGGATGGAGGAAGGGGGGGGGGGGGGTAGAGTACGCTATGAAAGAATATTTTTTCTGTTCTTTTTTTTACTCGAATAAAACAAAATTTTAAAAGTATAAATACCAGGAGTGCAGAACTAAGCAAGGAAAATATATTAAGAACATGTTTTTTTTCAATTATTTCTGGCTTTTTGGGAAAGGTGAATTTATATGCATTTAATTTGTTTTTTTTACATTAGCTCCACACAGGACGCCGTGGGGAAAATAATTTCCCTCAGGTACTATGTCATCTTTGGGGATGCTGTGTGGAGGATTTTTTTTAGGAAAGGAAGGAGATGAGAGTTCTGGAAAGGAAAAGGGTTTAAGGGGTGGGTAGGAATCTGGGGTTCAGTGTGTCCTGGGCATCCGCCTCCAAGACCTAGACAGACCTCACCCCATGAACCCGGGCACCCCTACTAAATCACCAAACGTAGCGAACCACTTGGGGTGACCTATGGCAGAGGTGTTGGTTAACCAATAAAGGTCAACTTTGGGGATTTGTATTTCTACATAACATTATATACAACGGGTACCCGGCATGCGTTGCAACAACACTGTAACCTCGGGGTCAACTTAACTGTAATGGTTCCATTCCAAGTTCCGGGAAACTACATTATAATTCAAGCGCCTTGCAAACGCATGCACTGTATTATAACATTACATACAACGGGTACCCGGCATGCGTTGCAACATCACTGTAATCTCAGGGTCAACTTAACTGTAATGGTTCCATTCCAAGTTCCGGGAAACTACATTATAATGCAAGCGCCTTGCAAACGCCTGCTTTATATTATAACATTATATACAAAGGGTACCCGGCATGCGTTGCAACATCACTGTAATCTCGGGGTCAACTTAACTGTAATGGTTCCATTCCAAGTTCCGGGAAACTACATTATAATGCAAGCGCCTTGCAAACGCCTGCAATATATTAAAACATTATATACAACGGGTACCCGGCATGCGTTGCAAGATTACTGTAACCTCGGGGTCAACTTAACTGTAATGGTTCCATTCCAAGTTCCTGAAAACTACATTATTATACAAGCGCCTTGCAAACGCCTGCTTTACATTATAACATTATATACAAAGGGTACCCGGCATGCGTTGCAAAATCACTGTAACCTCGGGGTCAACTTAACTGTAATGGTTCCATTCCAATTCCTGGCAAATTACATTTTAATGCAAGCGCTGCACTACATAACATTATATACAACGGGTACCCGGCATGCGTTGCAAGATCACTGTAACCTCGAGGTCAACTTAACTGTAATGGTTCCATTCCAAGTTCCTGAAAACTACATTATAATACAAGCGCCTTGCAAACGCCTGCTTTACATTATAACATTATATACAAAGGGTACCCGGCATGCGTTGCAAAATCACTGTAACCTCGGGGTCAACTTAACTGTAATGGTTCCATTCCAATTCCTGGCAAATTATATTTTAATGCAAGCGCTGCATTACATAACATTATATACAACGGGTACCCGGCATGCGTTGCAAGGCCACTGTGAACTAAGGTTTCTTGATATATTTAATTTAACACACACTCCTCCTCGCTTCATCCACGTTCACACGTCAAATCGCATAATGTTTTAACCCATCAGTTGCTTCTGCAACGGGCAAAACCTAGTATATATAGTATTGTTTGGTTTTGGGGTAGGTCAGGAAAAACCTCACTTTTGATTTGAGGGGAAAAGCGACCACTCTGCCCCTCGGGTGGGTGAAACCTCACGGGTCACTTTGGCTCGCGGCAATTTTGTAAAATTTGGCACGCCAAATTGACCTCTAAGTTAATTCAATTTCAAAGGCCCGACGGTTCACTCTCCTTCGAAGCGAATTCATTGTATCTATCTCTTTTCAAATGCCCGCAAAAGTTGAGAAAGATATAGCGAAAATCTCCCATACAAAACTGATTTTTGTTAGAAATTTATTCCAATTAATTAAACGGCGATCTCGGAAATAACGTTGAAAAAATGACATTTTAAAGGCCCTTTGCGGGGTGATAAAATACAACGAAAAAAAACATTTTGCGAGACATGTTTTTTAATAATCATAAATTATACAAGATTTAGAAACTTTTAAAACAAAAACATGTGTAGCTTCCCATTTAAAATGTTTTACAATATCGCGTCAAACTTTGCAATTATATCTGACATTTGCGAAAAATCCAACAACATCGAAAATGCACATCGTTCTCAGCCTGTTAAATCGGTAGATATTTGAAATGTTTATTTATTTTCTTCAACCTTGCAATACTGAACATGGAACACTATCCAAAACCACCTGAGGTTTTCAGTCAGGCCATGACACCGTTGGCTGACGTAATTTGTATGGGAAATGTTCTTAAACCAGCGCAGGTGTTCGATTTTCAGGCTTTGCTTGAGGTGGTTATGACAACTTTTATCGGTTGTCTTGCCATATAGATAAAATATTGTTTTAGAATATTTTGATGAACTAGGTAGGTACCCTGAAAATTACATAAACGGATAAATAATTATCCACGGGTATCATCTATAAATTATAGCTCATGAACGACTGGTCCAAATTGGATAATTCTTTTGAGTTGGTTTCGTTATTGTGCGGGCAAGGTTTGTATAAGACGACTGATGAGCTCTGGAATAATAAAATTTGTTTAAAATGAATCGCCGAAATCTATAAATGCGCATAGCTTCCGAGCGAATGCACAAAATTGAATAATTCTTTCGTTGTTGTATTTGTTATTACTAGGACAAGTTTTGAATAAAATTACTGGTGAGCTCTGGCATAACGAAATTTGTTTAAAAATGATTTGCCGAAATGTAAGTACGCTCATAACTTCAGAACGACTGCACGCAATTGAATAATTCTTTTTTTGTTGCGTTCCTTATTGTTAGGACAAAGATTGTATACAACTACTGGTGAGCTCTGGCATTTTGAAATATGTTTAAAAATTAATCGATGAAATATAAGAACGCGCATAACTTCGGAACGACTGCACCTAATTGGGTAATTATTTTTTTGTTGTTATCGTTATTGTAAGGACAAGTTTTGAATAAAACTACTGGTGAGCTCTGGCATTATGAAATTTGCATAAAAATGAATCGTCGAAATGTATGTACGCGTATAACTTCCGAAAGACTGCACCAAATTGAATAATTCTTTTTTTGATATGTTTGTTTATTGGCTGGTGAGCTTTGGCATTACGAAATTTGCATAAAAATATTTCAATAGGTGGCACGCGAGCTGTTTGAAAACTAAATGTAACGGCAATGAAAGGTGAATTTATATGCATTTATTTATTTTTTTACATGAGCTCAACACAGGAGACCCTGAGGAAAATAATTTCCCTCAGGGTCATGTCATCTTTGGAGATGCTGGGTGAAGGGTTTTTTAAGGCAAAGAAGGAGATGAGAGTTCTGGGAAGGAAAAGGGTTTAAGGGGTGGGTAGGGGTCTGGGGTTCAGTATGTCCTGGTCATCCGCATCCAAGACCTAGACAAACCTCACCCCATGAACCCGGGCACCCCTACTAAATCACCAAACGTAGCGAACCACTTGGAGTGACCTACGGCATACGTGTTGGTTATCCAATAAAGGTCAACTTTGGGGATTTGTATATCTACATAACATTATTAACAACGGGTACCCGGCATGCGTTGCAACATCACTGTAACCTCGGGGTCAACTTAACTGTAATGGTTCCATTCCAAGTTCCGGGAAACTACATTAAAATGCAAGCGCCTTGCAAACGCATGCAATGTATTATAAAATTATATACAAAGGGTACCCGGCATGCGTTACAAGGTCACTGCAACCTCAGGTAGAACTCAGGATGAAATTATGCAGTGTTAAACTTTTTTTTTTACATTAGCCCCACACAGGAGGCTCCAAGGAAAACAATTTCCCTAGGGGCCTATGTCATCTTTGAGGATGCTGTGCGGAGGGTTTTTAAGGGAAAGGAAGGAGAAGAAGATATGGGAAGGAAAAGGGTATGAGGGGTGTTAAGTAATCTGGGGGTCAGTGTGGCCAGGAGTGACGGACGTGTGAATCTATTCCTCACACTGCGGTGCAAGGTGAAGGGTTGGGAGAATCTGGGTGGAGAGGTCAAAATCCTTCCTCAATCAGTCTCCTCCGATCCAACCCGCCACGCAGTGGTTGGGCAAACGTATCCTCCACCAAGACCTAGACAAATACATTTTTTTCAAGACCTAGACAAATACATACAGTTTCTGAATACAATAATGATCTCTGGCATCACGAAATTACGCGAGTAAAGGCCCGTTCTGAATCCTAGGGGCCTATGTCATCTTTGAGGATGCTGTGCGGAGGGTTTTTCAAGGGAAAGGATGGAGAAGAAGATGTCGGAAGGAAAAAGGTATAAGGGGTGGGTAGGAATCTGGGGGTCAGTGTGGCCAGGAGTGACGGACGTGTGAATCTATTCCTCACACTGCGGTGCAAGGTGAAGGGTTGGGAGAATCTGGGTGGAGAGGTCAAAATCCTTCCTCAATCAGTCTCCTCCGATCCAACCCGCCACGCAGTGGTTGGGCAAACGTATCCTCCACCAAGACCTAGACAAATACATTTTTTTCAAGACCTAGACAAATACATACAGTTTCTGAATACAATAATGATCTCTGGCATCACGAAATTACGCGAGTAAAGGCCCGTTCTGAATCCTAGGGGCCTATGTCATCTTTGAGGATGCTGTGCGGAGGGTTTTTCAAGGGAAAGGATGGAGAAGAAGATGTCGGAAGGAAAAAGGTATAAGGGGTGGGTAGGAATCTGGGGGTCAGTGTGGCCAGGAGTGACGGATGTATGAATCTATTCCTCACACTGCGGTGCAAGGCGAAGGGTTGGGAGAACCTGGCTGGAGAGGTCAGAAGCCTCTTAGAATTTGAACAGAACTTTCACAGAACGTAAAAAGTAACTTGAAAAAAAGGAAGATTTTTAACCTTTTTTTTACAACTCAACAGTGTTAAACTTTTTTTTACATTAGCTCCACACAGGAGGCTCCAAGGAAAACAATTTCCCTAGGGGCCTACGTCATCTTTGAGGATGCTGTGCGGAGGGTTTTTTAAGGGAAAGGAAGGAGAAGAAGATATGGGAAGGAAAAGGGTATGAGAGGTGGGTAGGAATCTGGGGGTCAGTGTGGCCAGGAGTAACGGACTTATGAATCTATTCCTCACACTGCGGTGCATGGCAAAGGATTGGGAGAATCTGGCTGGAGAGGTCGAGATCCCCCCTCAATCAGTCTCCTCCGATCCAGTCTGCCACGCAGTGGTTGGTCAAACGTATCCGCTTCCAAGACCTAGACACACCTCACCCCATGAACCCGGGCACCCCTACTAAATCACCAAACGTAGCGAACCACTTGGGGTGACCTACAGCAGAGGTGTTGGTTATCCAATAAAGGTCAATTTTGGGGATTTGTATTTCTACATAACATTATATAACACGGGTACCCGGCATGCGTTGCAAGATCACTGAAACCTTGGGGAGAACTCAGGATGAAATTATGCAGTGTTAAACTTTTTTTTACATTAGCTCCACACAGGAGACTCCAAGGAAAACAATTTCCCTAGGGGCCTATATCATCTTTGAGGATGCTGAGCGGAGGGATTTTAAGGGAAAGGAAGGAGAAGAAGATATGGGAAGGAAAAAGGTATGAGGGGTGTTAAGGAATCTGGGGGTCAGTGTGGCCAGGAGTGATGGACGCATGAATCTATTCCTCACACTGCGGTGCAAGGCGAAGGGTTGAGAGAATCTGGCTGGAGAGATAAAAAGCCTCCCTCAATCAGTCTCCTCCGATCCAGCCCGCCACGCAGTGGTTGGGCGAACGTATCCGCCACCAAAATCTAGACAAATACATACAGTTTCAGAATACAATAGTGAGCTTTGGCATCATGAAATTACACAAGAAAAGGCCCGTTCTAAATCCTAGGGGCCTGCGTCATCTTTGAGGATGCTGTGGGGTGGGTTTTTTAAGGGAAAGGAAGGAGAAGAAGATATGGGAAGGAAAAAGGTCTGAGGGGTGTTTAGGAATCTGGGGGACAGTGGCCAGGAGAGACGGACGTATGAATCTATTCCTCACACTGCGGTGCAAGCCGAAGGGTTGGGAGAATCTGGCTGGAGAGGTCAAAAGCCTTCCAATAATTATGGTAACAAGGGAAAGGATAAGAGTGAGATTAATGGACTTTTTGTGCGTAAATAAATAAATTATATACAGCGGGTACCCGGCATGCGTTGCAAGGCCACTTTAACCTCGGGGTCCATTAAACTGTAATGGTTCCATCCCGAATCTCGGAAAACAACATTATAATGCAAGCGCCTGTAATATATAACATTATAAACAACGGGTACCTGGCATGCGTTGCAAGGTCACTGTAACCTCGGGGTCAACTTTACTGTAATGGTTCCATCCTGATTCCCGGGAAATAACATTTTAAAGCAAGTGCCTGCAACATATAATATGATATACAACGGTTACTCGGCATGCGTTGCAAGGTCACTGTAACCTCGGGGTCAACTTAACTGTAATGGTTCCATCCCGATTCCCGGGAAATAAAATTTTAATGCAAGCGCCTGCAGTTTATAACATAATATACAACGGGTACCTGGCATGCGTTGCAAGATCACTGTAACCTCGGGGTCAACTTTACTGTAATGGTTCCATCCCGATTCCCGGGAAATAAAATTTTAATGCAAGCGCCTGCAATTTATAACTTAATATACAACGGGTACACGGCATGCGTTGCAAGGTCACTGTAACCTCGGGGTCAACTTAACTGTAATGGTTCCATCCCAATTCCCGGCAAATTACATTTTAATGCAAGCGCTGCACTACATAACATTATATACAACGGGTACCCGGCATGCGTTGCAAGGTCACTGTGAACTAAGGTTTCTTCATATATTTAATTTAACACACACTCCTCCTCGCTTCATCCACGTTCACACGTCAAATCGCATAATGTTTTAACCCATCAGTTGCTTCTGCAACGGGCAAAACCGAGTATATATATTAATGCTCAGTTTTAAAAACTCACCTTTTTTTCAGCCTTTTCTGACACCGGTTTCATACAAAACGACTGATACAGAATTGAAGTGCGACCCTGGCGACGGAAACTGTAATCTCTCACTATCCGACGAAGAAATTCGGCCGGGGTTATGTTTTCCGCCGACAGGTTCGCCAGTCGAAAGGCGAAAATCCATTTCGGAAGGAAACGTGTCAAAAAGTCCATACAAATGACGGTTCCAGTTTTGGTGATGCGATAACGGACTCTTCTCCCCCGCATCGCGTACCACCTTACGGCGTATTTTGGCTTGAAAATGCAAAGACGCTTAAGCCCTCTTACTTTCCAGCCCAGGCCTCGGCCCCGCAGAGGATAATAGACGGTCGCTTCCTCGAGTTTGGAACGTGCCAAGGTCCATTTTGGCTTGGCGGGGAGTCAGATAATCTTGAGATAGGTCAGGATTCCGAGTGTCAAAAATTTAGCCTAAATAATACAGACTTTTCAGAGTTTTCGGTAGTGGTTTTACGGTACGCGGCATTGCGACCCGGAAACCGATCCCCGCTTAGATGTTTTTAAAAAATACGTTACAATAGAGAATTCCGCAACTTTTAATATCAAAATTATATAAGATTCTCATATGAAATATGTCAGGAGAACCCGACGAAAATCAATAATTTTCTGAAAAATTCATGTCAAAAACGTGTTCCTAAATTCTTCGATAGTGTGAAAATTGCTGGCCATCTGAAAATAACACAATTTATAACGCGGTAGGTACCTACCGTTCCATCAAGTTATTGCAAATTCGTTAAAGAAAAGTAATAAAGTACGTTAGAAAAAACGCGTAGGTACCTACCCAAATATTATTTTTCTCGGTATATACTAGGTAGGTACCGGCTTATGAAGCATTTAAATATTAAAAGAAATCACTCAAGATTGTCAAGTATTTATTGAGAAAACGCATAGGTACCTACGCCAATATTATTGGTAGCGACTTATGAACTTCTTTCCTTTAAATGTTAAATCGAAAATTAATGATATGAAATGAAAAAATCACCCAAGATAGTCACTTTTTGAATTATGTAGGTACACGGAGGTTGCTTCTGGACACCCACTGTTGGTGGGAACGTTATTTTTAAATTAGTTCATTTTCACGTAATGTGCGAGTTGTATTTATTCAATTATCTTCAATATATTTATTGTTATTTATTTATACTTATTATTTCAAAACAGAAATAATTACAGAACTTGAATAGAATTTGAACAGAACTTTCAGAGAACGTTCAAATTAACTTGAAAAATTGAAGGTTTTTAAATTTTTTATTTAACAACCGAAGTGAATTTAACCGAACGACTGTACCAAATTAGATAATTATTTTTTGTTGTGTCCAGGGCAGGGTTTGTATAAAATTACTGGTGAGCTCTGGCATTATGAAATTTGTTTAAAAATGAGTAGCGGAAATTTATGTGCGCGCATAGCTTCCGAACGACTGCCCATAATTGGATAATTCTTTTTTTGTTGTATTCGTTATTGTGAGGACAAGGTTTTTATAAAATAACTGGTGAGCACTGGCATTATGAAATTTGTTTAAAAATGATTCGCCGAAATGTAAGTACGCGCATAGCTTCCGAACGACTGCACCTAATTGGATAAATTTTTTTTTGTTGTGTTCTTTATTGTTAGGAAAAGGTTTGTATAAAATTACTGGTGAGCTCTGGCATTATGAAATTTGTTTAAAAATGAATCTCTGAAATGTATGTACGCGCAACGAACTTCCGAAACGAACTTCAACGAACTTCCGAACGACTGCACCTAATTGGATAATTCTTTTTTTTTTGTTTTGTTCGTTATTATCAGGACAGGGTTTGTATCAAAGTACTGTTGGGCTCTGGCACCATGAAATTATGAATTGCTAAACCGTTTATCCGATTGTGATGAAACTTTGGGGATTCCATGTATGCATGCCGGCGATGGTTTTTGTATACAATTGTGAGCTCTGGCATCATGCAATTATGCATTGCTAAACCGTTCATCCGATTGCGATGAAACTTTTAGGATTTGATGTGAGCATCCAGTCGATTCATTCTGTATAAAATAGTGAGCTCTGGCATCATGAAATTATGCATTGCTAAACCGTTCATCCGATTGCGATGAAACTTTTGGGATTTGATTTGCGCATCCATTCGATTCATTCTGTGTAAAATAGTGAGCTCCGGCATCATGAAATTATGCATTGGTAAACCGTTCATCCGATTGCGATGAAACTTTGGGGATTTGATGTATGCATGCCCGCGATAGTTTTTGTATACAATAGTGAGCTCTGTCATCATGAAATTATGCATTGCTAAACCGTTCATCCGATTGCGAAGAAACTTTTAGGATTTGATGTGAGGATCCAGTCGATTCATTCTGTATAAAATAGTGAGCTCTGGCATCATGAAATTATGCATTGCTAAACCGTTCATCCGATTGCGATGAAACTTTTGGGATTTGATTTGGGCATCTATTCGATTCTTTCTGTATAAAATAGTGAGCTCCAGCATCATGAAAATATGCATTGCTAAACCGTTCATCCGATTGCGATGAAACTTTTGAGATTTGATGTGCGCATCGAGTCGATTATTTATGCACCAAATAGTGAGCTTTGGCATCAAGAAATTATGCATTGTTAAACGGTTCATCCTATTGCGATGAAACTTTGGAGGGGGCGTCGACTACCTGTTCCCTTTGTATGTGCTCACTCCTCGCTCCATCCGCATCCAGACATAGTTTTTTCTTCATATATGTAATTTAACACACACTCCTGCTCGCTTCGTCAGCGTTCACATGTCAAATCGCATAGTGTTTTAACCCGTTAGTTGCTTCTGCAACGGGCCCAGCTAGTATATATATTAATGCTCAGTTTTGAAAACTCACCTTTTTTTTCAGCCTTTTCTGACACCGGTTTCATACAAAACGACTGATACAGAATTGAAGTGCGACCCTGGCGACGGAAACTGTAATCTCTCACTATCCGACGAAGAAATTCGGCCCGGGTTATGTTTTCCGCCGACAGGTTCGCCAGTCGAAAGACGAAAATCCATTTCGGAAGGAAACGTGTCAAAAAGTCCATACAAACGACGGTTCCAGTTTTGGTGATGCGATAACGGACTCTTCTCCCCCGCATCGCGTACCACCTTACGGCGTATTTTCGCTTGAAAATGCAAAGACGCTTAAGCCCTCTTACTTTCCAGCCCAGGCCTCGGCTCCGCATGCCATAATAGACGGTCGCTTCCTCGAGTTTGGAACGTTTCTAGGTCCATTTTGGCTTTGCGGCGAGTCAAATAATCTTGAGATAGGTCAGGATTCCGAGTGTCAAAAATTTAGCCTAAATAATACAGACTTTTCAGAGTTTTCGGTAGTGGTTTTACGGTACGCGGCATTGCGACCCGGAAACCGATCCCCGCTTGGATGTTTTTAAAAAATACGTTACAGTAGAGAATTCCGCAACTTTTAATACCAAAATTATATACGATTCTTGTGAGAGAGGTTTTAGGGTGGCACACCTGTTTCCGGCCATACAAGAGCGAGACAGGTGATCCCGCATATAAAAGGAGATGCAGGCCTCTCCTCACTCTCTTTTTCCAACCGCCAACACGTTAGTTAGGACGTATTTATAGCCATTACTTATAATAAATATCCATATCGCCAATACGCGCATTATTTATAAATAACCTCGCCTACACTCGAGTCTGTATTTAACAGTGGCGCAGCCTACGGTACACGATTCTGCACAATACGGCAGAAATATCGCGAAAAGAATCGACGCGCAAAAAAATTTGGCACAAAAATTTGGCAAAAATACGCGGTAACATTATTATTTCGGGTCGGTAAGAAAGGCCGGACCGAAATTATTCCAACACTTCACTGCAAGGAGTGAAGTGCAAGAAGACACTGGAGCCAGCCAGCTTTTCGGAAGGGGGAAGCACGGGAGGTCCAGCGTCAATCGACATCTCTGAGGGTCAAGGATCGGAGATCCAGGTCGCAGGAGTGATCTGGGGTAGCCATCGGTGTTACTGTGTGACGGGTCTGGAAGGAGCCATCAATTCACAGGGTCAAGGAGCAGTTTCCGGAGCAGGGTCCAGGGAGCAGACGGCAGAAGAAGAAGCCTCATTGGGAAGTTTTTGTTTTTTCTGTTTTCTTTCTCTCTATTTGGGTACCTTCTGGGCATTGGGAACATGGAGTCTCGAGGATTGGAGTCCTTCAGTTTGCGTGACGGGAACTGGGAGAACTTCAAGGTCCGCCTCGGACAATTTCTCCTCGTGAATGATGAAAAGTTTGCATCGGATGATAAAAAAAGGGCTATTTTCCTGAATGCATTGAAAGATGATTGTTTTTCCTTATTGGTTAATTTGTGCATTCCTAAAAAGGTAACAGATATTAAGTTAGAAGATTTGATATCTAAACTTGATGAGTATTGTTGTTCAACGAAATGTTTTTTTGAAGAGAGATCTAAGTTTTACAGTGCTAAACAAAGAAATGACGAATCAATCCGTGAGTTTGCAGTGCGGTTAAAGTCTCTTTCTACTAATTGCAAATTTGGGAATAGTTTATCAGTAAATTTAAGGGATTTCTTTGTTTTGGGTTGTAAACCAGGAAAGGTAAGGGAAAAATTATTTCTCGAGGGTGAATTACACTCGTTCGAAAAATGTTTACAAGTTGCCGAGTGCATTGACCTCGTAGCTTCAACTCAAGCGCAGTCCCGAGTTGATAATACGGTTTACGCTAATGTACAGCTCAAGGCCGGTCGACTCTCTTTTAATAATTCGCGTGTGAAAGACAGAGACGTGAAGCGTTTCGGGCATAGCAACAGGGCACGGTCACAGTCGCCAGCGAACGCTGTGAAACAAAATTGTACCGTTTGTGGTCACAATAATCACATCGCGACGGAATGTAGATATAAAAATTATTTATGTAAAATTTGCAGTACGAAGGGTCATCTCGCAAAACAGTGCAAGCGTTCCTCAACACGTAAGAGTGTGAATACTTTGTTGTCGGACACAAAGTTGGGTGAAGTTAATAGTGTCGAACCATTTTTTATTGAAGTTTCACTAGACGGGATCAAGAGTAAATTCATGGTAGATTCTGGAGCATCTTGTTGCGTAATTTCCAAGGAGTGTTATTTCAGTAAATTCAGTAGAATCAAGCTAGTGCACGAAGACATTAGTCTACGGGGTTTTGACAATACGCTCGTGAAAGTGGTAGGTACAATTACGCCACAAGTGGAATTTAACGGTCAGTGTCACAATTTGAAATTTGTTGTTGTCACAAGTGCTTCGTTATCGATAGTGGGGCGTGATTTTATGAATCTTTTTAACGTCGGGATTAACGGAATCGTAAACAGTATAAAACAGAATACTTTGAAGCAGCGATTAGTAAAAAAATTCCCGGAAGTTTTTACGGATAAACTAGGAAAATTTAATAAGTACGAAGTGAATTTAACTTTAAAAGAGACCGCTATTCCGATATTTCGTAATCACAGAGTTATGCCGTTCGCTTTGAAAGAAAAAGTCGAAAGGGAGTTAGATAGTTTACTGTCAGACGGTATTATAGAACAAGTCCAGTTTAGTGAGTTTGCAAGTCCAATTGTTCCAGTAATTAAGAAAAACGGTAGTATTAGATTATGTGGTGATTATAAATCGACAGTGAATAATCAGTTATTAGTTGACAAATATCCATTACCTAGGATAGAGGAGCTATTAACGAAAGTAAATGGTGGGAAAGTTTTTGCAAAAATCGATCTTAAATCGGCGTATAGTCAATTTGTTTTAAAAAAGGAGTGTAGGCGTTTTACAACAATCAATACCCATTTAGGATTGTTTCAGTATAAGCGGTTAGTGTACGGGTTATCTCCCGCGCCAGCTATATTTGCAAAGGCAATGGCAAATTGTTTGTCAGGATTACAGAACATGACGTTTTATTTGGATGATATTATCGTGATAGGGGAAGACGAAGACGATTTAGAGAAAAACGTATGTGTCGTGTTAGAAAGGTTGAAACATTGTAATCTAACAGTGAATAGTGACAAGTGTGAATTCAATTTAAAAGTTATTGAGTTTTTAGGTTATAAAATAAGTGAACAAGGGATTCAACCGTGTGAACGGAATAAAGAAGCCATTTTAAATGCACCAGCACCTAGTGATTTAAATAATTTAAGAAGTTTATTAGGTATGATTAGTTATTATCGTAATTTTATTCCAAATATGGCAAATATATTGTCACCATTATACGAATTGCTTAAAAAAGATGTTAAGTTTCAATGGGGTACGGAACAAGAAAATAGTTTTGCGATAATTAAAAGAATATTAACTTCGGATAGGATTTTAACGCATTTTGACGAAAATATACCTGTGAAACTTGTCACAGATGGTAGTTTTAATGGGGTAGCAGCAACATTACTTCATAGGTTTCAAAATGGCGTAGAAAGACCGATTGGGTTCGCAAGCAGAACTTTAACTAAAGCGGAAAAGAATTATTCTATTCTAGATATTGAAGCAACAGCAATTATTTTTGGAATTAAGAAGTTTTATCAATATTTGTACGGCAGAGAATTTATTTTAGCTGTGGATAATCAGCCGTTAGTGAGAATTTTAGGTGAAAATAAAGAAGTACCTAAGATTGCCGCGTCAAGGTTACAGAGATATGCTATTATGTTAGGTTCGTTTAATTTTAAAATTGAATATGTAAAATCGAAAAATAATTGTTCAGACTTTCTGAGCAGGTGTCCGATTGAAAAGGTTAGCTGTGAAGATGAGATAGAGTCTGATTACATTAATTATTTCGAGAATAATGGGTTTAATTTGTCTTTAGACGTGATAAAAAGCGAAACCGAAAAGGATGATGTGTTAGGTCAAGTAAAAAATTTTCTTATCGAAGGTTGGCCAGCATCAGTAAAAAAGGCACAAAGTGGTAACTTTATTAGAATTTTTTGGGAAAAAAGGTTAGAATTGTCTTTGATAAATGGGTGTGTTTTATATCAACATAGGGTTGTTGTACCTGAGTCTTTAAGACAAGAGGTTTTAAAGATGTTACATAGATCTCACTTAGGGGTTTTTAAGACTAAAGGTATTGCAAAAAGCTTTGTCTGGTGGCCAAAAATTAATCAAGATTTGGAGAAAATAACGGAAAATTGTAGAGATTGTTTAGAAATTAAACCAGAATCACAAAAGAGTTCTTTAGCAGTGTGGCCATATGAACCTGAAGTATGGTTCAGGGTACATATTGATCATGGTAGTTTGTATAACAAAAATTTTTTAGTGGTGGTAGACTCTTCTTCAAAGTGGATTGAGTGTCTGGAAGTAAACAGTCTGTCTTCAAAAGAAAATATCGAAATACTTCATAGATTATTTTCGCAATTTGGTTTTCCAGCAACTTTAGTTAGTGATAATGGTACGTGTTTTTGTTCTGAGGATTTTGAAAATTTTTGTAAGAAAAATGGGATAGAACATATCACTAGTCCAGTCAATCACCCTAGTAGCAACGGGCAAGCTGAAGCTACAGTAAAGACTTGTAAAAATTTCCTTAAAAAAAAATTTGTAAACATAATGGATTTCCTTCAGATTATAAAGAAAAGTTAGGTAACTTTTTAGCAGACTATAGGAATACAGTTCACGCAACAACAGGATGTGAGCCATCTGTATTATTAATGGGTAGAAAAATTAGAACAGTATTTGACTCTCTGATTCCAAGGAAAATTGAGGATAGAACGGGTAGTTCAGGTTCTACTCGACGAAACAAAGTAATAAAAAAGGTTACTCAGAGCCAAAACAATCAGAAAAGACAATATAAGGGTAGAGTTAAATCAGGTTTTAATATAGGTCAGAAAGTAATGACTAGAGATTTCAGATCTCAGGGTAATAGGTTATGGGTCCCTGGGGTTATTGTGGATAAAAAAGGTAGTAAAATATATTTCATAAAAATTAACAAGTCTAATATGGTGTGGAAAAGACATTTAGACCAGCTAAAGGAATTACATGTTTCATGGCAAGAGGAAGATAACCAGGAATTCGCGTCTGACACGTTGGAATTGTCGACGGACGAATTAGATCTCTCCGGTATGTTACGTAATAGAAGTGTCTCTAATTCTGTTTCTCCATGTTTCAGGTCTAACCCATGGCAAGGAAGGCTTCGGCCCAGGTGACAGCACTTCGCAGTCGAAATGGACAGAAATGGACAGAAGGGAAACAGAAAGAACAAAAACAAATGTTTTGTTAATTTTAAATGTGAAATATGAAATATAAAATATATTGTATGAAATATGTAGCTATAGGTATCACTTATGTAGCCAGGATTCTCCCGTTTAAGTAGGGGAGGATGTGAGAGAGGTTTTAGGGTGGCACACCTGTTTCCGGCCATACAAGAGCGAGACAGGTGATCCCGCATATAAAAGGAGATGCAGGCCTCTCCTCACTCTCTTTTTCCAACCGCCAACACGTTAGTTAGGACGTATTTATAGCCATTACTTATAATAAATATCCATATCGCCAATACGCGCATTATTTATAAATAACCTCGCCTACACTCGAGTCTGTATTTAACAATTCTCATATGAAATATGTCAGGAGAACCCGACGAAAATCAATAATTTTCTGAAAAATTCATGTCAAAAACGTGTTCCTAAATTCTTCGATAGTGTGAAAATTGCTGGCCATCTGAAAATAACACAATTTATAACGCGGTAGGTACCTACCTTTCCATCGAGTTATTGCAAATTCTTTAAAGAAAAGTAATAAAGTACGTAAGAAAAAACGCGTAGGTACCTACCCCAATATTATTTTTCTCGGTATATACTAGGTAGGTACCGGCTTATGAAGCATTTAAATATTAAAAGAAATCACTCAAGATTGTCAAGTATTTATTGAGAAAACGCATAGGTACCTACACCAATATTATTGGTAGCGACTTATGAACTTCTTTCCTTTAAATGTTAAATCGAAAATTATTGATATGAAATGAAAAAAATCATCCAAGATGGTCACTTTTTGAATTATGTAGGTACACGGAGGTTGCTTCTGGACACCCACTGTTGGTGGGAACGTTATTTTTAAATTAGTTCATTTTCACGTAATGTGCGAGTTGTATTTATTCAATTATCTTCAAAACTTATTATATTTATTATTATTTATTTATACTTATTATTTCAAAACAGAAATAATTACAGAATTACAGAATAGAATTTGAACAGAACTTTCAGAGAACGTTAAAATTAACTTGAAAAATTGAAGGTTTTTAAATATTTTTTTTTAACAACCGAAGTGAATTGAACCGAACGACTGTACCAAATTGGATAATTATTTTTTGTTGTATCCAGGGCAGGGTTTGTATAAAATTACTGGTGAGCTCTGGCATTATGAAATTTGTTTAAAAATGAGTAGCGGAAAATTATGTGCGCGCATAGCTTCCGAACGACTGCCCCTAATTGGATAATTCTTTTTTTATTGTATTCGTTATTGTTAGGACAAGGTTTTTATAAAATAACTGGTGAGCACTGGCATTATGAAATTTGTTTAAAAATGATTCGCTGAAATGTAAGTACGCGCATAGCTTCCGAACGACTGCACCTAATTGGATAATTCTTTTTTTGTTGTGTTCGTTATTGTTAGGATAAGGTTTGTATAAAATTACTGGTGAGCTCTGGCATTATGAAATTTGTTTAAAAATGAATCTCTGAAATATATGTACGCGCAACGAACTTCAGAAACGAACTTCAACGAACTTCCGAACGACTGCACCTAATTGGAAAATTCTTTTTTTTTTGTTTTGTTCGTTATTATCAGGACAGGGTTTGTATCAAAGTACTGTTGGGCTCTGGCATCATGAAATTATGAATTGCTAAACCGTTTATCCGATTGTGATGAAACTTTGGGGATTTCATGTATGCATGCCGGCGATGGTTTTTGTATACAATAGTGAGCTCTGGCATCATGCAATTATGCATTGCTAAACCGTTCATCCGATTGCGATGAAACTTTTAGGATTTGATGTGAGCATCCAGTCGATTCATTCTGTATAAAATAGTGAGCTCTGGCATCATGAAATTATGCATTGCTAAACCGTTCATCCGATTGCGATGAAACTTTTGGGATTTGATTTGGGCATCTATTCGATTCTTTCTGTATAAAATAGTGAGCTCCGGCATCATGAAAATATGCATTGCTAAACCGTTCATCCGATTGCGATGAAATTTTTGAGATTTGATGTGCGCATCCAGTCGATTATTTCTGCACCAAATAGTGAGCTTTGGCATCAAGAAATTATGCATTGTTAAACGGTTCATCCGATTGCGATGAATATTTTGGGGTTTGATGTGCGCATCCAGTCAATTCATTCTGTATAAAATAGTGAGCTCTGGCATCATGAAATTATGCATTGCTAAACGGTTCATTCTGTTGCGATGAAACTTTGGAGGGGGCGTCGACTACCTGTTCCCTTTGTAGGTGCTCACTCCTCGCTCCATCCACATTCAGACATCGTTTTTTCTTCATATATGTAATTTAACACACACTCCTGCTCGCTTCGTCCGCGTTCACATGTCAAATCGCATAGTATTTTAACCCATTAGTTGCTTCTGCAACGGGCCCAGCTAGTTTAAATTAATGTTCTAAATTACCCCAGGATTATTAATGTTTATTATTATTAATATTTCCTAATACGTATTTTAACTGGCCACTAATGGTTTCACTTTTTCTCCGGTTAGTTTAACTTTCCAAACACAAGAGGTTCTGTGTCGGTTGGTTTGACTTCTTGAATTGGCGTCAAAGGGGCATAACCCGAATTTGACAGGTCGACCAAATGTGAAATTTTAATTAAATGTAAAATACTTAATTGGCGGCGGTTATAGTAAATAATTCAAAATGTGAACGTATGCTTTATTGTTCTCAGCCGATGGTATGTGATCACGTCTGTAGAATCTTATTATACCGGGTAATCAGAGTGTAAATTCCCGAAGTGTTAATGGCGGCATGATCGATCAAGTTTTGTTATAATCGTAGATTATAAACATCATCCGTCGTCCAACGAGATGAAATATAATTATTTCAACGTCACACAACCCGACCGTTTAGTCCACGCCGATTATTTCCACAACCTGATGGACTTTAATACTGCTACCTACCACATATTGGAGAACGCCATGGGCGAGGGGTTCCCATACCTAATATTAATCCAAGAAGGAGGGAGAAGCTCGCAGACCAGACGCTGATGCTACGAGAGGGAGTTGGAGACTCCTCGTTATGGATCCCGATTCGCCGCATCCAGTATATATAGGCTCTAGCTAGTTTACTTTCAGTAGGTTTAATCCACAGGTATGCAAGTTACAAGTTATTTTCAATATACTTTTGTTATCCATCCATCCACTTTTTTATTTATATTTCCATTATTCACAACAATGTTAAAAAGAACTATGCCCACGCTCTGATGGGAGTAACTCTTGCCTGCATACTGCACAGCATATCTTGTTAAAGACAAGATTTGGCATCCAAGTTTCCACTATGGAAATAAAGCTGATAACTGTTGATATTAATTATACCCTGTAACTTTAACATTTAATACACCCACTTAACAAGCGGTGTTTATGTCATGAATAACATGACCACATAGTAGGTAAAGTACACATCCTGTGTCATTTTTTTTTTAAATAAAGACAAACATTCCCGGGTTACGAATAACCCAACAATCTGAAAATCTCCTACTACCACCACAGAAAACCGAAAATATTGCTTGTGTTATGGTGGAGGACTAGGACCAGCCGAGGAATCGAACACGCGACGCTCGGGTGGGACCCAAGCGCTGTGCCCACTCAACCACTGACCAGTCTTATTTTTTCATTACATAACGTCTTACCCTAACTATTATATATACCTAGCAAATGATACCCCAACTTAATCCTGCTATAACACACTTCGGAGCGATCGAGTCCAGCGCCACTTGAGGCCGCCGCGCAGAAAAGTCCCACAGTGAACTGCGCTGAAAACCATTTATTTATTTATTTGATGCAATATATTTACATTTTATACACAATTCAATGATGTTGGCCTCACTGGGTGGTTTACCCGTGCTGAGGCCTCCATTTCATATACAAAATTATGCACAATACATATATATATAATATTGGTGAAAAAACGGAAAAAAGTAAATAAAAAACATGCGATTAAGATAAATTAAACTAAAAAAGTAGAGATTTAAAATTAACGAAAAATTTAAAAATAAATAATATTATATAAGATTCAAAACTATATTTTTAATAAGTGTTGTGTGTTTGTGTTTTATATTGGTTTTGTGTGTTACTTGTATGTTTTTTATTTTATTTTATGCTATGATATTTTGGTAGTATTGTCTATTTCGGTCTTTAATCCATTTTGTAATTTTGTGTCGGAATTTATTTTTGTTTTCCTCAATTTTATTTTCAAGTGTTAGACTGTTGAATGCTTTTATAGCTTGATATTGGTAGTGTCTTTGTCCAAAGCTTGTATTTACCGTCGGAGTTTTTAAGTTTTCTTTGTATGCTTGTCTAACTGGTCTAATAGTGATATTTTGTGTTTGTTGAAGGTTGTTTTTTTGGTCAAAAATGTAATTTAGTAACGATTTAACGTATAATTGTCGTATGTCTAGTATGTCACAATGGTTGAATATTTAATCTGTATCAGTAAGTCTATGTTTTTTAAGGATTACCTTTAAGATCGTTTTCTGCGCAATTTCCAGGTGTTCGATAGCAGAGTTTGTAGCTCCTCCCCAAGCAATTATTCCATATTCTATTATAGACTGACATAGAGCAAAATATATTGTTTTCAGTTGTTGTATTTTGTATATGTTTCTTATGTTTAGGAAAATGTGTATCGTTTTGAGGAGTTTATTTGTGACTTATTTTACGTGATGTGTCCATCTAAGGTTATGGTCAATTATGATTCCTAGATACTTTATTTGTTCTTTTTGTTCTAGAGGAGGGCAAACGCAGATGTTGGTGTTTAAACATTCGTGTATTTTTATGGTGTTTGTGTTATTTTTTGGCTGTCCTGTGCTATTTATACTGTACGTTATGAATTTTGTTTTTGATATGTTTAGTGTAAGCGTGTTTGAGTCTAGCCATGATTTCACTCGCGTGATTCCTAAATTCGCTATGTTGTATGCATTTTTCCAATCCTTAGATTTAAAGAGTAAGACTGTGTCGTCTGCATAACTAACTATTTCACCGTCTATTTTCATGCTGCAAAGTTCATTAATGTAAATAGTGAAAATAACGGGCCCTAGTATGCTTCCTTGTGGAACTCCATATGTAATTGGTAGTGGCTTGCTAATATGGTTGTTAATTTTTACTTGCTGTGTTCTGTTACTCATATTACTTTTAAATAGTTGGAGTTCCTTGCTTTTGATACCTATGTTTTCTAATTTTTTAAAAAGCGTTTGGTGGCAGATTGAATCGAAAGCTTCAGCTAAATCTAGGTATATCGCGATGCATTTATACCCTTAATCTAAATTGCTATGTATGTAGTCTATTGTACACGCCAAAGCTTCTTTTGTGCCTATTTTTTCTCTAAATCCATATTGTTTTTCCGAGATTAATTTATTTTCTTCCAGGTATATTATAATTTTGTTTTTTATTACTATTTCGAAAATTTTTGAAAGCGAGTTTAACAATGTGATAGGTCTATAGTTAGTTATTTGCATTTTGTCTCCGGATTTGAAAATAAGGATCACCAGTCCTTTTTTAAGAGTACTAGGGAAGCAGGAGTGTGTTATACTTAGATTGATTAAGTGTGTTATGGGTTTTAAAATTTCGGTTTTTATTATCTTAATGCAATCTCTCGTTATCTCATCTAATCCAGGAGCAATACGGTTTTTTAATGTGTTTATTATTTTGTCAATTTCCTCTTCCGAAGTTGTTTTTATTGCAAATCTGTGTTGTGTCGGTTGTGTATTGATGTTTGAACTGTTTGTTTGTGTTATTTTGTTTGTGTTGAGAATTTTACGGTTCGCTAAGACTTTTCCTATACTTGCGAAGAAGTTATTTTTTATTTTTTTTTTTTTTAAAGTGAATACCGCACAAGAATCTCAACTGCTCCCGTCTGGAGCCAGTGAGACTATGGCATCCCTAATTGGGGTATGTTGTGAGGCTGAAGGTAGCGGGGAGGGGAAGGAGGTGGGGAAGAGGAAGGTTGGAAAGTACCTGGCTATTCAGATCTGGTCACTAAACACGGCTAAAGCCATTTTCAAGCAACGTTTCAATTCTGAATGGTGGTCTTACACCAGGGCGATACTGATAGTATCTTCCACTCTGGAACATGCCGCAAATATACTATATATTATTTTAAATTAATTAATTGTGAAATAACACAAATTAATCAATAAAATTTATTTGCGCATGCCGGGTTCGAACCCGCGACCTCCGGAATGTGAGTCAAGAGTCTTAGCCACTAGACTACGGAGGCCATTTACATGATTTGCTATAGTTTCTTTATTAGTATTGGCGTCTACTTTTTTTGAGTTAATGTCTAGATGTTCGATTGTATTTTCTTGTTTGAATTTTTGTGTGTATGTAACTCCTTTCAATATTTTCCATATTTCCTTTGGGTTATTGTTTTCTTTTTTAATAAGTTTTTCTCTAAAATACAACTCCTTAGCTACTCTAATAATTTTTGTGCAGATGTTTCTATATCTTTTGTAGCAATTAAGTTGTTGTATGTCATACGGCGTATGTTTAATTTGTTTGTGAATTCTGTCTCATTTACGAATACAGTATAATATTCCCTGTGTTATCCATAGTTTAATTTTTTTAGCTTTGTGTGTAAGTTTTACTTGTTTTAGAGTAGTGTTATTATTTATTTCTTGCGCTAAAATTGTTGTAAATTTGTCCCAGGCCTCTTCGACCATCTCCATTTGGTATATTGTAGTCTAGTCTATTTTTTGGAGTTTTTCTTTTAAGTTTGTGTAGTCAATTATTTTTTTTGTGAATATTTTATGTTAGTTAGGTTTTGTGTTTTCGGTATCAATTGCTATCATATTCATGTAGTGATCTGTACTAGTGCTTTCAAGTACTATGGTTTTGGTTTTTAGTTTTGTTTTGATCATTATATGATCTATACAACTTTTTGTGTTGTGTGTGACTCGTGTTGGAACATTTATCGTTGGCTCCAGTCCATGCTGTGTAGTATTGTTAGGTATTCTAAGTTTTGTGGGTGTCCATTTTGTCGAGAGTTTATGTTTAGGTCTCCAATGATGGTGATATTTTGTGTTTGTTGAGATCATTTAATGTATCATTAAGTGCAGTTAGGAAATTTGTAATACTGTTTTTGGGTGGAGATCTGTACATTGCAAGAATACACGTTTCTTTTTCATATGTTATTTGTAAGCAGTTAAAGTCTACAATATGTATTTCTTGGACGAATGTGTTTATTTTATCATTAGTGTATACGACTATGCCAACATTTTGATTTTTGTGTTTTTTTGTGTGGTGTGTGTTGTAGTGTTCAATTGTTTTTGGGATATATTTTTCATTCAACCAGCATTCTGTCAGCACAATTATATCGAAGTTATTATCTAGTTGTTCTAGGTATACAGTGAATTCTTCAAAATTTTTATTAATCGATCTGATGTTTTGGTGCAATATTTTGATTTTATTTTTCTTTTGTGGAATGGGTCCATAGATTAATGTCGTTTGTACTTATACAGAAGTGTTGGTTGTCCGAGTCTATATGTTCCATGTTTTCAGGCATGTTGGTGAGTATTTGTGTAAGTGTATAATAAAATCATTAAATTAATTAAAATTAAATTGAGTCGATGAACATAGATAAATTTAGGGAATGTCAATGATAAATCAGTTGGATTGACTATTTGGATAAATGTTATCGGTACAAAATTATCTAAAATAACTACAATAATTAAGAGAATTAAGAATAATGCAAAGACAAAACGTATCAGGCTAATTGGAGGAATTAAGGAATAGAAATAATTTGCAATAGATAAGTTAATGATAAGCATAGGAATATCCAATATGGACAGACAGATTATATGTTTTATAACAGGAAAAATAATTTCATTAGGTAAAGGAATAAATAGAAATGTAGAAATTGAAAATTTTAAAAGGATTGCATACTTAGAGTGATTGGAAGGCTTATAATAAGACATTAAAAATTTATAGATGAAGTTGGTTGAAATAGGTGAAGGTACTGAAACGATTAGGAGAATAAATACTAAGATGACAAAAAAATTGAAAAATTACGATTTTTAAAATATAAGAAACTTTTATAATAGTTTGGAGTAAAAAAACAATTTGAACAATAAAATTTGTTGTTAAAATAAATAAAATAATTTAGGTAATAAAAAAAATTAGAACAATAAGATTTGTTGATAAAGTAGTTAAAATAATTTGGGTAATAAAAACATTTAGAACAATAAAATGTGATGTTAGAATAATTAAAATAATTTGGGTAATAAAAACATTTAGATCAATTAAATGTGTTGTTAAAATAATTAAAATAATTTGGGTAACAAAAACATTTAGAACAATAAAATGTGATGTTAGAATAATTAAAGTAATTTGGGTAATAAAAACATTTAGAACAATAAAAAGTGATGTTAAAATAATTAAAATAATTTGGGTAATAAAAACATTTAGAACAATTAAATGTGATGTTAAAATAATTAAAATAATTTGGGTAATAAAGAGGTAATAAAATATTTGAGGGATCAGTAGGATTTATAGGTTCAATTAGAAATGCCACAGAGCCGAACCCTCTGATATGAAAATATCTGGAGTCGGTGAATTATATTCCCATTTGGTCTCTAGTAGGTTTACATGTTGTTCTTGTATTATTTTGTATTTATAATACTTATATAGTGCAATTGCATAGCGTGGGTTGACTAGATGATCATTTGGGGAAGCGTGTGAAAGGGTATAGTTTTTCCTGTGGGGAAAATTTAACCCGGACATTTAAATAAAATGTGATGTTAAAATAATAAAAATAATTTGGGTAATAAAAACATTTAGAACAATACAGTGTGATGTTAAAATAATTTGGGTAATAAAAACATTTAGAACAATAAAATGTGATGTTAAAATAATTAAAATAATTTGGGTAATAAAAACATTTAAAAAGGGGATGAGGTTTATAAATATTTAGGATACCCGCAATCGAATAGATTAGATCACACTAGTATTAAAAATGATATTAGGATTAAATTTCAAACTAGGATCAGAAAAATTTTAAAATGCAATCTATCTGCTAAAAATTTAGTAAAAGCAATAAATACTTGGGCAATACCTCTACTAACGTACTCATTTGGCATAATTAAATGGTCCAATACAGATTTAGATAGTTTAGAACGATTAATTAGAACTACGTTAACAAAATTTAATTGCCATCATCCAAATTCAGCTATAGAACGAATTAATTTACCTAGAAATTTAGGAGGTAGAGGTGTAGTCAAAATAACATCTTTGAAACACAATCAGGTAGAAATGCTTAGAATTTTTTTCCATAGGAAAGCTAATAGCTCAGAAATGCACAAAATAATTTGCAAGGCAGATAGAAATATTACACCTTTAAATTTATATGACGAGAATGCCAACATTCTTATAAATACTAACCAGGAATTATTAGATTCCTGGTCAAATAAAATTATTCACGCAAAACACTTCAATTATCTCAACCAAACGTATGTTGACAAACTTTCGTCAAACAAATGGTTGAGTATTGGAGAGTTGAGCGCAGAAATAGAAGGATTTATGCTTGCCATTCAAGATAGAGTCATTAATACTAAAAATTATAGAAAGCATATAATCAAAGATATAAATCAAATTGATGATTTATGTAGAAAATGTTTGGCTTTTCCCGAAACTATAGAACATATTATATCGGGATGTTCTATATTAGCGCCTTCCGAGTATACATTTAGGCACAATCAGGTTTTAAAAATAATTCACCAAAGTTTGGTAATTAAACATAACTTGATTGATTGCCGTAATGTAGTACCTTATTATGAATATGAACCAAATTCATTTATAGAAAATGAATTTTATAAAATATTAAAGGGTTTAGTTTTTCCTTCTTTTTTTTTTTTTTTTTTGGGGGAAAATTTAACCCGGACATTTAAATCTGGTGCGTAAAAAATAACATTTGAATGTAAAATCCTTGGTATGAAAAGGTAATTTAGATAAATAGGTGTAAATAAGATCATGAAAGATAATTTGAGAAATGAGAATTTTAGGGGAATCACATAATTGCAAAATTATAAAAATTAAAATAAGTAAAATTAAGTGTAGTAAGTTAATATAGATAAGTATAGAAAATATAATTAAATGATCAATATGATTTACAATTTGGGTAAAATATCGTAGGTAGATTGAATAAGCTTTGCTAGTTGAACAAAGTAAGTTATTTTTATCGAGTAAAATTGTATAATATAAGTTTATAATAAAAGTATAATAAAGGTGTATAATATAATATATGATAAAAGTGTGTAATACAAGTATTAAAATAATTAAAATTAAATTGAGTAAATGAACATAGATAGATTTAGGAAATATAAATAATAGATCAGTTCGATTAACGATTTGGATAAATGTTATCGGTACTAAATTTTCTAAGATAACTACAATAATTAAGAGAATTAAGAATAGTGCAATTTGAAGAGAGAATAGGTTATTTTGTAGAATGTTTTTACAGAATTTAGAATTTGAGGTTCTATAGTTAGTTTTAGCATCCATTTTTACATATCACGTTTAAGAACAGTTTAAGAACAGTTTGACACTCGTAACCATCGGTTGAAGCTATTTTTAGATAATTGGTAGAATTATAGTACTTCTTGACTTATTAGATAACTGACAACCGCTGCACAGTGGTTTCAAATACCCCAAAAGTTGGAAACAATTCACAGGAAGGATTAACGGGAGAAAAAAAGTGATATTATTTTTCGGTATGGTTAAAAAAAATTATAATATTCGGTTTTAGTAAGTTTTACTGGATTTTATTAACGATTTCTGGTTTTTATTATATTTTTATCAACGAAAAAAAAAAATTTTTTTTCTTCTTAAAATTGATATTATTTATGTCCATATCCATGTGAAAATAAAGGCCGAGTAATGTTTTATTTTGCTTTTTAACATTCTGAGGCAGACGATGAACAATCATCATCATCGTCGGTGCTAAAGATATTTGAAGAATGAATATCCGCAGAAATTATTAAATCGAAAACTTCCTTAGGAAAACGATTTAATGGTTTCTTTGGGGGTTGCCTGTAACTAGTTATGATAAAATCAGATGTAACTAACATTAAATTAAAAATGCCTTCATAAAATTTCTCACGAGAACATTTTCTAGAATAGTTCTCGCGATATTTTAAAAAAATCTTTGTTCCGAGCTTCCTGAGCCTCTTCTGATAATCTTAATCGGGTGGCAATATCTGATGGACGATGGGCAAGGATTCTGACACACTATGTTTATATTGTCAGACTTCCCGCAAACTAATCGCAAAGGTAGGTACAATTGAAGATTTTAAAATACTAGAATAATCCGCACCCTCTCGCGTTCCAATGAACACCTGTTATTAAGAAGAGCGATTATCATCAAATATCTTGTACACTTGTCTGTTAATAGATGAGCGCCTAGAATAATGTCTTCTAATAATTTTGATGTTACCGATTGACCGAAAAATATACCTCTTTCTCAAACACCAAATGAGAAAGAGGTGCACATTTCCGAAGATCTTTGATTTTCAAGCGTTTGGATTGGTCTGATCTACATTCAAATTGTGTTTACGATCATCACGTGCCGTTTTCAGGATAAATCGCATACAATATAAAACCAACCAATCGGAGTCTCAAGTCATTTTTTTTTTATTTTCCATCACAAACCTAACAACATCTCGACGAGCAATAGTCCATCTTGTATTAATGCGAAATTTTAAGCCCGCGATTTTTTTACTGAATTTATCCAACCTCTCTTTAAGGCAATTTGTGAGGTTTATGTATATTTTTTTCAAATATTAAAATCTTTTTCAATCTTTTGACACTTCGAGTTCATCATTATGCCAAATTACTCCTTTTGTCTTAAGAATAAGTCCTTTGGAACCGAACCTGTGACAAAAATGATATTTATGAAGCACTCAAATTTTACAGTAAGTAAATTTCGTAAAAATACCTGGGCCGTAGAACCGCAAAAATGCGCAAGATTTTTTTTTTAAATATGATACGTAACTAGTTCAGCTACAAAAGCACATCAGCACATTTACTGAATATTACTGAATATCTAACTTTAACCTTAAGTATTCCAGAAATCTTCGAATTTTTTTTTTAATTCACGAGATGTTTTTTAAAAAAAATATCCCAAATTTGTTGCATTAGGAAAAGAAAAAAATAAATTTAACATCTTTAGTAAACACCTGAAGGTATTGAATCCATGTTAAAAAAAAATTGCCAGCAAGCGGTGTAAAAAGTTATCAGTCCCTAAGTGTTATATAATAAACGTTGCATTTACAAACAAATGTCCTGACTGCACGGGAAGTCAATCTTTGCTGACGTATTTCGCAGTGACGAAACGTTTTGCTGAATTTTGTGGTATGGGGAAAGATGCGCTGGTATGTGGTGTCAAGATATAGAAACCAAATTTAGTGATTCTTGCAATTTGAAATTTCGAATTGTTTCCGACGCTCCCATACTAGTAATACCATTGTGCGGTGGTGCGAGTGCCATGTACCGTCTAGATAAGATTATTTAGATCGTCTGAATGCTTAACATAGATTATTTTTTCATTTGGTGATTTACGAACCAGTATTTTGTTTTCCCTAAACCAGACATACATATACTTAGTTTCTTTTGCTTTCTGTTTAGTTTTCCATAGTAGTTCTTTAAAGTATGGACAAATGATTTCTCCTATGTAGATTTTTTCGCTGCCCAGGGTTGTCGCGGTTTTGGCGTCGATGTTCTTCCGGATTTTTAATATTTGGTCTCGTTTATTGTTATCGTGGAATTTAACTTGGATTCTCGGGTAGGCTCCTGGTCGTCTGTCCTGGATACGTTTCACCTCCTTCAGGTCGTGTAGCTGAATCGCCATCCCAGCTGCCGCAGCCACCTGTTGTACTAGTAAAACTGGCTGTTCCTCATTTGATTGTGGGATTCCACATATTTCTATGCAATCTTCTTTCTAAGCTTGTTCTAGTTCCGCGATTCTAACTTCAAAACTTTTTATAATCTTGTTTTTATCATTTACTTCTCTCCAAAGCATCTCAACTTCAGACACCAGCTTGGTAATATTTTCTATTTTAATATTTATATCATCATATTGGTTACTAATGAAGTTACGTGAGTTTCGAGATTCAGCATTTTCTTTGTCCATTTTCTTGAAGAATTCTTTTTTCATTTCTTCAAATTTATTGTTGACAGCTGTTAAGACAATGTCAAGAATCTTTTTATGTTCTGGGAGTATAGATTTTAATTTCAGATCACTCTGGTTTGTATTTTTGCTTCTTGTTTGTTTATCCATTATTAGAGATAAATTATTCTATTGAGTGGGTAAATAAGTTTTTAATTTGAATTATACTCGTAAATAATATCACTTTTCTTGGCTAGTATTTTGTATGATGGGAGTAAATCCGTATGGTTTTGACTGTACTTAAGACACTTAAAACAACTAAAAGAACTAAAATACTAGCAGCAATTAGTGCACTTTTTCGATGTTTTCTATCACTTTTAATATATTTTTTTTATTAATTTTGCGGGAGTAAACAAAACAGACAGTTGTCACTTTGAAGTATTATTGTTGTTGTACCTTATCATAAGTTAATAATTTTTTGCGCGGCGGCCTGAAGTGGTGCGGGACTCGGTCGCTCCGAAGTGTGCGTGTGGGAGGTGCTATTGTACACTTGAAGTGAAATAACACAAAACTTTACAAGTGGATTGGAGAAGAGATGTGTCTTTTGAGCAATATGATTGGTCAATTTTTGCACCTCCCTGTTTCACTCTGCTCAACTTTGCTTCTATGGAAACGCACCCTTAGATAAGGGAACTTACGACAATTTATTGCAACCAATGGTTCTACCAAAACCAAATGTATTTTGTAATTTGTATTTAATGGTTAAAATACTGTATTTTATATTTCAAATACATGACTTGAAAGTATTTTGTATTTCGTATTTTAAATACACGCGAAAAAGTATTTTGTAATTTTTATTTTTATTACAGCAAAGCATGTATTTTGCCCAGCCCTGACTGGAGAGCGGTGATTGTCCTGTTTTACATTTAGCGCACGTCCATGACTCCTTGTTCTCCACAGAAATCTTCTTAAAAACTGCAGAGGTAATTTTGGCACAACTGAGATGCATTTGGTTTTTGCAACTTATACACTTCATACAGTCAGCCGTTTGTACTGACTTGCTATTGGCAGGTAGAATTCATGGTGGGTAACAATAAAAATATTATCTGAGATGATAATTAAATCCTTCAATTTTAATTTCTATAACTTCCTGTCACTTGATTCCACCAAATTCAATGTTCAGTGCACAGAATAGGCCACTTGCACCACATTTTTTTTCCGGTTGAGGCAAATATTATAAGACATTTCGTATTTTATATTTTTTATAATCGTATTTTTGAAAACCTGGCGATTTTTTGAAAATTTCAATCCAAAGAATCGGACTATTGTTTATAAACAGGAAATACGGGACATAATTTTATGGGTGCGGAAAAACGATAACTACATCAAAATCTTTAAAAAAAAACGACGTATTCCACACGAATGAAACAGGAGAATAACGAGGCATACCAAAAATATTACATCTCATAAATATTTTTTTCCTTGATCCATCTTATTGACCGTTAATCATTTTAATATTCAACGTCTATAAATGACTAAATCCAATGTAATAAACTTGTGCTTATAAATTATAATTATAATAATATATTATATATTATAGATTTGATTTTGTCAAAATCTGCACCATTACCATTATACGTCTAAGACAGATGCAGAAGGCCTAATATGTACGCGGTTCTCTTCATAACATCTGTCAAACGACATAATATGTACGGGGTTCTCTTAATAACATATGTCAAAACGTCAAACGGCATAATACACGGGGTTCTCTTATCTGTCAAAAAATTTCCGAAAATCAAAGTGTTGCCATATGAAAAAATAAATCAGTGTGGAATTTTACAAAATTAATTGCATATTAATTATCGGAGACGGAACATTTTCGTGGAGTGACGTCACGAGCCCAAATAACGGATTTATTTAGTTAAAAATAAAAAAAAAACGAAAAATTTCTAAAAAAAATTAGTAACATTTTCGTAATCGAAGTAGAAAAATCTATCCACACGATTTTTTCCAAGGCATTATGAAATCCATGCAAGTGGCCTATTGCTATTATAGGGTAATTAGTACAATGTACAATATATCACTTGGAAGTACAGATTTATATTTTAAAATTTGCTAAGAACTTTGACACTCTAATATACGATGTTGTCACACCGGTGGTTGTTGTGGTAATGTCATATTATGAATTGATTTATGTACACCGATAATGGTTCAAACTGGTTTGGAACACCTGCCTGCAGTCCCTTCTTAGGACGGCTGGAAATATCAGATTATTTCATCCGATTGTAGGATCCGACAAAAAACGATTGGACGGCCGGCGCGGAAAGGCGTGGCCTATTTTCATTACTCCGCGCCGGCCGTCCAATCCGGTCCAACAACGGGCGTGGCTCCGGTATTATAACCAATCCGGTTTTCGTATGAATTTTTGTCTGATCCGATTTTTGTCTGATGTGTGCGGCCTGCCTTATACCGTAGCAATTCGACTGAACGGTATACCATTAAAGAAAAAAGAATCTCTGTATTGTGATTTATATTTGGGAGGTGGGTATGGGTCCCGCCGCCCCGGAAACCATTTATTGGATAACCAATACCTCTGTGGTTCACCCCAAGTTGTTCACTACGTTTGGGGACTTAGCAGGGGTGCCCGGGTTCATGAGGTGAGGTTTGTCCAGTGGAGGTAATCCACCTCTTACCCGCCCTGGTATAAGTAACTGATGGTTACTCCTTCAAGGCTCTCGCAAGATTCTAATTTTTTTTGTTAAACTAAGCTATATTTATTTATTTTGAACGAATCTAGACCTCCAGTGTCCATGCATACGTTGTTAGTAAGCAGTATGCAAGTGCTTAACAGGAAAAACAAAATGCAAAAAATAGGTTAGTAAGACAAAGATAAATTAAACAGGGCAAAAGAAAAACTCATTCATGAAGCTCCATGAGGCGGCATTGCATCTGTAAAAACCCGCAAGCACCTGCATAAAATAGAGAACATAAGTAATACAATAAATCTCAAATCAATTGGCAAGTACCAACAAAAAATGTGAATGGCTTTCGGTCTGATCATAAACTACACTTAGCTTCCGTGTCCCTTAGCCAACCACTCAGTGAAGCCTCAAAGAATGTTGGGGAATATTTGGGGTAAAATACCCGAAGACTAAAAGAAAATTCAGCGTTGGGTAGTCAGAGGCAGGACAAAGGACAGTCAAGGTCGTCTGATCAAGCCTCAAGCCTGCACATATCATTAGGGGAGGCGCAGATGATTTGAGAAGGATCTGCAAAATTAGTAATGTAACTAAATATGAAGCAGGGACGAGGTCCAGCACACCCCCGTATGGGGATAGGGGAAAAAAAATTGAGTTCAGTTCATCCAGTAAAACATTGAAACAGTTAAAGACAAACAAAACAAAACAAGGAACATGGCATAAATTAACAGGTAGTATAGTCATTATTAACAAAACAAATCGCAAGGCAATTATATATATTTTTTAAAACATAGTGAACAAGATAATATAATAACGCAAATGTAAAATATAACACATAAATCATAATATATAATAAAATAAATGTTAATAAAATAAAAGAAATAACATATTACAGAAACACAAAACACATAAATCATAACAATTAAATCTAAGCGGTAAATGTAAAGGAATCATGAATAGTGTCCGTGAATTCAGAAGCAAAATACACCTGGTACCTAAGTTGTTTTACAGCTACTCAGCGACTCTAAGAACAGGCCATCTCTCAACCCAAACTTTCGTGAATTTCCTCAGGCACTCAAAGTTCACCTTATTCGAGACGAGATCTGTATTCCAAGCAGGTCTCGTAATTTATTTATTTATTTATTTGCAAAAACAGCATAAAACCAATACATTGCAAAAGCGGTTAGAAAAGATACATAATAAATACATTTAAAGTAAAACATTTAGTTAAAACATAAGTGTTATTTCACGCTTAAAATCGTTGTAGGAAATGTGGAAAATATCCACATTTCCTGCGAGGCAGTTAATTAACCTAGTGAGTCTTCCCAGGGGCATCACCATTGGTAAGTTAGTTCTGCATCTGGGAAGAATCAAAAGTCTGTGTTGGCGACGTCGCGTGAAATTATCCGGGACATAGAATCCTATTTCAGCTAGAGTATCTGGTACCGATATAAAACCATTTAGAAGCTTATAAGCCATCAGCAGTAATGCGACATCTCTTCTGGAACTAAGGCTGCAGATATCCAGCATTCCCGAGATAAATGCTGTTGGAAACAGCCATGGGTAAAAACCTAACTCTCTCATATAGAGGTATCGTAAAAATTTCTTTTGTATTTTCTCGACCATTAGTACATAGACGATGTCCTCTGGCCCCCATATCTGAGATCCACTCTCGAGAATGCTACGCACCAAGCTAAAGTAAAGCAGCCTTATAACTGTAAGGTTGGTCAATTCCTTAGAATTGTGTATGACAAAACCCAACATCTTTGTGGCTGATTTACAAATCTTTTCAATGTGAGCATGAAATGTTAAGCGAGCGTCATATACAATTCCTAAGTCCTTGCAAGTCACCACGTGTTTCAAAGACGTGTCTTTCATTTTATAATTAAAGTATATGGTTTTTTGTGACCTCGTAAAACACAAAACTGAACACTTTTGGAAGTTAAATTCGAGTTTATTATCGATACTCCAGTCAATAATTGAATTTATATCTTCCTGGAGTTTTCGACAGTCTTCTAATGATTTTATTCTCAGAAAGAGTTTAATGTCATCTGCAAAAAGTAAAAAACGGACAAATTTGATTTTTCCCCGAATATTGTTAATAAAAATTAGAAACAATAAGGGTCCTCAATTGGATCCCTGTGGCACACCAGAGTTTGTATGATACGTGTTAGAGTTAAACTCACCATAGGACACGAATTGTTCCCTTTCGTTCAAATAATTACTAAAGAGTTTTAGTAAGTTGTCGGAAAAACCAATTTCTTCAAGCCTACTTAGGAGCACTAAGTGATCCACCTTATCGAAAGCCTTCGCAAAGTCATATGTATGACGTATCAACCTGCTCATTGTTATCGAGTGCTCTCGCTATGTAATCTGTAAAAACCATTAAATTTGTAGTAGTTGATCGGCCACGTCTAAATCCATGTTGTTGATCGATCAAGAATGGTTCAACTTTGGCGTAAACATATTTATGGATAATTATTTCTAATAACTTGGCGGGTGCGGAAAGAATCGCTATAGGACGGTAGTTGGTTGCTTGACACTTTTCACCATCTTTGTGTAAGGGGGTGACTTTCGACAGCTTCCATAATTTAGGAAAAATTCCATTTTTAATGCTAAGATTAAATAAATGTAGAAGTGGCTTACATAGTGGTTCAGAACATCCCTTAATGACAAAGGGTGGAATTAAATCAGGACCAAACGATGTTTTTGGTTTCAATTTTTTAACTGCTAAGCTGAAATCCACGGTATTAACGTTTTCAATTGAGATATTTTGAGCATTTCTTAATCCAATCTGTCCCGGCACGTATGATTCAAAATCAACTTTTTCCTGATTATATACAGATTGAAAATACTTTGCGAAAGCTTCCGGTATGTCGGTTCCTTTGTACGTGCAATCATTTAGGATAATATGACTTAAGAGGCCTCTATCGTGTTTCTTATCAGAAACATATTTCCAGAATGACTTCGGATCGTGTTTCACATTATTTTCTACCTTTAAAATATAATTTTTGTGGGCTGTTGAAATATTACGTTTAATTCTAGTACGATAAGATTTGAATAACTCGTGTTCACTTTCCAAACCTGATCGTTTCCACCGCCGATGGTGTATGAGCTTCATCTTTATGTCCCCGATAATCTCGCGTGAAAACCATCTAGGATAGTTTTCATTTCGCGGAGCTTTTTTTCTTAGAAAACATTGATCAAAATACGCGTATAGGGTATCGTAGAAGTATTTAACTGCCTCGTCAACATCGGAAATCTCCAACATAGCCTGCCAATCGTGGGCACGCAGTTGGTTGTAAAGCTTCTCAAAGTCGCCTTTGTAGAAATTCCAACCACGGAAGTCATTATCTAAATGTAAACAACGATTTTTTAACGGTCTGTTGTGTTTAAGACTAAATTCCGTCAAAAGTGTTGGATGATAATTATCTTCTTTTACAAGATAAAAATCGGATTTTTTAGTTAACATACTGAAGTTACTCAATACTAGATCCAAGGTACGATTACATGAGTTCAGTACTGTATTAAACTGCTTCAGCTGAAAAAGCTCCATAACATACGAAAGTTCGGTATTCACTGCACGTGGATTTTGTGACGAATAGATATTAAAATCACCAATCACTAAAAACTTTTTATCAGCAAGATAGCTTAAGTTACTAATTAACATTTCAAAAAAAAAATCGTGTAAGCATTTGTTTTAGAACTGGGTGGGATGTAAACAGTACAAATTAAAAAACATACGTCGTGAATAATAACTTTAACCCATAAATTTTCATCTCCCGTTTCCAGGTGGGAAAGTCGTTCAGCTCGCTCGTAATAACTTGTAAACCATCAATCATTTCGTCTCGAGCATCCGTCAAAATCTCACAGTGCCACAAAATGTGCTCGACTGTTTGGTCGGTATCACCACAAGCGCAATTGGGATGGGATGATAGAGCCAGTCTGTGAAGTCTACCTCTAAACTCCCCATGCCCAGAAAGCAATTGGGTGATATGGTGGTCCATTAAAAGATATGCCCCTTCCATTCTGATTTTAACTGATGGAAAGAAGGAGAAGGTCCATCTTCCCATATTCGATCTATCCCATCTTATCTGCCATTCACTCAGCGTTTTTATTCTCATCATCTTTAGAAGTTCAGGGAGAGGCACTGCTCCACCAGGTATTAATTCAATACCAAGGTGGTTTATAGGTCTTCCTCTTTTCAGACACTTCTTTGTCAAAACTTCCCTAATTTCTAAATCAATTGGCAAAATGCCAGCCAAAATTGGCAAAGCATCCGATGAAACTGTTCTGTAGGCTCCTGAAAGCGCCAGTAAGGGGATTCGCTGGCCCCTCTTAAGCGCTGAATGAATAAGTGAATTACCGAGTCGATGTTCCCATACACAGGCACCATATGAGACTTGTGCCACATATACGCATCTGTATAATAGACGGAGAGCAGAGAAACGTAAACCCCATTCAGCAGTTGAGATTCTTCTCAGTTTTAAGAAGAGAGCCTGGGCCTTACTAGAAACGCTTTTAACGTGAGTCAAGAACGAGGACGATCTGTCTAATGTAACGCCTAAATATTTAGTACTCTCTACAAAACGGATTGCAGTATCTCCCATTTTTATGAAAGGGTTTCTACCTCTACTGAGGGAGCCTTTCACAAGGAGACCCACGGTCTTATGGGGAGCAAAAGTCAGTCTGTTTTCCCTTCCCCAGTTAAGAATCATTTTCAAACCTTCTTCAGCTTTATTTTCAACTTCTTTTCTACTGTCCCCAGAGACCAAATACAATTTGTCGTCTGCGTAATCAATCGCAATAGTGCCTTCAGGTAAGGGTAACCTGGAGGAGTCATCGAATAAAATATTTCAGAAATCCGGTGCAAGGGGAGAACCTTGGGGACAACCCATGTCCACATCTCTTTCAATGATGCAATCACCAAAAGAAATTATAATTTTTCTATCTTTAAAATAATCGCAAGATATTTGAAAAAGTTTTCTTGGACAATTACGATTCTTTAATTTAGTTAAAATCATCTCCCACCATGCATTATCGAAGGCACCAGTTATATCTAAGAAGATACCGATTACGTACTTCTTTGTGCAGGCCTTCACCCATTCAAGCGACCATTACCTGGGACAAATCCATATTGATGTACATATGATGGTGTTAATGTTTCTCGTAGACGATTTTGAATAATATTTTCCAATATTTTCCCCAATACAGGTAGAAGTGTTATTGGTCGATAAGCTTAAATATCCGTTCTTTTTTTGTCGTTCCCTTTAGGTATGATCCTGAGTACGCCCTTCTTCCATACAGAAGGGAAAACTCCCCTTCTCATACACGTTTCCATAACCTGAAAGAGTTCTTCCTTGGCATGGATCCATACATACCTCACAATTATACTATTCAATTTATCATGCCCTGGTGCCTTCCTAGGACTCAAACCCTTAATTATAATTTCTATTTCAGCTCTGGTTATTTTAGAAATTTTTTCCTCCTGGGAGAGGATTGGAGGAATCCGTGATTGATTTCTAATCTATTGGTGGTGGTCGTTTTCCCCAATGACTGAATCTAAGGGAACTAACTTTCCCAGAAGTGTATTGAGAGTAGTCACCACGTTAATACTCTCAACGTTCCCGTTATCATTGTCGATAACACTAGATAAAAACCGATCAGAACCTTTACCCGTTTTTTCAATGGCGCTACAAATATCCCACGTTACCAACATCTTTAACCCAATTATGCCAAGCAGCTCGTTTAGCCAAAAGTACAGCAGATTTGAAAGCTTTACGAGAGCTACTTAGTTGTCTCCTGAGGGTGGATGTCTCCTCCTCCGTACATCCAACCCGTCTAGAGACACCTAAAGCTCTGTAAGCTCTCTTTAAAGTGCCCTTTAGCAAAGTCAGCTCATTCGACCACCACGGAGACCTAATAATCGTCTTTGGGTTTGTTCTTCCCAGAGCCGATTTAGCAGCTGATACTACGGCCGCGTTGAAAAAATTCCCCAAATTGTCCGGATCTCTAGCTGCTACGTCATGAAAACCCCTTAAAGTATCACGTAGAGCATCCCCAAAGTTATCCCAATTCGCCCGAGTAGTTTTGAAGTTCCAGGAGGATCTTGGAGCTTCGGTCTTCTTGACACCCACCATATAAGTTATTAATAGCACATTCGTGGACCTTCCATTTAGAAATCTTGGCCGCAATCGATCCAGAGCAAAGAGTTAAATCAATATTGCTCTCACCATGTGTATTACTGAAAGTAAAAATACTACCAGATTCATGTATTAAAGAAAGACCTTGCGTCGCAATAAGGTCTTCGACGGCGTCTGAACGTTCCGTCCGTTGTTCAAAATTGTCAAACCACATCAGTGAGCGAGCATTAAAGTCTCCTCCAATAACTATGTTACGTCCTTTAAGCGCGTTTAGTGCGCGCGTCAGGCTCAAGATATGAGGTCCAACTGGATTACAATGTTTAAAATAGACTGAAATTAAAATAATTTCAGTGTCTCCAAAATTAAGTGAAACACAAGTTTAGTACTCGTTTGACAGTCCCACCAGAAGGAGGGGACTGACTAACGAAATGTTAACCAGAACTCCCGCCCCCGGTGCTGGGCCAATTTCGAGTACCGCACCCGGATATTGAACAGGCGTTCTACCTAACCAGGTGTATTGCTCCTGAATGAGCAAGATGTCAATTTTTTTGTCAGTCATAATCTTCAGTGCCTCAAGCGTGGCCACTCTAGACCTCTGAAGATTTATCTGACCAAGGGAAAGAAGGTTGTTAGAATCCATAGTCGGTTAATCTGACTTGGGCTTCTATAGCCGCAATTTGGGCTGGGCAAAGCCGATCTCCAGTATTATGTGTTGCTGGCTTTTTGAAACGTGTGCAAGTAGCACAGACAGATAGCAAGACTTGCGCCTTCTTAGTGCAATTCAATTCAATTCAATTCAGTCAACGTTTCAACCTTAACCGGAACGTACGCCTGCACCGCTGCATCGCGACAGTATATTATTAATTCCTGGGTTGGGTGCTGCTTGCCCTAACCCTTTGCGCTCGCAATAAGTGGGGTCTCCAATATGTCGCTAACCGAAATTTTGGAGACGTTAAAGAGTGATGTATATAAGAACATCAAAGAAATAAAAATCAAAAATTTGATTGAAAAACAATTCTTACAACTTGAAAATACAATCAACAAAGAAAAAATATCGGACCAACAGGAAATAATCAAATTAAAAGACCAACTGCTAACGAAAACTGAAGAATATGCCAAAGGACTAGAAAACAGAAACCGAAGTTATCCTGTAAGTTACGAAACCAAAACAACAAATAATTTACCTCAAGATACAAATAAATTTTCAATTATTATTTCTTCTGATGATAAAAACAAATCATCAGAAGACATTGAAAAAATAATCACAAAAAAAATTTCTGCTGCAAAACTGAAAATAGACTGATTATACACTGCCCCAAAAAAAACGATGCTTTAGTATTGTCAAAAGAGATTAACGAAAATCTTCGTAACATCCAAGCTGAAGAAGTAAAGAAGAGAAAACCTAGGATCATTCTAAAAGGACTACATGAAGATATTCAAGATGATGATATTGTACCAAACCTAATTGCACAGAACCCGGACCTGGAGGAAATGTTAAAAATGAATCCTGACTTAGACTCCCTTAAAATGTTAAAAACATTTAAAACTAAATATTCAAAAAATTGTGTCCTGGAAACTAGTGGCAGCATGAGACAATTACTACTGAATAAACAAAAAGTTAACATCAGCTACCAGCGGGTTAAGGTGGAGGAAGCCAAAGTACTCACGCAATGTTTCCATTGCTTTCGATTCGGTCACACTTCGCTCCGATGTCTGGATAAAACAAATGCTGCTACATGTAGCCACTGTTCTGGAAACCACAACTTTCAACAATGTACCAACAAGAACTCCGATCCTATAGGTAATAATTGTTCTTTTCAAAACAAAAACTACAAACTAAGTTATGACACTAATCACAATGCATCCAGCATTAAATGTCTATATCGTGCTAAAATGCTTAGAATCGCTCAAGACAAAATCGATTATTCGTAAAGTAAGTAGAAGTATGATACATAAGTAACTATTCACGTACTACTCACGTACTAATTACCCTCATTATATATTTACACTGCATAAATGATTTTAAAATGCAAACTAAAATAAATATTATTGCTACATACATTAAATACATCTTACTATTATTACGAAAATATTTGACCATGTCAAATACAACTGTTACAGGTCGTTCTATGAATATTTATTTCACTAACTGTAAATCTAAGATAAATATGTATTTTATATTGAGAGTTTTTGTTAATACTTTCTATTACTGTTTAATATGTATAACTCTACGAACACTTTTTCTCCTAAAATAATTTTTTCTCCTTCAATTACATTCTCAACAATACGATAATGTCAAAATCAATTTTTTTATTATTCTATACTTTTAAAATACTCTTATGTCTGACTCATTATTTGAAGATATAGATTCATCTTTCAAGATTTCGGAAGATATTTGTTTATCTAGTGTCGAATGTAATAACATACTATTAGAAATGAATCTCTCAAAATCTTTAACAATCCTTCACTTAAATATCAGAAGTGTCTGTAAAAATTTTGATCATTTTACAATCGCATTAAATGAACTTGCCCATAAACCGGATTGTATTGTGTTATCAGAAGCCAGAATTAGCGGCTACTCAGGTACCTATAATTTACCTGGATACAATAATTTTGTTACAACTTACAAAATTAATCAAAATAGCGGAATCATTGTTTTTATTAAATGTATTCATGACAATATTTCCGTTAATGAAATACATATCGATCTTGTAAACTGTCTTCATATTCAAATTAATATAAAAAACACTTTATTTGATATAATAGCGTTATATAGAACACATAACTCGAGCATTAGTAATTTCACCGAGAATCTGAAATCTATTTTAAATACAAATTGTTCTCGAAATGCATTTGTTGTGGGCGATATCAATATCGATATTTCTGATGAATTTGAAAACAATAGAAATAAAGAAAAAACTGATTATATCAACACATTAACGGAACTAAACTTTAAACCATGTGTAAAAAAATATACGAGAGAATATCTTGGACAAAGGTCATCATGCATTGATCATATCTGGTGTAATACTAATGAAACTGAAAAAATAAAATCAATTATTTGGAAAAATAATATTACTGATCATCACACATGCATTGTAGCCTTTAAAACTGACAAAATAGATGTGAAAAATTACTCCCACAATAATTTTCCAAAAACTATTATTAATTACGAAAAATTACAACAAAACCTTAACACTGAAAATTGGGAAACTGTTTTATCCTCTAATAACACCGATTTATGTTCACTTAATTTTGAATCAATCTTAAATAAGCATATAAAATCCTCCTCTTCCATTATAAAATACTCTCCAAATACTAAATTTAAAAAATTAAAACCGTGGATCACCCAAGGAATCATATTCTCAATTAGACATAAAGAAAAAATTTATAAGGAACATAAAAAATTTCCAGAAAACTATAAACTATACGAATATTTTAAAAAATTCAGAAATAAACTGTGTTACATTATCCGGAAAACCAAAGAAGATTTCTATAAAGAAAAAATCAATATTGCTGGCAACAATAATAAAAAGGTATGGCTAACTATCAATGAAATTATCAATAAAAAACCTAAAAAATCTAACATAAACAAAATTACAGATATTGATAACAAAATTTATGATGTAAACACGGATCCAATGAAATGTGCAAATATTTTCAACAATTATTTTGGATCAGTTGGTGAAAAATTAGCACTTAAAATTAAAAACATCGAAAATAATGAACTATATACATCGCCTTCAAATCCTCTTAATACCTTAACACAATTCCAACGAACTGACGCTGATGAAATCAAACACACTATTAATCAATTAAAAGGTAATTCTTCCCCCGGTTATGACAATATTTCGGTAGAAATTCTTAAAAAAAATTCTGATTCACTTTGTAAACCATTGGCACACATCATAAATACAAGTTTCGAAAATGGCAACTTCCCAGTAAATTACAAAAAAACTATTATTACTCCTATTTTTAAATCCGGTGACCCCTTTCTTAGTAATAATTATAGGCCAATTTCTCTTACCTCAAATATTGCAAAAATATTTGAAAAAATTGTAAAAAAACAGATGTTCAAATTTATAAAAGAAAATAATATATTAAATTCACATCAATATGGTTTTAGAGAAAATTTGAGCACTCAAGATGCTATCGTAGACCTAACATCTGAAATATATAAATCTTTAGATAACAAAAAAAAAATGTATTGGAATATTTGTCGACTTACGAAAAGCTTTTGACAGTATATCACATTCGAATCTTATCTCTAAACTAAAGAAAATTGGTATAACCAATAATGCCCTAACGTGGATCGAAAATTACCTATTTCATAGAGAGCAATTTGTCAAATTAAATGGTTTTCTCAGCGATTCTCAAATCAGTAAATTTGGAATCCCGCAGGGAACAGTATTGGGACCAATTCTCTTTATCATTTATGTTAATGATATTTTTAAACTCACCATTAAATCCAAAATAATATCTTACGCTGATGACACAGCAATTTTAGCTGAGGGATCAACGTGGAATGAAACTCAGAGAACGGCGGAATCAGATATAAATTTAATTAAAAAATGGTTTGATCAAAATTTACTATCTCTAAATACAGATAAAACTTTTGTAATTCCTTTCACTCTGACTAAAAAGGCTACCCCTGAAAATCTAAATATATGTATACACTCATATAATTGTAATTCAAATTCATACATGTGTAAACCTGATTGCTCTGTACTCACTTTAAAACCAATGTTAAATACCTTGGGGTAACTATAGACAGTAACATAAAGTGGAAGATGCAAATCAGCACAACAGTTGAGAGACTAAGAAAATTAGTGTACATTTTCATTAGAATTCGAAACATTTTAAATATTAGTATGTTAAGAACTATTTACTTTTCCTTAATCCAATCAGTGCTACAGTATGGAATTGTTGGTTGGGGCGGTGCATTCAAAACTTCTCTTTTACCATTGGAAATCATTCAAAAATTAATTATAAAAATAATTTTAAAAAAGCCATATGATTACCCCACTATCAAATTATTTCAAGATTTTAATGTACCTTCACTTCATGTTATTTATAAAAAAATTACAATTCTACAAATACACAAAGATTGCTTCAATAATGAGAGCTTCACTCCTTTTTCAAGCAGCATTAGAACAAATATCCTGGGCTCTATGACTGTCCCGCGTTGTAACACCACCACAGCTCAACAATACTATAAATATATTGGAGTTAAATGGTTTAACCAATTACCAGTTAATTTAAGATTGGAAACAAATTATAAAAAATTCAAAAAATCAATTAAAGCTCTTTATATATAACTTATCACAATCACTACATCTTATAATATTTTATTTATAAACACAATTGTAATATCTGATATCCTTTTTCTTTCTTTAATTTTTACCTTTCTTTTTTATATCCTCTTCTTTCTGCTTATGTTTTATATATTATATAAAACTATAGATGCATATTATTATATATACGATTTTTTTTTCTTTGTATACTGTTAATTATCCATCAATTGATCTATATGTATATAAAAAAAAAATTATATATTATTTAAACTTACATAAAAATTAATATCTACATTCGTTGTCTCCGCCTTTTTAACACGAGCTTTGCTCAAAAAAAAGGTGTAAGACGTATTAAATAATGTATATATTTTTTTTTTTTTTCAAAAAACTTTATTTATACACAAAAACATGAAATTTTTTTTAAATTTATTAAATAAAAAAAATAAATAAAAAAAAATTCTCCACATCGTGACCAGTTGCCGCACAGTGGCGACAAGTGGATTGCTCCTGCGTACAAGCCTTACTGATGTGACCATACTGTTGGCACTTGAAGCAACGAGTAGCACCAATGTAGTCGCGGGCACGGCATGCATTCCACCCGAGGAAGCACAAACCACTGTCTATGAGTACTTTTCTTACGTCAGGGTGACATGTAAGAATCATATTCATGCTAGAACTATCTCTCTTGCCGAATAAAGAGACTCTTCTCATAGTTCTAACATGATCCTCTTTGGTAATATTACACTTACCCTCGATGTTGTTGATAAAAATTTCATCAAAAAGAGAAGAATCTGAAGAAACATCACCTTTGGGAACATCATATAACACAATTTTGGGGAGTCGGCCTTGAGGACTAACAATTTTGATGCCAGTTGCAGACAATTTTTCAGCAGCTTTTTTATATTGTTTACTCCTCCTGGAGCGGTGGTTTGTAGGGCAATGCCACCACCCTTAATTTTTCTCGTTCGTACTACCTGGAAGCCGTCAGTTTTAGGATTTAAAACCGACGTAATTTTCTTATGCATCTCCTCAGAAGATTTGCCCTCAGGAATACATGGATAAAAGAGAATAGTTGGTTGTAAAGAGGGAGTAGGTCTTTCAGAACCATTTAACACTAGAAAGACCGGAGCCTTCATTTTGACGGCAGCACGAAGTAAAGTGACGATATATTTCTTAATAATTATTGTATTGGTGTGATTTTTTTTTACATTTCATGATTTATGGTTTAACAACTATGGTGAAAAAAACAGGTATGTGTCTTAATTACTTTTTGAGATATATTGACTTATACCTACAAAGACCGCCGCCGTCAATGTGACGGTTTGGGCCATAATGCTGAGTTCATTTACAACCTTCTTTACCCAAGTTAACAACATACCCATTTCTCTTCGTTTATGATAGTACTATTATGTCTGTTTCTTTCTTTCGGTATCACGTATTATTCATACTCGATCTGAAAGTTGATTAGTCACTGTCACAGTTTATAAAAATACCGAAAAATATTGCTCTCGCCCAAATTTATTTTATGGCTTGTTGGAGAAGGACAGAGTATACAAATACCAGAGTTGATCCAGCTGCGTTAGCTTCTGAAGAACTGACAGAATCATTTATTGGATAACCAAACAAAACGTCTGCCATAGGTCACCCCAAGAGGTTTGCTATGTTTTGTGACTTAGCAGGGGTGCCCGGGTTCATGGGGTTAGGTTTGTTCGGATCTTGGCGGCGGATGCGTCTGCCAAACAACTGCGTGGCAGACCAGATCGGCAGGGAACGATTGAGGGTGATCTTTTGACCTCGGCAGCAGGACTCTCAGAACATTGCCTTGCACCGCAGTAGTGAGGACAGATTCATACGTCGGGCGCTCTTGAACACACTGAACTCCAGTTTCCCACCCACCCCTCACCTCATTTCCTTCCCAGAACCTATTCTTCTTCCCTTTCCTATAGGTACCCTCCACACAGCATCCCAAAAGATGACAAATGCCCTGAGGGGAATTATTTTCCTTAGGGCTTTTTTGTGGAGCTAATATAAACGAAAAAGAAAAGAAACCGGAAAATAAAACTACTAAAAGACGACAGTGCCAATTTAATAAAAAATATAATAAAAACCAATTAAATGACACCTGTGATAATTGTAGGAAACCCGTTTGCGGAGAGTGCATTCGATTATATAAAAAACGTAACGATATTGTACAAACATAACACATGCTTGAACTAAAATTGCAGCATTTTGCACTTACATGTTTTTTTCCAGGAAGCCCCGAGGAAAAAACCCTCAGGGCCTATATCATCTTTGGGGATGCTGTGTGAATTTATGTGTGCATTGGTGTTTTTACTGAAAGGAAGGAGAGGAAGTTCTCGGAAGAAAAAAGTGTGAGAGATGAATAGGAAAAATTTTGTAAATGTATCCAGGAGTGACGGACGAATGAATCCATCCCTCCCACTGCGGTGCAAGGCGACGGGATGAGAAAGGTCCTGCTGGAGAGGACAAGATAAGTATCTCCCTCAACAAGGGTCTCCCGACCCGGTCCACTACGCAGTAGGTGGGCAAATGTATTCGCCACTTAGACCCAGACAAACCTCACCCAATGAACACGGACACCCCTGCTAAGTCACTAAACGTAGCGAACCACTTGGAGTGTCCTATGGCAGAGGTGTTGGTTATCCAATAAATGGTTCCCGGGGCAGCGGTACTCATATCCGCCTCCCAATTTGAAAAAAGTGATCAGCCGTCAAAGTGACGGTCGTGGTCTTTATAGGTATGGAGCAGTACCCGGTCTTTCTAGTGTTAAAACCAGTTTCTTTGATTGGTTCTCTCCAGCAGATACTCCAGCATAAGATTTTTTTTTGGGCAGTTCAGGATTATTTTCAATTATACTTGTTTTATTCAAAATGATGTCTAATTTTTCTGAAATTCCATTTTGAGTTTCAAAGACTTTTGATAAAGTTTCAGCCTTAGAAACAGCCGCTGCATGAGAAATGGCTAGACTAGTTAGACATCTTCTCATTTCCTCAATAGAGCTCAATATTGCGGACCGAGCGTCCTTGTTTAGCTTATTTTTCCCATCAGTTATTGTTTGTGAAATCATCACCATCTTAAATATCGGCTGTAAAATGTCTACGGAGAAATTGGAATCAGTAGGTTTTTCAAACTTGGATTGATCGTCTAGTAACATTTTGGACCAGTTATCCTTAAGTGGTGTTTTTTTCAACTGACTCTCAGAACCACTCTGAATAGCAGATTGGGTGTTGCATTCTAATAAAATGGACGCACCACTTGAAGGAATCACACGACTACTATGCGGTAAATTGGGGTAATCCTTCTTCATCTGTATGAAACTAACAGATTCATCCTCTGAATCGGATGACATGGTTTTAAAAAAAAATAAAATAAAGAGAAACCGACAGGAGTTATGAAATTTAGAAAAATAACCAACACAAAATTTTAACACCAAAAAAAAAAAAAAAAAAAATCACAAATAAATCCTTTTTTTAACAATCAAATAAAAGTATTAAATTATCAACATCAAACAATACTGTCAATTGATATGATAAGTACTTATTTAAAACACTTTTTTTTGTCAGGGACTTTTAAAGTCCCTGACTCGAAAGAACAAAATTCAAATTTGAAGCAAACAGATTTTGAATGAAATGCAGAAAAAAAATACACTGAATTTAAATGTCAAAATTTATTTGATTTTGACTAAAAAACTATTAAAAACACTTTGAGTAACATTAAAATTATTAAAGACGGTTAGGGAAGAAGTCCCACAACCCAAATAACACAAACTTAGACACTGAGGTGCAAAATTTACCGGTTTTATTTGTAATTATAACAAGACGAATTCTTTAGTTGCTGCTACCTTGACGGAGGCAAGAACTGAACTCTAAGAGGTTTGTCCAGGTCTTAGTGGCCGATACGTCTGCCCACCTGCTGCATGTTGGGCAGGATCGAGAGAGACTGTTTAAGGAGTTCTTTTACCCTCCAGCCAGTGTCTCTCAACCCATCGCCTTGCACCTCAGTTGAAGGGATGGATTCATATGTCCGTCACTCCTGGAAACACTAAGCCCCAGACTCCTACCTACCCCTTATACCTATTTCCTTCCCAAAACTTCCTCTCCTCCATTTCCTTACAAAAACCCTCCAAATAGTATCCCCTTAGATGACATAGGCCCTGAGGGAAATTATTTTCCTCAGGGCCTCCTGTGTGGAGCTAATGTAAAAAAATATGTATTTAACAATATCTACTCATTACCTACTCACCAGTCTAAGTTTTATCTGGGTGTTAAATTTTGAAGTCCTCCGTGGTCGAGGAGTAAGTCTCTTGACTCACAATCCGAATTTCTCGGGATCGAATCCCGGCGTGCGCAAATACATTTTATTTTGATTAATATGTGATATTTTACAATTAATTCATTTCAAATAATATGTAGTAGGTAAATTTGCGGCACGTTCCAGAGAGGAAAATACTGTTCGTATCGCCCTGGTGTGTCACTACCGTTCACACTTGAAACGTTGCTTGAAATGGCTTCAGACATGTTTGGTGACCAGATTGAGTATCATAAAGATTTTTTTTTTTTTTAGAGTGAATACCGCACAAGAATCTCCACTGCTCCCGTCTGGAGCCAGTGGGACTATGGCATCCCCAATTGGGGTATGTTGTGAGGCTGGAGGTAGTGGGGAGGAGAAGGATATAGGAAAGAGGAAGGTGGGGATAGTACCTGGCTATTCAGATCTGGTCACCAAACACGGCTAAAGCCATTTCAAGCAACGTTTCAATTCTGAATGGTGGTCTTACACCAGGGCGATACTTAGAGTATCTTCCACTCTGGAACGTGCCGCAAATATACTATATATTATTTTAAATGAATAAATTGTGAAATAACACAAATTAATCAAATAAAATTTATTTGCCACGCCGGGATTCGATCCCGCGACCTTCGGAGTGCTAGTCAAGAGCCTTACCGCTGGACTATGCCCCTAGCACAATCGAGCGATAAAGATTGATAGGATAACTTTCGTTAACTTCACATCGTTCCCTAGAACCAGATTGCTAACGTACAGACAACAGTTGACGTCGAATATATTAAGAACACTTAGTCATTATGAACTCGATTCGTTGGCGATCTGCAATCGTACTGCAATCTGCAATCGTACGTGCGATGAGAAGTTACCTAAAGTTATTCTATCAATCCTTATCGATTGACCGTGCTAGTGGGCCTGTGGATTAATCGAAATTTCGTCCAACCACTTTAAATCGTCTACACTTTCCTCCGCAATAGGCCACTTACATCACATTTTTTTTAAAAAATGTCCGGCTTAGGCAAATATTCTAAGAAATTCTGTATTTTTTTTAATCGTATTTTTGAAACACTGGAGATTTTTTGAAAATTTCATTCCGAAAAATCAGACCATTTTTTATAAACCGGAAAGACGGGACATAATTTTATACGTGCGAAAAAACGATAATTACACAGCCGAAAATCATTAAAAAAAAACGTTTTCCACACGCATGACACAGGAGAATAACGAGGCATACCAAAAATATTACATCTCATAAATATTTTTTTCCTTGATCCATCTTATTGATCATAAATCATTTTAATATTCAACGTCTATATTACTAAATCAAATGTAACATACTTGTACTTGTAAATTATAGTAATAATAAGAATATTATAAAATGTGATTTTGTTAAAATCCGCACCATTATCATTATACCTCTAAAACACGTACGGACAACGTAAAATGTACGGGGCTCTCTTCAAAACATCTGTCAAAAAATCAAACCAATTGATACGTTCGCAGAGAACGAACAATAAATCTAGTGAACGTTAAATGTCAAATTCAAAAATTCGCCTGAAATCAAAGTGATGCCATTTAAAAAAATAAATCAATGTGGAATTTTATAAAACTAATAGGAACATTTTCGAAGAGAGGACATTTTCATGTAGTGATGTTACGAGCCCAAATAATGGATTTATTTATTTAAAAATAAAAAAACTGTACATTTCTAAAAAATTTTACTATTATTTTCGTAATCTTAGTAAAAAAATCTATCCACACGATTTTTGCCAAGTCGTTATAAAGTCCATGCAAGTGGCCTATTGGTATAAGAGTTACCCATTGCAATGAAAAAAAGCTCTCCGTTAAGCGGAGTCTGTTAACCGCAAAGATAATGAAATACCTAGCTTCTGATAATATTTAGTCTGTTCCATTTGACACCTCTGTTATCTAAATATTTGAAGGTTTAATTCATTTGCTGGAGTTAGCTGGGGTTGCCCCCCGAGAACCGTCATAACAGCAAACGTTGGACATGGTTTTTTTGGTAGCTAAAAATAGTTCCCCTGTGTGGGCTAGTAGCAGAGATACCAACATTGATATTGTTCACATTCAGATTTGTTAGCACATCCATGTAGCCACCACGAAGTAAAATAAAAGTCCAAATAGTTCGTCGCACTAAACATATTTACGTTAACGGTGTTGATGTTTATATTTCGATCCTGTCTTGGCAATAAAAAAAACGTCGTGAATATTCTACATCCCCAGAAGAGTTCTAACATCCGGGTTTTATTTTCACCACGTGAGATTAACGATTTTTCAGCCGTTTGTTCAACGTTTCGGGTTCATCATTTAGTCTTTATGGTTTGCCATAAACCGTGTCTAATGACAACGATATAGCCCAACACGTCGTAGTTACCTGTATGTCAAGCTAAAATGTCCCAGTTACATCACTGTATAGGCACGTAATAAAAAGGCACGCAACGCGGAATTAAATTTGAACCAAAGAACGTAAACATTAAACATAAGTCGACCCAGATTTGGGGGCGTTGAAAACCACCCTGTTTTGTATGAAAGCAGCTAGCGGTTTGACAATGATGTAAGGGGTAGTATTCCGACAGCTATGCATTTTAAATTGTGGTTCTTCGTATTGCTTCAATTGCGATGTGTATTAAAATGGGCTACACAATAAGTACAGTGGTATTATGAAGACATTATTATATTATTTTATTTTGACGATTTCACGGAAGAGACACTTTTCTTTATATTACAGCTATACATTTACTAATCTTTGCAAAGCGCAGACTTGCAAAGCACACCTGTGATTTAAATTGTCGCACTTCGCTCAATAAAAAAATAGTCATATGTGAAAATAGATTTCACAGATAGCTAATGCTTCATTTCATATTCCATTCAAATAAGACACCAAGAACTTACTAAGGAGGCCGCTAGGCATTTTGCTCAATCAGTTAGTAATAGGGATGTCACGTACTCCATCCTTGTCTTATACGCTCATTCCCCATCCCACATACCTCTAGGAACTACTTCTTGTTCCTTTGACACTTTAATTAGGCCCGAGAATTGGTGGTTCCAAACCTAAAGATGAAAATATAGTATGTAATGAATTACAAATGAAAAAAACTTGGGTCTTAGTAATTTTCGTGCCAGCTTTCTTCGTGCAGTGATTTATCACTACTTCGTGTCTAGGTGCCGTTATATTTTTTAAGCGAATGTAGAACAACCTTTAAGTCTTGGTCTTAAGATGTGAGGAGGATATTATTGGCGATGAGCCTAATTATAGCATTGCGAAAAACTAATTCTTCTAATTATGGTGTCGTCGAGGTCGACATCAAAACAATCGAATAAATTTCATTGGGATCTACACAATCGGTCGATTATGTATTCATGAGATTGAAGTTTCCTTGTTTATGTGAGTCCCAATTGCTTCCTTTTGGAGCCAGAGAGACTATGGCATCCCCAATTGGGATATGTTTTGAGGCTGAAGGTGGTGGGGTGGGAACGAGATGAGGGAGAAGGAGGTGGGGAAGTACCTGACCATTCAGATCTGGTCACCAAAAATGGTTAAAGCAAATTAAATATAATATATAAGTTCCTGAGGAAAATAATTCCCCTCCATGCCTGAGTATTCTTTGGGGATGCTGTGTGGAGGGTCTTTTTAGGAAAAGAAGTAGAGGAAATTCTGCGAATTGAAAAGGGCATGAGGGGTGAATATGAATCTGGGGCATGACGGGCATATGAATCCACTTTCCCTCTCCCACTGGGGAGGGACAGTGGATTCAAGGCGATGTTCCGAGAGAGTTCTACTGGAGCGGTTAAAAGGAGACCCTCAAACATTCTCTAGTAGGTAGGTAGTAGGCAGCCAGGAACAACTGCCGCCAAGACCCGAACACCTTGTCAATTTAAATTGAACGGTTTCATAAAAGAGAATAACCGAAAAAAACGAATTATCTAAATCATTTTCATACCAATTCGAGATTTTATTAACAAGAAACAGAAGTTAATAAAGAAGGTAATAGTGATCGCTTTGATTAATTTCCTTTACAAATACTTCAACCCCAAAAATGCTCAAATGTATTTCTATAATGGTTAATAAAGAATTTAACCACGTTAGTCGCCATTGTAATGCATAATATATGGCACAACACTTCAAAAAGACATTTTAAAATAAAAAGAATTGTGCCAAAACAATTAAATTATATTATTCAATAATAACGAAACCAGAACATGAGACTAATTCATGAATGAAATAATATTATTCTAATATTTTAAACTCAGTGTAGTCTTTAGCCTAAAGGAAACTAAATACTTACAAACTAGTAAAATCAATCGATAGCTTGTCGCATTTAAAAAAAAATCAAGTGTTTTTAAAAAGATCATCACGATGTGAAAATTACATACTACAAGCGGGCGCCAGTTCAAATTAAACAGAATATTAAATGGTAAATCAATATTAAACTCAAAAACTGAACGAAGTAACAGCTCACAGATCAATGGAAAGTACGTTTCTTTTCTCGTCGAAACAAATGTCGTGACTTTCTGACTTCCTAATTGGAACTGTTTGTAAAATTAGCTTGCCCATAGTATGTTTTATGCAACAGAAGAATACAGGATTCCATTTGTTCTAATTTATCTTTCCAATTAGGAATTAAAAATCAATTAGAATTAATGTGTAGCAATCGACTTAATGACTGGGTGCTTACTTAGCATTATAATTTACTGTTACAAATCGTCAAATAGGGCGAGAAGTGAAGTTTATCCCCAAATTATCAGAATAAAACACTTTAAATTATCTTTTTTTAAATGTAGAGCCTTAAAGTCGGTTATGCAAAGTCAATCAACATCACTCTTCCAACCCATAAACAAACATTGAAAATTCTACGAGTAGATATGTGAAACAATATTGGGATTCAATCCCACAGCCTCTTGACTCGAGTAAAATTGACGCGACGAAAGGCCGCCAGTGGTATAAGAATTTTAATAACATTTTTTTTACATAAGCTCCACACAAGAGGCTCTGAGGAAAATAATTTCCCTCAGGGCCTATGTCATCTTTGGGGATGCTGTGTGGAGGGTCTTTTCAGGGAAAGGAAGGAGAGGAAGTTCTGGGAAGGAAAAGGGTATGAGGGGTGGGTAGGAATCTGAGGGTCAATGTGTCTAGGAGTGACGGATGTATGAATCCATTCCCCCAACTGCGGTGCAAGGCGATGAGTCGGGAGAGACTGGCTGGAGAGGTCTAGATTAGGTCTCCCGCAACCAATCTCTCATGATCCGGCCCGCCTTGCAGTAGGTAGACAAACGCATTGGCTGCTGAGACCTAGACAAATCTCTCTTACATGAACCCGGGCACCCAGTCACCAAACGTAGCGAACCACTTGGGGTTACCTATGGCAGGGGTGTTGCTTACCAAATAAATGGTTCCCGAGGCGGCGGTACCTATATCCGCCTCCAAAATTAAACATGGTTAAGGTTATTCAATTTGGGAGGCGGGAATGGGTACCGCCGCCCCGGGAACCATTTATTAGATAACCAACACCTCTGCCATAGGTCAACCAAAGTGGTTCTTGGCCGAGGCGCCCGGGTTCATGGGGTGAGGTTAGTCCTTGGTGGCGGATGCGTCTGCCCACCAGTTGCATGGCAGGCCAAATCGGGAGAGAATGGTTGAGGGAGTACCTTTAACTACTATCGCCTTGCACCGCAGTGGGAGAGATGGATTCATATGTCCGTCACTCCTGACACACTGACCCCCAGATTCCTACCCACCCCCTCTTCCCCAGGCCTCTTGTGTGGAGATAAAGTATAAATAAAATTCAAAAGTTCTTTGTTGAATCTCTCATTTCACTCGGGAAATGTTTTGTTTAGTACCTAAACGCAAGTCAAAATCAACTAACAAACAAAATACAAGCGAATTAAAAAAATCTCACTTTGAAAATTGAAGAAAATTTAATGTAATATTTTTTTACGGGAAATCACGGAAACTTGAATAAACATTAAGGTATGCCACTGGCATCTCGGTAGTTATTTTCTAACTTCAGAGGGGCTGATTTGTGCTTATCTTCTTTGTGAAGAAAATGGCTTTCAATTTAAATTTCAAAGTAACCGCGAACCTCATCTAAAATGATAAAAAGAGTTTTCAGTGAATTTTGCTTTTAATATATTAAACGTGAAATCCATGACAAGACCGTTAGCAGTATTATATGTCGGTAATAAATTATTTCATTAATATCAGATTATCCATTTTTGAACCAATTTTCTTCGCGGTGGACTTAGATGTCGGTCTCCATTAATCAAATAATTTATCATATAATTTGTCCTCGGCGAGTTTCGAACGCCAGGGCCAGAACAAAAGAAACACAACTCTCTTCTCAAGAGGGTTCATCGTTGTTCTATTATTACAAATAGTTTTAATGCAAGGCCTGTAGTTTTAATTTAATATGAGCGTAATAAATTAGATTAAGAAATGGAAACTTAGACTCGGAGCATATGAATGATGATGAGTGTAAGGAGCATATATGACGCGAAAGTGAATTACAGAAATGTCGGGCTCACCTGACGAATCCGTGACTCAAGACAATCAAAGGACATCAGGATAATCATGTGCTTAAATCGTACGTCAAGAGTGTAGTATAGCATGTTCAACAGAATATAATGTGTAAGACGGTGTAAGAATGTGAATGAAGCAATTGTGTACAATCGGAGGGGATCCCACCACTTTCCCAACGGCATTATAAGGAAACATATGGTTTCCTCCTTCACCGCACACGTCAAGAATCTATTTTATTGAACGAAGCTACATTTATTTGAACGACTTTAGACCCTCCAATGTCCATGCATACGGGGTTAGGAAGAAGTATGCAAATACTTACATTAACATAATGCAAAAGAATAATAAATCTGGAAACCCGTAAAATAATTATTTTTGAAATCTATAGAGAAAAATATAAACATAAATGTGCACCAAGACAGTATTGTGAGAAGTCCATCGTCTCTGCTTATCTCTCCAGAACGCCGGCGTATTTGGTTAGTTGGTCAATCTTAAAGTAAAGCCTACAACGTTCCTTCAAATAAAAGTATATTTTGGTAAAAAAAAATATATATTTATATATATATGTTATGTTAAAATATTATACATATATTTTCTACAACCGCATAAATACTTCTGCAAAAAAGCAGGTTTCATTTTTACAGAAACAATTTTTGGCCATCATTAAATTTGTGTAAAAGTCTACATTGGAAATTGAAATACACAAATATCAAAAGAAATTTTAAAAAAATATACCCATAAAAAACACTTTTTCTCACTTTCATAGGTACGTACATCCATTTTTAACTTTCGATCTATTTGCGCCATCTCTCGGGCCGCGGCTGGAAGCTAATTTCATTAAAATGTATTTAAAAATATATTAAGTATTTTGTTTTGGTTTGTACAAGGATTAAAACTTTCGTCCCAGGGACTGACTCTTAACTGCTGTTAATTTTTTTTTCAAATTCCTTTTAAAACTGTTATGAAGCGATTGTATTTATCGTAAGTTAGGTACTATTTTTTTTAAATGCATTTTAATTGGTTAGGTTGGCAAACCTGGGGGAGTTTCGTTCAACGTGTCGGTAGGCGGCATTTTTTGGGTTTGGTTTCCGGATCCGCACTCTGGTTTTGACGGGGTGATGTGCGGTACGCCGTGAAAACAACGGTCAATTAATCTTAAGTTTTAATACGATGTGATTGTAATCCAAGCTTTGGGCATCTGCATTCGGGGGACGGAAACACGTTGTGTTTTTTTAAATATAAAAATCAAAGATTTATTCGCGTAAAATGCGAGTTTTCGCGCGGGTCCCAAAAGGGAGCACGAGTTTAATGGCGATGTACGTATGTTACGATTAATGTACCTCTTTATCCGAGCCATCGGTGTATATAATAACCCGCCACGCTTATCATGGTGCGCGGTGCATCTAACCGAAGATTTATTCACGTAAAATGTGAGTTTCGCGAGGGTCCCAGTGACCACGAGTGAATTGGCAATGTCCGAGTGAAAAGACTATTGTACCTCATTATCCGAGTCATCGGATTAAATAATAACTCGCCGCGCCGTGATTATATGCAGGCCAACTATCGAATTCCCCCCAAGGGTTTATTTATGGAACAAACCCGAGAATACCGCAGTGTTGAACGATTCTTCGCCTCGAATTGCTGACGGGCCTTCCTTTACAATTTGGAGTAGAGTCTGGGTACTCCTTCCTTCTCCTGAGGGTCCAGGTCTAACATCACTTCCATGCGACTGCTGAGGAGGTCGCAGGGCCAAGCTGAGCCGCAGAGGTTGGGATCACCCTTGCCACCAGGAGCTGGGGTTGGTTCTCCCGACATCGGGAGTTCGGCGGCAGTAAATTTAATTAGGGTAGCTAGGAATAGCATAAAATTACGATATTGGTCCCGGGGGTGAGTCCATACCATTTATTTTATTATGTCTTACGAAAACAATACAGTGAACCGATTCTATACTCCACATTTTGTTTTATTAAGTAGATTCCTTGTGCAGCCTTTTCAGGAATGCTATGAAAACTAATGGCCCACACTCTGAGAATTGAGTACCGTGTTCTCCGCTGGTTGACATACCCAGACATTAGGCTGGGTTTGGCGTCCAAGGTTTCCTGTGAGGAAATCAAAGTTGACTAGCAGATTACACCCGAGCCCGACAAAGGCTCATTATTACATCTCCCTTTAATCTTATAACACTAACACATAACAATATGTCATTACACTTTAATGGTAACAATATGGCGCCCAACGTGGGGCCCGATTTATAGCATTCCTGAAAATGTTTTCTTCGCCCTGTAATGTATAAGGCCCAAAAATTATTATTCATCTGTTCAGTGGAGGTCTTAATTTCGTTTGTATTTATTAAACTTGGTCGCGGTCATAACCTATGATTGCAGTGACGGTGATTGGAAATAACAACAAATCTCATTATTTCAATTCACTGGCACTATTACTGGCGGGAATTCGTAAAGGGATACTATGCGTAATTATATTGTGGGCACCTTATAAATGATTAATCTCGTATTTATTGTTTTTCCAATACCACACAGTTAGCGCTAGGACCTGAAATCCTTACCTTCTGTAACCTAAAATGAATTGTCATTTTCATTGTTATTGTTTGAAAGCATAGAAATCGGTCATAGACTATGGACAATGTGCTAAGTAGAGCTCTATAATTTTTTTTTTCTCTCTGTCCGGAACCAATCAATGCTAGCTGTTCTAAGAATACCTCGGATTGTCTATGACGGTTTCTCGTTACATTTTACCTATGACTTCGGCATACGTCAAAACACTGTTGTGTTTACATGTCAGAATACCTGATAGCGAAGACAAATCAATTTATTATGTGTTTAAATAGGAATGGAGGATAATTATTAAAGATTATTCAAATATTTAAGATATTTACTGAGATTTTAATGACAATGCGGGTAATTCGTTTTTGCTTCGAGTGGAAAAGTTGTATAAAGCTCTGTCAAAACCTACTATAAATTATACTTGTAAATTATGTCTGACTGACGTTTTAAATTTTCATTTAAATGGGCTACTTACATAGAAATTTAAATGAAAAAAAAAATTTTTTTTTGAGCTACTTACATATTAATTTAATTTTTTTATTTCAATGGGCTACTTACATATTGATTTGAATAAACTAAAAAATATTCATTTAAATGGGCAACATACACATTAAAAAAAAAAAAAAATATAGCAATAACAACAACAACGTACAACTACAACGTACAATAACAGCAATAACAATAACAACAACATCAAAAACAAAGAATAAATTATATTTATTTTATTTTCTTCTCTTTCTTTTCAATTCTGCTTTCGTGTCAAGCTTATCACATTAAAGTTACAATGTCTACTCCGATTCCAAATGTAAATAATGCATCCAAGGATGAACTTATAAAGGAATTAACTTCACGATCCATCGAACCGGAGGGCACCGCCCAAGCGTTGCGTTCGCAAGCGCGCGCCTTTAACAAAACTATGAAGAAATCATTAGATGTGGTTATGGAGGAAAGTGATTCGGATCTAGATTCTGACAATGAAACAGAGGAGAAGGTCACGGTTATTAAACATACCAAGGTTATTTATAAAGACTCATCATCGCGGGGGCTTACAAATTGGGATGTCAAGTACGATGGTAAAAGCTGCGTAAGAGATTTTCTGCTTTTGGTCGAAGAGCGTTGTAGGACACGCAACATTTCTCATAAAGACTTAGTTAAATCTTTCAGTGAAATTTTAGACGGGTTAGCACTTCTATGGTATAGGTCAATTTATAGTCCAGACTTAAAATGGGACGACCTATCCAGCTTATTAATAAAACAATTCGAGGGACAGTATAGGCAATTAGATCTGGAAAATGAGATTCTAAATTATAAACAGCCAAAGGGAATGTCAGTTTTGGAATTCACTTTGAGACTTAAAGCACTTAACAATAAATTGGATTGCAAAATTCCAGAGGTTAAACTTTTGCGGGTAGCCATGAAAGCATTGTTGCCTATGTATGCTAATTTGATGTCATCCAGAGACTTTTGTTCGTTTGAGGAACTTACGAGGTGCGCTGCTAAACTCGAGTCGTACACTGAAGCCTCAACATCCACAGCAATTCCAAAATTAGTTGACACTCAAAATAAGCCCAGTAACTTTAAAAAAATTAATTCGTTCCCCAATAGTTACAATAAGCCTTTCACTAATACAAACAATTACAGGTCATTCAATAATAATAACAATAATAATAATTTTAACCCTTCTAGGAATTCAAGACCTATGGGGAATAACACGAATAATTTTGCTAAACAGGATATAACAAATCAACAAAATAAATCTCTTGTTTGTACTTATTGCAAGATCAAAGGTCATTCGTTAACAAATTGTTGGAAAAAAGATAGCGACAATAGGAAACCGCATGTTAGTAGTATTAACAATAAGAAACATACCAATGATCCAAAAAACTAGAAACGAGTCAATCTTACCGCGCCCCTTCTTGTGCACAAAGAAAGAGGGAGTGGGAGCGTTGGCTCCGCCTAGTGCAACAATTCCTTTCTAGCCCGTCTCCTCAAGCGGTGGACGCACTGCCACAGGAGAAGGATAGTACAGAGGATGAGCGTCCTTATGCCGACATTTTTGTTCTAAATAATAGTTATAAAGCACTGCTAGACAGTGGTGCTTCCTTGTCTTGTTTAGGGGGGGATAGTTATAAGATTTTTTTAGAGTTAGGAGTAGAATTAGTAAAAACAGATTTTAGCGTTACGACTGCAGACGGTACCAGCCAGCCTGTTTTAGGGTATTTAACTTTGCCGGTGACGTACAATTCAACCACAAGAGAAGTTATCTTTTACGTCATTCCAACGTTGACACCTAATTTCGTATTGGGGGTGAACTTCTGGAAACAGTTTCGGATCGCGCCGGAACTGTTCTCAAAAGTTCGCGTACCTCAACAAAAAGGTCAAATCAATGAGGTGAGAGCAATTCGGCCTGCCTCTTCTCTAACAAATTCGGAAAACAAAGCCCTTTCGGACATTGTCAAAAAATTCGAATCCATTTCTTACGAAAAGAAGGGATTAGGATTGACTCATCTAGTCCAACACAAAATACATACAACAGGTCCGCCTATTAAACAACGATATTTCCCACTGTCTCCGGCAAGACAACGTCAACTTGACGCAGAAGTAGATGAGATGTTAAAACTTGGAGTCAACCGTCCTTCGCGATCTCCATGGTCGAGTCCAGTGCTCATAGTACAAAAAAAAGACGGAACGGGTCGTTTTTGTCTGGACTCCAGGAAAATTAACAATGTTACAACACGCGATTCCTATCCATTACCATACATAACAAGGATCCTAGACAAGCTAGGCGGTGCCCGATACATCTCGTCTATAGACTTATCTAAAGCCTTTTGGCAAATTGCATTAGATAATGACTCCTGTCAGAAGACAGCGTTCGTTGTACCCGGTCGTGGATTGTTTGAATTCACCCGGATGCCCTTCGGACTTAAAAACGCACCGAGTGAGCTGCAAAGACTGGCCGACGCTTTGTTCGGTCCAGAATTTGACGACAATGCCTTCTGTTATTTAGACGATCTGATCTTGGTATCAGAAGACTTAGAATCACATCTTTGTTTATTGAACCAAGAACGCAAAGCAAATCCGAGCCTTCATTGGATTATGTGGGTACTTCAGAAGATTCATAAAGGGTTTTTCGAGCATTGCCGCCCCTCTTACAAGACTCACTGGTTCGAAAAAAGGAATCAGCAACTTTGCTTGGTCTCCAGAGGCCGAGACAGCTTTTAACGTGTTGAAAGAAGCATTGACATCAGCTCCGGTTTTAAGTTGCCCGGATTTCTCAAAACCCTTCGCGATACACTGCGACGCCAGCTCCGGTGGAATAGGCGGAGTTTTAATTCAGACCATTGATGGGCTGGAGCACCCGATTGCATATTATTCAAGGTGTTTAAATACTCACGAACGCAACTACGGAATTACAGAGCGTGAACTATTAGCAGTATTGGATTCAGTAACGCACTTTAGACCTTACATTGAAGGAGCGCATTTCACAGTTGTTACTGATCATTCAAGTTTAAAGTGGTTAGGTTCGTTATCTAATCCTAGTGGCCGTCTTGCACGATGGAGCTCACGGTTATCGCAATTTTCCTTTGATGTTGTTCACCGTAAGGGAACTCAACATATTGTACCGGACGTCCTTTCGCGTATGGATGTAGCTCTTAAATCGGGATCTAACCTTAGTGATACCACTGAAAAATGGTATTTAAATGCTTGGAAAGGTTGTCAGGAATTCCCTCAACGATTTCAGAACTTTCAAATTAAAGACAACGAGTTGTATCGTCATACGAAAACCCGTTTGGCCTTATGTGAGGATACCGCTTGGAAAAGGGTCATTCCTCAAGAGGATAGGAAAAATATTATTTCAGACTCCCATGACTCCGCACGCGCCTGTCACCCAGGGGTCTTCAAAACCTATAAAAAGCTTCAACTTAGGTATTACTGGCCAAACATGTATAAAGATGTCAAAGAATTTGTAAATCGTTGCCAAACTTGTAAAGCCCATAAGATAAGTACAGCCCCACCTAACGGAATCTCCTCAAACCCAAAAAAGGTCACAAGACCCATGCAAATGTTGTCGATAGATTTAGTAGGTCCTTTACCTAGGAGTTACTCAGGTTTTACCGTAATCTTATCATGTGTAGACGTTTTTTCTAAATTTACATGGCTATTTCCGCTGCGCAATGGCACCGCGAGAAGCATAATAAAAATCTTAGAAGAAAACATCTTTCTTATTCACGGCGTACCACGAACTATCGTCTGTGATAATGGTCGTCAATTTGTTTCGAAAGAATTTAAAGAATTGCTTAATAGTTATATTTTACAATTCATCTTATACGCCTCAAAACAACGTAGTCGAACGTTATAATCAAACCCTGGGCACGGCGTTATCCATCTTAGTTGAATCAGACCACCGAAACTGGTCTAAATTTCTTCCGCAAGTTCAATCAGCGATGAATAACACGGTAAACTGCGCTACAGGTTATACACCTTATTTTCTGATGCATGGTCGGGAGCAGATACTAGACGGTGATCTGCACCGTAATCCAATAGCGGATGAGGAAACCAGTTCGCAAATTGGTGCTCAACCTAAAGTTTATGCACAGAAATTAGAAGAGTTGTCGTCGGTTTATGAGCAAGTCTCGAATGCTCTTCTTAAAGCTTTTCAAAAAGGAGCTGACCATTACAACCTGCGCAGAAAACACATTACCTATCAGGTTGGTGATGTGGTGTGGCGGAGGAATTTTGCGCAATCTAACGCATTGAATTATTTCGCACAAAAATTGGCACCCCGGTTTGTTCAGAACGTGGTAGTAAAGAAAAAATCCAACTTAATTTATACACTTGCAGACTTAAACGGAAAAGTTGCGGGTGATTTTCATGTGAAAGATATAGTAAAATCAAATAATATACCGGTATAGTCTTATTGTGGCAATACTTCGGAGGGTCTGGCCATCCCTACCGAGTACTGCAAATTATCATATCTGTTAGTTAATATTTGATGTTTGGGAGTTTTAACCCGGCCTGATCAACCGAGTTGAAACGACCCGACATTCTGACAGTCATTAGTCCTGTCTTTAGATTCATTTTTAAGGAATTGGGTTATTTACTTGGCGGGGGGGTGTTTTGTAAGATTGATGATGAGGGTGGTTTGTTTCATTACAATAACAACCTCAACTCTAGTGGCAATGCTCGAGTTGAGAATATATTTAAAAATACATATGTGCATGTATAAGTATAAATTTATCGATAGTATTAACGCTAAAACAGACGTAAATTTGGACGTCGGCTGAACAGATGATTAAGTAGGATTATTAGTTGTAAGTCTTGTATCCTAAAATACGCGGACATATCCGCACACTATCTCGGCGTGTTTCAGGCATACCTTTTTTGGATTAACTTAGGATTATTACTTGTAAGTCTTGTATCCTGAAATACGCGGACATATCCGCACACTATCTCGGCGTGTTTCAGGCATACCTTTTTTTTGGGTTATGCTCATGCTTTTGATAATGTCATTATTTGTTGTTCCAGATTACATAGAAAACACAGGGACGCAGGGATTGTATCTCTTTGTTTTCTAAGTGATTTTAAATGAAGAATTATTGTTATTCACCTTCAGTGCATTGACATTATTTGACCCTATTTTGTCAGGTTACAGAAGTAATTGCTAAAATTCAAAGTATTTTTTTCTCTTTCTCTCACTCTTCTTCTGTTTTATTGGTAAATTTATTTCGTATAATATTGTCAAAATATTGTTTTACTCTATAAACATAGGCTGCGTCAGATAAGCCTCAGCTTGTGGAAAAGCGTTTTAATTTTGTTTTTATTAGTTACAGAAAATGTTTTGTAATGTCCACCTTGTTTATAAGATTTTTTTTGAGATCTTATAATGTGGGATGATATGGTATCACATATCCTTCCACATTTTAAGCCAACATAGGAAGTAGAATCATTTATATTTGTATAAGATTTTGGATGTATTCTGTTATTATTGTCCTGAGAGACTTATAACATTGTTATTATGTACTATATGGTTGATCAACGGTTTACAGTGAAAACCTTAAAATTTGTTCTTTACTTACCGATTACGCCTTCTATAGAGTTGGACGTATACTTATGGCTGCACTAAATTATAGCTGCACATCTTATTAACAAATGACACCTTCTAAAACAGTTGGTTGTTTTTTTTATTTCTTTGGCACCATCCGATGCGTTGGTTGTATACTATTAAAAATTATTTGGCACCATCCGATGCGTTGGTTGTATACTATTAAAAAAAAATTATTTGGCACCATCCGATGCGGTGGTTGTACACTATTAAAATTACCTTTACAATGTATAATTGTTGTTGGTTAAATATTATTCACCCAAGGACCAGAATAGGAGGTTAGTTAGGAATACTCTCCCAAAAGAGGGTTAGTTTTATCCTAAAGGATATAAATTCAGTGAAGTGTAAATGGTAAACCCATCAAATATTTTCGGCCTAAGAGAGGCTATATAAATTCAGTGATAGTGTTTGGAACAGTGATGCCTAATGCATAGAATTTAACTTGACGTATTTGGAGGAGTGATTTAATCATAAAAATGTATGTTTCTTAATTTTAAGACTTATCTTTTAAGTTAGTTTATGTGTTCTGTTCCAGATGATACGTCAATGGTAGTGCTCGGTAAGAGTCAATATTACAACCACCCAGATTTTTTTTTTCCAGTGCTGAGGGTGCTTGTTGTCCATTCACGTATCATCTTACAAAAAGTTGTTCTTAGGTTATATTGGTTTACTAGTTTTTAAGTTCGAGAATGGTTGCATCGTAAACCTACTATCCGGCCTACACGCAGGATAGGCGCGATTGGGGTTACGATGCACTCATTCGTCATAAGAGTACTATTTAAGGATTGTTCTTTTCTTTTTCATTTCTAATAATTGTATTTTGTATTTCACATTTACTGTTTGTTTTTTTTTTTTTACCAGGTACTCCTTGGGACCAACGTAGATAGTTCAGGGCATGTTTAGATTTTTGATAGTTTTGTTTGAGGGCAAACATTTTTGTGGGAAGGGGGGTAATGTTATGAAGCGATTGTATTTATCGTAAGTTAGGTACTATTTTTTTTAAATGCATTTTAATTGGTTAGGTTGGCAAACCTGGGGGAGTTTCGTTCAACGTGTCGGTAGGCGGCATTTTTTGGGTTTGGTTTCCGGATCCGCACTCTGGTTTTGACGGGGTGATGTGCGGTACGCCGTGAAAACAACGGTCAATTAATCTTAAGTTTTAATACGATGTGATTGTAATCCAAGCTTTGGGCATCTGCATTCGGGGGACGGAAACACATTGTGTTTTTTTAAATATAAAAATCAAAGATTTATTCGCGTAAAATGCGAGTTTTCGCGCGGGTCCCAAAAGGGAGCACGAGTTTAATGGCGATGTACGTGTGTTACGATTAATGTACCTCTTTATCCGAGCCATCGGTGTATATAATAACCCGCCACGCTTATCATGGTGCGCGGTGCATCTAACCGAAGATTTATTCACGTAAAATGTGAGTTTCGCGAGGGTCCCAGTGACCACGAGTGAATTGGCAATGTCCGAGTGAAAAGACTATTGTACCTCATTATCCGAGTCATCGGATTAAATAATAACTCGCCGCGCCGTGATTATATGCAGGCCAACTATCGAATTCCCCCCAAGGGTTTATTTATGGAACAAACCCGAGAATACCGCAGTGTTGAACGATTCTTCGCCTCGAATTGCTGACGGGCCTTCCTTTACAATTTGGAGTAGAGTCTGGGTACTCCTTCCTTCTCCTGAGGGTCCAGGTCTAACATCACTTCCATGCGACTGCTGAGGAGGTCGCAGGGCCAAGCTGAGCCGCAGAGGTTGGGATCACCCTTGCCACCAGGAGCTGGGGTTGGTTCTCCCGACATCGGGAGTTCGGCGGCAGTAAATTTAATTAGGGTAGCTAGGAATAGCATAAAATTACGATATTGGTCCCGGGGGTGAGTCCATACCATTTATTTTATTATGTCTTACGAAAACAATACAGTGAACCGATTCTATACTCCACATTTTGTTTTATTAAGTAGATTCCTTGTGCAGCCTTTTCAGGAATGCTATGAAAACTAATGGCCCACACTCTGAGAATTGAGTACCGTGTTCTCCGCTGGTTGACATACCCAGACATTAGGCTGGGTTTGGCGTCCAAGGTTTCCTGTGAGGAAATCAAAGTTGACTAGCAGATTACACCCGAGCCCGACAAAGGCTCATTATTACATCTCCCTTTAATCTTATAACACTAACACATAACAATATGTCATTACACTTTAATGGTAACAAAACTTAAAAAAAATGGCCCGACTTAGGATTGAACCCTCCTCCCCAGGGACTGACTAAAATAAGTGAACGTCGCTAGCTTAGCTAAATACCATTTTAATGGTACAGAGATTTATTTCTTATATTAACTGCCGTAACTTTTTAAATTATCGAAGAGTTAATTGTATTTTTTACAATATCATCAATTTTCAGAGAAATGTGTATGTGGTGGGTGTGTAAGCGTGAAAACCATCAAAATTTGGTAAAATACAACATCATCGACAGCGAGTCTATCTGCCAAGTTTCAGTTCGATCAAATGGGTTAATTTCAACTTCAGGAAACAAAATTTTCAACATTCAATTAGACGTAGGTATTAAAAAAAATTGTTTCTTATCTATTATTGTCAGACAAAAATATCTTTTATTAAAACATTACATTTACATAATATGTATAACATTCTATAGAAATAAAGATCGGAGTAAATTCCCAATTTGTAACCCAGCCGAAACTATCATCACGAGATCAGAACATCAAAAAAGTGTAAAACCGGCGAAATTCTAAATCTGGCCTTATTGGAAGACATGAGAATGAGAATCGATTAATTTCAAACAGTGAGATTACCGAGCTTGCGCGGTTTGAATACGTAAGTATCCGAGATTCACACTAAATTTATCACGCGGATTTTACCATCACTTTATGACATTTTTCATTCGCAGCCTGCGAACTAATTTCGTTTTCACGAAGCTATTTAAGATAATGGTTATTTTTCAAATTGTGACCCCACTTCTAGGTAATTTTCTTTGCACCATTTTGATTGCCAACTAAGAAATCGATTTTTGGCGAAATAATGTTTTATAGTTTTCCACGGCTGGTACTAATATCTCTAGTAAACATACTATCTAATTATATTTAAATATTACGGAAAAGCTACGTGGCAGTAGGCAAAACAAAAACTATCGCAAGATGTTCGGCCTATCCAGATACTGCAGCGCTTCCAACGTACTCACGGTGGTTTAAGTGGGAAGATAAACTACTCCGGAAATGTCCTCTGTTTGGTTCTGAAACAGTTTTTTAAAAACTAAATCCATATTCCCCAAGTGCTTCATCAGCCATTTATTACTTTATTTTTGTCCTCTCCTTTAAGTCCCTACTTAGTTATTTCAAAAGGAAAATAAGAAGATGTTTTCATATCTACGTGGAACTCATTTCAAATTGGAACAAAAATTTAAAATTAGTTACTCTTTTGTTGTGTTGAAAAATCGCAGTGACATCGGTCACATCTCGCCATTGAACTCTCGCTAATAATCGCAAAATTACTAATCAATATAATCCCAAAGTGTCGATAATTGTGACCTTACGTTGTGCCGTTATTGTGGGAAGCTTCCAGCACCAGGATCGATCCTGAAACAGTGGAAGAAGCCATCAAAGGTAAGAGACTTACTCCTTCATCTCCCAATTCCTGTGATTGAGTTTTCATAACGCTTTCAATTGTCTTGTATTACATAATTAGATTTACAATCCATATCTTTCTCGTGTCGCGGCCTTTGCGCGACAATCCTCATCATGGAATTTTGCCAGAATCCAGATTTCAGCACCTTAGCATAATGGAGAAAGTTATGGGTCCCGTCAATCTCAAATGCTACAGATCATTTGAATCAACTCCTTATTTTTGTTTAAACATTCTTACTTTTTACGTATTTGTACAATGTATCATGCTTTACGGGATGTGTGAATTCGCACATACCTCCCCACATTACGGGATGAATACATATTATTAATATATATATATATATATATACACCACATACTCCATCAAAATTATCAACATGTTTCGAAACAAATATTGTTTCGTCGTCAGGATAAAACGAAAAATTGGTTTTTAATATGGTAATAATTTCGATTAAATGTGGTAAATACAAAGCGATCTGTTTTCACTTAATTAAAATGACTCCATAAAGTAAATTAGCGATTACTGAAAAAACACCCTTTCTTTAAAAGTTTAGAAGTTAGAAGGAGTTTTAATAATTTCGCGATTTTTTTGCAAAAAATATATCTTTCTAGCAGAATATTTATTTGGAAACGCTAAAATCGAAGAAGGTCGTTTTTTTACATTGTGTCTCAAATAATCAGTTTGGCCTTGGAAGTTGTACCTACAGAGCTAGAAGGTTAAAACCCTGCCACCCACGGTCGTTGCTTTTGAAGGAAATTCCACGGTTTTTTTATGACCATTGACACTTATCCGTGTAAAACGACACCCGCAGGCTTTTTACGGGGTCTTTAGGGCATTTAGGCTGGGAGAAGGGAAAATTTACGGAGCAATTTGTACCGAAAGGAGAAAATGTAACTAAAGATAGACATCAACCTTGAAGCCGAAAGGTTCATGAATGAATTCAATGAAATTTGTTTTTTGTGTTTATTTTACTATTTCATTTCTTGCTGCAAAGCAATTCCTAACAGTAACAAAACTTCTGTTAGGATGTTCTTAGTTATAATATCGTAAAAGAAAAAAAAAATCGAGGAAAACTTCTTCTGAAAGGCTTTAACTTTGTGATAGCATTATTTATTTTATTAAAAGACAAATAACTTTGTTTACATCACTTCGTTTTATACACACCACATTTTTCGTGAACAATGTTTACATCATCAGGAGTAAATGTACACTAAAGTCACTAATTAAATACAGATTAGATAACAGGGAAAGGGGTAGAAAGAAGGGGGAGGAGTAATTCTAAACAACCGGCATTTTATACGAATTATAAATTAAAGAAATACATCCTTAACGATAAAGATAGCGACATTAAGAAACAAAAGAATCAGCTGTTTATAAACTCAATTGTAAGGATTGTAATTGCTTTTACATAAGTAAAACAAACAGAAATTTTGAGGTAAGTGTAAAAGAACATCTCAGGGCTTTAAATTGTATCTGAGCGAATCTGAGTACGCAGATCATTTATTTAAAAATGTTTATGCATTTGATACAAACTTAGGACTTAAAATACTACATATGGGTTATAAGTTATAAGGCATCGCAGATAAATAGTTTTGAAATCTTAGAAGTAAGGAAAAATGTTAATATCAAAATAGATATAATTAATAAGAAAAATAAATTATGAATCCTCTTTTGAATATTTCCCACTTAACCGGTCTTTCCCTGCTAATGAGGTTGTAATCCCTAATTCCTATAAACTTTCCCCACTCTTACCCTCCCCCTTCTTTCTACCACTTTCCATGTTATCTAATCAGTAATCTGTATTTAATTTGTGACTTCAGTGTATATTTACTCCTGATGACATGAACATTATTTACGAAACATGTAGATTATGTATAAAATAAAGTGATGTAAAAAAAGTTATTTGTCTTTTAATAATTTTTTAAAAGAAGTTGTGATAAGTGGTTTTTGTGAGCATTGAACATCATGATAAACTGTGAAAACTTTTGAGAAAGCGTTCCGATGAAAATTAATTAAATGGTGTTTTATTTTTGGTGAAAAACATTAGAATAAAGCATTTTGACATTCCATTATTAAAAAAAACAAGTGTGCTTTAGACCACACGACTGAAGTAAAGCTTCTGTTACGGCCGATACCGCGACACGAGAATGTGACTGTAAATCCTTTTTTTGTTTTGATGAGTAAAGACCAATAATTGTGTTTTGAAATTTGATCGTAGGAAAATAGGAAATGAGAGGAAGTCTCTTACCTTTGACGGCTTCTTATGGCGCTTCAGGATCGATCCTGGATTCCCAATATATCGGCACAACACCAGGTTTTAAGCCACGACACTTTGATTTGATAAAAAATGAAATCTTGCGATAATTTGCGATATTTTGACCCACGTCACTACGAAATTCCAACTGCCCAAGTAGGTAATGTAAACTTGGGCGGCAATATTTAGGCACATGTAGGTATTCCTGTATTCTTTTCCTGGTAGAGACTTTGAGGAAAGGAGGAAAAGAAAGGAATACATGATTGATGAAGGACTTGGGGAATATGGATTAAGTTTTTTTTTTAAATACTGTTTCAGAACCAAACAGCTTCATTAACTTATATCTCGCTCTCAACTTCCGTTCGCCTCGCCCGACCGTTCGCCTTGCCCAATCACACTTTTCATAACGACCTCGTCACGCATTCACCAGCTTACTCCCCAAGTCAAGCATGCGTAAAGGTCCAACCGTTCGCCTCGCCCGATCACACTTTTCGTAAAGCTCTCGTCACGCATTCACCAGCTTACTCCCCAAGTCAAGCGTGCGAAAAGAAGTTTTATTTGAAAAACTCAAGTGAGAAAATAAATAACCTTCTAAAATATGTTCATTTTCTTTTGTCAGGTCTCGAGTTAAGAAAAGAATATTATTTATTATATTCTATTGATTTTTAAAATTTATGCTTTTCGGTATTAAAATGATGCCTGGTAGTTTATGATTCCAATGTAATTTTTTATGTTGATTTAGAAACTAGCCCGAAGACTACTTGTTCGGCAGATTTGCCGAAGGCACCTCGCAGACTGGTCTCCTGAATCTGTTTTTTTTTAAATTAGCTCCACACAGGAGGCCCTGATGAAAATAATTTCCCTCACTGCCTATGTCATCTTAGGAGATGCGGTGTGGAGGGTTTTTTTAGGAAAAAAAGGAGAGGAAGTTCTGGGAAGGAAATAGGTATTAGGATTGTGTAGGAATCTGGGGTCAGTGTATCAAGGAGGACGTACTAATGAATCCATCCCTCCAACTGCGGTGCAAGGCGGTGGGTCGAGAGATTCTGGCTGGAAATGATAAAAGACCTCCATCAACCAGTCTCTCTCGATCCTGCCCACCATGAAGCAGTTGGGTAGGCACATTGGCCGCCGAGACCTGGACACCCCTGCTAAGTCACCAAACGTAGCGAACCACTTGGGGTGACCTATGGCAAAAGTGTTGGTTATCCAATAAATGGTTACCGGGGCATACCCGCCTCCCAAATCTTCTGCTTTAGTAAAATTGGTTTATGGGTTTATAATTTTTGCCCCTGTCTTCAGACCTCAATTGAGATTTTTTTGCTTCAGAGCCAATGAGGCCAGAACTACTCATTCCCAGAAAAAAATTAACTTATCTATAATCTTCTGACCTACTTGGCTGAAACCGTTGATTTTAAAACCACTCGTTTTTCCGTATTTCCCTAACCTATTTCCTATTACTTTTTTTCTGTAAATGGTAGCTGACGTCGCAATCTTCTGGCTCTTTCGGCCTTCCAATGGGCTTAGGGATATTTTGAGTATTTAGCATTCTTTGACCGCGAAAGCCTCTCTACTTGGAAAGCTTTAAGAAAAAATTATATAAAAGGACGGAGCTGCCTGTAAATTACGTAAAACAAATTTACTTTGCATTTCTACGAACGCATAAAACCCTCTCACTGTGTAGGCTAATTATAATTCTTTGTCAAATAAATCTGAGCTTTAGCAACCGCCATTTAAAAGCGTACATATAAAGATATGCAGATACTAACTCACATATTTTTTATATACGTACATATTTTGAAAATTAACAACAAATCATATATTTAACAAATACGAGAATATTTATTTCGGCTGTGTATCTATAAATTCCATTCAATCATAAACTCCAGAGCTCGGATTTGCTTTGAATTTAAGTGTCATTTTTCAAAATTATATCTGCGTGTTTGAAAAACTTCAAAGAAATGATAAAGTACTTTTACTTGTAATATAATATTTTAACAGAAAATTTTTAAAAGAAGATAAACTAAAAAATTTAACGAAATATGAAGAAGAACAAAATACAGAAAAAATAATTTAAAAAAAACGGCCGAAGCAGGGAATCTCTCGTCTTAACCAAACGAATACCTTACCAATTGGACTACTGAAACTTCTTATTTTTGTGTCATTTATGTTGATCTCATATTTCAAATTTCCGAATTGTAAATATTATCTTCGATAATTTTTTTTCAAATACATTTATTTTTTACCGTTATTTTTTTAACATTTTCATGTGACAAGTTATTTTTCATATTTCATTTACATTTTTCGTTTAATATTCTTTTTTAATGATATATTTACATTGATGGTAATAATCTTCAAAAGTCATTATAAAAAGAGAGTTGTTCTAATAAAAAAATGAAAATTATTTTAAATGCCTTTTTCGAAATAAACATCCCGAGGTTTTTCACTGCGAGGATCTGCGCTAGTATACTGGTAAAATTAGTAAATTACGCCAATTATAAATTTATGAAATTATATTTTTTAATTAAAGAAAATGATATACTTAAAGAGAGTGACAGAAAACAAGTGAATTTTTCAGGTACAAAATACGTTGAGGGCGGTGATGGAGAGGGTGGAAGGGAATATAGGAGTAGGGTAAAGGTACGAAAGACGGAAGTAACGGTATGTAGATTATGTAATGTAAGCGTTCAAAAAGGAGAAGAAGGAGAGATCTGAAAATATGAATGTTAGAGAGAGCGCGCTAATGTTAAAACGATAATAATTAAACAAAAAATGTGAATATGTTAAAACACGACTCCTTTAAAATGTAGCAAATACTCCGTGAATTTTTTCATACTTAGCAATTTTTTTCTATCGAGGGAATTTCATATAATTACTGTATGGGAATGGCAAATGTATAGATATTATCCTTAAAATATTTTTTTAGAAACTTAAAAACTGAAAGTGTTCAAGAGAAATATATTATGAAAGGGTAGAAATTCGGTATGCCGGGTTCTAATTGTTCGTAAAGTCGAGTTAAAATTTTCGATTTGATGTGAATCTGTAATAAAAGAGTCTAGAGTTGGTCTTGCAATAGGGGTAAGTGATTGCCCGCCCGCCGTTGCGATTTAGAAAATGGAATGACAGCTTTCAAGAAGAAGATCAGGAATATCAATTATGTAAGTTGTGTGCGATTTTAGATAACATAACGAAATTCTCTACATTTCTTCGGCAAGTTAAGACCTGTATATTTATTACGGCGTTCCCCAAGGATCCCATTTGGCCCCGCTTCTTTTTAACGTTTTTATTAACAATATCACAAGTTTTTTCTCACACACGCTTCTGGCTTTTTTCTGATAATAATACAGTTCAAAATATAATTAAATCCTACCTTGACTGTTTTAATTTGATATTGATTCATTTAATAATTGGTTCAAAATTAACTGCATGGAGCTTATGTTGATAAATGAAATTTTTTGTCCTTTTATAGAACCAAACAAATTATTCAGTTTGATTATAAACTTAAAAGTATTTTTAAATCAATTGTGACTTACTTGTTACATCGGATACGTACAGCATTGCTTCCTGCGAGGAATTGCTTGGAGGTTAGGACTTGAAAGAGGCAAGTACACAAAACCCTCCACACAGCATCCCCAAAGATGGCATAGGCCCTGAGGGAAATTATTTTCCTCAGTGCCTCCTGTGTGGAGCTCATGTAAAAAAAAAGTACAAGCATACTTCTAAGATTTCAAACATTTCTATTTTAGAAAAACGTAGAAAGGACTCTGATCTAATTTGCATAATCAAAATAATCAACAGTTTACTGACGCATATGCTTTGTTACAACTATCCAGTTCATAATCCTTTCCTTAGACTCCGAAATAATGAATTGCTGTTCCTCAATCAACATTCTACTAATTATGGATACCATTTTCCTTTGCCTAAAAGGTCGAGACTTATCAAGGTAAGTCAAAGCCTAAATGACTTTCGGCAGTCGAAACGCAATGTGTAAATTTAAAAAGCCTTTTAAATCCTTCTTCATGCCTTAACTTGTAGGTACTTTTTTATATTAATTTATTTAAACAATATTTTTTATTTATTACGAACTATTTGTCCATAAATAAATAAATAAAAATTGAAGAACATTTGCGGTCTTTTATGCTAACACGAGATCGAAAAGATCGAAGTTTAACCTACTTTGGACGTTTTCAATTCTGTGAATTTGTACTTATATTCATTATATGTAATTACCTACATCAACATACAAATATTATGGAAAAATATCTCTGAGAACTCTAATCGTGTGGGTGAAATTTGTGTTAAATACATGTAGGTTTTTTATAGTAAAAAATACACCTTAAATATTTATTTTATTTATTATTATTACATTTATTACATACAAGATATAACAATATAAAAGGAAGCTTTGACTGTCCAAATAGGAAGGTTTCCCGTTTTAGGACAGTGAAATATACTCGTATCTTCCGCTGAAAATGTAATTACAATGGGGATCCAAAAGCATGTTTTATAAGACATAAAGCTCTATTTTCGTTAGTTGTTTTTAGGGGATTATGACGTATTGCGCTACCTCCTTCTTTAGCCAACGTTTATGACAGCGTTACAGTGTCCATCATCAGGGCAGATGTGTAATTGTTAATTTTTTTATATACTAGATTCTTATACATGTACCTTGAAGAGGGGAATCATTTAAATTTACTTAATTAAAAGTAAATGTTTTTTATGTAAGTAGAAAGGCGTCAATTGCGCCTCGCAATTTTTATCTCATGTGGGTATTTTAAAATATTATCCGGCTATTATACACCTAGAGGTCTTGTACTTTATCGTTATGAAAAAGATAATATCTAAAAACCCTACTAAAATCGCATGTTTTTGTCAACATCAGCACTAGCTGTTGACGGTCACATATGCACACGTGTCTGTTTGTTTTCTATTGGGAGTGAGAAGGAGGCGGTCATGTCCTTTTTGTTCGGAGTTCTTCCGCATTTGCCTTCGGTAATGAGGAAACCATGAAAACCTCATCCGGGAAGATTCGGCTGGCAGTCAACATGAAACTGAACGGCCTTCAATAACATGCTGAAGTCCTGCATTATGTGGGTGTGTGTGTCTGTTATTATGTGAGATACATGCTTTATGGAAGATGTAATCATTAGTGGTGAAATGTACTTAGCTTTTGTTCTTAGAAGCTATACCGTGTTGCCAGCTCCACTCCACTACGAGCTGGTATTAGCTGACTGAGCTTAGCTCAATGGCTCTTGGAATCCGGTAATTGACGGCTACACCAAAGCTAAACGCAGAAAACCTCTTTGAATTATACTGTAATACCAGCTTATAGTGGAGTGGAGATGGTAACACGCTATCGCTTCTAGGTACAGAAGCACACATTTCACCATTAACAAATACACCTGACGATAGACACTGTAACGCTGTCTGAAACGTTGGATAAAGAAGGTGCTAGCGCAACACGGCATAACACCCCCAAAACAACTAATGAAAATGCTTTTGAAAATCTAAAATCATATCATAAAACTCTAGTTTATTTTTATTTTATCCTTATGTTCAAAACGTCAAGGTATTTTGTGGCTTAACAATATATAGGATAAAGAATAGACTTTAAAAAATGACCAAAGCATTAATATTATTAATCAAAAATGATAAAGCAGAAAAACTACGGTTCTTTGTTCCGACAAGCAAAACGGTATAATTTTATGACCACCGTTGTTGAGGGAAAGGCTCTCAATCATCAATCCGGAGGTAGCGGGTTCATTTCCAGTGCGTGCGCAATTAAATTTTATTTTATTAAATTGTGTTATTTCACATTCTATTCATTAAAGATATATAAAGTATATTTTTGACACGATCAAGAGTGGAAGATACTAAAATTAGAAAAAGAAAAACATTTTTATCCAACGCAAGACACCATACGTTTAGGTAAATCTTCCTTGCGAGTATATGAATATTCATTATCGCCCTGATGTAAGACTACCATTCAGAATTGAAATGTTGCTAGAAATGTGTTTGGTGACCAGATCTGAAAAGCCAGGTACATCCCCACCCTGCTCTCCTCATCACTGTCTCTTCCCCACATCCTTCAGCCTCACAACGAACCTCAATGGGGTATTTTCTCGAACTATGGATACCGTTAAAAATGTACGGAAGGTTTAAAGTTTTTTTTTCCGTTTCTGATTTGTAGGTAATAAAAATGTGTAATTTTAATAATTTCATTCATAATTATTGCGTTGAAAAACCGCACATTCCAAAACCTTCTAATTGGCTACAACCCGCTACAACATTGTTATGACACAGAAAACGCCAATTCCTGGTAAGATGGCTGTCACTAACATACCCCGGTTTGACGTCAACATTCTCAGAAAAACAAACGGCAAATCGAAAATGGTAAATTTTAAATCGTTGTTCTTCTTCTTGTGCCCTGTCCGTTCAACGGACGTTGGCTATCATGTTGGCTATGCGGACTTTGTTTACTGCGGCCCGGAACAGCTCCGCGGTAGACTGGCCAAACCACTGTCTCAGGTTTTTCAGCCATGAGGTTCTCCTTCTTCCAGGGCCCCGTCTTCCGGCAATTTTTCCCTGCATTATGAGATGCTGTAGAAAATCGTTGTAGAAAATTTAATCGTCAACATAAAAATAAAATTAAAATACATTTTTTATCTTTTTTTTCGAAAAAAAAACAGTGAAAATACCTGAATGGGGATGTCATAGTCTCACTGGCAATAGACGGTTGGGAGCAGATGGGATTCTTGTAGGTATTCATATTTTAAAAAAATATATAAATTGGGTTAGCCCGAAGATTCTAGTGCCTCCAATACGAAACCAATAGCTAGGTGCAAACATATTACATACCCTCTGCAACAGGAAATGCCGCTTAACGGAATAGCGGAAATAAAACAACAACAAAAATATTAAATCATTTAACACGATGAACCTTTCCTGCGTACACTGTAAAATGTTCTAAATTGTTATTTTAGTTGATGTGTGTATTTTTGCATTTGCAATTTTATATTTAAAATGTCCTGACGTAGTCACTAGAATAACGAAATTACTTTGGAATTGTTTTTGCGCGTGTTGGACTTTGAAGCCTAGACCTTTGAATCTTTGAGTCGTGGATTTCTCCTCAGGTTAATTTGTTCAGAACTCACACAGATATCATAGAAATCGTTGAGTTTTCCATACTATCATGATTAGAAATATGATATAAACCAGGACTTCCCAACCAGGGGGCGTAGAGAAATGTCAGGGGGGGCGTAATAGGTACGTTTGCATTTCCGAAAAAAAAACTGTTTAACGCGTAGATTAATTAAGTGTTCCGAATTGCCATTCAATCGCTGCTACACGAGTTTTGACAAGTCATAACACGACGTGTGATGCGCCCTGAATCAGCTAAACTTGAAACTTTAGGGCAGAAATGGCACTTTGATTAGTAACTATGATCATATTCAAGGTTTCATATCAAAGCTTCAACCTTGGAAAAATAAGGTATCTGCTGAAAATTTATTTCCTTTTTCACGGCTATCCGAAGCAATTAATAATGAAAAACAGGATAGAGATTTAAAATCTGAAATAGAAACTCGTTTACCAGCGTTGGAAAACAAATTTCACCTATACTATCGAGATGTTAATTCCGAGTAACCAATATGACACATGACCAGAAACCCATTTGTTGTCGATGTCTTACAATTACCTGAAGAAGTTCAGGAAGAATTTCTAGAAATGAAGGCTGACACCGTGAAAGACGACTTTCATCTCTTGACATTAGAGAAATTTTGGATCAAACGATTCCTTGTAAATCCGGAAGTTGCTTCTTTGAAAATACTTCCATTTTTGTCCACTTAGTTTTAATAAAAACTAAACAGCGAAATCGCCTTGCCGTCCATAGCGATTTAACCATAGCTCTAGCAAATACTGAACCCAGAATCGACAACCGGTACAGAACAGAGCATGCAAACTCAAGTATCTCATGACAGTACTTTAAAAGTTTTTGTTTATTTGTTCTAAAATTACTTTTAAAGTTATTAGACATTACCTAATTATAAAAACATAATTTATTTAAATTATAGAATAATATGTATAATTAAGGAAACTTGGAAATGTAAATGTAAAAGTAATTAATGATTAAAAGTGTACCTACTCTTCTATTAAAGATCCATAATAAATAAATATATTGTATCTGCATTGTACCTATTTGAAATTCAAATAAATAATTTAGTTAATTTTAAAAACGTGTTTCTTGTTTGTTGAAACTTAATAAAGGGGGGCATGAAAATATTTTTTTTGGTTCGGGGAGGCTCGGTGAAATAAAGGTTGGGAAACCCTGATATAAACGGTGTTAGAATGATAATTTAAAAGGTAACCGCAAAATAATTCAAATGTACACCCACGTGAAACCAAAGTTTCCGACCTTACCTATATTGAAAAATAATTATGAAACTTTGGATATTTTTGATGAATTATTTTTACATGAAATGACAAAAATGTGAGTTGACGATAATGTTAATAGTTGCCTAATAAGATATGTGTGTTTTTCTTTGTTATCAGTAATAATTTTAGTTAGAAAAACGGTAAAGTGAGCCATTTTTAAAACTTTTTATGTTTGCATAAAAAAACGAGTGTGCTTTAGACCACACGACTGAAGTAAAACTTCACTAACTTATACCTCCCTCTCAACTTCCGTTTGCCTCCTCCGATCACACTTTTCATAATGCTCTCTTCACGCATTCACCAGCTTACTCCCCAAGCCAAGCGTGCGTAAAGGCCCGACCGTTCGCCTCGCCCGATTTCACTTTTCGTAAAGCTCTCGTCACTCATTCACTAGCTTACTCCCAGAGTCAAGCGTGCGTAAAGATGTTTTACTTCAAAAACTTGTATTTAAAAAATTATATGTTTACTTCGAATTATAAAATTTGAAAGTGTATTTCATCTCCATTCAAAAACAGTTTTTTCGGATGCGTTCAGAAAGATTCCGTTATTTGGATTTTTAACCTTTTGACAAAATAGGCCAGACGCGCGATGCCGCGACGAGAACCGCTCGGTTACGGAGGTCGCCAAATATTTTTATATTTTTTTATGTTACGGTTAGGTATATGCACTATAAGCGGTGTGCAAGGTTTTAAGGGATCATTTAATGCTTTTCGAAAGCCCGATGAATTGGGGTGTAATTATTAATGATTTGCCGACCTCTTTTAGGCAATGTTAAATTTCCAGTTGTAAATAACTTTTTTTTTGTAAACACCGTTTGTACTATTATTTGATATGTTCCTGTATATACTGAAATATGATGCTGCTTTCACAACGCGCCGGTGATTTTAAGTAACTCTGAAAGCTAAACATTGATATCCCGTTTCAGGTGTGCCAGTGCTAACATTTCAAAATCATTTTGACTTTCATAGACGAATTATTATCATAATACGAGTACAATATTTTATGTTCTATTTTTCATTTAAACTTAATAAACGCTATCTGCCATAAAAAAACTTAATTTAGCAACAAATTTAGGTATTCATGGATTGCGTTAGGTAACTGGAAAATAGCCCCGACGATTTTGAAGCAAAAGAAAAAAAAAACTTAATAATTAAAAAAATATATTTTCTATCAAACTCGAATTTATCTTTATAATGTGTAATTATTACAGATTTACGTAATCTTAATAATAATACAGGTGAAATAATATAAATAATTTAAATAATAGACCCGATATATGTTTGCATGATAAAATTTAAAAAAATAGTCGTTATTCCTAATTCCTGTAATATTTATCTGTTTCTCAAAAAATAAGAAAATATACAGATAAATATATATATTTTTTTTTACATGAGCTCCACACAGGAAGCCCCGAGGAAAATAATTTCCCTCAGGGCCTATGTCATCTTTGGGGATGCTGTGTGGAGGGTTTTTTAAGGAAAGGAAGGAGAGGAGAGTTCTGAGAAGGAAAAGGGTTTAAGGGGTGGGTAGGAATCTGGGGTTCAGTATGTCTTAGTCATCCGCCTCCAAGATCTAGACAAACCTCACCCCATGAACCCGGGCACCCCTGCTAAATCACCAAACGTAGCGAACCACTTGGGGTGACCTATGGCAGAGGTGTTGGTTATCCAATAAAGGTTCCCGGGGCGGCGGTACCCATTCCCGCCTCCCAAATTGAATATAGGAAATGAGATTAAAAGAATTTAGCATTTTCAGACTATAAAAATATTACTATTTGTTATTTCGGCTACTGGCATTTTGCCTAGCTCTCTCATTTAAAATTTAGGCTTATTAGATTTGTTCAAGGAATATGTATATAAAAATGCAAAAATCAGTCATTTTCAATACATGCAGGATTACCAAAGATTTTTTAAATATTTATATTGGGGTATCAGTAGGATTTATCGGTCCAGCTCTGATTTCTACCGAGCCGAAATCTCTGATATGCAAATATCTGGAGTGGGTGAATTATTTTCCCATTTTGGTAAATTGACACGTTCGTGTATTATTTTTTGTTTATTTTACTTTTATAGTGCACTTGCATAGCGTGGATTGACTAGATGATCATTTGTGGAAAAGTGTGTGGAAGGGTTTAGTTTTTCCTGTGGGGAAGATTTAACCTGGACATAAAGTCATAAAAAATAAATATATGAAAATGTTAATAATAATATATTTTACAGAGTTCTTTTTTTGAGAAGAAACTTTTTTTGAATTTGTTCTAGTAATTCTATGTATTTTTGCTGGCATTACGCGCCCAAAAAGTCGGAGCGATTCAAGTTTTGACCACACGACGCTGTTGAAAATTGATGTCATTGCTTCGGGCTTGGAAATTTGTAAACTTGTTCTTATCACAAATCTAAGAAGTTGGTAATAGGGTGATTCCAACTTCAATATGTGATCTGAAAAGGTTAGTTTTGGATCAAATGGGCACGATTATAATAAATTCTTTTATACATGTATGTCGTAGTAAAGCATTTTTATTCATTAAAGAAAAATTGCGGAAGCACTGCATATTTGCGCGCGCATCCGGGCATGTTTTAATCCGCGAGCGTTAGGTTCAAACTTGAAACATCGAGCGTAAGGTTGGCTAATTTTCATCCAAAATTCTTACTCATATAGTTTTTTCTATTCACAACTTATTACTATTTTTATTCGATAGTAAACGTATTTTACATGTTTTCTAAGTACTTATTATCAGAAACTAGGTATAATAGTAGTTTAATCATTTTTAATCAAATCAACATTTTTCTTGGAGAATCCAACTTATGTCACGTAATTGTCCATTTTTATATAAAACTAAATAAAATCACAAACAATTGACATTTTCTAAGATTTTAATCATAACAAACTCAAATTATAATAGTTTTTTGTTCTTCTACAATAATCTTGGTACCTACCTGTAAAAAATAGTAACACCAAGCGCTAGGTGAGTAAAACTAACCCGCCGACGATTATGACGACGTCTGACTCCTCACTGACCGGTGGATGACTAAATCCTCGTTTCTTGCCTCTTTACCACCCCCTCGCTTGCAGCTACTTAGAGGCACGGAACAATTGAGCTCGGTAAACTAAAATTACCGAGCAACATAAATTGCCGCGCATAAATTTCACCCAACCTTACGATCGCCGCCGGGTTAAGTTTTGCAAGCAAGCTGCATGTATCTAAATTAATTTAAATAGTACCTGACCCTCCCATTGTTCAGATTTCCTACACAATTAAAGGAGTTTTTCAAAACCGATTTTAGTTTTTATAAAATAATCCAATAAATATTTAGGTATTTTTTTCCTTTATATTTTTCCCGTTGTATCTTGATACATTTCAAAAGTAATTTTTACACTTTTTCGAAATATATATAACATAACACAAGATTAAAATAATGTAAAAAAATATATATGTATAAGACAAAAGTAGATAATAAAGCAGGATCTGCTTCCCGCGAAGAACCCGAGTTCAAGAGCCCACTCCAGCTAAGCCTTTGCATCGCTTCTGGAAAACGAGGAAGGTGATGGATGGCGAGTTTGCTATTAGAGTCTGGAACTATCAGCACCGGTATTAAGTAGCATGAATTAATTATCAGCTTACCACAAACTTTACTAAATTACCCTACTGGATTAGCTAGGTTCTTTTAGATTTATGTGTCTTTTCAGCATCGGACTGTTTGATAACCAAGCTTTTTGTAAATACAGTTTATTAATAATAATAATAGTTTATTCGAGAATGTATGCAGGGTTAGTCCAATTGCAATACATTCCATATTTCGAAATAACAAATAAGAAATTAGACAAATAATACGAAGAAATAACAAAAAAAAACAGAGTGTGCAATTCACATGCGGTAAAAGTGAAACCTTCAGAAAACTAAAGTAGACAAAAGTGGGGAGGCTACGAAGCAACGCTCAAAGAGGAGACCGATTATTTTATCTTATTCTCTCGCAGGTTTAATCCTATAGATAAACGTATTTTTTATTTTCAATGTCGCCGTTTTTCGATTAATCTAGTTTCTAGATAATTTGGGAGTCGGGTATGGGTACCGCCGCCCCGGGAACCAATTATTGAATAACCAACACCTCTGCCATAGATCACCCCAAGTGGTTCGCTACGTTTGGCGACTTAGCAGGGGTGCCCGTGTTTTTCCGGGTCTTGGCGGCGGGTGTGTCTGCCCTCCAGCTGCGTGGCAGGCTGGATAGGGAGAGACTAGTTGAGGGAGACCTTGAAACCTCTCAAGCAGAACTGTTTTGGAATATCACCTATCACCGCACTGGGAGGAATGAATTCATACGTCCGTCACTCCTGGACCCAACGACCCCCAGATTCCTACCCACCCCTCATACCTTATCATTCACAGAACTTCCTCTCCTTCATTTCTTTTAAAAGACCCTCCACACAGCATCCCCAAAGATGACGTGAGGGAAAATTATTTTGCTCAGTGCCTCCTGCTTGGAGCTAGGTTAAAAAAAGGGTTTAAATCACAACGGTGCTAAAGAATTTTTCACTTCAAAAAATCATAGTGTATCATACGACAAACGCATATATAAATCCTATATATGTATGCGTTTGTCGCTTTTTCAAATCACAACGGTGCTAAATACATGCACAAAATAAAAACGAATAAGCATGAAAAATGAAACTGATAAATATAAAACTTAAGAATGAAATTAGAGCAATTAAAGCAAATAATAAAGCAATTATTTTTAAATTATCCTTAAATCGTTTCCAACAATATGCACTGAATTAAAATGGGATACTCCAGCAGACGAATAACCTTCCAACCTTCGAAAAAAGTACTTTTTGTTTTAATGACGAGATATTTAATGTATTTATTTTTACATGTACCGCTAGTTCCCCGTACAGAGGGTGTTGAGAATATATGGTCTACTGGCAGACGGTCTGCACGCATTATCCAATTTGTAAATAAATTCGGATGTTTGTATGTCACATATTTGTATCCCGGCAATGTAATGAGGTTCGGGGTCGAAATACTGTAAATACAATGGAGTTTTTGAACAAAAGGTTAAATTGCTCATTTGCTAACCTACATACAAATGTTTCCTTTACTTTCCAGATAATTTTACCTACTTTAAAATGTACCTATCAATTAGCCTTAATAAGTTGAAATGCCAAGTGAAGCTTAACGCTGTTAACCAATTTTTAATGTTAGAACAGATTCTTATTTTGCAACAAAATAAGTATCGAAGAAAAATAGACGCTGAAAATTAAATTCTTAGATTTTAATGACTTAATGAACTAGTGAAATAAATAATTCGAAGAATAAAGAAACTCAATATTTGAATTAACTACATAAGATATCTAAATAATTTATTCAAAACACAAAGAATTCAAACAAGTCTTCATTTCTTAAAATAAATTAAAATGAATCCTTGAAGGTTTCTAAATTGTATCACTAAATCGACTTAATTGTCGACTCTAATTTTTTTGTATTTTTGAATGTAGCTATAACTTTGTGGTTATCCATTATAGATAAATGAAACAATTTAACTTCGTTTGAACCACTTTTATATTAGAGTAAATCCGACCGGTTTCAGAACGACCGTTCCTTCTTCAGGACAAATGTATATTGATTTGACAGTTTTGAAATATAGACGGGAACAATGTATTATTCAAGTAGGGGTGGAGCCGTTGTTAGGTATTAATGAAGAGTGGGTGGGTAGGGGAACATATCCATGATTGGGCTCTAAGACAAATTAAATTGTCGGATTTACTCTAATATAAAAGTGTTTCGAACAAAGTTAAATTGTTTCATTTATTGATTTTTTTGTTTTACGTTAACTCCATACAGGAGGCCCTGAGGAAAATAATGTCCCTCAGGGCCTATGTCATCTTAGGTGATGCTGTGTGGAGAGTATTTTTGAGGTAGGGATGGATAGGAAGTTCTGGGAAGGAAAAGGGTATGAGGGGTGGGTAGGAATCTGGGGGCCAGTGTTTCCAGGAGTGGTGGACGTATGAATCCATCCCTCCAACTGCGGTGCAAGGCAATGGGTCAAGAGAGTCCGGTTGGAAAGGTCAAAAGGCCTCCCTCAACCAGTCTCTCTTGGTCCGGCTTGCCACGCAGCAGGTGGGTAGGAGCATCCGCCGCCAAGACTTGGACAAACCTCACCCCTTGAACCCGGGCACCCCTGCTAAGTCACCAAACGTAGGAAACCAATTGGGGTGATCTATGGCAGAGGTGTTGGTTATCCAATATCGGTTCTCGGGGCGGCGGTACTCATACCCGCCTCCTAAATTGAAAATTAATTTAATAACTACCTAGTACACGAATATTATTTGCTTTAATATGTGCTTAGTAAGTCACATTTCTTTAACAAAAGTCGCAAATTGATAACTTTATAGAAGCCTTTGATAAATAAATAAAAAACTCACTAATCTATCATTAAAAAAGAAAATAATACCAATAAATCTAAAAGAAAATTTGAAAAAGGTCAAAACACAGAAAAATAAAAAGGTAACAGAATCTCTCGTCTGAGCGCCTCAACCAACTCGGCCATTGAGATATCTTATTTTTAAGTCATTGATCAATCTCATATTTTCATCTCTCAAATTTTTGAAACTACTTTTTTAAATGATCACAATTTTTCGAAGAACTGGTTTGTAACCTAGAGAGAGTCTCGGATAAACATATCCAATTTTATTTATACCTATTATTGACCTATTTTTCAAAAGTCTGAATGAACTCAATTTTTATCAGAATAAATATCTATTATTATAACTTTTGATGGTTATTCCTGTCAAGTATCATAGTCTGTTTTCAGTTCTATCATTGTTTCCCCTTGTGTACGCTATACTCGGGTCCCATGGTGTCGGTTACGACGTATGCCAAAGATAGCCGAAGGGAGACGGGCAAGCCATTCTTAATGCGAGAGTTCCTCAGATAAAAATAGCAGCAAACATTCACTGTGATCTTTCAAGGACTAAAGTCTCTCAATAAAAGCAGAATATTACCTGGATACTGGCCAGTACCTGCTCATAATAAATTTACCCAATATCTCTATAGAGGATTACAGATAGATTTCACACTAATAATTCTAAAAGAAAATGTGAAAAAGAAGAAGACACAGAAAAAATAAACAGGCAACGTTTACAACTGGGACTCGAACCTAAAATCGAAAAAATAAACAGGGACTCGAACCCAGGATCTCTCGTCTCACTAATCTCGCCTTAACGCCAAAAATTACGCCAACGTCCGTGGTCAAGCTTCATCCACCGATTCGGGTAGTTTTGTATTTGAATTTAGGATCGCATTTAAGCGCTGGCTACCTAGGCTGTAGTGGCCTACGCCACAAATTTAAAAACATTTTACTTTTGAATTGACCAAAATAATTTAAAAAATATTTTATTATCAATATTTTTTGCATCCTAAATAAATAAAACAAGTGCCTCATACTAAATCAACTATTTTACATACTACTTCAAAGTTAAGTCAATAACGTCGAGCAAATAGTAAAATCAATATTAATATCAACTCGTTGCTACAATGCCGTGTTTTGCATTGCATGAAACTTTCGTCCCGTCTGTGATGTTGTAAATATCCATGATTCTGATTGGAATGCTTGATGTGCATACGTGTACACTGTATAACCTGTGCACGTGTACCCTATGTAAACACAGCTAAAAATGTTTCGGTTTAAATTTTAACGATTGATTCCCAAAAATATTCACATTTCGGAAGTATTTGATCACCTCATCTGGATAGGGTTCTAACTAAATATGTTGAAATAAAAGAGATGTGTTATCCGCAGTTTTTACTGGGTGGGACTGTGTTTACTGGCTTCGCCGATATTGCTAACCACTACTACTGCATATCTTCAAAAAATCTGCCATAACATAGAAGTCTGCCGACGCGACGGTCGGGCGGCCATCATAGCATACTTGTGTTTCCAATATTTATTTACTTTATTCAGGTTCTCCATAAAACAGTTATACAACAAATTATTACAGAGAAGATTACAAAATTTAAAATAAGAAAAAAGTCCGTTGGGGCAGTTTCACTATGTTGTGACGTATGTCAAAAGGTAGTTACTGAACTCTCTATAGGTAACATTGAAGATGTCGATGCTCAATGCAGAATCGTTAAGCAGTTGAATTGCTCTGTTTAATGGCGCATTCTGAAAGGAAGAAGTTCTCGCTTTCGGAGCATAAAAAGTGCGTGGGATCTCCCACGATTATACATGCGTTAGGGGCATATAGGTGGATTCAGTACAATACTGGAGATCAGCATCAACAAAAATGTTTCCCCAAATATATTTTTCGGCGGGCTTCTAAGGTATTAAGATCGACCATTGAAGAACAACGATGGATACAGGAAAGGGAACTATGTTTATTCCCTCATATACAGGTAACGCATATCTATTTCTAGGATATGGTTTTGTTCAGAGGGGGCCCAAATAATGGAGCTGTATTCTAAGATGCTGCGAAAAAGTGCTTCATATGTTCTTCGTATTGCGATTCCATTATCTTCGTAATGATCTCGCATTACGAAGAACAAATCCGAGCATTTTGTTGGCGCGGAAGACAATGTCAGGTAGGTATGTGGAATTTGAAGGAGCCTGCCTATATCAATAATGAATAAAAGAAAAAAGAGTGGTCCTTGATCCGATCCCTGGGGAATCCCGGAGTTAGTTTTGTATTCGTGAGAAAGCTGGTGTCCGTAACTGACATACTGACGACGATTGTGTAAGTAGCTAGCAACGAAAGCGAGAAAATCATGAGAAAATATCTATGATATTCTGACTGATATTTTTTTCAAAAATGAATTTTGAATGCCTAAGTATTTCTTTTGCTCATTTCTGTACCCAAAATAATTTTCAGAACCATCTGTGTTGTATTTTCGTATATATATGTATGTATGACAAAGTTCTAACATCAAGCATTTCAAATAATAATTTATTTTACAAGGTTTTAACATCACTTACACTTCACTCTATTTTGTTTGTATCTGACAATTGATCGTTATTACGAGGTGCATTATGGTTCGTCACTTTGGTTGGATAGGGTTCTAACTTCGCTTTACCATGTTCTATGATTTCAAAGTTTGTAAAGACGAATTTTTGTAATCTATTGAACAATAATTGTAGTTAAAGTATTTTAGTTTATCATATTTTACTGGAAAATATTTAAATATCTCTAGCTTGGAATTACATTGGGGAAATGTAATTAGAACCTTGTGCAATTAATTATTATGCCCTGGCTGGTTGCATATGGTTCTATTTGCGTGTTGAAGTATGTTCTAAAATGGTAAGTTTACTACCAATTTAAATATTTTCCTTTAAAATATGTTCAATTAAAATACTTAACACAAGAATTAACCTCAGAATCGGAAATTGGTAAATCAATTTTGAGAAATCGTCTTTGCAAACTTTGACACCTCAATCTCAGAACAAGGGGAAGTGAAGAAAGAACCCGATTAGATTTATTACAATATATATATATATACATATATATGAATCGTGTGAGGCATCTCGTTATTTCGTGCATATAAAGTCGGATCAGGCTGATTTCCAAACACGCCTGAAAGTAATATCATTCAACTTCGCAATGAATCTCCACATAACATTATTATCAGAAAATTTAAAAAATCAGATCTAGACATTTAGTAATTTACTACTTAATTTGAACGTCAGGTGTGTAAAATTTTATCAAGAAGTATCAAAATTCTATTTTAAGGGATCGGAAAACTGAATGGCGGTGGTTTTTCGAAAAGCATGACTAGCAATAGTAGGCAGTAACCTTTCTCTTGTTTTAAAAGTTTACGAGTCATCAATCTCGGAATGAAACTGTGGATTTGTATTAAAACAAGGGCACATTTACTATTCTTTATGCATAGATAGATAGATTAGTCTTTATATTTTACACGAAAATAGTATCAAATAATATTTTATTGAATTTTTACACAAATGCGTGGAGTGTGGAGTGCAATGGCGATGTTACACGGTTCAATCAAATTGTTTCAATTCGGTTGAACAGCTTAGAATTGAACGCGTGTGCTGTTTAGACGTATCCTGAAAAAGTGAACTATTCGATTCACATTGCTGAGGATGTCTTCAAATCAGGTCGTCCCTTGGGAATTACATTAATTTGTGATAATTCCAATAACGAATAAATTAAATGAAATTTAATTAATTCGTTATTGAAATGATCACAAATTAATCTTTAATATTCCTCCGCTTTAATATTTCACAGGCAGGGTACTTCTCAAAATGTTTCAACACTCTTTTTAGGATGTATTGCCTATTTTAAAAAAATCCATGAACATAGACGTATGCTGCTCTTTCCATTTTGACTATATTGACAACGTACATTTTCATGTGGCTGAGGGGCGTACGAACAAAGATCAATTGAATTTATTTATTTTATTTTGTTATAAAGAATACATAAATACAAAGAAGCTTAGACTGTCCTTCTTTCACTGTATACATTATGTTTTCCTTTTTTATTTTTTCTTCGTTATTTTTCTTTCGTTTACCTATTTCAGTTATGAATTAAAGCGAGAACTGAACTCCGTTGTTTGTCCTGTTCCGTCCTTTTGCCCATATAAGATAAGGGGTTGGACCATGGACCGTGTCCCCGCCTACGAACCATGGCCGGTCTTCTGGATCTGGTGGAGCTGCACCTGTCGACCGCGCTACCCCCCGTGACATGAAAAGGCTGGGTGGAAGCTGTCCGTCCCGCCTCCAGCTACCCGACGCTTTTTTCCCTAGGGTCCTCTTTCATGTCTTTCATTTACTTTCGTCTAGGCACCACCGGCTAGCTGGCTTAAGGACGACGCTGTCGGGTGTCGGGAGGTTGGACTGCCGGCAGTCAGGATGAGGTGACACCATTTCTATTCTGTACATATCTGTTATTTTCCTATTTTTTCTATCTTTTTTTCTGTACAGGGCCCGGTGCCGCCCCCGGATTGTGTGTGGTCTTTCTCTATCATGAGCTGATTACTCATGACGGTTGCTGTTTACTTTTGTTTATTGGTATTTTTTTGCTTGTTCATGTCACTAACTACTTGTTTGACATCCATGAGGCTCACTGCTTTTGCATTGACACCTCCATGGGCTTTAGAATTGTAGAGATTGGCCATTACAGTACAGTCCTGTAGGCGCGCCCGCATACCGCCATCTAACACAGTATGAGGGGACATTGAAGGTCTAGATTCGTTACATTAAATGTAGAGCCGTTTATTAAAAAAAAATAGATTCTTGCGAGAACTCCGAAGGGGCGACAATAAGTTGCCTATACCGGGGTGGGACAATGGTGGGTACTTCAATGTCCAACTAGGTCTCCCGTTTTAGGACAGTCAAATTGACAGAAACATTTTGATAGGTGTAAATTTAATTTACAAGTGGCCGATTTATATTGGGACACAAATCAAAAAATCATCGCCACTTTATCTTACTTACTGAAGCTCAGGCAATTTATTAATTTATAATTAACGGCACAAGTTTCCTTTAGGTACATGTTTTTTTTACAATACAGAAAGAAGAAAGAAATGAAAAATTATAAGATTACTTGTAAATAAATCAAAATAAATTAATCCACAATAATACAAAGTTAACACTAGAAAGACCGGGTACTGCTCCATACCTATAAAGACCACGACCGTCAATTTGACGGCTGATCATTTTTTTCAAATTGGGAGGCGGATATGGGTACCTACTGCTGCCCCGAGAACCATTTATTGCATAACCAACACCTCTGCCATAGGACACTCCAAGTGGTTCGCTACGTTTAGTGACTTAGCAGGGGTGTTCGGGTTCATTTGGTAAGGTTTGTCTGGGTCTAGGTGGCGAATTCCTTTGCCCACCTACTGCGTAGTGGACCGGGTCGGGAGACACTTGTTGAGGGAGACATTATCTTATCCTCTTCAGCAGGACCTTTCTCGTTCCGTCGCCTTGCACCGCAGTGGGAGGATGGATTCATTCGTCCGTCACTCCCTTAAACATTTACGAATTTTTCCTATTCATCTCTCACACTTTTTTCCTTCCGAGAACTTCCTCTCCTTCCTTTCCCTAAAAACACCAATGCACACAGCATCTCCAAAGATGACATAGGCCCTGAGAGTTTTTTTCCCAGGGGCTTCCTGGAAAAAACATTTGAGTGCAAAATGCTGTAATTTTAGTAAGCATGTGTTGTTTGTACAATATCGAATTGATACGTTTTTTTTTATAAAATCGAATGCACTCTCCGCAAACGGGTTTCTTACAATTATCACACGTGTCATTTATTTAGTTTTTATTTTAATTTTTTATTAATTTGGCACTGTCGTCTTTCTGAAGTTTTATTTTTCGGTTTCTTTTCTTTTTCGTTTACATTAGCTCCACAAAAAAGCCCTAAGGAAAATAATTCATTGTCATCTTTTGGAATGTTGTGTGGACGGTACCTATAGGGAAAGGAAGAAGAATAGGTTCTGGGAAGGAAATGAGGTGAGGGGTGGGTAATAGGGGTTCAGTGTGTTCAAGAGTGGCGGACGTATGAATCTGTCCCCACCACTGCGGTGCAAGGCAATGTTCTGAGAGTCCTGCTGGCGAGGTCAAAAGATCTCCCTCAACTAGTCTCTCCCGATCTGGCCTGCCACCAAGTTGTTTGGCAGGCACATCCGCTGCCAAGATTCGGACAACCTAACCCCATGAACCCGGGCAACCCTACTAAGTCACAAAACATAGCAAACCTCTTGGGGTGACCTATGGCAGACGTGTTGGTTATCCAATATATGATTCTGTCAGTTCTTCAGAAGCAAACGCAGCTGGATCAACTCTGGTATTGGGTACACTATCCTTCTCCAACAAGCCATAAAATAAATTTGGGCGAGAGATATATTTTTTGGGTATTTTTGTAAATTATGTGACAGTGACCAATCAACATACATACCGAGTTCCAATGATACGCGACACCCAAAGAAAGAGACAGACATAATAGTACTATCATAAACGAGGAGGAATGGGTATGTTGTTAAGTTGGGTAAAGAAGGTTGTAAACAAACTCAGCATTATTGCCCAAACCGTCACATTGACGGCGGCGGTCTTTGTAGGTATAAGTCAATATATCTCCAAAAGTAATTAAGACACGTACCTGATTTTTTCACCATAGTTGTTAAACCATAAATCATGAAATGTAAAAAAAAGTCACACCAATACAATAATTATTAAGCATTATATCGAAACTTTACTTCGGCCTGCCGTCAAAATGAAGGCTCCGGTCTTTCTAGTGTTAATGAACGCGATGAAGAAGAAACAAACACAAAAAACCTGTTATACAGTGTCCTTGTTCAAATATGTATTGCTCAATTGTTTAATTAGTACAGCTTAATACTTCAGTAGAGGCATACTAAAAATATCAGAAACATTAACAGAAAAGTTTTTCAAAAATGTGTTTTCCAATCGTACTCTAAAGAACTTAATCAGCCACTACAATAAAACTAAATCCGAAAAAAGCTTAATCATTGTTTGTGTTTACACGTTCATTTCTCATTCAACCGCATTGCATTTCGAACGTTAAAGTCAATCGCATTGAATCGTGCACTTTATAATTACATAATTCAATTTGGTTGCTTCAACCAAATTGAATTGCAGGGTTGAACGGTGTAAAATCGCCGTAAGGAGAATATGTGGCGCGAATAGAATTGGTAGAGATCGGTCGACCGACGACCCAAGACCGCACCCATCAATTTGTTTCGAACTAACTAATTTCGGACACCAATTTCAACATCATTACAAGTTAAAGCGATACAGAAACGATTCAATCTAGATCTAACTTTTGGCAATATAACTCATCCAATCTGACTAAACACTTATGTTTCTTAGAAACCTAAACAGTATAGAGGCGAAACAAAACTTATTACATTTTTTTAAAATTATATGCATTTTATTAATTATTTAAATTTGGGAGGCGGATGTGGGTACCGCCGCTCCGGGAACCATTTATAGAATAACCAACACTTCTGCCATAGGTCACCCCAAGTGGTTTGCTATAATGGGTTCATGGGATGAGGTGTTTCACCCTACAAACCTTTTTCCTACCCAGAACTTTTCTCTATCCTTTCCTAAAAAGACCTTCCACCCAGCATCCCCACGGATGTCATAGGCCCTGAGGGGAAATATTTTCCTCAGGTCCTCCTGTACGCAGCTAACGTAAAAAAAACATTTACACGTGAAAATACATTCATACTTTTTTTTAATACAATGATATTTTGCTTTGGATACATACATACTTTGAAAACACATTCATACTTTGTTTTGAATACATTAATACTTTGCTTTGGATACATTCATACTATGAAAATACATTCATACTTTGTTTTGAATACATTCATACTTTGAAAATACATTCATTCTTTGTTTTGAAAACATTCATACTTTGAAAATACATTAATACAATCTTGTTACCAGTTTTGAATACAATCGTACTTTGAAAATACATTCATACTGAATGTATTTGAATACATTCATGCTTTGAAAACATATTAATACTTCGTTTTGAATGCAATCATAATTTTAAAATACTTTGTTTTGAATATATTCATAGTTTGAAAATACATTCATACTTTGTTTTGAATACATTTGTAGTTTGAAAATACATTCATAGTTTGTTTGAATACATTCATACTTTGTTTTGAATGCATTCATAGTTTGGAAATACATTCATAGATGTTATTTTTAACATTCGAAAACAAAGGAGAATATCGTTTTCTCATTTTTTTTTAATTGTCAGTAGAAAATAAATCGAGTTCAATCTATTTAATTATGAATACTATACTACTGACTTATACTTTCTACTGACTCTAACTTATACTGACTCTGACTCTAATTATACTGACTCTGACTTATACTGACTCTTATCTAACTCTGACTTATACTGACTCTGACTCTAATTATATTTTCTACTGACTTATACACTTACTGTATTTTCAAATAAAAATAAAACGGATTACATTGACAATCCATAATTTACCCATCCCATAGCTGTTCATGTTTACTTAAGAGGGAATAACCAGACAAAACCGGAAATATGTCTTTTTTAAATAAAATTCTAGCCTTGTTGACTATTTTCCACAAAAAAGTATGAATTGATTTCGAAAGATTGTTCTTTTATCTAGTAAAGTTTGGTTGACAATAATCTATGTTGGTAATTTATAAAACTCGGGTCGTGTAAACTGCTCCAAGAAACCAGTTTAATTATTAACATGCTAAATTATAAATGAATGGATGTTTAAAGATTAAGTAAGGATGCCAGTCGATTACAAAGAAACTACATTATCGACAAGTAGTATTAATTAAGTAAACCAAAGTAAACTAATAAAGATTAAGTAAGGACGCCAGTCGATTACAAAGAAACTACATTATCGACAAGTAGTATTAATTATGTAAACCAAAGTAAACTAATAAAGATTAAGAATTATACGTAAAATGCTGGTGGTATGGTGTCATCTCTTTTATGTAATTTTTGTAATTATTTTTTGATCACAAGTATTTATAATTTTGCAATAATGTCTAAGCAAAATAAGAATGTAAAAAATCTTAAATATGTTACTTTTTAAGACCGTAAATAAATAGACAAACTGAAGTATTTTCGTCACAAAACATGTGCGCGGATCTTTTTTTTTAATGATTTTATTTAAACTAAAATTAAAATTCTGAAAAGTAACTTTCCCAGATAACTTATTGATTTATTTCACCGCGTGATTATATGATTTGAAATGTGTGTTGTATAATACAAAATTTTGTTTGGAAAATTTAACAATTCTGCCAATGACCTGCGGTAAAACCTTATAATACTAAAAATAAACACATATTCCCTAAATTTAAAATATAGCTTTACTAGATTTAAGAATAGTTTTTCGAAATCAATTTATAATTTTTTGTGGAAAAGAGTCAATACTTCTAAAATTTGATTTAAAAATGGCATACTTCCGGTTTTGTCTGGTTATTCCCTACTAGGTATTTTTTCGTCCTTTATAACGACAGCTCAGGTCAGGACACTCAGAACACCAAAAAAATAAATGGTTTGAGGGTCACTACAAGAAGAAAATCTTGTACGGATCAACTATTTACAATAGTAACCAATAGTTTCTGGATTAGCAAGCTCGCTGATTTACTGAGCCTCGTTTTATTATGTTAAAGAATTCAAGTAGCAAAGTGATTTTAATTTTCAGCAATTCCCTCACTGGCGAAATGGACCGAGGTTGCGATGAGTGTGTGTGGTTAAACTTGAAACACCATTTGCCTCAAGTGCTTTAGAACGCTTCTCTGATGGACCTTCACAATTCGAAAGTGACTGACTATATGTGCCGTATTTAACCAGGTCAGGAGCTAATGCCTTTTATCATCACACTGTATTATTTTTATCACCAACCTCTTAAAACTCAAATCGCAAAAATACCTCGAGTTATTATTTTCGTACGTTACGAGCCAGTAATAATTATAGTGCCACTTTGATTTAAAGCATAGGTTCTCGACGTGGGCGATAATTAATTTGGAGGGCGGGGATGGGTACCGCCGGTTCTCCACGTTCGGTGACTTAGCAGGGGTGCCCGGGTTCACGGGGAAAGGTTTGTCCAGGTCTTGGCGGCGGATGCGTTTACCCACCTGCTTCGGGGCGGACCGGATCGGGAGAGACTGGTTAAGGGACTCCTTTTGACCTTTCCAGCCGAACTCTCTCGACCCATCGCCTTACATCGCAGTTGGAGGAATGGATTCATGCGTCCGTTACTCCTGGACACACTGAACCTCATATTTCTACCCACCAGTCATACCTTTTCCTTGCCCTATCCGTTCCTTAAAAAGAACCTCCATACAGCATCCTCTAAGATCCTGAGGGAAATTATTCAGGGCCTCCTGTGTGGAGCTAATTAAAAAAATAAAACCGCCCCTTGAGGGCGTTTGAGACATTCAGGGGGGGCTTAGAAGACCAAGAGAAAATTAGGAGGCGTTGAGATGGCACAGAGAAGGCGCGGGCAGGTAAAAAAATATGGTATAAAAAATACAAAAAAACGCCTTAAAATCATATACATTCCAATAAAGCATTTTTATCACGTGAGCGAAAATTCACACATTTGGGTAGTTCGGGAAATGGATGATAATTGAACTAAAAGAATCCAAAACATTCAGATCTACATAAAATTGGATTTGTTTTTAATATGTAGTATTATCGTCTTTTGAGTATAATTATTATTACTAAGAATTGACACTAAATCATCAACACAAGGAGGTAGCAAACCGGTACTTAAAATACAAAAGAATTGCTTTTTTTAACTAAAAAGTTGATAATAATAATAATATATCTTTATTCAATGAAATTGGCAACATTACAACTAAAAAAGTACATGTTTATTTTATTTATTTATTTGAGACACAGACAGGATATTTATATTACATTTTTGTGGGTAGTATATAATAAATTAAAATACAAATATAAGTATCCCTAGATTAATGTGTCTGCATTATTCACATATGCATTTTCACAGAAGCAAACTCTTGAAAAACAACGCAAGTACTATTTATACATAAGTTGAAAACTTAAATACAAAATTGAAATAAATAATAACAACAAGTATACAATATTTATAAAGTACTTACTGAAAAGTATCTAATGTAACTTTTTTTTTTTTTAAGTGCACAAATTGTGGAGATATTTTTTGAAATATGTTATATTATTTGCAAAAATATCTATGGAACTGTGTATTTTGACAAGATCGTTGTATGACCGAAACATTCTAGATATAGGATTAAAATATCCAGTATTATTTGTAAAAATTTCAGTCCAAAATATGTTAAGGGTTCTTGTAGATTTGGGCCTGGCGTATAACTTAATTTGGTTGACTAAGTTACTGTCTACACGATTATTCACAATTTTATAGAGCATTAAGAGGTCATTTATGTTTCGTCTTTTAACTAGACTCTCTAATTTGAAATATGTAAGTCTTTGTTCATACCCGTCTAGAAGATGGTGGACACCTGATCGGTAAGACAAAATCCGTGTAAATTTTCTTTGGACTGATTCGAGTCTAGATACCTGTGTAATATAATGTGGATTCCAGACTGTTGACCCGTACTCAAGAACACTTCAGATTAAGGAATTGAATAGAATTATTAGGCTATTAGAATTCTTAAACAGTTTGGTTGATCTTACAATAAAACCTAGTAATTTATTTGATTTACTCACAATATATTTAATGTGCTGATTGAATGTCAGTTTGTTGTCAAATATAATTCCTAAATCTTTTATTAATTCAACTGTTTCGAGATTGTGACCACATATGCTATATGAATATAGAATTTTGTTGGTGTTCTTGGTGAAGTTTATAACTTTGCACTTAGCAATATTCAGTTCCATTTCATTGTCAACACACCAGGTAGATATTGTGTTAAGGTCTTGTTGTAAGAGTTCACAATCTTTCATAGATTTAATTTCTTTATATAATTTGAGGTCATCAGCATACAGAGAAAAATTACAGCGGAGTTTATGTGTAAGGTCGTTAATAAAGATTAAGAAAAGTAAGGGTCCAAGGTGAGATCCTTGTGGTACGCCCGACGTAACTAATATTGGGGAAGAGTTAAATCCGTTAATAGTAACTAATTGACTTCTATGTGATAAATATGATTCTAACCAACGAAGCAGGTTTCCGTGAATGCCGATTTTATCGAGTTTATTAATTAAGATAGAGTGACTAACTTTGTCAAAGGCCTTACTGAAGTCGGTGTACACGGCATCTACTTGTGTTTTATTATTTATCGATTTACACAGAAAGTCCATGTATTCGAGTAAATTAGTATTTGTGGATCTTTTAGCTACAAATCCATGTTGGAAAGGACTAAGTATATGTGTTACATGGTTAAAAATGGTTTTATATACAATGGACTCGAATATTTTGCCAAAACAAGATAAAAGGCTGATAGGACGGTAGTTAGTTACATCATTTTTACTGCCAGATTTGTGGATTGGAATTACGTGGGCAACCTTCCACAGATCCGGAAATACCCCATCGTTCAGACTTTTGATGAATATTTTGTGTAATGGTGTTGCAAGCTGATCTGCACAATTTCGAATAAATAGTGGAGGAATTCCATCTGGGCCGGAACCCTTATTGATATCAACAGTGTTTAATTTTGCTTTGACCTCGTCTAACGTTATATTGATATGAGACAGTGGATAATTATAGAGTGGGGATGAAAGTTTAGAGTCACTCTTAGAATTGGATGGTGGGGTAAAAACAGAAGAGAAGTAAGTAGATAACAGCTCACACGTATCTTCTCCATTTGTTGCTGATTTGTCGTGGAGATGCATGATTTTGGGGAGAGAATTTGAAATTCTTTTCGAATTAATGAGAGTTGAAAGATTTTTGATACTGTTAGGGAGAGAATTTTCTACTGAATCTACATAGGCTTTAAGGCATGTACGTATGGATACTTTTACTCTAGCCCTCAAGATAGAAAAACTGTCATAGTCACATTGATTTTTGTATTTTTTTCATTTCTTTCTAAACTTTTCTTTTCTTTTTTCGGTGGATGAGAACACTGCTAAACCAAATTGGAAACTTATTATTCCTGATTCTTAAGCGCGGAGTGTGTTTTTCAATTGATAGCCATAACAAGTTATAAAAATGTAGTAGGGAGTCATTACAATTCAGGGTATTAAGATCGTCCCAGTTATTAAGTGACAACATTTCATTGCATTTAATGTAATCCATTTTTTTGAAGTTATATTTGATGTGATCTGGATTGGTGGGTAGGGGTCTGTATTTGGACATTAAAAAATCAAATTCAATGGGAGGATGATAATAGTCAATTTTGGATAGCACATGTGAAGCAATTTGAATGTTGAGGTTATGATTGGAAAACACTAAATCTAAAATTCGACCTATGTTGTTAGAGACGTAATTGAAATGCTTAAGTCCGGTCAAATTTTGAAAGTCTAGTAGAGATATTGATTTCTGGCTATTTTGTAAGACTGGTCTGGTGTGCGTTACATTGACAGTTGGTGAGTATTGAATAGATGGCACATTAAAATCGCCCATTATTATTGTTATATCTTCTGATGAAAAGTAATTATATGTCGTTTGACACTTTTCGAAAAAATCTGCGAGATTTTCAGTTAGTATATCTGGAGGCAAATACGCCAAACATAGGTTAATGGATTGTCTGGATGTTTCATGTAATTTAAATTTAATCCATAAATCTTCTGTAGATTTTGAGCTGTGTGCTGAGACTAAAAAAGATGTCATTTCTTTCTTAATGGCTATTAGAACACCACCACCTGATTTTTTAAGAGAACTCGATATGTCCCTATCGCGTCTATATATATTATAACGATCATCTACTATTTCATGGTCATAGATTGTGGAATCTAGCCATGTTTCTGTAAAACAAATTAAATCATTATTGCAACTGAGCACTTCGCAGTATAGATCGTTTAATTTGCTTTTTAAACCACGTACATTTTGATAATAAAATGTTATTGCCGTTTTGTTAGAATCCATTTTGAAAGTATAATATAATAAGCATTATTAAATACATTTTTTTGTAATATAAATTATTGAAAAGTAAGTAATTATGCTTTGAAAGGGGGCAATTATGAACATCATTAGTTTTGGTTTGTTTGTGGTATATGATTTTGTCTATGGTGTCAGTTGTCATTAATGTTGACAGAAATAGGTTTTTGAATAGTAAACAAGATACTAAGCATACATTTGTTACATAAAAGTATGTTATCATTGTGCAATTATTTGTAATAGGTTGCGATCGTGTTTTATATTTAATAGATTGTGATAGTACATGAGGATAATGAGAAAGTTTTAAAGTATAATTTTGTTCAAAAGTTAGCAACCGGTTTTTGTGATATTTGAAACACTCTAGCAATTCGTTAATAATTATTACAGTGGAGAAATCGTGCATATAATAAATATTTTGTTGTTGTTTTAAAGAATAATTAAGTTCAAAAGTTAGCAACAGTTTTTTGTGATAATTGAAATACTCTAATGATTCTTTAATTACTACAATGGAGATATTGTGAATATAATAAAGATGATTCCAACATTCCAAAAGGTTAACTCTTAAGTAACTTGTATGTGGGAAGTTTTTTTAATAATTTTAATGAATTTAAGTTCATAAAGGGACGGCAGACCTGGTAGGTGAATTTTGGGTGGACTTCAATGTTGATAGTTTGTTGACATCTTCTTGGTCATTAATAAGAATTATGGGGGTTGAATCGCTTATACGAGTGAAAATTTTACCATTTCGAACCCAGCAATAGCGAATTTTACCAGCCATTCTTATATCGCGACATTGCTTCAGCAAAAGTTGGTTTTTTGAGGTTAGATGGTCGTTAATATATATTTTACTGGTTCCAGGAAGCTGTAATTCGGAAGCAAGCATTCCTTTCCTCTTTCTTATAGCACTTATGAGTTCATCCTTAAGGTACCTGCGAGTTAATTTGACAACAATGTTCCTCGGTCTTCCATTTTTTGCATCACGGTTTGTCCTGGGGGCAATCCTGCTAGCGAAATTCACTTCTTGTCGGGTTATATTGCATCCAGCTGTGGCGCCTATCTTGGAGAGGATGTCGTACACATTTTCGTTTTTGGTTTCAGGAATACCACTTATTATAACGTTATTGGAGCGATTAAATTGGTCGTTTATTTCAATTTGTTTTTCCAATTGGAACACTTTTTTTTGAGCTGATTAATTTCCTCTTTGAATTCATTTTTTATGACTTCGACTATATTTTTTTTAAACTCTTCAAATGTTTTCTCTAGAAAATGAGTTTTGAAGTCTTCAAACTTGTTGTCTAAAAGTTGTAGAAGTTCCGTATTGAGGTTACTGCTGGACTTAGAGTTTGATCGCGTAGTCATACTTACTTAGTGTAATATTTTTATAATTATAACTTATTAAATTGATTGCAATTTTATTATTTTAATAAAAAATAGGGGAAGAGCAAAAATTTGACAGCTGTTACAAGTAATGTTATTGTTCAATGTAGATTACAAATAGATTACATCCGTACAAAAAAAAATAACAAGTAGAAAGTACTGTAAGATCGGTTACACAGAAGTAGCATAATTATACAATATTTTTAGTTGTGCATAGTCTGCCTCACTAGGTGAACCTGTATTGAGGCAGAATTTTTTGTAAATTGTTTCTCAAAATTTTATCTATAAATATATATAAGAAATAAACTTCTCTGACTTCGGCCATATTACAGCTTCTGGAGCAGGATACGGAAATCAACCAACATCATTGTCGTAGCTGCATTCGAGTGGCCCAGTTCCCCACTAAATGAGCGATGGGTGCAGATGATGAGGCCTCCCTGATGGACGATCCAATTTATTTTTTTAAAATTTTATTCTGTTTAATTTTTGTTTAATTTTATTTAATTATTTAATTTATGTCTAATTTTTTTGTTTTTTATTCGAGGAATTTTATTTTCATTATTTTTTTTCATTAGGTAGGTACCTAGCTAATTTGTTATCTTATTTTATTTCTTCTCCTTTTTTTCTTTTAGATTTTATATTTACTGTGTAAAATTTTACTATATTATAGTTTATATAATATGGCAGACTGGGATTGCACTATCCTCCCAGTTCTGCTGATATAAAAACTTAAATAAATAAAAATAAAATAATTTGATACATTTTTATTCGAATTATTGATTCCGTGGCAGTTAAGCCCCCCCCCCCCCCCCCTCCCCACCTAAGAAAAAAAATGGGGGCTCTAGAAAAGTAAATATTCTCAAAGTGGGCGGTTGGCAAAATAAGGTTGAGAACCTATGATTTAAACGATATAATGTAGCGGCCAAATAGCGTGGTTCGAGAGACTGTCAGAAGTAGTTTTTAGATACAATTCCACGTACCCTTTCAAGTTTTATGTCAAATCACGATTGTTGTCTGAGAAAATATCAAAAGCAGTATTATTTAACTTGAAAGTAAAAATAAATATAGAAAATCATAATACTTATCCCCAAAATGTTTTCTACTTTTAATGGCTTCGCATTGAATATGTGATTTCACTTACATATATATTTTTTATTATACATCAGAGTGAACAATAAAATAGATAATGGCCCAACATTTAGATACCACAGCGTCCACAGCACAAAAGCGGCGATGAACCCAAAACGCGCCCTTATCTGGCTTCCTATTCGAGAAAATTTTGAAAATGTATTTAAATAATATACTTCACTCCTTGGAAATTTGCGATGAACTAGTTCGAAACACAAATCATTATTTCTTTTATTGTTTAGGGCAGGGGTGGGGAACCTGCGGACTTTTGGTGCGGCCCGCGGGCACTTTTGGTGCGGCCTGCTGAAAGAACCACAAAAAATTACACAGAACGGGATGGGTTTTTCACGGTGTTTCAGATACATTTTTAAGACGTTATACAAAATTGTTACTAGCAAGTTGCTTAGATACCAATGAAAACGTGATAAAACCTCCCATCTTATTTTTATTTTAATTTGTTATTGTGAAACGATGGTGAAATTCCATCGGAAAATTTAATTTTCTTGAACGGGACAGTTCCGATATTTTAGGATTGATAGCAACTCTATTCGGAGGGGAATCTTAGGCAGTCTGTCATAAAAAATATTTTCTAGTCATCGTTGCGGAAGTAAAGTGGAGAATAAATCAATAAAATCCTATTAATGACAACAACGAAGAAAAGAAAAGTTGAAGCTGAGTGAAATCATTTGAAACTAAATTAAGGCTTGGAAAGTAACTCTAAATGAATAACACAACGCATTTTCCAACACTGCGAGGACAAAACCCTTCTACATAATTTGAATACGCTGGTAATTGCGCGAAATTAAGTGAGGCATTTAATGAACGATTTAAGGACGTGAAAAGAGAGTAAACGGATTTGAACATATTTGCTACATCGTTCAATGTCGAACCATCGAATGTGCCTGATAATCAGCAGCAGGAAATTATTCAATTACAAAGCGATGATGAACTAAAAGCTAGATATAACAATCTTCCCAAATAAAGTCAGGAATCACTGGTTATATTAAGTCAAGCACGTCCCTTAACATTTTGTATATAATACAAACATTAATGCCATTATAATTGCCACACTTCTGGGATAAAAAAATCACTTCACGAAATTTATTGTAATTAGTTAAATAAATATAAAACTATATTGCGGACAATAAATATGCTACAAAATGTAGAAAAACCATTCACGTAATCAGAGTACAACTTAATTTAAGCTGGTTGACTAGTAGACTCCTACGCAGATTCATTCTAAAGGTAAAACCAATCTTGTGTTCACATTGCAAATTTCTGTTGCGGATTAATCTGCTAACCATAACGCACTTCGAAGGTAAAACCATTTTGGTGTTTCCAAAAACAGTTTTGTGTGTGAATGCAAAGAAAAAATTCCATGTGTGGTTTGGTCTGCTTACGCATTTCGTAGAAACCCGTTCTCGTTTTTGAAGTGCACTTATAAAATTCTAGTTGCTTTTTTGCTTCCAGTATTAAAGAAAGGCCATTTTTATATACCCAGTAAAATGGCTACACTCAATAATTTTAAGTCTCCGTTTGGAGACTCCAGGTGGGATTTCATTTTTTGACGCATTCCTCGTGTTAGAAGTGCATTTATAAAATTCTAGTCGCGTACTATTGTGGTTTTAATTCCCCACGTACAAACTCACTTTATAATTAAAACCAGTTCTGTGTTTAGAATGCAACGAAAAAGTTTAGGTGGGGTTTTATCTCGCTAACGTTTCCTAAGAAACCATTCTCGTGTGTGAAGTGCATAAATATAAATGTGTGAAATGCATAAATACACAGTTATAAATTTGTAGTTGCATATGTGCTGCCAGTATTGGAGGAAAGCAATTTCACATTCTAAGTATAGTTTTAATTCCCCGCGTACAGATTCAATCTGTAATTTAAACCAGTTCTGTGTTAAGAATGCAACGAAAACGCATCAGGTTTTATTGCATTTGCTGACGCATTTCTTATGTTGGAAGTGCATTTATAAAATTCTAGTTTCTTACTTTACGCTCCCAGAATTAGAGGAAAGCCCTTTTCATGTTCTGAGTGTAGTGCATTTTGACGGAAACCATTCTCGTGTTCAAAGTGCAGTAATAAAATTCTGGTTGCAGACTATATGCAGCCAGAATTTCAAGAAAACCATTTGCATGTTCTGAGTGTAGCTATAATTAAAGAATGTTTTGCAGTAAAACCAGTTCTTTGATTCGAATGTGGCTCCACAAAACAAATATCACCAATTTCCCTTCCTCATCTTTCCAAACTAACAATTACCTTCCCGGTGACATAAACTCAGTGCATGGAGGGTATACAGCAGTTTTGAGATATTGGTAAGTCAACTCCAGAAATATAATAAAATAGATAAGAACCGCAATCATCAATTTTACAGTCCACGCAGCATTTGATCCCTCAATCTTGAGAGGTAACACTTGCTCCCCGCCGCAACACATGCAAAGAGGATATACGGCCGTAAAAAAAAGTCGATATACTTACGTCCACCGGCGTCTTGTGTGAAATTCCGGTATACAAATATATTTACTAACAATAATTCCAACTCCCCGACGAAGCATACTTGTACGTGCAGTCAGTTTAGTAAAAAAACCGCTAAAGGTTCCATTGCATGTAATATAATTTTATCTGAATTCCACACAAGAATCTCAACTGCTCCCAACCGTCTGAAGTCAGTGAGACTACGACATCCCCAATTTTAGTATGTTGCGAGGCTGAAGGTAGTGGGGAGGGGAAGAAGATGTGGAAAATGTACCTGGCGATTCAAATCTAGTCACCAAACATGGCTAAAGCAGTTTAACCATCCGCCGGGTCGACTGTCGGGGGTCAACTGTCGTCGGGCCAATTATCAGCGGGCCAATTGTCGCCGGATCAATTGTCATGGAACCTGTAATAATAATGAGAACACAATATTAATAAATGAAGTCACAGTTTTCAATCAGGGCGTTTACCAAAAAAATTGATCACTCGAAAATGACGTGTCCTACGACTTTCAACAAGTCATTCTATAGGTTAATAATTTTATTTATTAAAAGAAAATAACTTAGTTTACATCACTTTATTTTTTTTAATATTTTATTCTATCAACAATGTTCACTTCTTCAGGAATAAAAGTATACTTTATTTTGATAAATGGCAACATTTGCACTATAAACAATCGCCATCTTAGTTTGAGCCGCAGTGTATGTCTCCTGTGACACGCTGAGTGGTTGGGCGTCACGTTGTGCTGTTTTTATTTTCCACTACGAACTTGGTTTTTGTTGGTAAGTAATAAAGATTTTACTTACAGCATTTGAAGGTTAATTACTTAAGTCATGTAGAATATGATTAAATATGCCAATTAGTGAAATCGGTCTTAAAAAAGTGCTTTTTGAGTTTGTTTCTATTCCGGCATCATACGTCACATCCAAAACGCGACTTGATGTACTAGTGGGACGCAAAATGTGACGTAATGGCATAATTATTAAGCATGGTTTACATTGTGCCAAATGATTTATTTAATTCTATATATAGTAACTTCTGCTGGTTTTTATGTTTTGTCATATTATTTTTTTTATTTTTAAGTCTATTGAAAGTAGGAATTAAGTTTTTATTTCTGAAAATAATCCCTGGTGAGAGGTGTCTCGGTAAAGTCTCTTTCGTTATTCAGTTATTATTTACGTCAGTATGGCGTTAAAAAAATTGGAAAAAAATACGAAATCAATTTGAAATAAAGGTTTCGAATTCATAAACTTATAACTAACTTGAACCATCAAAGACTTCGTTGGCTAGAAGTGATATGAAAAATGAAAAATATTTAATTATATTGGTTATCTTAAAACTTATGGTTGAATTTATGTGGTTAACTTACTAACTATTTAAATAATAAATTTATAATGCAAATTGTTCTTAAAATTATTCAGGATATAAAGCTGTCTTTATAGTTCCTAAACCGTGACGTCTTTTCCATTAACGTCACTTGTCCTATTGTGATGTGATAAAAGATTTAACTTTTTTATATTAATTTGTTTAGAATAATGCTCAAAGATTAGATTTATAAAAAACATGATAATTTTATTATCTGCATATATTTAAAATTATATTACTTTAAAACAAAAATGCCAAAGTAAAGACTAAATTGTGCCATTGAATTTACCATATAGTAGCGTTGTATAATAGTTTTATTAAGAAAAGATATTATTTCATTTAATTACCTATCTTAAGTTATGTGCTTTTTGAAGACTGTTTAATTTAAATGATAGTTTAATAAATAATTAAGGCATTACCAGAGAAAGCCGGAAATACGTCATTTTCAAAAAAGTTTTTAGACGTATTGACTCTTTTCCACAAAAAATTATAAATGGATTTCGAAAGATTGTTCTTTTATCTAGCATAGTTATGTAATAAATTTTTAGAATTTTTTTTTTATTTTTAGTATAATAAGGTTATTCCATAGGTCGTTGGCAGATTTGTTAGATTTTCAAAAAAGTTTTTGTATTATACCACACCCATTTCACATAATGTAATCATGCAGTAAAATAAATCAATACATTATCTAGCAAAGTTATGTATTAGAATTTTAATTTTAGTTTCAATAAAATCATTAAAAAATATGTACGTACATGTGTTTCTTGACGAAAATTGGTCCATTTGTGTATTTATTTGCGCACTTACAAACTAATATATTTCAGATTTTTTTAACATTCTTATTAAATTTAGACATTATTGAAAAATGATTAATACTTATAATCAAAAAATAACTACAAAAAGAACACTATTTTAATAGTTTTATCATCACGCCTTTCAGCATTTTTGGATGAAGGTATAAATTAAAGCTAATTTGGATTGAAATAAATTCGATTTTGAGTTATAATTTAAAAAAGCTGGTACGGAGAATAATCAATCTTTCTCACTGTAACCGCCCTGCACGATCGGAAGAACAACTTTCGACGAAATGTGAATTTTCGTCCGCTGGCTGGTTAAACGCTCTTAAAATTGCACAGAATTTTTCTAAAATCTTACCTAAAGTTTGTGACGTAATGGACGCATCACCTGTACTTCATTAAAACATTGCTTTCCTACTAAGTAGCAGAATTTTCTTATTTATATTTACTGTTTTTACGAAGTTAGATATATTATTAACTGAATAAAAAATCGTTTGTTACTAAAAAAAAAATTTTTTTTGGTGGAATTCCATTACGTAATGACATTTTTTTGGTAAATACCCATCAACCCACTACTGGGACGATAATAAATAAAAAAAGTATTATTCATACAGTTCTAACTGAGATTCAAAAAGCTTAAAGTCGAAATATTATTGAAGGTTAAAAAAACGCAATATTTAAATAATGGAAAGTTAAATGCTTTCTAAAAAGAAAAAGAAACGGATGAATTAATACGGAGCGCGCAAGACGCATCCTTCGGAGGATGATTATTTTAAGTTCTATTATTTTCTCAAGTAATTCGAAATAACCGGACCATGATGAAATAACAACAGAAATTGAATAGATCTTTCACGAGACGTGATTTTTAAGTTTGAAATTTGATGAATTTTTCTAATTCTGTGCATACAACCCGTCAGCGTCCTTTCAGGGCAGATGATGACATAGTTCAATTTGGAAGGCGGGTATGGATATCGTCGCCCCGGAACCATTTATTGGATAACCAACAACTCTGCCATAGGTAACCCCAATTGGCTCGCTACGTTTGACAGGTTCGTCGAATAAGTTGTGTTTAGGTTTGGTTGCATGGCGGGCCGGATCGGGAGAGGCCGCTTTAGGGAGACCCTTTGACCTCTCCAACTGTTCTCGCTTGACGCTCTTGCATTGCAGCGGGAAATATGATCATACGCCCTTCACTCCTAGACACACTCACTCTAAATTCCTACCCACCCCTCATTCCTTTTTCTTTCTTTTCTCTTTCTCTCTCCTTCCTATCCTTAAAAATATCCCCAAACAGCATCCCCAAAGATGATATTTAAGAAATTATTTTTATTTGGGCCCTCTGTAGGGTTTATGTAAAAAAATGTACGTACATTATCTCCTCGAATATAAAAGTAAATAAAATAGTACAAATATGATTTAGTGGAATATTATGAGTGTTAATCGAATTTAATTCAATTTATCGAAACGACCTACGCGAAGAAGGCTTAAATCATTTGCACGATGTTCCTTCCCAAAGAACATTCCACGGTGTAAATATAATTATTGTACATAATGATTTATTTTTGGATCTCTCTCCCTCGGGCTATTCTTTATTGAAGCAAATTCTTTACTCGCTTTCTTCCCGTTGCGGGTTGGGACCTACCTACTCTATTTTATCACTCTTCAAAATATCCAGAATTCATTTCTCAACCATCACTCACTGTATTCTTGGATTTTCTAATCTTTTAGAAAGATCGCAAATTTGAAGGACCAGATTTTATTTACGGATTACCTGATATATAAATCACAGGTTCGCCACACAGGACAGCAAATCATGGAGTGAATCTGCAGTTGATAAAAATATAAGTAATATCGTAACTTATTTAGCTATTCTTGTAAGAGGGAAATACTTGGCTATGCAAATCTGCACACTAAACATTGCTACAGCCATTTAAGGCAACAGTTTGATTCGAACAACATTGTTTGACTATTTATTATTAATTAGGCTTATTAGATCCTTCCTTTTTAGAGATATCTGGTTAAGCACCATAATACGTTTGTTATGGTTAGTTTATAATTACAAATGAGTTTTAAATAAGTAGCAAAGTGGTTTTAAATAAGTAGCAAAGCTCGAGTTAAAAAGGTGGATAAACTCATGTTAACCACAATTTAGCAAGGAAAAAATTATTTTTTTTGTATATAAAACAAAAAATAAATAATTAACAGTAAATAATAAAAAATCATATTTATATATCTAATACATAAAATTCTCTTGTCACGGTGTTTGTTGCCATACTCCTCCGAAACGGCTGGACCAATTTTGATGAAATTTTGTGTGCTTATCTGGTAGGTCTGAGAATCGACCAACATCTATTTTTAATACCCCTAAAAGTAAAGGGTGTTCCACTCCGAAGTATAAAATTCTCTTGTCACGGTGTTTGTTGCCATACTCCTCCGAAACGGCTGGACCAATTTTGATGAAATTTTGTGTGCTTATCTGGTAGGTCTGAGAATCGACCAACATCTATTTTTAATACCCCTAAAAGTAAAGGGTGTTCCACTCCGAAGAAAATTATTTTCCCCATACATTTTGTATGGAACGAATTCTCCTATTTTGAAAGAACTGCAGCAATATTGTAAGGGGTATAATATTGAACTGTGAACCGGGGGGGGGGGGAGGAGGGAGGGGGGAGGAGGGAGGGGGGAGGGGGGAAAGGACCTCAGAAAGGGGGGTTAGCGGGACGGGGGAAGGGGAGAAGTGGAGTGGGGAGAGGGAGAGGGAACGCGAGAGGGGAAAGGATACGCAGGGAGAAACAATTTAGATCAAGGTATGGTATACGCAGGGAGAAACAATTTAGATCAATTCAGCTAATAAGTTGACAACAGTTTTTGATTCTGAGGCGGTACGAAGTTCGCCGGATCAGCTAGTATATATATATAAAACAAATAATTGATACGAAATACAACAGACTGAAGAGAAGTATGTATGCGTTGATTTATGCGTTGCTAAACCATTCATTCGATTGCGATGAAACTTTGGGGATTTGATGTGCGCATGCCCGCGATGATTTCTGTAAACAATAGTGAGCTCTGGCATCATGAAATTACGCATTGCTAAACCATTCATCCGATTGCTATGAAGCTTTGGGGATTTGATGTGTGCAAGTATGCATGTCCGCGATGGTTTCTTTATACAATAGTGAGCTTTGGCATCATGAAATTACGCGTTGCTAAACCGTTCATCCGATTGCGATGAAACTTTGGGGATTTGATGTGTGCATGCCCGCGATGGTTTCTGTATACACTATGAAATTATGTACTGCTAAACCGTTTATCCGATTGCGATGAAAATTTGGGGATTTGATGTGTGCATGCCCGCGATGGTTTCTGTATACAATAGCGAGCTCTGGCACTATGAAATTATGTATTGCTAAACCGTTCATCCGATTGCGATTAAAATTTGGGGATTTGTAGGGAGGAGTGGGGAGGGGAACGGGAGGGTGGAGTGGGGTGGGGGGAGTGGGGAGTGGGGAGTAGGGAGGGAGTGATCAATGCAACTACCAATTATTTGATCCCACCGTTCTCTTTGTTTGAAATTGCACTTTATAAAAAATTCAAGAAGTAATCAAGAAATTCAAGTTACGTAATCACCCGCCATAACTTAGCTTCATAACATTACTGGATAATATGAAATCTATATATACAAAAATCTCGTTCACGGTGGTTGTGGGCGCACTCTTCCGAAACTGTTCCACCGATTTTTATGATTTTTTTATGTGTATTTGATAGATATAAGAATAGGTCGTAAAGTATATTTCATACCACTAGGTGATTAGGGTGTCCCTCGTCCCTGTCCAGATTTTTTTTTCCATTTTTTTGATATTTTTTTTTTGTTGTATTTTTTTTATTTGATACCAAAAAATACCTATCACCCCAAATTTTCTCCTTCCTACCCCCACCCTACCATTTTTAATCGCGATTTTAGTATTTTTGTTTGAACAAATTTAATTCGCGTCGCGTCGGTCGCGTCGGTCGCGTCGTTCGTATTTCTTAGAGAAAGAAATTATTATTTTCGAAATTAATATTGATTTTCTTTATTTCATTGTTCCACTAGGACAAAAAATATATGACTTTTTTCACTTTGCATTTAACTTTTAAGAGATCAAACATGAATATGTTAATGAGATACATTGAATTGAGAAAATGAATGGTTGGTGTTTTTTAGTTTTTATCGGCGGTCATCCTCACACCCTTAAAATTCATTCGTTATTTTTTTATTTAACAACCAAAATATTCACTAGAAATAATTTATATGGCAGAACAACGTTTTCCGGGTTAGCTAGTAATATGTAATTTTATAAAATCTTATATTAATTTAAAGTCTCAAGAGGTGCTGTTTTGTGGTTGGATATTGAATTTCATTACGAAATTTTAATGATAAAAAAGGGAAATGAAACAATTTACCAAGTTCAGAGAGAACAAATTTATTTAAACATGCCTTTGAATATCTTTCAACCAAAACTTTCAATAAGAAACTTACTTTTTTATTCTCAGCACATTCTAAATTTCGGGGAATCCTATTTGACCGCGTCATTATTTGAGACTTTTAGACACTTTTATAATTACCGTGACGATTCACTGTGACGGTACCAAAGATATTCAAATACAGAGAGATATGCTATGGTGTCCGCGCAACTGTCGCCGGACTACGCGCTAATTAGCGTAGTTTTCATACAAAAAGAATTTGTTCATTTCGTTGATTTTTTGAAAATGTGCATTAATATTGGTTAACAATATATTCTGTTAAGGAAAGAATTCGTTCATTTAGTTTAACGTTCGTTTGGTTTATTCGTTAATTATTTGTTCTTTTAGTTTATTTGTTAATTGGTAAACAATATCGGCGACACCCGGAAGCGCAGACCTACATAGTAAATACAGCAGATAGCACATCTACTTATATTTTAATATCTTTAGACGGTACTGTGACGAAATACAAAAGGCAATAAACATACGTTCCTCAACACAATAATAAACCTGCCATTTCAAAAGATGAGATACACTAAATTAATAATTATATCTCTACACCAATCTCTCATATAATAAATAATAGCTTCAAGACAGGAGTTTTCCCGAACATATACAAAAAAGCAATAATCACGCCAATATTTAAAGCCGGTAATCCGGAGGACGTTTCCAATTATCGACCCATTTCACTCTTATCTAATATTTTGAAAATTTTTGAAAAAATTGCTAAAAAAAGACTAACTGCATTCATAAAAAAAAATTCAACCATCAATAAAGATCAATATGGATTCACAGAGGGAAAAAGTACCCAAGACGCCATCGCTAAAATTTCATCTAGTATTCAAAGTACCCTGGACAAATCGAATAAATGTATAGGAATTTTCATCGACTTAAAGAAAGCATTTGACAGCATTTCGCATGAAAAACTTGCTTTAAAATTAAAAGATAACGGCATTGACCACATTGCCCTCAAATGGATAGTAAACTACTTAACAGAGAGACCTCAAATAGTAAAATTAAATCGGTCGTTTAGTACACCTCTCACAAGTACATTTGGCATCCCTCAAGGTACCGTCCTCGGACCATTATTATTTCTAATATACATGAATGACATTTTCCGACAGGAAATTAAAGGTGAATTAATCTCTTATGCTGATGACACGGTACTGTTAATAAAAGGTCAAACATGGGAACTAGTTAACGAAATGGCAAATGAAGATATTAATATCTTAAAATCATGGTTTGATGGTAACTTACTCACACTTAATGCTAAAAAAACAACATATGTCTTATTTTCCTTGCAGAAAATATCTGATCCTAAAGTTAATATTGTAATCCATGACGAAAAATGTGATCATGTAAACTGTAAACAACATAATCCTATTTGTACTGTAATTAACTCTTCCTCCGAAATTAAATATCTCGGTGTGATCATTGATCAAAACCTGAAATGGAATAATCACATTTCAGAGCTAGTGAAGAGAATGAGGAAATGTATATATATATATTTGTTAGGTTAAGAAATATTTTAATTGTAAAAATAATGAAAAATGTGTACTATGCCCTTGTTCATTCTTTACTCATCTACGGAATCATAGGTTGGGGAGGATCTTACAAAAAAACCTAAACTCAGTAAAAGTCACGCAAAGAATTATCATTAAAGTAATATTAAAAAAAAATCTACCTTCTCAACTGAATCACTTTTTAAATTGTTTCCAGTACCAAATATTGATGAAATTTTCAAAAAAGCTTCCATTATAAAAATGTGTAAAGAAAAAAATAACACAGAATATCAAGAATTTTACAAACTAATGAGAAACGGAAACCAATTTTTAACACCTAATTTTAAAACAACTCAAATGCAAAATCATTATATTTTCCAAGCCATAAAAAACTATAATAACCTCCCTTCTGAATTGCGCTGCATCATCAACCAATCAGAACAAATAAATAAAATAAAACAATTTTTCAAAAAAAACTTACAATAAAAAGTAAATATTTTATACAAAACAGATTATAACTTACAACTCAAGTAAGAATCGTGGCTCCCTTATCAGGCACAAGAGCCCCTCTTTTCTGATAAGGTATACATGACCAGAAACGACCTCTAATTTAATATTTTGTAAAATTTTTAAAAATCATGGTTTTGCTTTTGTTTTTAAACATATAATCCTGCAGCTCTTTCTTACACACTAAATAACAACAATCGAAAATGAGACAATGAACGCCCGCTTGCACCCCACAGACACTACTTCTCCCTCACAAGTATAAAGAAAATGAAACGCAATTCCCGTCGCCGTGGCTGAGCCGTAATAAGATATATCTGTTTCCTCCAATGGAAAAATGTAGTAGGTACTTTGGAAGAAACAGACACACGTATTTTGTGTATATCATCTTTTGTCTCGCCAATATTTAATGTGTAAGAAAGAGCTGCAGCATTATAATAATAATAGAAGTTTATTCCAGAAGTGCAATGCAATACATTCCATATTTTGAAATAACAAAAAAAGATAAATAATAAGTTTAAGGTAAAAAGTAGATAACAACACATAAATTAAATTAAAAAAAAACGAATAAGCATGAGAAATGAAACTGAAAATAAAATGATGTATATATCAAACACTAAAATGAACGTAAATAGCCGTTTACGGAGGGTATTTCATCGTCTCCCGTCTCCAGTGGGCCATCAGGGGAGATTCCATCCAGGCAGTCATGGCGGTGATGATCGCATTCTTCGAATGGCGCAGTCTGCACCATAAACTTCCCATGCGGTGGCGGACAAGTGCACGGAAAGTACATACTCGTCCCTCCAGGAACATTTCCGTAGCACTGCAGTATCTCGGTAGGCGGGAAAGTTGGCGATAAGCGTTATTGTAAGCAAACTTTAACTTATGCCATTGGGTTGCAGTGTAGTCAACCCACAGTTCTGATGTGTACAGCGAGGTACAGAAATTATAAACATAAGAAATGCATGTTTTTTGCCTTTTTTCTCCGTCACGGTATCGTAACCGTGAATCGTCACGGTAATTATAAAAGCGTCTATTTACCTAGTTAAATATTAACAGCAGCTAGGCAGTGTGCCCAACGTTGGAAACGCTTTCTTCGCTGGTTACTTTGAAAAAGGAAACATCTGAAACGTTGGAGTAAGTTCTTGCGAGGTCCTAGATCGCGCCAACTTCCAGTTTATAATAACGACGGTGAATATCCACCCGTACCCACATTTCCCGGATCATGGATAACTTTACCTTTACGAGGTATTTTGCATAATACTGTATACACAGATGGCTGTCTTTAGTCTTTGCGGTCACACGATATAACCACAAAGCACACTTGCCGTATTTAATATTTAATAGTGACGAGAATTCAAAGGGATAACTTTACATAATATAATCACCGAAAGTTTACTTTTAAATTTAGACCTTAAAGGAGTAAGGTCATGTTTACATTTCATCCACATTGACTGTTTTAATAAAAATAGGTGGTACTTGCATTTCTATTAAAAATATTTTATTACAGATGAGGTATGTTTTAGATTTTCAAAAGCATTTTCGTTATTTGTTTTTAGGGTGTTATGCCGTGTTGAGCCACCTCCTTCTTTATCCAACGTTTCGGGCAGCGTTGCAGTGTCCAACATCAGGGCAGATCCGGCAGATGTGTAATTGTTAGTGGTGAAATGTGTGCTCATGTAGGTACTTAGAAGTAGGGATTGCAAATCTCGCGAGATTGGGGCTCAAGCGAGATCCCGCGAGTTTATGAATAACAATACTGCGAGATCTCGCCTATTTCGAGATCTCGCGAGATTGACAGTTTTGGGTGTTTTTTATGCAAATAATCATAATATTTGAATAAATTAGGAAAAAATAATAAAACTTATAAGTATTATAAGACAAACATTTATTTTCACGAATTTTTCAATAAACTTTTAGGCATCAAACATTGTGTGACGTATTTGTCTATAATTTTTTAATAAACTTCTAGGTAGTAAACTTTGACGTACGTATCTATCAAATAACAAATGAAAGAAACAACCAGTCTTCTCTTCTAATATCAAACAAAAATCTTGTAGTAATAAAACAGTTCTTTTATAACATACAAAACGAGAAGAAGTCAAAAAAAATTAAACTTATTATTTAAGTTGAGTTGACTATTAAACTGAGATATTATTATTTATTTATTTAATTTCAACGGTATAGATATACCATAAGAACTGATTACATGTCACAAAATGAAAAATAGTAATATAGAAATAATAAAAAAAAATTGTTTAACAAATGATTGTGGCATTTGAATTAGAAATGACACCAGAGAGACAATTACGTACAAAAATCTATAGTACAAATAGAATTAATAATGACTAAAAAGATTTGATAGCATAGCCCTCTTGTACCTACTTTCCGTGCAGTTAAATAGATCTGCAATATCTGCATATCTATTAGTAACATCATGTAACCTAGGTAAAAGGGAGTGTTTAGTATACTCAGTCTTATTATTGTTACATTTAAACAGGATTTTACATCGAGTAGTTCTCGTGGGAATATGAAATTCAATGAGCTTAGTTAAATCAGGACTGTCTATGCTACCATTTACAATTTTGAACATAAATATTAAGTCGGATATAATTCTTCGATCTGAGAGTTTTAATAAATTTAATTCTATCAGCAAGTAATTGTAGTTAATGTTTTCAATGGGAATACCGAGTTTAAAATTAATATGTCTTAGAAATTTATGTTGAATTTTTTCGATTGAATCTGAATGAATTTTAAAATGGGGGGACCAGATCGAGGAGTTATATTCGACTTGACTACGTACTAAGGATGTATACAAAATTTTTAGTGTTGAAATATTCCTAAAACCTCTGGAATTTCGAAGAATGAAGCCAAGCATTTTCATTCCTTTATTACCGATTGTGTTTATATGGGATATAAAGTTTAATTTAGAGTCAAAAATTATGCCCAGGTCGTTAATTTCTTCGACAGAGGTAAGGGTAGAGTTATTGAGTACATACGGATGAATAATTTGTTGGCTTATTCTGTAAAATCTTATTGCATGACACTTATTTATGTTCAGAAAAAGTTTGTTAACAGAACACCAATTAATTAACTTGTGTAAATTATTCTGTAGACAGAGACAATCTTCAACAGTTTTAATTATTTTAAATATTTTCAAATCATCTGCAAAAAGCAACACATTTACATCTTTATCAAATATATCAACAATATCGTTTATAAACAGAAGAAACAAAATTGGGCCTAAATGAGACCCTTGTGGTACACCACTGGTAGCTATAAATTGATTGGAAAGGAACAAATTTATTTTAACAAGTAGTACTCTGTCAGATAGATAGCTTGCAAACCAGTCTAAAAGTTTTCCATCAATACCTAGCTTCCGTAACTTAGCCAGTAGAATTTTATGGCAAACTTTGTCGAAGGCCTTGATGAAATCCGTATAAATAGAATCGACTTGAGTTTTGTTAGCTAATGCGTTTGATATATAGTTTTCATATAACGAAAGATTTGTTAGAGTTGATCTGCCCGACAAAAATCCGTGTTGATTTGGAACAATGAGATGGTTAATACATGGGGAAATTTGATCAAGCAATAGTTTTTCAAAGAGTTTTGGGATTACAGATAGCTTACATATTGGTCTATAGTTAGTGATATCACTTTTATCACCCTTTTTTAATATAGGTGTTAGATAACAACGTTTCCAAATGTCAGGGAAGCATCCTGTGTTGAGGGATTGATTAAACAATAAACAAATTGGCTCAGCCAGTGAAGCAATGCAATTAATAAGTATATTGGGATGCACATTGTCAGGTCCGGCCTTCTTGTTTTTGTCTAGAGATTTAATTTTAGTTATAATGTCGTTTATATTGATGTGAACAGCAGGGATATGTATGCTCTCATTAAGGGAAGGAGGTGGTACATAATTGTATGGGATATTTTCGTCATAGACACTTTTGAAATAATCAGCAAAATAGTTAACCTTCACTTTCATATCAGTGCTAATCTTTTCTTTGAAGTGCATTGAGATGGGTAAACCTTGTTTGTTTTTTCTAAGAGAGTTAACATGTGTGAAAAAGTTTTGTGTATTAGAGGGAATAGATTTTTCGATATCATTTATGTAATTAAAATACGATATTTTTGACAGTTTTTTACATTGAGTTCTGTAGTTGTGAAATATTTTATAGTCGTTAAGGGAGTTGGATTCTTTGAAGTTTTTGTGTGCAATTTTTTTACAGATAACTAGGTTAATTAGCTCACGGCTGAACCATTTCGGGAACTTTGCTTCTTTGAAGTGTGAAAGTGGTACATAGTTTTCAATGGCCCTGTTAATAATTGTGTAAAAAATTTCAAGATTATAGTTAATATCATTGTTGTGGTGAAGAAAGGACCAGTCTTCATTTGCAAGATATTGGTTCATATTAGGATAGTCAGCTTTGGAGAAATTATAAGTAAGGTTAGGCAGAATAGTTGTGTTGTCTGGTGAGTTATTCGTCGTGATGGTTATGCTTAGAGCGGGGTGGTGACAGTCTAGGGGGAGGAGCTCATCAACCGATTTAACAATATGAATTGAGAGATCACTACAGAATACCAGATCCAGAAGCCGATTATATTTATTATAGACTTGATTGACTTGATGTAGAGAGAGTAAGTTCGTCATATCTATTATTTCGCGTGCATTTTCTGGCAGGTTTAAGTTGTTAGAAGAGTTTTTATTCATCCAATCAATGCTAGGGGTATTGTAGTCACCAAATAAAATTGTTCTGGCATCAGGGTATTTATTTTTGAAGGTTTCGAGGTCATCAATATGGTTTCTGTAGACTGTGATGTTGGATCCTGGAGGAATGTAGACACATCCCAATAGAATTTTATTTGATTTAGATTTTAGTAATACGAATACCTGTTCCACGTCTTGATGTTTGCAAATTAATCTAGTGGTCGACAGTGATTTATTAACGGATATCAGAACTCCTCCTCCTCTGGTTTTATTGCTGGTGGCTGGATTTCTGTCAAGGCGGTAGGTGTTGTAAGATGTAAATCCAAGTTCCTCTGTATGAATATCAGGATCAAGCCAGGTTTCAGTAAGAAGAAATAGATCGATGTTTTGAAGTAATGGAATAGTTGTTTGCAACTTTAAGAGTTTGGTGCGGCAGCCCCGGATGTTTTGGCCATATCCATTGATGTCTGTGAGTTTTTTGGAGTTGACTTAACTATTGTCGGCTTACTGTTGATATATTTAATAGTTAGCCCAACTTCACCTCCCTGGATCCGACTTTCCATGGTTTGACGTAGGTCCAACAAGTGTTTTCTTTGATTTGGTGTTTGGTCGGAAAAAATTTTCACTGGGGAGTTGTTCAGGTAATAGTTTTTTTTTTCGGAGGATAGTCATTGCTTCAGTCGAGTTTCTTAAGATGACTTTAATGGGCCTTGATTTGTCAGGCCTCACTGCTCCAAGACGAAAAGTGTTGATGGAATTTGGATCAATGTTGTTGTCTATTTTCTTTAGAATAGTTGTGATTTGTAGATTGTCATCCTCAATTTTTTCAATTTGGTTTAGTTTAGTGCTTTCAGGAACGTTTATAATAATAAGATTATTTGCCCTAATCTTTCTTTCTTCAAGCTCATCGGCCGCTTCACATGTAGATTCTAATGAGTTGGGTTTGGAGGTTAATGTTTTGGTTGCTGTTAGCTCACCCTCGAGTGCTGCCATTTTTGCAGCCATTTGTGCAATAGTTCCAAGAATAGCGTTGGTTCTTGGAATAATTTTAGCAATTTGATCCTTGTTTAGTTTGCTACTTGGGTCTATTATTAATTCAGTAAGAGCCTCAACGGCATCTCTCGCCAGACTGATGAATCCCTGTGAGTCCATTTTATTAACTTAGAAAAAAAAAAAAAAAATTTTTTTTTTTTGGAAAAAAATGGAGATGGTTTATCCTGATTCTAAGGTGAAGTGACTTGAGTAAATTAAATAAAACTATATCTTCTTCAAACTTCGCCAAATTACTTTGTGGCATCATTAATTATAAAATGAATAACAGATCACTTTGTATAAACCACTATATTATAAACAATATCTACATGTTTCGATAACAATGTTATAATTTGGCTTCTACAATCAATAAATAAATTTTTGATAACAAATTTTTTAATCCTAAATATACAATAAAAAATTCCCTTGAATTAATTGAAAAATTAAAATCTTTGGATGTACCTAAAAATGCTATGTTAATATCATTCGATGTTGTTAACTTATTTCCTAGTGTTCCTCTTTTTGAAACTAAATTTATTATTAAAGAATTACCAGAGTCTTCAAACATTTCCAAAAACTTTTCACAGGATTTATATAAAATTTTTAATGTTATTCTAAAACAATATTATTTTCAATTTGACAATATTATTTACAAACAAAAAGATGGATTAGCAATGGGCTCAAGCACTAGTCCCCTAGTAGCAGATATTTTTTTAAACAATTTTGAAGATAAACTTTTTAAAAGTCGTGCGTTATTATTAAAATATGTTTATTTTTGGAAAAGATATGTAGATGATATTTTTTGTATATGGACTGGCACTAATAGACAATTAAATATATTTTTAAATTTCATTAATAAACTCAACAAAACAATTAATTTTACCCTAGAAATTGGAAATAATTACAGCATAAATTTTTTGGATTTAAATATTTCTATCATTAATAATAAATTTGATTTAAACATTTTTCGTAAAGATACATATACAGATATCATTATACATGAAACATCTAATCATCCATATTCACAAAAATTAGCAGCTTTTCATACCTTGCGATGTAGATTAATTAATGTTCCCTTATCTTTGAGTAATTTTAAAACAGAATTAAATACTATTAAACAAATTGCAATTAATAACGGTTATAATTCAAAATTAATAGACAATATGTTAAACAAAAAATATAAGAAAAAGTTTTTTAGATCTTTTGTTTATCCACACATTGTTGAAAATGATAATAATTGGAGAAAATGTTTATTTTTAAATAATAACATTTCAAAGTTAATAATTAAAAACATGCCAAATAATGTACAGCCAGCTTTTTATACAAATAACAAATTAAAAATTATATATTAAAAATAAGGATAAATGTGATTTTTTGAACAAATCTGGGGTTTATAAATTAATTTGTAATGATTGTATCTTTTTTTAAATTAGAAAAACTTCTAGAAATTTTAATATTAGAGTTAGGGACCTATAAGATGTTTAAATAATAATAATTATTCTGAATTTGCCAACCATATTTTGGAAACAAGTCATTCTTTTGATATTAATACAGGTCTTAAAATTTTACATACTAACACTACGGGCATACAATTGGATAATCTAGAAATTTTAGAAATTAGAAAAAGCATTAATAGTAAATTAAATATTATAAATAACCAAAAAAATTTTAAAAATAGCCATCTTTTAAATTTATTTTCTTATTAATACTTACAATTAATTATAATTATTGATTTTTTGATTTAGACTAATTATTTTAATTATTTGTTCTTAAAAGTTTTTTATTATCTAAATGCAATTTTATTTTTCCTTATATAATTTTTATATTTAATTTTGTATTACTATTTTTATGATTTGTAAGTAATTAGTCACCTCTACTTTTTAATATTTTGTCTATGTTATAGTTTATTCTAATTTGGCTATACTTGTTTGTCATTTATTTTTCTTTATATTAGCATGTCCTGATGAAGATAACATTGTTATCGAAACATGTAGATATTGTTTATAATATAGTGGTTTATACAAAGTGATCTGTTATTCATTATAAAACTATATCTACTCGGTAGATCCATTAGATATTACAGATTAATGAACAAAATATACCAATTAGTCAGACAATTAGAAATTACAGATTAATTAATAAAATATACCAATCAAATGAAAGATTTGTTCAGTTCAAATCACAAGCCATTATTACGAATTATTTGGAAAATAGCTCCTTAAGGCCGTCTATTTCAACGCTTGCTAGAGTTAAATCAAGAACGAAAGACATTGCTAAAGATAAATTTTACCAAAATGCGTTTTTCAATCGATTTAACATCTTGTTTTGCGTCAGATTTAACTGTAGTTTTTACTTCCCGAAAACCAATAGTTACTCTCTAGTTACTCCGCCATTTTGAAATTTTTGACAGTTCTTTTCGTTTGACAGTGGTCACAAAGTTACAACACAAAATTACGCGCTTGAACATTGAATAATTATTAATCATGATTAAATATTATCGAAGATGATAATAGTGACGATGAATTCTTCATCCAGTATGTCTTGCGACGAAAACCAAAAACATTTCGACCCCGTGTCAATAATATGATTATTTGGGACAATCCAGAGTTATCTCGTCAAATTGGTGACGCATCAAATTGAAGGAGATATTATAACTACTGAAAGGTAAAATTATTCCGTAAAATATTTTGAGAGATCGAAATTTATTCATAAATACTCACAAAAATATTTTAATAGGAACAAAGCTGTCAGCCCCATTGACCAGGTACTGATGACGTTGAGATTTTTGTCTACTGGAAGTTTCCACATGAGCAATGGTGACTTATGCTGACTTCATAATTCCATTGTCTCCAGAGTCGTGTGGCGGGTTATCAAAGCTATTGCTCGACTAAGGCTGCAATACGTAAAGATGCCACTAGGCGAGGCACAGATGGCGGAGGTTAGCTGTTCCTTCTACAATATTGCCAAATTTCCCGGAGTGATAGGAGCCATCGATGGAACACACATTCCTATCCAGTCTCCAGGAGGGGACGATGCAGAGATGTTCCGCAACAGGAAGTCGGTATTCTCAGATAACGTCCAGGCTGTTGTTGATTCCCAACTAAAGTTTATGGATATCGTTGCACGCTGGCCCGGTTCTACCCACGATAATACTATTTTTAACAATAGTGCTATCAAAGGGCGATTGATATCGAAAGAATTTAAGGATTTTTACCTTTTAGGGGACAAGGGCTACGCAAACTCAAATTATTTATTAACACCGCTCCGCCTCCCAAAAACCCCTGCGGAATTGCTCTACAATGAGAGTCATATAAGGACCCGAAACACAGTAGAGAGAGCGTTCGGGGTTTGGAAAAGGCGATTACCAGCTCTATCGCTAAAATTAAGAATAAAAAAAGACAGAGTGCAGGACACAATTGTCGCAGCTGCTGTCTTGCATAATTTATGCATACTGCATAAGGAGATGGAGCCACCAGAAATTGGCCTAACACAGGAAGAGCACCCTCACGAAGAAATGTTGGGCGGATCTCTATTCGGTGGCGGTGAAAAAAGATATCAATTGATTCATTGTTATTTTGCTAACCTTTAAGCCACTTTTGATATTTTATTTGACAATTTGAGCCATAGTTTATTTTTAATTCAAAATGACTTTCTACGCGTAATTTAATAAGTAATTTTAAAGTTTTTTTATGCTTTTGACTTATAGTTATTTTACATTTTATACCATATATTGTCATTGCTCTTCATTATTAAATTCATTCGCTCTACATGCCCAAACCATCTAAGCGTCCCTTTTAAATATGTATAAAATAATACCATCGCAATCCGAAGTACTGGCTTCTCCCACCATGGACGTCTGCAGAATGCCCTTGAGCCACAGTGTGGTATCGGAAACATCAGACGGAGGTGGGCCACCGCCTGTTTTCCTCTACTCTTGTACCATATTGCTCCATTCCTAAAACAAAAATACACATTGTTATATACAATATAATTGTAATTTACTTTCCAGTAGTTTCGATATCTCCTTGAATTTGAAGTGTCGCATATTTTACGAGATCTTCAATTCAATGTATTAATGATATCGAAAATATTAGAAAAACATACATTACAGCGTTTTTAAAATCGGTTTGTAAGAATATTACATTAAACATAAGTAGTGTACAAACTATACTAGCGATATTAATAGAGCTTGTCTTTCAAAGGCAGCTTCACTCGCTAATGCCGATATACGAAATTAGTCTAACCTACTACTCGTGTTGTATTTTTGTAATGTTTGTGATACAATAGGTATATTGATTAAAAGATCGTCGTTACACACCATTTACTAATGCATGGAACATTTAAAAAAATAAGGAGATCGAAAAACAATACTTACAGTACTGTTTTGAGGTTAGCAAACTTCATCTAAGTTGGCTTGCCGATCTTGGAATGAGACCGGGTAAGCTACTATTGAATTCACTCGAGATCCGTTCCCAGGTTGCAATTTTCTGCTTATTGGTACCCGTATCCGTTTTTTTATTAAACAACACTGCAGCATACTTGGCAACCAAATCGTTTAATTTTGTTATTTCATCAGGCGAAAAATTGCTGGCCTTATTTATTTATTTATTTATTTATTTATGGACAAATAGTCCAATTAACAATAACACGAATAGAAAAAAAAGAGAGATCACAATGAAAGGAGATTACGTATAGATGAAGAGCATTGAAAAAATACATATAATATAAAAGTACATAGAGAAGATACTGTAAGTAGCTTGAAGATGGATTTAAAAAGACTTTAAAAAAACACATTGCGTAACGACTGCCGAAAGTCATTTAGGCTTACACCAAAAAATTCAATGCTTTGATTTGCGTTGACAAGTCTCGACATTCTGGATAAAGGAGAATGATATCCATAATTAGTAGAATGTTGATTGAGGAACAGCAATTCATTATTTCGGAGGAATGAATGGAAGGAATGAACGGAAGGAATGAACGGAAGGAATGTTGAACTGGATGAGTTGTAACAAAGCAGGTGTATTAGTAATACTGTTGATAATTTTGAAAATTCATATTAGATCAGAGTCCTTTCTACGTTTTTCTAAAGAGGAAATGTTTAAAGTTTGTTCAATTTCATCATACGAGTATTCTCCTCTTTCAACTCCTAACCTCCAAGCAATTCCTCGTAGGAAGCGATGTTGTACAGATTCGATGTAACAAATGTAGATAGCATAAAAAGAAGACCAAATAACACTAGCATATTCAAGGTGAGGGCGGACCAGCGAACAGTAAAGAGTTTTAAGTGTATTTATTTGTTTAAAGACAGAGGTAATTCTATGAATGAAGCCGAGTAGTTTAAGTGATTTGTTTACGATGTTATTAATGTGATCCCGGAAAGAAAGTTTACAATCCAGAGTGACCCCAAGGTCCTTGATAGATGTGACAGTAGAGAGACAAGCATTATTTAGTTTATAATCAAACTGAATAGGTTTTTTGGTTCTATAAAAGGACAAAATTTTGCATTTATCAACATTAAGTTCCATGCAGTTAATTTTGCACCAATCATTAAATGAATCAATATCAAGTTGAAAAAGTAAACAATCAAGATGGGATTTAATTATCTTAAGAATCTTATTGTCATCGGCAAAAAGTCAAAAACGTGTGTGAGAAAAAACTTTAATGATATCGTTAATAAAAAGGTTAAAAAGAAGCGGGGCCAAATGGGCTCCTTGCGGAACGCCGGAAGTTACATCAATGTTAAAGGATTCAAAGTAATTTATTTTAACCCTTTGTTTTCTATTACTCAAGTAAGAGTGAAAGAATGATAACAATGGGTCTCTAATGCCTATAGCATAAAGTTTGGCCATGAGAATACGGTGATTAACTTTGTCGAAGGCTTTGGAGAAGTCAGTGTAGAGGACATCAACCTGAGTGTTGTCTTCTAAGGCTTTAAGAATGGTATTTATAAAGGACAGTAAATTAGTTGTCGTAGATTTAGCCGATCTAAATCCATGCTGTTCCTCGATCAGAACATTTATGAAAATAGGAGTGATTTTCTTTGTAATTGATCGACTCAAATATTTTTGGAATATTAGATATAATTGATATTGGTCTGTAATTTCCAATATTTGACTTGTTTCCAGACTTAAAAATGGGTCGTATAAATGAAATTTTCCATGAGTCAGCAAATGTTCCGGTTGAGAGTGATAAATTGTACAACATACAAATTGGGTTAGATAATGAACATTTATATTATTTTAGCAAGATTTCTGGAATGCCATCAGGTCCGGTACTTTTTTGTTAGAAAGGTTATTTAAGGATTGGTAAACCTCTGCAAGTGAAATTTGGCAATCATTCAAGTCAATATTACAGTCATAGTTAAGTGGAGGGATGGTGCATGAAGCATCAGAATATACAGAGGAAAAGTGTTTAGCAAAAAGGTTGGCGATGTCGTGACCATTTGTAGCGTGAGTTTCATGATAATACATACTTGAAGGGAGATCATTATCTGTACGCTTTTGCGCAACAAATTGCCAGAATTGTTTAGGATTTTTAAGTAATTTTGTCTCAGTAACTTCTACACAAGATTTATAGCATTTGGCTGATTAGATTTTAGTCAGTTCCCTTAATTGAGGAAATTTTTGATAAAATTTTAAGTTGCCAGTTTCTTTAAATATCTTATGAGTTTTCTTTTTTTCAATTATTAACTGCTTAAGTTTCGAGCTAAACCAATTTGGAAACTTGGGTTGAGAGTAACATCCCTTGGGAACAAACAAATCTATAGCACGTATTACACATTCATTAAATTTAAATACGGCGTCATTTATATCAGAATTTAAAAATAGTTTTGTCCAATTAATCAGGGAAAGATATTTGTTCATGTTAAAATAGTCACCATTAAGATATTTGTAGTAATACGAGACACTTGGTTTCAAAGATTCAAATTAAAAAAAAATTGTGATGTTAATAGAGAGAGGTGGATGATATTTATCAATAGGTAACAACGAGACATCAGCTTCACTTACTATGACATTAGGTAAGCTAGTGAAAATGAAGTCCAGGCAAGAACCTAGATAGTTAGTGACTGGATTTACTTGAAACATATTCATAAAGGCAAAAAAATTTACAATTTCAATAGCTTGTTGGGAAAGATTACTAGTAGGAGTTTTGACCCCTTGGTTGTCATTTAGCCACAATATTTTACGTAAATTATAATCGCCACAAATAAGTAAGGAATCAGCATTTCTAGAGACACGCTCAATTGAAGCAGTATGCGACTTGTAGACTTCTACCGAAGAGGAAGGAGGAATGTAAACACATCCAAGTAGAAGCTTTTTGGTACCAAATATAACACATAGGAACAATTGATCAGAAACATTGTCAGATGTTTCTAGAATATGGCAAGGGTATTTTTTATTTACACATATCATCACTCCACCACCTTTACACTTCGCAGAAGTAGAACGGAAAAATGTTGTAGTCGAACAGTCCAAGTTCAGCAGATGAGACATTATCAGAGAGCCATGTTTCGGTAAGAAATAAAAAGTCGTAATGACATACACTGACGTTACAGCGAATAGTGTTCAGTTTTGTATTTAGGCCACGAACGTTTTGGTAGTACATTGAGAAGGAATTATTCATAGATTATTCATCTTCAGGTTCAACCTAAAAAATTTATCCTAGAAAGTTCACGTCTCTCAGCAGCTTGGCGGGCAGGGCATTCTTGAGCTCCAGTTTTGTGGGAAGCCGTTTTTCTGAAGAAAGTGCAGGTGGCACATAATGGAGATTTCTCCTTTTTGGGGCAAGCATCACGGTTGTGACCAACTTTGGCACAGTGGGGACAGGTGGGTAAGTCTGCTTGGCACTTGGAAGCTATGTGGCCATATAATTGACAGTGGCCACATTTCAGGCTATCTACCCAGTCTCTTACACGGTGTAGCTGCCAGTCAATGGCAAGTTTTGAACGGGATATTAGAGAATGACGAACAGATGAAGGTACTCTAAAAATGTGGATGCAGTTACCAGTGCGAGGGCCCGATTTATGAGAGAAAGATATGTTTTCTTTTAAATTTTCTAATGAGAGACCGGTGTCGTTGGAAGATTGATGATGAATCGCCGAGATAATATCCTCAGACGAAATATCTTGAGGGAGGTCATGTATAGCAATACGAGGGAGGCGAGTTGGGGCGATCGTTGCTTTTAGACCGGCTTCGGATAGAGCTGGAGCATTTGCCAATTTCGTCGCTTCAGCAGAAGTGCTAGGGTGGATTATCACCCCACCACTTTTCAGTTCACGCATACCCGTTACTCGTACGCCAAGTGTGGCAGGATTGACCGCAGTTTTCAGGGTTTTCATGGTGGCCTTGGAAGTGGAATGGGTGTTGTTGGCCGGAAACACGAGAACTGAAGGTCTAGCAGGACCAGGAAGAGCATTATTTCTTGTAATAGCGGCAAGCAGGGATATTGAGTTCTACTGGTATCAGAAGTGGAAGCAGCGACAGTATTCCAGAAACGGGTGGGCGCAGACGGTGTTTTATTAGGCATGCACTTGGATGTAAACACAGTTAGGGCACCTTCTAGTTTACCCATTTCCAGAGCCATCATATTGGAAATGGAGAGAACACTGATGAGCTCCTTTTGAATCCTGATCTGCTGATCTTTAGTGGCTCGGCATGAAGGATCCGTTATAATTGCCATTGCGGTCTGGACCCTCTCAGCCAGCTGCTTGACATAACCTGCCGTGTCACATTCAGGTATTGGGGGTGTCTCAATAGCGGACAGGGTCACTCCTGGGAGGCACCTCATCCTCTTCGTCATCGGAGTCAGGAGCTTGATAAGGCGAGCCAGGTGGTGTTCGCTTCATTTTGGAATATGGTTGACGAAAGATTGTTTACTTTGAATAATGCCCGGCACAAATTTTTATTTTGCACTTGTGATAGTGTATTATAGTTTTTTTGTGATTCGTAATTAATGCTAAATCACTGTGTAGTTACAATTTTCACTTTAACTATCACTTTGTAGTCTTTTGCAACTTGTACACTTTATTTTATTATCAATTTATATGGGAGCAAAATAAAAACAAACATCTGTCACTCAAAGTTATTGTTATAAGTTATTATAAGTTATTATAATAATAAAATGTATAAGTTATTATAATTATTATTATTGTTATAAGTTATTATAATAATAAAATGTAATGATCAAAACGTACATTAAATTCATGTTATTTCAAGTAAAACAACAAAGCTGTACTTACTTCTTGATGTCTTGCTTATAACATTCCATTTTTGAGGATTGTGATGTTGTTTGGATGGTAGAATGAATCATAAATAAACTAAACACCATGAATAACCCGACGCGAAAAATATGCTTTGACAGTTATGTTGACCAGAGATAAAACAGTGTGGCCGCTCCAAAAAAATAATGCCGTGCTTTTTTGACGTAAATCTGGCGAATATTCTACATTTTAAACTGGCCACACTAATATCAATGTATTTAGCATAAGAACACTTGAAACAGCGCGTGGTCGTATTTAACATCCTTGTTACTCTAATTGATGGTTAAAATTTGAATTAAGCTCACGATTTAGCATTCTGTTGAAACAGACGGGCCTGAAGCACAAAATGTCCAAAGAATCGTCTGCTGTTTAGCCGACGATTCTTTGGCCGTTTTGCTTCTTATTTTGTTGGCCAGATAACCAGCCACTGAGTAGGCCCTTTCGGATTCAACGCTAGTTGGAACCACAAATCTCAGGCTACCTCAGGCCGCCGCCTCACGCGCACCGAACGAAACCGACAGATTGCAACTCCGTCCGTGTCAGTCCGCGCTTCGAATAAGACGTTTTTATGCTCGAGTGCAATCTCGTTAAACTTGCGAGATCTCGCCCTTTTTTCGTCCGAGATCAATCTCGCTAAAAAAGGCCGAGATCCCGCGAAAACGAGATCTCGCGAGAACGAGATTGCATTCCCTACTTGGAAGCGATACCGTGTTCCCAGCTCCACTCCATTACGAGCTGGTATTAGAGTATACTTACAAAACGAAATATTTTGTTTAATTTATTACAAAATTATGTATTTTTGAAATGAAAACTTCTTAAACACGTTTTGATTTAAAACTAAATGAAACAAAAAATAATGAAGATAAAAAAATCGAGAGAATGCGATAGAAAATCGGTCTCCTCTTTGTGCAGTGCTTCGTAGCCTCCCCACTCTTGTCTACTTTAGTTTTCTGAAGGTTACAGTTTTACCCCGTGTGAATTGCACACTGTGAGTTTTTTTTAAATTTATAGGTACCTATTTACCTGCGAACATAACATTTTTTATAGTAAACCACTACGGCCACATTCTTATCTTCGACACATTTTGTTATAATCATATTATGTTTCATTTTTAATCAATTTATTTTTTGGATAATGTTATCAATATTACATTACATGTCGAAGTCGAAAAGTTTTTCTAGGTATAAGCCGACATTTGTTTAGAAATGCAATCTCTTTTCAAATCCAATACGGTGCGATGGATGGAAAAGATTAGATTGTTTTTATTGGCGATTCGTCCAGTGATAGTGGAGACTGGTAGGAGGTTACCAGGGGAGGAGGCCTCCTACGTTAAGGGAAAAGGTTAAGAGGGTGTGTGACACCCTCGTTAGGTCTAAACATTTCGGGTCGGGTAATGCGAATCCATTTATTAGCCAATGCAAACATGTGGTGGAATAGATCAGAAGCAACTGACGTCCTTTTAGCAATGGAGAAAGTAACTCAACCCAATGGCGTATTCCCAAATCTATATCTATCTATCTATCTATATAAATAAAAATGAATCGCCGAAATGTTTGTACCCGCATAACTTTCGAACGACTGCACCAAATTGAATAATTCTTTTTTTTGTGTGTTCTTTCTTGTCAGGACAAGGTTTGTATAAAACTTCTGGTGAACTCTGGCATTATGAAATTTGAATAAGAAAAATTGCTATCGGTGGCACGCGAGCTGTTTGAAAACTGAATGTATGGAATGCGGTAGGGGGGAAGGGGGATGGGATCTCGGGTAGGGGGTTCGCGGGAGGGGGGAAGGGAACCAGGCAGGGGGGAGGGGAACCTGGGAGGGGGAGGGGGACCTGGGAAGGGGGAGGGGAACTCGGGAGGGGGGTTCGCGGGACGGGAGAAGGGGGGAGAGGAGTGGGGAGAGGAAAGGTGGAGGAGACGGAGTGGGAACGCGAGAGGGGAAGGAGACGCAGGAGAAGAAGGGGAGGCGTAAGGGGAACGAGACGAATGGAAAAGGACACACAGGTAGAAACAATTTCTTTATTAAATGGCATAGCAACGCGTGCCGGGTACCAGCTAGTCTTAATACATAAAAGTGAATGTTTCTTTATTTGTACCTTGTGCGTTCCTAAACCAATCATCCGAATGAGATGAAACTTTGGAGATATGATGTGCGCATGCCCGCGATGGTTTCTATATTATATAACTAGCAGACCCGGCCACACGTTGCTATGGCTAACGAAACACAACGCCACGCCAAAACCCAACCTTTATAACCAACGCCATCTGTTAAATCAAATCCATACCACCCGTTTGCCAGCCCACTGCACGCTACCCGTTACCCGCTATCGTTTGGCTAGATTTACATTATATTTCAACCAATTTACACAAAACCTTGACAAATTATATACCTAAAAACCTTTCTCATGAATAACTCTATCTATTGATGAAAACCGCATGAAAATCTGTTGCGTAGTTTAAAAGATCTAAGCGCACATACAGCGTGAGCGACTTCATTTTATACTATGTAATGATAGTGAGTTGTGGCGTTATGAAATTAATTCCTGTATCATTCATATGATTGCGATAAAATTTTGATGTATTTTGTGCGCACGCCCGTGAAGGTTTCAATATAATAATGTTGAGCTCTGGCGTTATGATATTTGTACAAAAAATTTCAATAGGTGGCGCGCGCGTTGTTCAAAAAATGTGTGTATTTCTAATTCTAATGTACATAGTTTAGCGGTAGGAAGGGAAGGCGGGAAAGGGAGGGAATCGGTGAGGGGCGGAGGGGAACGAAGGAGGGGTGGAGGGGGGGTTACGGGGACGAGGTAGGGGGAAGGCGGGACAGCGTGAGGTGGGGGTTTGCGAGATGGGGTAAAGCAGGGAAGGTGGGGAAGGTGGAGGGGGAACGCGCATGGGGAAAAGGACGCGGGAGGAGAAGGAGAGGCGGAAGGGGAACGGGACAAATGGGAAAAGACACGCAGGGAGAAACAATTTAATCATTAAAGTGGGATTACAAGCATCCCGGGAACTCGATAGTATTTAATATAATTTTCTACACGGATCAAAAAAAACTTTCCAGACTATTTATGTTTTAACACATGCAATCTTTTTTTATTTTTTTATTAACTTCGCGACACGCGAAGCAACTAAAAAGGTATTCATATTTATTACTGCACTCTAACAAGTTAGAAGGGGATAATCCTTAAACCAAAGGTTTATAATATAATATGGTTCCTTTCATCGCCAGACGAATACGAAGAAAGTCTGATAAAATTCAAAGCGGATCCCCTCACAATACACCGTCAAAATAAATTAAACATACCTCTCCATACTTTTATTCTTATTATTCGTGGCGTTTGAAGTAATCTGCAGATAAGTTTAGTACTAAGTAGACAAAATGTTTAATTAATCATTTGAAATTTACATACATTATCTAGCAGGTTAGTAATAAAAATGTAGGCGCCATTTCAGAGATGACCCTTAGCAACAAAAAAACCTTTTATCGTTAACTTGGCAAACTGCTTCAAGGTTTGGTTTTTCCCAGTCGATTAGGTAAAGTTTTTTGATTCGTTAGCCTGAGAAAATACTTAGACCATAAAATCCTGGATGTTGTGCAAAAAGACCCTTTTAACGGGGAGATTATTAGAAATATACTTAGAAAAGTGCGAGAATTTGGTCAACGCGATGTTTTGCTCACAATGTTTTTATGTTGGATTCATTAATGAGACAGAAGGACTCGAATAAGATTTTGCAAGAATTGTTACATACAAAATGCAATACTTACATTAGGACTACTGCTTATAATAATGTTAAAATGTTTATTTATATTAATAAATGTTTTAGACCCGCTACTTTTGATGGAAAATGAGAATTAAAAATCAACCCTTTTGATCGTAATTCAGGAAATTAAGTAGTTTACCTCTCCCAAAGGCAAACACTCACTCCCCAAGCCTCCACTACCCTTACTCCCACTTCCTTCACTGGAGCTCAACCCATTTTTTTCAACCCACCGTGAAAGCATAATATATTATTTAAAACACGTGTTACTAAACCGGTAGATTTTAGTAGAAGACTACTCTGAAGAAGATATACGGTTGTAGCGCAACCCGGTCGCGTATTTACAATCCCTAACGCGTTTGAGTCGCTTTAAATTTTCAATATCAAAATTTAAATATTTAGAAACAAAATGATTAATTTCTAATATACACATTGGAAAGATTATTTTATCTAGATTTTAGAACATTTTTTTGTTTTTGCAAAGTGATAAAAATTATCAATATAGAGGTGTATTTACAATATATGGGAATAATATTCAAATTTAAATATTTAGAAATAAAATTATTAATTTCTAATATATACATCTGAAAGATTATTTTATCTAGATTTTAGAACATTTTTTATTTTTGCAATGTGATAAAAAATAACCAATATAGAGGTATATTTAAAATGTAAATTGTCGTTACCGCGACTGAATCGGTATAGGTTTTGTAAATACGCAACCCGGTCGGCAATAAATATATTAAAAATAAAGTGGTGTTTACTAAGATATTGTTTTATTTTAAATTACAATGTCACATTACAAAGTATCTTCTTCACATGAAAAACAAAAGACAATATCTAATTAAATGAAGACAATATTAGCGAAACTCTATCGAAAATCTGGAAACAGAAAAATCAGAAAAGACATGGACACGTCATTTTTCACATTTAAAAATGTCCGAATCGGATAGGGACACATTAGCTCAGTTGGCCCAAAAATCCGAAGGTCCTGGGTTCGAGTCCCAGATGTGCCCATATCTTTGTCTGATTTTTCGGTTTCCAGATTTTCGATTGAGTTTCGCTAATATCGTCTTCATTTAATTAAATTATCAAAATTTGAAGTATTACTCATTAAGTTAAAATAAAAATAAATAAACCATAATGTATTTTCAGCATCAGTATAAACAGAGGAACGTGTTTTTAAAAGAATAAAAATAACACCCCAAAAACAAATAACGAAAATGCTTTCGGCCGTGAAAATCTTAAAACTTATCCGAATAAAAATAAGATTAAATCTATATATTTTTATAAGCTCCGGCTGAAAAATAATGCTTAGGTACACAAAAATCTCCAGTTTTCCTAAGTATTTTTTAGTAATAGTGTAAATCGGTTTATCCTGTCAGGGGTTCCACTTGACAAACCTAAATTTCTATCTTAGCGAGTAGCAACCGAAATTCCGGCGCTTAAAAAATATAGTTAAATCTTAGACTTGTTCATGGTACGAGTACGTGGTAATCTCGGAGTATTTAAAACAGGGTCTCCTCCGAACATTTTCTTACACATTACTGTAAATATTGTCAAAAGGGGCGTGGCTTTACTGCAGAGGCATACAAAAATGTACAAGGCCACGCCCCCTTTGGCAATAGAGAACTCCAGTCCAATTTTTTAAATTTTTTTTAATGAATAATGACCTTCTTACTTAAATAACTGCATACATATATTTTTTAGAGTTAGTTTTAAAAGTTAAAATAATTGTCAAAGTTTTAATTTTTCAAGATCCCCGAAAACCACCGTATGTTTAGTGAATTGTGTGACGTCATCACACGATTATAAGTTATTTTTATTTTCAATAGGTGTTCATTTTGTATGTCAGGTATATGGAAGAAATTATGATACTATTCGATAAGTTAAAACATTATTTAGCTGGAATTATTTATTTATTATATTATGTTTTTCAATATTATTACCGGAGAGTGGTATAAAAATTATTTGAAATTATAATTTTTTTAGCTTTTAATTCAATATTATCGAAAACGTAGCATCACCTGCACAGGAAAATAAGATAACGGCGATATCAGCTGTTCAATGGCGGCCATTTTGAATTTTGAACTTCGGAGGGTTGGCCGTTGTAGGTAGCATTATGATATGGCATATTATATGATTTTTTCGTACAGTTTAAAGTTCTTTAATATTTAAAATAATAGAGATACCTATTTAAATTAATAAATTACTTCGTTTTTACCACTTTTATTGTTTACAAAACCAACATGTTTCGTGAGCAATGCTAATAAAAGTGGTGAAAACGAAGTAATTTATTAATTTAAATCAAAATGGTGCCACAAAATAAGTTTGCTGTGTTAGAAGAAGAGAGATACCTATATTTTTGAAACTGAATTATTTAGGCTTAAATAATGTTTCAATAAACACAACATCCAAATCTCTATAAACAGTTTGAAATAACGAATAACATGAAATGTTGTTAATACTGATGGCTTGTCATACCTACATTTCAATACAAGGACTGGTGACGAGTAACGTCAGCACTAACCATTAAATAATGCCAACTTGACGGCGTGTTTTTACGACTCGATTAAAAATGGACTTTCTAATATTTTTTTTAAAACTCTGCGTTTAATATTATTAAATAAAACTTATATATTCAGAATCAGCGTTTATTGGTCTATATGAACATATTTTTTTAAAGCCATAATATTTTTCACTGGAGTTCCTTATTTTTATAGTAATTTGTAAGGAAACGTCCATGTTTTTGGTCGGAGGAGACCCTGCTTCATGTTGGCTGGTGCCACGTACGTGATTTTTCAATATGCTGTCTTCTTATTCCTATGTTCTTTTTGTTATTTGTTTTGCTTGCGCAACGGCGGTATTCCCCACACCCTTCAACTCCCCTTTCCAGACCGAAGTTCCTCGCTGTTTCTCCCTCTCTCTTGGAGGTCTAGCACGGGCAATCGACAAAACCCTATATCAATACGATATTGACTAAATCCGTCATCTACGGTCAGTTAGCAATATATGCGAGCACCAACAACATAATATGCTTCCGGATAGTCAGTTGACGAAAGCCGCCGTTTTTAGCGCGGCCTCCTGAGTGTTTAACTTTTTGAATAATGTTGTTCATTATGCAAAATTACTGGCTTATTAATGGACTGAAGGTAAACTAACAAAGCTCTTAGAATTGAAAGAAATCATATACCTACGTGATCCATGGACTTCATCTAAGACGCGATTAATTGATTCCGTTCCAGCTAGGAGAAACGAAAGTTGTTTAATTATGACTAAAGACCTCAATAACTAACTAACTTAAATGTCTAAAGTATATATAAAGTGCCAATGATGTATATTCAAGTTTAAATTGGAAATTGTCAATTAATTTGAATTATCAATTTTTACGTAGCCGTTTGACTTTTGGAATATAAATCTATGGACAGATCTGCCAGTGTTGCCATAATACAACGATTTCTTATTTATGCGCTGTCAAAATCGGTTCAGCTGTCAACAGCGCAACCGTGCTGGGGATATCGATATAAAATCGTCGGAAGTTTAGCTTATCGATCCGATATTGTTAAGTTATCAATTTGATCGTGTTAGACCCCCAGGTATAAGTACGACTTTATTTGTATTTTTGTATATAATATTATGCATATATTATAATGTAATTATTATGCTTTCATTATGGTGGCAGCAAACAGCGCAGCTATTTTTAATCGCGGAATCATTCCTATTGGCTCCTCACACGTCAATAGCGATCCCACGTCATGTTTACCTAGTAACCTACTGCCGGTACAAAATAATACGAACCATTCTGTTCCAGATTGCTGACGACGTAACAGCTCATAAATTGCTACTGATTCGCTCCCACTTTTCATATGCGAATATTTTGTAAATATAAATTATGGTTCGGATGTAAATTGATATGACTTTTAAGCACAGTGTTAAATTAATGCTTACTTGATTTATACGACATCACACATCATATTCCCCAGAATGTCTTGTTTTCTATTTGTTATGTAATAATAATAATAAGTTTTGCTTTTGAATTTCGGTTTTGAATGCATTGCTTAGTTTTGCATTTCTGAATAAGCGATTTGCTCATCTGTGAACATTGATAACTGATACGTTTTTATATCCTCTTCTGCGTATTCTATTAATGTGAAGACTTTAGTTTATGTAAAAATGTGTTATAAAAAACGCTTTATAAAAAACGAAAATTTCTACCTTGATACAATAGTGCATACCATCATCGGTCTTCCATTAACATTGATTTTCCTGCATTCATTTCCTTTGACAAAATATCACAAAATAAACAAAAATCGGTGACTTTATAATATCTACAGCTGTTCGAGACTATCACATCATGAAAAAGATTCTGTTTTGTTCGACGGAGAGCATTAAAGATTCAATCACCTTTAATGCTCTCTGTCAAACAAAACAGAATCTTTTTCATGATGTGATGATGGGATTCAAATAAAAAAGCTTTAGATAGAATCTTTGATGTCCAGACCATTTCTGAGACTTACTCAAACAGTTCTGCTACGAAGTTTGTGAACAGCGAATACCAACTTTGGAACAAATGTCGTATTTTACGTTAAGTGCATTTGCATGTCAAGTGACAATATAAATAGGTTGAACGAGAAATGATGAGAAGTTGAATGAGAAATTACGAGAAATTGCCTCGGCAGTTGTTGAAACTATTCGAACAGCAATTATCTTTTTCCATTTAACATTACTTCAGCAAATAATTTTTCAACGTGGAACGTGCATTGGAATATTATATATTATTTTTTTAAATAAAATGTCAATCGGTTTTTAATATACCCGTAGGATACATGTAGGTGTGATACCCGACCGAGTGTCACCACCCAAGAGCACAAGTCTTTAGCCACCCCCTCAACCCCCAGGAGGGACCAATTTTTTAAGAAGTCGAAAAATGCGTTTGTCAATTTTAATGGGGGGGGGGGTGACACCTCGTTATCCGCCCGGGTGCCACCCATGCTAGCTACGCCATTGGGTATAATTGCTTATTTGTATACTGGTATCTCTTTAAACTAATTAGGAGAACGGGAAAAATAGCAATGTGATAATCTTCAACGTTATACCACACAATTTAAAACCTTAAAATGAATTTTTTTATGGCCGCATAACATAAAAATATTATATATAAACCGAGCAGAACTTTCTAACAAAGAAAGTTTAATTTTTAAAAAATTCCCCACGAAATAATCATTCTAAAAATTGACGTGTTCAATGACATTATTTTTATATTCCGTGAAAAATTATTAACATGTTTTCGGAAAACGCACGAAACATGCAAACGACCTTGATTCGTTCCTTAATTTAGTTAGTACCTATCCACGAAACGTGTTCATACCTACGAAGGTTCTCACTGGGAATAGAAAATAATTTTTCATTCTTCTTATACCGCCATCTAACAACCTGAATTTAAAGCATCAGAAAATCTTACAACAACATTGGGAAAACATTTTCCTTCACTTACCCATTAATCCGAGATTCAAACCACTCCACAGTTACAACTTGTATACTCCAGCCGACAAAAGTTCCAGCTTTCTTCGAAAGGATCGCCCCTACACAACATTCAAACCAGAGATTACTACTAAGCGAATTAATCATGACTTTTTAATAATTTTAACCATTTTTGGTGAATCTTTCTATTTTATTAATTAACTATTTGTCAGAAGGTCAAAATATTTCCGTTTGCAATAAAATATTTTTGAACGTCCGAAAACTAAAACCTGTTTTGGAAGAGTGATGAAATAAGCTTTCAAATTTTATAATTCGAAATAAACATAAAATTTTTGAAATATAAAAATTTTGCACGCAAACATAAAAAAAAAATTAAAATGCCCCACCTTACGATTTTGGGTGAAGGGAGAGGGGGAGGGGGTTGATGGGGGGAGTGGAGTGGAGAGTGGGAAGGTGGAGGAGGCGGAGTGGGGAGGGAGGGGAGGAGTGAAGGAAGGGGAAGGGGGAGGGGTGGAGGAAGGTGGGAGAGGTGGAGCTAAGAGGGGTATGGGATGGGGGAGGGGTCGGTGGAGAAGGAGGGGGATGGAGAGGGGGGTTGATGGATGAGTGGAGTTTGGAGAGGGAAGGTGGAGGGGGGTTGATGGCGGGAGTGGAGTGGGGAGAGGGAAGGTGGAGGAGGCGGAGTGGGAATCCGCTAATACCATGCGAGCGAAGCCGCGGGAAAAGCTAGTAATCTATTATAATATAGGTATCAATCTGAATTTAAAATGCATATTTGATTTATACATATTATTGAGTTACCGACTGATATTGATAAGATATGTGTGCATAAATGTGAAGCGAATGAAATGTTTTTTTAGTGATTTGATTTTTGCCACATGTTTCTTTTTATTCACTGCCTTAAAAATTATGAGATTATCAAGATACCTGTTGCAGCGCTCAAAACCCAATATACAAAATATGTTTTACTTCAAAATAGGGTTCGCATCTATAAATGGTTAGGTTTTTCATCTCAACCCGTCAAAATGATAAAAAAGCCAGTTGCTGAATGGTACAGAAGAGACTTGGCCTATCGGTAAAATCTTATATATAAAAATATCGTGTCACGGTGTTAGTGGTCGCACTCCTCCGAAACGGCTCGACCGATTTTTACCATATTTTTTTATGTATATTTTTTTGGTATGAGAGTAGGTTTTAAAGTATATTTCATACCGCTAGGTAATTAGGGGGTCGCTATCGTGAAAAAAAATTCTATTTTTGGTTTATTTTTTATTTGGCATCAAAAAATACCTAAAACCCGCAAATTTTAACCCTCTTACCCCTACCCTCCCATTTTGAATGAAAAAAATTGAACCGTCTTTCGTATTGCAAACAGAACAAAATTATTTAAGTTGTTGGGCGCTAAGTCCGCCTCAACGAACTTTCATCCACACATGCGCAAGACATTCACGAGAAGCGTCGCGTCATTTTTCTATTTTATTCGGCATCATGTTCTCGCGTCGGCAAACCATCGAGCTTTTTTGTGTTGGCTAAAGACGGACTGACAAAAAATATCGTACACTCAATTGCTCTTCAAAATAAATATTGATTTTATTTATTTTCCTACTTTAGTTGGTGTTTTTTTTGTTTTTATCGGCGGTCATCGTCTACAGCGCTCCATTCCTCTTTCTGTCATAGATCCCATCTCCACACATTTACAATACATTCGTTATTTTTTATTTGACAACCAAAATATTCACTAGAATTAATTTATATGGCAGAACAACGTTTGTCGGGTCAGCTAATAAAATATGAAAGTTCTTCAGGTTTTTAAAAATTTAATTTTAGACTATGTAACTTTTCCTTAACAAATAAAATAATTTAGGCGATTAGGCGCTTCACAAAATCTAAGACGTGCTTAAACTATTCCACCTTACTCGTAAACGTGTTTTAAATTTTACACAACTGATGACCAATAAACAATGATAAATGATAAACGATTGTGTGGTCACCCTTCATATCGTGTCCGTCACCAACATATTATAGGTCTATATTTTTATACCATTAGGTAGCTATTACCGACGGATTGTTAATTGGATAGGTACACACTTAAACAGTACAGAAGCCGTATTGGCTCTTCAATTCCAAAACCACAGCAGAATCGTTGTGGTTTATTGATTGGTATAGTAATAAAAGAACAAACTACCTACCTACAGCTAAAAACATATATATATATATGCAGACTAGTTTGGACTACACAATATCGCAATTTTAAAACCTCAGGCATTGCAGAATAATAAAACTAGTGTTGAGTCTGAGTCTTCAAAACAAAGTTCAATTTTTTTATTCTGAAATCTTGCGGTTACGGCCCGGCTTTTCGCATTTTTACCGATTTATTATAATTTGGGAGGCGTGTATGGTTCCGCCGCCCCGGGAACCATTTATTGGATAACCCCAAGTGGTTCGCTACGTTTGGTGACTTAGCAGGGGTGCCCGGGTTCATGCGGGTGAGGTTTGTCCAGATCTTCGCGGCCGATATGTCTGCTCACCTGCTGTGTGGTGGACAGGATCGAGAGAGACTGGTTGAGGGAGGTCTTTTAACCTCTCCAGGCCAGAATCTCCCGACTCATCGCCTTGCACTACAGTTGGGGGGATGGATTCATACGTCTGTCACTCCTAGACTCACCTGACCCCCAGTTTCTTACCCATACCTCGTACATTTTTTCCTTCCCAGAACTCTCTTTCCTCTCCTTCCTTTCCTTAAAACAACCCTCCACACAGCATCTCCTAAGATGACATAGGCCCTGAGGGAAATTATTTTCCTCAGAGCCTCCTGTGTGGAGCTTATGTAAAAAAAACGCTTGTTTTAAAGATCTTAATAATATATATTATTCTTGAAGATAATATCTGTACATTCCGCACGCCGCGCAAATTATTATAAACACGTTCTTTTCTGATTTTTTACAAGTTACACGTATCTGAAAAAATTCTCATTTCCCTCGAGATTTTTGCTCCATTTTAAACGAGTCGTGTTTTATTAAACATTTTCACGATTTTTGCTTAAATATTGTCGTTTTTAATATTAACGCGCTCACTCTAACATTCTTATTTACAAATCTCTCCTTCTTCTTTTTGAGTGGGTACTACCAGGACCACGCCGCTAGTCGCAGTCAATTGTATTATGACACTATCTATATCTGTACTGATCGCAGGAAGTGGGTGGTTTGGTATATTTATGCGCAGGAACAAAGTACAACTACGCACATTGGATGTGAAATTTGTTAAATCTTGCTCTGAATTACGTAGCTACTATGGAAACGTACCTAATGGCGACCTTCAGATTCTAATTAGATGTTTATTTGTGCAGGAACTACCAATCTGGTGCAATTATTTGTCATCAATGCCCGCTGTGTGTCGTGTTTACAAATCTTCCCCGGCGCACGTCTGATACCCATTTAGGGCGATTACTGAATGCTCTGCATTCATATCCTTATTCGAATTGCTTCGCTCGCCAGTCCTTGTAGAAAATGCTTTTAAAAGTAAAATCGTTATTCTACAAACGAGTGAAACCAATTATAAAACACATACCACGTCGCGTCGTGTCAAAGATGCCTCAGAAAATATTGGCAACTTGGCCCGCTTGTAGTGGAGTGGTCCAGAGATAAGTTCGTGATTGTTATAAGCAACAAGTTTTATTATTTTTTTTACGGATACATATAATAATATCACAATTAATAATTTTGTAACTATTGATCTTTCATTAGAAGCATTTGCTTCCACAAGCATGAAAGAAGATTTTACTTTTCACAAACCTATGTACAGTTAATGCAATAACATCACATCACAATCATGACCATGAAACTGAAAGAAACAATCATCTATGTATTCAGTAAGAAGAAAAACAAATATATACGTGTGACTTTCATGTGGAAATAGGGGAAGCATTCCCGTTGATGATTTCTCTAAAATATAGTTCAGGAATAGAGTTCAACAATAATTGTACCTACTTTGTCATTAATGCTTCTGATTTCTTCTGGTAGTATTTTCCTTGGTATGTATAAATGGTGTTGGACCAAAGAAGTATTTAGTTTGTGGCGTACAAATACATAAGTCTAGTGTGATTTTCAGTTATTAAAATAATGAATAAGTATTTGTATTTTTCTTTTTTAATTTGTATGATTGCATTTTTCACAAATAAGTTGTTAAATGTTGAACCTTTGAATTCTTCAAATATGCATTCGGAAGGAAAGTCTGTAATTTTATGAGGGTCAGACGAGTTTTGTAAGCTGCTCCCCAACTAATAATGGTATACTGAAGAATAGACTGTACTTTTTTTTTTTACAGTGAATACCGCACAAGAATCTCAACTGCTCCCGTCTGGAGCCAGTGAGACTATGGCATCCCCAATTGGGGTATGTTGTGAGGCTGAAGGTAGTGGGGAGGGGAAGGAGGTGGGGAAGAGGAAGGTTGGGAAGTATCTGGCTATTCAGATCTGGTCACCAAACACGGCTAAAGCCATTCTCAAGCAACGTTTCAATTCTGAATGATGGTCTTACACCAGGGCGATACTAATAGTATCTTCCACTCTGGAACATGCCGCAAATATACTATATATTATTTTTAAGTGAATGAACAAAAATTAATCAAATAAAATTTATTTGCGCATGACGGGTTAGAACCCGTGACCTCCGGATTGTGAGTCAAGAGTCTTACCCACTGGACTACGGAGGTCGTTACTAGGTCCACTACTAGTGCGTAGTAGGTATATTTTTAGAGTAGTAGGTAGTATAGATTTTTCGTTGATAAGAAGTTTCTAATTCGTAAGAATATATTTATAAATAATTTCCTATTTTTTTTTGTCATTTCAGATTCTTATCTATTATTATTCCAAGATACGTAATTTTATCTGCTATTATCAGAAGTGATTGATCGACATTGAATGGGGTCGTATTGTGTGGGAGGACGATTACGTATTATTTATGTCTTCTGTGAATTTTAAATTAATTTTTTCCCATTTTTTAAATTAATTATTAGAACTGTATCATCGGCTTAAGAGATAATTTGTCCATACAATGTACAAATGTCATTTACATACAAAATGAACAATATTGGTCCCAGCGTGGTGATACCAAAAATTGATAATTCTTGGTCGTTTTTAACAAATTGTGGACGATTGTTCAAGAAACTTTTTAACTATTTGACAGATTTTTCGTTGATGTTATTTGATTTCAGTTTTTAATACCTATACCTATTTCCTCCTCAAAACTTCCTCTCCTTTCTTTCCCTCAAAAAAACCTTCCACGCAGCATCTCTTTAAATGACATAAATCCTGAGGGAAATTATTTTTCTCAGGGCCTCGCGAAGAAAATCAAACAATTATTATATGATTCCGTCAGATGATTTTACGTTTTCAGTATTATCTGAAATTATGTGATAATGTGGGTCTCATTGGGTACAGTTTAAAATTTAATAATTTTATAAATAATATAAATAAAATAATTAATCGAAATAAAATAAAGTACAATAATAAGGAGGTAAGTAAAAAATAATTAAAAAACATTAGCAAATAATACTGTGCGATTCTGTTGTATATTATAATGAAGTGAGTATTGTAGTGGTATTATGTATTAGACATACGGGGATTTTTATATTGCTTTTTTGTACTCTTTGTATCTGAAATGTGTTTTGTTTCCCTTATTTTTGTATCGAGTGAAAGATTGTTGAATGCTTTTATTGTTTGGAATTTGTGATGTGCAATAAATACCGTATGTAAATAAGTTAGTAACATAAAACTAGACTGGTAAAATTATCCCAAGCTCACATTTTTTCCGAGTTGCAATACTAATAAATTATTGTGCGAAACCACTGACCGACCTAATAGGAGTGAAGTTACCGGCTATTAATATTAAAAAGAGATTTGTTCTATGATTCCGCTAATACTGGCGCTGGTAAAAGCCTGATTGGCATTACCGCTTTCCTTGGAATTTTGAAATCATAATTGAATTGTTTGTTATTTGCGTTCAACCAAAGTCTTGAATACTTGTCACGGAACAGTTAGAATATGTATTGCGTACGTTCTTCCTCGGTATCAAATGATTGTACCCCGGAATCTAGCTAATATTATTCCGTTTCTGGAATTACCCGTTCACGAAGCCGCTGTAGGGCACCAATCTTAATCACACGTGTACCGAGATCAATCGCATATACTCTGCGAGTTGGAGTAATTAGTCTTCTACCATTATATATGTAGGTAGGTTGATGGTAGGTATATTTGCTGTAAATTTGCTGATGAAATTCACGACAGAAGGTGCAAAATCAACCATTCTCGGTGAAACGGGAACTGCGATTTCGCTCTTATGTTAGTTATTTTATTTTTTAAATGAAACTCGATGAAACGGAAACTAGTGACACTAAAAAGAGACAAACACATACATCTATAGAATTTAACCTGCTAGAGAATGAGGTAGAATGAAACCTTATCTACGTACAGTACCTCAATTTGGGAGACGGGAATGGGTACCGCCGCCCCGGGAACCTTTATTGTATAACCAACCCCTCTGCCATAGATCACCCCAAGTGGTTCGCTACGTTTGGAGATTTGGCAGGGGTGCCCGGGTTCATAGGGTGAGGTTTGTCTAGGTCTTGGAGGCGGATGACCAGGACATACTGAACCCCAGATTCCTACCCATCCCTTAAACCCTTTTCCTTCCCAGAACTCTCCTCTCCTTCCTTTCCTAAAAAAACCCTCCACACAGCATCCCCAAAGATGACATAGGCCCTGAGGGAAATTATTTTCCTGTGTGGAACTCATGTAAAAAAAAAAATCCTAATTTCAAATCGGGGGATCCCGATTTTTAACGGGGCTAAGGAAGTTTTACTACAAAAAAAGAAAAACAAATGAGAATGAGAAAACAACACAGCAGGAGTAGAGTGTTCGTAATTAATAATTTGTTTAATTTTTTTCTATTATGCATTTAGTAAATTGACCTGACGACAAATGGAAAATATCAGCATCGAAAAATATATTATGTTATTTTTTGCACGTCCTTTTGGGAAAAGAATGTTGTAGGTATGTAATTTTTTTTTTTGAGTGCGGGATGTAAAATAGTTGGATTGACGTAGTTATAAATATAACAAATTGTTGTATTTTTATGTATTCACCTTTTCCTGTTTCCTTTCCATATCTGCAAAAACTTCCTACGGTAAATATTTTTTCATTCGAAAAGATTGAAAATTAATACATGGGTCGTTTTGGGAATAAAACATTATACGTTAATTTACTATTTTTATCACTAAGATATTTCCTAGTGTTAAAGACACGTTTAACTTTAGTGGAGAGGCTGTTAGATTAATTAAATGAAAAAAAGGTAAAATTGGTCTACTTTGGGCACTGTAATTGTTTAGTCGTATAATAAAATTAATTCTCAACCAAATACGTTTTTTTAATTTAATAAAAAGCGGTAAGGAAAATTTTATTTCATAAGCTTCACTAGAAAAAAATGCTTGCATATTTATAGAATCTCACAGACCAAAAATAAAATTTTCGGGTGCCCGCCGTTTAGTACAAATGTAATTAGTTTCGTCAATAGATACTGGTTTTACCAATATTTATATTTTAATGTGAGATGTTTTTTAATTGTTTTCCGCAAAGGAAGTAAAAAATTGTATTTATGGAATACTTTTATATATTATAATATACCAATTTATAATTTTATTGAATGTGGTTTAGGTTTCGGCGTTCTTCCGATAAACTGACACGTTCCAAAAAATGCGTGATTTCGGACCATTGAAGTCTGAAGTCGTAGATCTTAAAACTAATAAAGTAGGTATTTTTCCTATATTTATAATATTTTTAAATATTCTTATGTTGGTTTTTGGCAGAGATCTTTGCGTTATACAAATAAACATTTTAGGCACATTTTGTAACGATGTATTAAACAACAAAAAATGCAATATTACAAAAATTCCTTAACCTAAAAGAATAAAACATATAAACGTTATTCACAATATCATTACAAAACACCTACGCAAAGATAACCGTACCTCATAATAGTTGCCAATTATTATTTTTTTTGTTACCGCTTTTATGTATTTTTTTAGGTACACCTACCTGAGGTGCCTACCTTCTGCCGACAAACTAGCTCAGAATGGTCAGCAGAGCGGAGGAGACTGTCATCACCTGGGTTGTAGGATCTCTGAGGCGTTTGTATGGCATCCCTGAAATAAGCTCAAATCCTACGGGCTGGGAGAGACAGTGAAACAAGTTGGCTACTGTAAATATCAGGTGTATTGGGTAGAATTCTTTCATAAACAACAATAATACATAATGCAGGCAAAGTTAGTACAGGGTAGCATCAATAATCCTATCTAATTCGGGTGAATTTGACCCTAAAATCTCTCTGGGGGCGGTCATTTATCTACGCGTTGAATTTAAAAGGAACACACGCAATAAAGAGGAATTAAATGGCTCAGGTTACTCACTGCAGCATGTTGGTGGCTTGGAGATTGGTGAGGTGAAAGTAATTTAGGCGTACTTGGCATTCCCGCCAGTCACTATGGACGGGCACCGTCATGGCGGTCTTCTGGAATATTCCGGAACCGATCGGAATGGTTCACGCTACACGGGCACTCGCAGCGCTGTCTGGAGAAGAATGGCGGCTTGCTAGCCGGCCGGGTCTGGCGTTCAACCGCCGTCAGCGCGCGGTGCGCTAGCGGAGAGAAAGCGAAATTGTTTGTCTCCACAGTGGCGTGCCGTTCTAATTTGTGAGGGGGGCATTTCGTATATCGTAACAATTTTTATTTCATTTTAGTTTCATTTATTAAAATTTGTTATTTCATCTTTTACTAAAGTGTAAAATAAGGGGCTCAGCTGGGGTAAAGCACCCAGTTAAGCCCAAATTATGAAATAATTTTTAATGAAATTTAATATTTTTTTATTTTTAATAATTTTTATATCAACTAATATTTTATTTTTTAAGTATGTAAAGTTATTGTATCAAATAATCATAAAAAAGCATCTATGTATGTTAAAATTAATGTCATTGTTGGGTATCTAGGAACAATATAAGAAATGTAAAAACAAACAAAAAAGTTGGATTGAAACATTACCTACGGCATCTGCTACTTGTACTTGTGCATTAATGTTAATAATATCTTTTAAAAAATAATCGTCCGTAAATATTATGTTTCATATCAAATTAAGCAGGAAAAATAAATTTTAATCAACGGTAGGTAAGTAGGTAAGTAGGTACTTGCAGACATTTTTCAATTTACTCGGTCTACAAAATATTGCGAAAGTAATGCAGAACATACTACAAGTAAATATTGAAAGACGTAGGAAATTTGAATTTCAGATTTGCGTAGCCATCTACCATAAATTCACAACGAAGACCTTGACGGAAAAAGCTGTTAAAAATAATAGGACACTTGCTATTTTCATAACCTTCGTATTCGGTGCTATTTCTGTTTTAGCTGGGGTCCATGGCGAATCAACCGGCTAAACAAATTAAATTACCTTAGAACACGAGTTGCGCAGAGACCCGTCTAAAAACATAAAAATACCCAGGATACAGGAATTATTTATATTATATTATTTATACTTTATTTTTTCTGGGCTTATAAAAAGACTAATAGAAAAATATTCGAGTAGATACGTTTTAAGATTTTCACGGCCAAAAGTATTTTTGTTATTTGTTTTTGGGGTGTTATGCCATGTTGCGCTACCTCTTTTTTAGCCAACGTTTCGGACAGCGTTGCAGTGTCCATCATCAGGGTAGATCCGGTAGATGTGTGTGACATCTATGCATACTATAAATACTCAAGTAGTTAAATGACAAATATGTGTTCTACTCGTAGTACCTATTCAATTAAAGCATCTAAAATATTTTTATTTCTAAGCGAACTAATTTTCAAACCAAAAACACGTTATTTTGCATTACTCAGTAGCATATCGTCTCAAGAAACACGGACGACGCGACGTGAGTAAATATTACACGCGTCAAAAGGCGAAATACAAACGGGCGACTTTAATCGATTCAAGCGTCCAAGGGGTCAAGTCCTAATTAACTAATTATTTATTTCTTCTTACAGTCAATCTGGTAAAACCCTGTGTTAAAATGCTGCTTTTAGAGTATCATTTCTAGAAGTTCAATACGCATGCAGCTCTACGATATATCTTTAATTTGAAGTCCATTTATATATTTTTTTTATTAATTCATCTTGTGTTTTGTCTCATGGCCGGTGGAAGTGTATTGTATAATTTTGTTGCAAAATTTCTAAAATTTCTTTGGTCAAAAGTTGTTTTAGCAAAATGGATAAGTAGATGCCATTTGGCTCTAGTATCTCGTGCAGTTTGGACATATTTAAAGGTACTTCTGTATTTGAAGAGGTATACTACTACTGTTTTTGACATAAAGTTGTCTAATGTCGAAGACACAGATTCTCCTGAAGATTTTATCCGAACTGCTTGTGATTGGTAGTTTTAATATAATCTTTATAACTACTTTCTGAGCTTTAAAAATGGGATCAATGGCGGCAGCGTCAGTTTTTCCCCAGGCTATAATACAGTACTCGATTAAAGATAATAGTGCGTGGTAAATTGTTTTGATTCAAGTTAAGAACGTGGTTTGTGTTATTCAGTTTAAATGTTCCAAAGTAGATCAAAAATAGTTAACTTCTTGATTAAATACACCATTAGGTGATATATTTGTTCTAATGGCCGATGAATCCATAGCCAGTCTCTATCCCCCGGGGACAGGATGCATTATATGGTTACCACAACCAACTGACATTAAAAAGTGTATTTTATTTATTTTTGATTTTATTTGTTTTGGTCATGCAACGTTCATTAGCGACATGAAGGAGATCATTCATTAGGAATGAAACAGAAAATAAGCGTACCGTTGCGTTGGTTTGAAATATGTGAGATGGTCTACCATAAAGGCAATACTTTTATCTATCTTAACTTTATTTTAATGTATTTAGTCGTGTGCACATCTCGAAATAGTATCATTTTGGTTTTTCTATTGGATGTTTTTCCCTTTAAGTAAATTGATACCAGACACCTACTAAATCATCAAATATTACAATATAATATTGGGTTCACAATAAATTATATGTGATATCTCAAAGGTGTTCTATAACTCATTGTGGTCCTTTCAGCGGCAATATATACCTACCTACTTGGTGGTATTTAAATACCTCTGAGTAAAGTGTTGAGTAACTACTCATCAAGTTACTTTAATCGTGGAAACGCCATAACACGTGGTATACTCGTTTTGTTTTTGAGATGTCCTTAGAGCTTAGAGTATCATTCGAGTCGGCCACACTAATATAAAGTACTTAGTCAATTCGTAATTATGAATATTTTTATTTAAAAAAAAAAGCTTTCCCCGGCGTTGCCCGGGCTGCACGAAGAGTTTTTCCAAATTAGAGGTGGACACTAATTATTTTCCTCTTATTTTAAACGTCAAGTGCAACATTTTATCAAGCAGCATCACAACTCTGCTTTGAGGTGTTTGGAAAAGCGAGTGGTTATGGTTTTTCGAAATCTTGTGCAGAAGGTAACCTTCTATTTATTTTGAAAGTCAAGTCAAAATTTCATGCCTCGTAATAAAACTGTAGATTTGTATAGAAACAAAAGTTAGACTGCCCGCCACATCGCCCGCCGCCACATATACTCTTCATATCTTCTCTTATATATAAAACAAAGTCGGCTTAGTTAACTCAAGAACGGCTAGACCGATTTTTATGATCTTTGGTTTGTTGGATTTGTCTCCGCCCTGAATAGCATAATAGCTATTAATACATCGAAAAATTCACTTAAAAAAGTTATGAAGAAAATTCTTTTCCTCATACATTTTGTATGGAACAAATTCTCATATTTTGAAAGAGCTGTATAAATCCGTAAAATAAAATAAAAAAAAAAACAAAACATGGTTAGTTGCGCATCGATAATTGCTTCAATGTGTAATTTTTAACTTTTTTACATTAGCTCCACACAGGAAGCACCGAGGAAAATAATTCCCTCAGCTGTGTGGAGGGTCTTTTTAGAAAAGGAAGGAGAGGAAGTTCTGGGAAGGAACTTAATAAAAAAACTTAATTTAATTCAGCTAATAAGTTAACACAACAGTTATTCTGAGATGGTACAAAGTTCGCCGGGTCAGCTAGTGTATTTACACTAGCTGATATAATCGATGATGATGTAAACGAAGTCTGTAATTTTAATTTAATGATTCTATTTTCTAAATCCATCGACCAAGCTTAAGCATGGACATGTGTAATAAGTATAAGTATGCAAATTTAACATTATTTAGAAGCCGATACAAGGTACTGCTTACAGAGGGAAATCGATCGCAATAATAGTGTAGGGCTCTCCCAGTATTTTTTTATCAATGGAGAATCTGTATTGAAAATGAATTTACGTTCAATGTACCGGGAATAGATTTCTTAATTATTGTTCATCGAGATATTGGTGGATAAATCATTACCAGAGATTAATAGAGAGCTACAAACCAACGAATAATAATGTTGTCCCAATTAGCGAGAAAACCAGCCATGACATTATTTCATGGTTTAGTAATGAAAATGGACACCGTTTGCCTGGTAACATTAATTTGATAACAGAGAATCTTGAGAAATATCAAATAATTGATTAAAATCATTTTGATAACGAAACCAATTATAAAAGTCAAAGGCACATCCACCAAAATTGTTGTGCAATAGGAATTTTAGGTTCAATATGTTTCTTTGATTATTTAATAGCATTATACTTATTTGGATGGTCATTCTTTGGCTGGGTTTAGATTCTAAGTTTTTTTCCTGTAAATCATGGTCAAATTACCAATGTAAACGACACCAAAAGTCACTCTGCGTAATTTATAGCAAGTTACAGAACTTTTTAATTCGGAAATTTTTTGACAGGTCTAATCGCGCCCGCGCGAATTTCCAGCCTTCTTACAGCTTATGCATAAAATCAGTTTGATAAGCTAAGAGACTTACCGCAAGAAATAGTACCAAAATGCGCCGTTGCGAAATGTCAAAAATTAAAAGACAATTGTTTTCATTGGATTTTTTTCCTACTACAAAACTAGTATTAATTTCCACTTATTTAAGTTTTCTGGAAAATGAACATCCTTATATTCAATTGTTATCGGTCCAATCCTTTATGTTTCTGTTTTTAACATTTATTTGAAATTTTGATTTCGAAGTCGGTTGCTGTTAGCAATTGTCAGGTAGCTGTCATTCGGATAAAACGAATTAATTGCTGCCTTTGACGGCACAAAACCGCGTGGAGAATTGTTTAATTTAAGCCAAAATCTACATAAACACTTTATTTGGGCCTTTTCGTCTTTATTAATAAAATCGCGCAAATTTGACAGTAGCAGGTCGTTGTTGACAGGAAGCCATCTTACCGCAAATAAATTTACAGATGTAAACGGTCGTATGAGCATTTACACAGGTCGATATTCCGAACAACTGCCGTGATACTAATTACCACATTTCGCTTGTTTAGAAAAACGCTCCTGTGAGTAACCTGTCAAAATCTTCAATACGTAATCCGTAAATTTTAATTACGAGTGAAACCCAGCCTTTTGTTTTTCAAAATGATCCAGAAAATTTTATCTTATTTCCATATGTAAAGGATCTGGCACGTTGTTGACAAGCGAAATGTAAATATTCTCTATGAGATGGGCTGCGAATGTAGAATCATTTTTATGCTCTTTGAATCTAGTTGAAAAAGCCTAGTTTGAGAAAGCCTTTGATCGGCGAAATGGATGTCATAATAATAACAATTAAAATACTTGCAAAATTTGATTTAGGTACTTGGTTAAAAAATCAACCCGTGGGTTCTATAAAACGTACATTTTCAAATGTCTCGAAATTTAAAAAGTTTTACTGAAGATTGAACCTTTCTCCATTCCACGTCTTTCATTATTTCATTCATTCATTCAATAAAGAAAACAAAAGTGAAATTCAAATAGAAGTATTTTAAATAATACCGCTGAAGAGTTAAGGCGGAAACACACTTGTGTGGTGTGGTGTGTCGTGGCGCGCCAGAAGCACATCGGTTTCATACATTTATTATGGTTCGAGACATATTTGTAGGCTGTGGCGTGTCGACAAGCGACGACGATGATTGGTTAATTTGTAGTCACGACACACCACACCACACAAGTGTGTAAGGAGCTTTACAAATACCTCAAACTGTCTGAAACCTTTGATCCCATATGACATCCTCAATCGCGTTATGTTTCTGAAGGGGGTGTGAATGGGGGGGGGGGGGGAATGTGGAAGAAGATGAGGAAGGGTTATTAAAATCTAAATCACCACACACGGCTAATACCATTTCAAGCAACCCAATATTTCAATTCTGAATGTTGCGGTATTTCACCCGGGTGATACTGAGGGTATCTTCTACTCGATTCAATGGAATTATCAGAATTAAACACAAAAATAATAAATTAACATTAGCTGTTATGAAATCAACCATCAACCGAGAGCATTATCTACGAGTAGATACACTGATAAAGAGATATTATTAAATGTTTACCTAACGATGAAAATTATATAAAATAATTGGTGATCTGAGAAGTGGTTTTAAAAATTGTTTTACAATCCATTTTAGGCAGTTCATTGTAACATTAAGCTTCCATTTTTATTTACAAATTGTTTGAAACATTTACAGAGACAAAAATGTATCGATAAAGTGACTTAAATCGAAGTATTTTCTTTTAATTTATTTACAGAGTGTCAACAATTATTACATTAATGACATTGCCATTGTGGTGTGTGCGTAGATATTAACACTCCAATTTAACAAAATCACAGCATGCGTAAATCAAGGTTAGGTAACTAGGTGGAGATGTTTCCAGTTTTTGTTTTTTTTTATTTAGCGACTATATAAAATAATTCTATAAGTATACAAAATAGAATGGTTATGTTAGGTATTTCTTAGTCCTCGTCACTAGGGGTTCCTACGCCGAGGCGGATTAAAATTGTTTAATTATAGTTTATTTGTCTTCTATGTCGTTTTTAGTGTCTTCATTAGTGTTCTCTTTGACCTCTTTCAGCCATGTTTTTATTCTTGATTTGTACTCATTAAATTTTTTATTATTTTTACGTCTTGGGGAAGAATATTATGGAGTTCAGTTGCAAAGTAAGTGTAGTTTCATTGTCCGAATGTGGTTTTACAACTTGGAATGTTTTTATGTCATTTTTATTCGATCTAGTGTGATGGATACGCGGTCTAGTAGAGTATTCAGTATTTTTGAATAGCTTCAATAATATATTTTTGGCATATATTCGTTATACATTTGGTACGTCAAAGCTATTGAAAATTTCAATCGAAGGTGTTCTAATAGGTAATTTCAGTGTGGTCTTTATGATTTCTTTTTGAATTGTATTCATATTGTATATGTATTTATGTGTAGTAGATCCCGATCCTAATTCCATATTCAATTCGAGAATGACATAACGAGTAGTAAACCTTTTTCAAATCCTTTTTATTTAACACATTTCTTAGGTTTTTAAAGAAAAAAATAAGGCTTGTGAGTTTTTCAGTAATACCTTTGATGTGTATATAAGATTTTCATTATTTATTACTCCGAGATATCTTATGTTTTGTGTTTTTTCTTTGACTGGGCAGTGACATTGAACATTATTTCTATGGCATTCGTGTAGTTTTAGCTTTAGTGATTTTTCTGGTTGGCTCCTTGAGTTCATTGAAAAAGTTATATATTTAGTTTTGCTTATGTTAAGGGTAAGCGAGTTGATTTTAAGCCAATTTTGAAGTGCACTAAGCCCTTGTTCAGCCACATTAAATGTGTCCATCCAATTTTCTTCTTGAAATAATAATACAGTATCATCAGCAAAACTGATTGTTTCCTATAATCTTAAGGTTTGTTAAATCATCATCGAATAGAATCGGTCCCAGAACACTTCCTTGAGGGACGCCACACTGGAGGTTTCCACCGCATACCCACCCCGGTATAAGTAACTTATGGTTACTCCTTCAGGGCTCTCACAAGGAAGCTAATTTTTTTTATTTGAACGTCTCTACATTTAATTTAAACAAATCTAGACCCCCAATGTCCCCGCATACGGTGTTAGCGAGCAGTATGCAAGTGCTTTATATGTACAGGTTAGTATTAAATAATTAAATAAATATATATACATTACCTCTTTCTTTGGGGAAAAGCAGAGGGGATAAATAAATTTTTCAAGTGTAGGCGGGATGCCTACCCTGCCAGTTTATTGTACATAAAAGACATCACTCAATTTTCATGTGGTTGCTGGTAGGGAGGGAGTGTGTCACAGATACACCCGGCAGTCCTGTTGAGAGGTGCATGTTTTCAGGAAAGTCTTGCTTGAGGGTCGGTTTCCGCGCCCCTAAGCCAACTTCCCGTGATGCATTGACGACACGGCTACTTGGAAGCGGGTGGCAGAACGCCCAAAGACTCTAGGAAGGATAGCGTCGGGTTGTTGGAGGCAGGGCGGAGGGTCCCCTTACTCGTGCGAGACACCCTTACGACCCACACCTCTCCCCAGGGGAGGCGCGGGCGATCCATGAGACAGCGCTCCGGGTCGGCTTCTCTCCAGTATCCGCATGCAGGGACGGGGTCACAATCCACCCCCGATAGTGGGGATATGGACGAGACATAACGCTGGTTCAGCTTTCGTCTCTGGGAGTTTCTAAAGATTTTTTCCGCTGCAATGTTAACCGGGTACCCAATAAACAATTACACAACCAATAAAAATCAAGTACACAAAACAAAGAAAACTAGGTGCTAGTAGGTGTAGGTGCTCTCAGTAAAAACTATTATCAGAGAACACAAAGAGCGAAGTAATCAAGAATATTCCATTATAGTGATAACTTATTATATGGAAGCATACAGTACATGGGAGTGGTCTGTTAAAATAAATAGGAGAAAAAAAAAAAATAAAAAAAAAATAAAATAAAATAAAATAAAAAACAAAAATATATATATAAAAATAAAAATAGAAAAGAAATTGTTCCCATACTAATAAGTGGTTCCAATACGAACATGTAAACGGTTCCTGATTAATGGCGCAATTCCTAAGCCCCAGGTTAGAGTAGCAGTAAACACATTGAAGTGGTTTCCTGCGTCAGCGGTACACTTGATAGCTTTTCATAAATAGGGATGCATACTGGACATGTAAGTGGTTTGTTGGAAAAGCACAAATAAAATTTATCGAGATTGTTCACTGTCTATATTTTTGCATCATCTATATTTTTTGGCTCTTTTCCACCAATAGCTTAGTAGTAAGTTTTATCTACGGTTAAAGTGTTTTGTCTGTGTTTTTAAAAACTCTATGAAGAATGACTGAATTGTCTATGGTCAAGTTGATTGATTCTGTGCATCTTTTTTTATTTTATTATTATTATTTTTTTCTTTTTAGACCTAAAAAGATAGAAGGCAGGACGCCTGACGCCCGCATTCCATAGTGGATCATTCCCTGTGTGTTTTCACGAGTGGTGACTGAATTTAAGCTCAATGTTAAGCGATAATTTTCAAATTTTTCTCCCATTAACGCAGAGTTCAATGACCTCCAACGCAATTTGTGAATGTCTTGCTATTGTATTGGTTTTTCTGAAAGTTATTCCCTAAATGATTTGATCATTATTAGTGAAGTTATGGAATATAAAACCCAATGTCCGAAATGTGTTACGAGTGCATCAATTTTTAACTCTTAACACATAAACATGTAGGTCATTGACCTCAATTCATCAATTTAATTTTCTGCTGTTGTATTATTGTTTAGCCTCTAATGATTGTTTAGCTTCTAATAACCTTACATATTCGTCATTAGACCAGTTCGTACACTAATCAGCCATTTAAGTGGTCACGGAGTACAAACCCGAGAAACCCGATTTGTGTTAAGAGTGCAACATTTGCTATCAGTGATCGAGACAGTAACATAATAGGGAAAAAAGGACAAGGGACAGAATGGTTGTTAACTGGATTCTCCGAAAGTTCTCAGCATACCAGAAGGTTCTCTTCCTGGATATAAGATAGGTACAGCAGTGAAATAAAACAGTAGAGTGCTCTGTTGCCTACCACACCCGAGACCGGCTTATGAAATATTGAGAAGTGTATAATTGGGTAACGGTTACAATGTAGTCACAAAAAGCAGAATGCAATAGTAACAATGAACGGGTTTTAGGTGCGGCGGCAACACAAACACAAAATAGTTAGAATTATCTTAGAATAAAGAAAATAGTAGAATAGTGTTGCGTATCTCACCTGGGGCCGATCTTTGATTTGTTAAGAAGAGATCCACAGAACAGTAGTTACAAAATGGGCTCCACGTAAGGAAGGCAAAATGACAAACAGAAAAAGATGGGCCTCAGGTGAGGTAGCAATATGAACATTAAACAGGTTTAGGAAATAAATAAACATGTGGCGACAGCGAAGTAAAAACAAATATGAAAGGAGTTCATACTTATGTTGCATTATGGACACATAAACGGCTTACTGATTTAAGCGCAGATTTAATTCACTTGGGCCAGTGTAGCCGTGAACACACCGAGATGGCTTCCTATACTCGGGATTAATTTGGCAGCTGTCCTTAATTGCGATGCATACTGCACATGTAAGTGGTTTGTTGGAAAAGCTCTATGAGTAATGTTTATGAGTAAGTAAGATTTATGAGTAATTGAGAAGAGGATAACTGGATAACGGTTACAAATAAGACACACAATTTACAAATCAGTAATGACAATAAAAGGGTTTCAGGTACGGCAGCAGCACAAGCACAAAATGGTAAGGTCAATCCTAGAGGGACGCCACAGTTTAAAGGTAGTAGTTTGCTCTTCCGTTTGCCAATCTGTACTTGTTGTTCTCGCTTAATTTTTCTCAAGTTCATTGTTGTTTCGGCCAATCCCATTTTTTTTAGCTTAGATAGTAATATGTTATGGTCTAAATTGCCTTTTAGCGCCAAAAACGTCGAAAATGGTTATAAACTGCCATCTAGCATTAAAATCGTCAAAAATCCTAGAAAAACTGAAAAATTTCCATTTCGCAAAATCGGCAAAACTGTTTATAATATAGTGAAATAACAGAAATAATATTAAGCAAAATGAGATATTTTAAAAATTTGTGAAAAGATTCCTGTCGGTCGGTCGGTCTTACCAACGTCGGAGTTGAGAATCTAAAAAAAATATATACAGATTCGAATTTACAAGGGCAACAGAAAGTTAATGTACCACTTATAATTATAACTTTATAACCCATATTTCCCTGACGTTGCAAAAAAAACAACAGTTTGGTTGCTGGGTCATATTTTAGAACTTGATAAGGAATCACCGTTATTCTTTCATGTACTTATAGAGAAGGTTTGACTTTATCGTTAGAATTTAACGGGTAGAAATATATTTGTTTCAGTTCCAAATTGCTCCCCCCCAGTCGGACGAAATACGACACTCAGGTAAGCGATTTTTAAATAATTATTATCGATAATATAACATATGACTAAAATTATTCATATATTTAAGTCTTTTTTAAAACACAATTGACACATATTTAATAATATGAACACTTTTAGAAAATTAAACATTCCAGAGATACTTATTTTACATAGTTTATTTAAGTAATGCATTAACGCATCGTCAGCGAAATACGGGGGTAAAAATTACCGGCATCAACCGCTATTACTTTATTTTTTCTTCTGAATAGGATGAATCCATAGGACTTTTTTACCGCACAAGAGGCTGCCGACTTTTGTCAACGATGAAGACGATGAAGTAGATATTCCAGATGTGGTCATTTTACTACTTCGGCGACTTTAGGGGGTCCAACATCAGTAAAGAGGGGAATATGATTAGAGATTCTAAAAAAACAATGAGATAAGTTACTGGTTGTTCGATGAAAAGATAGTGCTGTGTATTTGCGACAAACCACGTGGATTTGCGACAGCATCAAGTATAACAGGGAGTGGTCATTTTTTAAATAAAGGAGAAAATAGAAAAAGATGAAGTATATGTCATTCACCAACATATTTTATGCGACCAGAGTGTAATGAAGTATTGCACCATAAATGTAACGGAATTGAAATGAAGTATTGAAGTAATGAAGTATTGCACCATAAACATACCGGAAAATAAATTGTGTATGCTAATTTCTTATTATGTCTTTTGGAAAGGTGCACTTTCCTACTTAGTCATACAATATCTTTAATTTTAGTTAATGTTGGTAGTATGATTTATAAATGAATAGAAATAATTTCACTTTCAAATAAACTTGTTTGGTCTCATACATTTACTTTTTACCCCCCTATTACGCAGACGTGGCGAAAACGCAACATCTCATATTTTTGTAAGTATAAGTTTTAACATTTTTTATTTTCTTAATTTTGTGTTTACATACAACATATCCAAATTTTATCCAAATCTAACCACGGGAAGTGATAGCGGCGAAATATGGGTGAATAGTATCAGTAAACACGGACAATATTTTAATAAATATATTTTTATTAAATAATTTCCCTCAAGGCCTATATAAGCGGAACAAGCGTCATTGATTCCTTCGGCACCAGTGCATAGTCGGGAAACACGCCAAACGCATGCCCAACATTTGTACACGGTTGATATTTGTCACATGAGAACGGGTCGTTTCTTCGACTCGTTCTTGTGTTCAACAGCTGTCGAATGATTTGCCGGCCTCTGTGTTTCCTCCTTACTTCAACATGGGTCTCTTCAAGACCAATGTTCATTCCTTCCTCTCCTCAAAAAGACCCTCCACACAGCATACCAGATGACATAGGCCCTGAGAGAAATTATTTTCCTCAGGGCCTCCTGTGTGGAGTAAATGTAAAAAAAAAAAAAAATCATCCTTGAAGATGTTGTATATGGACGAGTACACATCTACATATTCTGAGCGTGAGTTATATAGCATTCACTGTATGTGCGGTAAAATTTGTTAACAGTCCAGTAAAGGAAGGGGTTGTAGAGTGCGTGAGCAGGAACCTAAGCGATTCTTTCAGGACTTGTTTAGGGTGCTTAGGGTGTGAACATACTAAAAGTCCTGACGTCTAAGTGGTGAGCTAGGGGGGGGAGGGGGGGGGGGGGAAGGTCCCGATTTTTGGGTTTCTGTTTATATCTCAAAAACGGTGCGTCGCAGAGGAAAACTTTTTAAAAATAAGTAAAAGCTCATAAAATTATCTACAACTTTTATTCTATACGTAATTTTGAAAATCCCAGCCGTTTTTGAGTTATACGCTCCACAAATGTCAATATTTTCGAAAAAAATCATTTTACGTCACATTTTTCATCAAACATTCCTTCATATCGTCTAAAATATTCATCCAAGAAAGAAATTTATTTGAAAGAAGTTGTAAATAATTTAATTACCTTTTAGAATATATATACATATGTAAGTAAATCTCTAACCAGTAAATATTTACAGCAATTTTAAGTTTTTTCTTAAAATGTCGTCATTTTCAGAAAAAGCTGTTTTTTCTTACCAAATTATTAGGACGGGTTTTTTCTTAATGGGAAATTCCTTATTAATTTTTGCACGCAAGAAAGCAGGTAAGTTGTTCTCGAACAGATGATTAGTGGAATTCAATTTATAATCATTATTATTGTAATGGGTGATTAGGTTAGTCGTCGGAGATGCTACAATAACGTGCTACGATGCTGTTCGAGTTGGTGAAAAGGCAATGAATGCGATAGTGGGCTTGACATTCTCAGACATCAAGTTGTCTCGCAAAGATCGGGCATTTCCAATGTCTTCTGTCAGCTCGTCGATAAAAATTCACGACGAAAAGGTTGCAGTTGACCCAACATTGCTGTTTCAGCGGATGTGTATAAGCAAACGATCAGATGAGGATTTGATGAAATTCTTTGAGTATGAGTTGGCCCCATTTCCCTTGGCACTGTTCTCAATAACATCATGTTACACTCTCAACTTTATGTGGATTCACGTTTTCATATCCTCTTTGGACGTGAGAGTCCTGGCAAGCGTTGTTCATCCATGGCATCGTCATTCTCAGTGGTGGATGTTCTTGCTGAAAGGGCTCTACGTCGTCTTCATCGTCGTCCTCGGCAACAGGCACGCTATTGAGGCATCTCCCTTGGCAGTGAAGGCACGCTGCAGAACAGGTCAGCATTGCTTTTCGGCATCCACATTTGCCAATTGCACAATCCTTGGTACAGCGGCAAAATATCATTTTCAGAAGGACCTCCGGTGCTGGAGGATCTTCTGTTGTAATTGGCGCCAGGGTTTCTCCTTCGTGTTTCCACCCCCATTCTTCAGCGGACAGCTCAATCCTGAGCCACTGCTGAACTTGGTGGTATGTCCGCCGGGAATGCTGTTTAGCTGCACTACCATTTCAGGAAGCATTTATTTCCAGCCTCTTCAACCTCGTCGTGAGTAGAGGAGGGGTTGTAAAAGATCATTGCCTCCTGCTTGATCATTTCTGACTCCAAGTACAATTTTGAAAAGCCACCTTGCTTCTCCTGAAAGTTGCAGACGTTGTATCGCATCCGGTAAATGAATGTAAAAATATGATGTATTCAAATCCACGATGCTGCATCTCTTGGGTGGACAGTGCCAATGTTTTGGTTTTCCCTCGTCCGGGTTTCAGCAACAGAATATCTTAGGTGGGAGGAGTGGAAGCAATCAAAAGGACAGTGAGGTCCACATCCTCACCAAAGACAGCCACAGAGTTGTGAAAGGATAGTTCCACAGCAGTCTTCACGATAAGGAAGTCAGCATCATCGGTGGCCTGAAGAGTCTGTATCCCATTCTCCCGAAACTTTGTCTATAGTAAGGAGATGAAGTTACTTTTGTTGGTAGGATTGGATAAAAAATCTTCCTGTTTAACGGGTATTGATTTGTTCCATGTCAAATTGATGTCTGCTGACCTTCTCAGTCTTCGTACTATTGACTGGATTTGCGTACCCATCAAATACCACAGTGCGAGTCATTCCAGGATAGTGGTGGTTGACATAGGTGATATAACGATCACAAATTGCGGCAACGGAGGCATTTTTTTGTCAAATTACTCTGTATAATATAGATAATATGTATAATATGATAGAAATCCTCCGTCCACAACAATGTTCATCTGAGACAGTAGAACAGTTTTTTTGGTAGGCTCGAATAAGCTATACAGAACAGATTTATTTGTCTTTCGCATCCCACTTTCATTGAACAGTGCCAAGGGAAATGGGGCCAACTCATACTCAAAGAATTTCATCAAATCCTCATCAGATCGTTTGCTTATACACATCCGCTGAAACAGCAATGTTGGGTCAACTGCAACCTTTTCATCGTGAATTTTTATCGACGAGCTGACAGAAGACATTGGAAATGCCCGATCTTTGCGGGACAACTTGATGTCTGAGAATGTCAAGCCCACTATCGCATTCATCGCCTTTTCACCAACTCGAACAGCATCGTAGCACGTTATTGTAGCATCTCCGACGACTAACCTAATCACCCATTACAATAATAATGATTATAAATTGAATTCCACTAATCATCTGTTCGAGAACAACTTACCTGCTTTCTTGCGTGCAAAAATTAATAAGGAATTTCCCATTAAGAAAAAACCCGTCCTAATAATTTGGTAAGAAAAAACAGCTTTTTCTGAAAATGACGACATTTTAAGAAAAAACTTAAAATTGCTGTAAATATTTACTGGTTAGAGATTTACTTACATATGTATATATATTCTAAAAGGTAATTAAATTATTTACAACTTCTTTCAAATAAATTTCTTTCTTGGATGAATATTTTAGACGATATGAAGGAATGTTTGATGAAAAATGTGAGGTAAAATGATTTTTTTCGAAAATATTGACATTTGTGGAGCGTATAACTAAAAACGGCTGGGATTTCCAAAATTACGTATAGAATAAAAGTTGTAGATAATTTTATGAGCTTTTACTTATTCTTAAAAAGTTTTCCTCTGCGACGCACCGTTTTTGAGATATAAATGGAAAACCGAAAATCGGGATCTTCCCCCCCCCCTCCCCCCCCCCTAGCTCACCACCTAGACGTCAGGACTTTTAGTATGTTCACACCCTAAGCAACCTAAACAAGTCCTGAAAGAATCGCTTAGGTTCCTGCTCACGCACTCTACACCTCCTTTTGGACCATTCGTTTACTGGACTATAAGTGAAACCATGAAAATAAAATTTACCCGAATTCTTCCCTACGGAGATAGATATTAGACCATAGATTATCAACGTTTTTTCGCCCACCGCCCACTTTGAGGGGGATTTTATTGATTTTCTTATTTTCTTTTTTTTTACGTTAGCTCCACACAGGAGGCCCTGAGGAAAATAATTTCCCCACGGGCTTATGTCATCTTAGGGGATGCTGCGTGGAGGGTCTTTTCACGGACTTATGAATCCATCCCTTCAACTGCGGCGCAAGGCAGTGCGTCGAAAGATTCTGGCTGAAGAAGATAAAAGACCTCCCTCAACCAGTCTCTCTCGATCCTGCCCACCACGCAGCAGGTGGGCAGGATCGGCCGCCAAAACTTGGATAAACCTCACCCCCATGAATCCAGGCACCCCTGCTAAGTTACCAAACGTAGTGAACCACTTGGGGTGATCTACGTTATGTTATTAATTGGGAGAATCGCATAGGAACGATAGAACATATTTTGTAAATTTTATTGTTATGAACTTATATAAATATTTTGTTTTAATTTTATGCCATCTGTAATTTAAAATTGTTTTACTTCGTTTCCTAATTTATTAAACTTTATGTGTTAATTGCAATATAAATATTATGTTTATTTTTTTTAAGTTTTTTTATTATCTACAATATCTCAATAAAAGCTCTTGATGGCTCTATATCATGAAGCAAATCATGTAAAAAATTAACATTGTAAAAACCCATCAGGTCGTTTAAGATTACTCTCTACAGACCAAGATGCCAAATATAACGTCCGTGTCCAAGTGGGTCGGTCGACGACCCCGTGATTTTTTTTTGCAATTTAACCATAGAAATCCCTTCTATTTATTTTTATTTATTTATTTGTTCATTTATTGAGAAGGAAATATTACCTATATTTGACAAAATGTTTTTTCCTGCGATCAACGATTTTTTCACATTTTTTTAAACGGCACCTTATGTATTAACCCCTTGCGCTAAATACTAAAAATATATTTCCTGTATTTGAGTAGATATAAGAAGGATAGTGATTTTGGGGTCTACCTTCGGCCCCAGTTGGCTGCGGTAGAGTTAATAAAATAAATTTTGACTAGCTGAAAGCAAAAAAAGGAAATGTTATGAAAAAATTCAATACAATAATAAGATCACGATGAAATAAGGTATTTTTTAAAAAACATTTCCACTGCTCTCTTATTTTAATTTGTATTTATCTACACCCACTAGAGCAACTCCATTTCAGTTAAAAGACGAACGAAATACCACGCACAAAAATAAAACAACCCAAATTTAAGCCTCAATTTAAATGCCTGTGAAAATATTATTTTATCTCTGAATTGAAATGTCTTTGTTCCTGATGCTATGTTTAATATGAATGCGAATCTATTGACGAATTATAAATTGTATGGTCGACCTCAGACTTGCCAGACAGTATGTCTAAATAAGGCTTACAAAGAACGCTAAGCCGATAAACAGGAAAAGGCAATCGGAAGACATTCTCGTTGAATACCCTTACCCGTACCGCGAAGTCATGACTGAGGGAAAAACATGTTTATTTATTTATCAATTCTTATGTCTAATCAAATAACAAAATAACCACACGTATGTATAACCATACGTTACGTAGATTGAAAGTAAGAATAAGCGTTCGGTTAAAAATTGTAATGTTCTAGACCAAAATGTTCATGGAATTAGTAACTACCTGTGTAATGAGAAGATTGATGTTTTTAGCATAACATGATAATACATAAATTATTAATTATTGAATTCCGCGTTTACGTGTAAAAGCGTAAGTATATGGAGGCGTAACTGATTTTGACAAAAATGTATTGTATATTTATGAACCCGAGAAGCATACGGATGCAAGCCCAAAATTTGAAGGAGTTTTTGATGAAGACTTGAAGTAAATTTTATCAAGTTTATCGGTGGTAGAAAGATACAAGTCCTATCTTGAAGAAAAATAGGATTTTCAAAGATGTATACGGATGCAATTACTTTTGATGCAACTACTATCTTAGAAGCATAAAGATGTACATGGACTTGCATCTTTATGATTTAGCTGCGTTTTGAGTATTATGACTAAAATTCATCAGCATCCTTCTGCCTCTAACATTATTACATTTCTATGGAAGCTTTCATAATACACCGCATGTCGTAACAAAATATTTCACTTCCGTGGCTTAAGTTATTTTTTGTAGCGTTTTTTTAAACAATATTTTTAAAGGCTTTACGTATAAAATATTTGGTTTTATTTGCTCCCTAAAACTAATTGATTTATAAATACTTTTTTGTTATCTGTCAGCCAGGATTTCCGAAGAAGTTATGATAGTTACAGAAAAAAAAGTTTTTTGGCTCGCCTGAACATTTACTTTTGTGGACTTCCTTCCGTAGATATGTTTCCAGGGTACAGATTTTGTCCGTGAAAAACCGCAATACATAATACATGTATTGTATTATGTATTGCGGTTTAATAATAATGTATTAGCATCCCTATTTTATTCACTACAATAATGAGAGAGAAAAATAATGTTTTGTTCAAGAATCTTCTTCTTTGTGTTCCGTATCAGGTCCCCCAACGCGTCGCGACGTTGGCGATCACTCTTGAAAATGTCTCTCTGTCTTGCGCTGCCCGGAAAAGATCCTCCACACTTCTAATGCCGGTCCACTTCTCGTATATTTCGCAGCCAAGACATTTGTCTCCTACCAGGCCCTCGGCGACCCTCTATCTTGTTCTAGAATAACATATTATACTATCTTCGCTTAATGTTTGATCACCTATGATAAATATATCGGCTAGGACTATTCCTGAAGTCCTGAGAAGACCCAAAACACAGGCAGTACGCCTAATTACGGAGGCAATTGAAATTTAAAAAAATCCCATTAAAATTATTAGAGATTATTATTTTCTAATTAACAGATATTATTAGGTACTTTAAACGAGGCAATATCGATTAAACTTATGTTATTATTTTCGATTTAACGGGTATTATAATTTTCAAATCAACGTATATTATTATGTTCGGCTTATTTTCAATTTGTGATTAGGGTCTCCAAAATAATGGTAACCACTAAAAAATATTTTTTGGTACCACGCAGGGGTTACCAGATCTACAAGTAATTTTATCATTAACGAATAAAACTGCATTAATAACAAGGTTTTTAGACGTTGCTTCCAATGGCAAACATATTATAAAAATACAAGACACGTTATATTCGTACTTATCGACTAAAAATGTAGCACCGCTTATGAAGAGGATAGCCATTCAAAGTATATGCTTGTGCGAAAAAATAACTGCTGATGGTCCACTGGACTGGAGAGTGAAACCATGCGCGTTGTCTCATTAAGGAAACTTTCTTTATTAATTCATTTAAGGTTGTACCACGTAATTTAGTCTATTGCTTTCAATGTTCATCTCTTCTTTCTCGTTATTATTCTAGCGAGAAATGCGCTCGGATTCCATTATTCGACAGGCTCTTCCATTCGATTCAGCACCGTGCGGCTAGGAAGTGTTGACACCTGTCAGGTAAACCTCTACCTGTTGCGGTGTTGGTCTTGTCTGTACAGCGGAGCAGGCCTCCTCCTGTTTGTCCTTCAACCATTCCAACCACAACAAGTTTCTCCAGGCAGTTACCTTTTCTCTGAAGTCGTCAAAAGTATTGGACAACATGTTCAGGTATATTAGAGAGTCTGTCAGCCTTTGATCTCCAGCTTTCTTGGAATAGATACAATGGTTCGTCGCATTGTCATTATCGTTTTTGTAAGGGATCTTTATTTATTTACCTTTTTCCTTGATATACCGTGAAACGATGCAAACGAAGAAGTAGGAATTCAACATGAAAAGCCAGATAAGAACTCACATCCTTATAAAATAAATGGAAACAAAAAATATAAATCCTCTTTGATCATTCCATAGATCTCTTTAAAGAATGCAGAGTTACATTGATAAATAATTTAATTATTTTATACTTCTCCCATCCCTCCGGCGTCTTATTATGGAAAAGGCTTTGCGGTTTTTATAGGATGTCTGGTATCTGATGCAACAAAATATTTAATGACATTATTAAGGAGGCAAATTCAAACAAGAAATATCAATTGATCGAAATATTTGACCAATATAAAAATGGTAACTGTAATTTCTCCTTCTCTGTGATCTTTTTCAGAAATATTTATCTTTATTATTAGCATTGAACCATAACTCAGTACTATGTATGTTGTTTGATTAAAAGACTTTGGTTCTTTGATATCACAGTGACTGTTCATTGTTATTACGCACAATACAAATATGGTTTAAGAGAACACATGCCCTTATAACTCGCTAGTTAGGTTTTGTCTGGCGAGCTCTCGCATAAAGGAATGACTTGCCCCTCTCTGATCTGCTATGTTCGGCACAAGTCGTAACCGACACCATGTGACCCAAGAAAAGCATAATCAACAGAACAATGAAAGAACTGGTCATGTCATATGTAATATTCCGATATATTACAGTTACATATAAAAAAGTCAGCTGGATAGCGCAAAAATCTATATTTATTGCCGAAGAAATCGTGAAGGCATCGTACAGAGTTTTCAGTCGCATTCAATCCAATAAAAAAAGTATTTTCTATTGCCAAGATGTAAATAGTCGATAAAACAACGCTATCTATGTGTTTTATTTGGTATTCCATTTTAAGGTGGTCAATCCGCTCGAGCAAAAAATGGCCTCCGTGGCCGAGGGATAAGACTCTCGACTCACAATCTGAAGGTCGCGGGTTCGAACCCGAAATATTAATTGATTAATTTGTAGTATTTCACAATTAATCCATTAAAAATAATATATAGTTTATTTGCGGCACGTTACACAATGGAATATTCACTCAGTATCGCCCTGGTGTAAGAACCCATTCAGAGTTGAAACGTTGCTTGAAATGGCCTTAGCCGTGTTTGGTGATCAGATCTGAATAGCCAGGTACTTCCCCACCTTCTTCTTCCGCGTTTCATTCAGCCTCACAAAATCCCCAATTGGGGTTGCCATAGTCTCAGTGGCTCCAGGCGGGAGCAATTGAAATTCTTGTACTATTCAATTGAAATTGCAACTGAAATTCTTATGGTATTCATATAAAAAAAATATAGAGATTTCCAGTTTGTCCGGTTTTCGATTCATACCTCAAAATCATACCTACAAATACGGACACATAATATATGAACTGCTTACTGCAATTTTAATCCAATGAATACACTGGATTTAACCGTATTGTCCATATTCTTAAATTTAAAAAAAAAAGAGATCATCAAATTCATAAATAATTTTTTATCATAAAAATCACCTACCCAAGTTTGGGTAGCTATCGCTCGAGTAGTTTGCAAGAAAAATCGTTTCCATTCATTTGAGTGCTGCTTTTTTTCAGATGATAATAAAATATTATGTAAACTAGTAGTTAAAAACCCGCTCCGCCCGTTTTTACTGGTAGGCCCTGCGGGCGGCTTTTGATTCGGTGTCCCCCGGTTTGACTGTTGTGTTTCCAAAAATAGCCGGTTCCTCGGATCCAGTGACGGCTAGTCACCGGGATAAAGGAACCGTGATAGGCAATGACGTCATAATGTATAGACGCATGGTAGAAATCACAACGTATTGTTATTTACAACAGCTAGTTACAATTGCGCAGGTCCCAGGTGTGGTTCTCTCCAGATAGTCTGTAGTCAGGTTGTAAGTCTGAGCTGCCCTTGTTGACTTCCTTCTGTTCCACACCGAGGAACCGTACAAGAGTGATAGAGAGAGGTATTTTGAGGTAATCCTTTGTAGTAAAAAACACTTGTGTTGTGATACTGAATGTTTGTAACTATTTATTCTTGTGAATAATTTTACAAAGAGGTTTGGTCTGAGCACTTGACTGCGACAATAATTAAGACTAATTAATTTACAGAAGTGAAAGACGGTTTGCTAAGCAAGCAGAGTTTAGACGAGGAAAATAACAATAGAGAGAGACTGTTTGTAAGATTGAGAATGACAAGCGAAATCAAAACACGCCATTTTATAGACACCAAAAGAGAAAGTTTTATGCGCCACAGACAAAGGAGATTTTAGACAAGACATTTTATGGCGATATTTTAGTAAGAGGTGGCATAGACGCGAAAGTTTAAGATAAAGGGCTCTACACATCGAGATTAGAATAAATGATAAGTAAATGTTCAGTGCTACATGAATTTAAATATAAAATAGGACAATCACAACACACAACATCCAACAACAATAATAATCATACCATACCATCCACCACTCCATACTCGGATAGGTCGACGAAAGTACGAATCCAACACTTACACCTGCCAGCCGAATCTCTTCACGCTAGGTGTTAACGTAAGTGGCGCCGTCTTTTGGCGTCGGTTTAATTCGATTCTATTACAAAAGTTGATTTGTAACAAACTCCACGCACGAAAACGGTTTTGAGTAAGGTGCGGCGTCAGAGTTGTATTCATAGTCGGATTATTAATTTCAACCGTACGGACGCAAGGCTTTTTTTTTATTAATACCCAACTTCTCCCGTCTGGAGCCAGTGAGACTATGGCATCCTCGATTGGAGTATTCGTTTGTTGTGAGGCTGAATGTAGTGGGAAAGATGGTAATGGGAAGGGGAAGGAGATGGTTAAGAGAAAGGTGGGGAAGAACATGGCTATTCAGATCTGGTCACCAAACACGGCTAAATTTTCAAATTCTGAATGGTGATCTTACACCAGGGCGATACTAATAGTATCTTCCACTCTGGAACGTGCCGCAAATATTTTAAATTAATTAACTGTGAAATAACACAAATTAATCAAATAATATTTATTTGCCACGCCTAGATTTGATCCCGCGACCTTCGGATTGCGAGTCAAGAGCCTTACCGATAGACCACGCCAGCCGGCCTAACGCAGGCTATTAATAACGACCGATAACTGTTTTTATCGAACAGTGAGGATCCAGCAGAAATCAGAAGGAGAATCACAGCAGTCAACAAAACATACTTCTCTTTGCTGCCAGTGTTTAAGTCACGAAGTGTCCACAGAAAAACCAAAATAACCATATATAAGACCATTGTTAGAACTGTATTGCCATAAGGATGTAAGGCGCTGACACTGACGGTAAAGATGGCTGAAATGCTGGATACTTTTGAAAGAAAAGTGCTGAGAAGAATATGTGGACCCGTTAAAGAGGGTGAACAGTGACGCATCCGGCACAATACAGAATTGTATGATATATATAAGGCCCCTAGCATCTCAGCACATATGAGACTCCTCAGGCTGAGGCGGGCTGGGCATGTACAGAGAATGCCGGATACACGCGTCCCAAAAAGAATTTTGACTGGACACCCAGGTGGAAAGAGAAAAGTGGGAAGACCCAGACTGAGGTGGGAAGACCAAGTAAGAGGGGATGCAGCACAGCTTCTCCAGGTACCGAATTGGAAGTCAGCCGCTGAGGACAGGAGGAGTTGGAGGCGACTGTTGCAGGAGGCCAAAGCTCGATATGGGCTGTAGCACAATCGAAGAAGAAGAAGAACTGTTTTTATCGATACTGTTTCGGTCGACTTTTTTCGTATCAACCACCAGTAACCCTGTACATTAAAGCTTTGCTATTATTAAGTTTATTTTCAAAGCAAGCTTTGCCTTTAATGGCTCCTAATACCAGTGACGTGTTTTTTGTTCACTTCAGTCCCATTAGCGCGAAACATAAAACATTACGTATCAGGTATTTTAATAATACAGTAGGAATTTAATTAAAATAATATCCTCAAGCCTCTAATACATCTGAACTATTTTATTATTTTTTGAAAGGATTTTGGAATTTTCTGCCTCCTCCATTCAGACTTAAGAGTCTTTAGACGTTCAATGTATAGAATTAATATAAATTGATATAAAGGGATGCTGTATAAAGTATTTAGTAAATAATAGCGTTCATGTTAGTCGTAATTAGTAGCTCAGGTTTGTGTGTACCTTACGGAACGCTTTACAGCAGGGATGTCAATTGGGTGGATTTTCTTAAGGGCCATTTATAAGATTTAGCGTGTGTAAGCGGGCCAGACTCAAAATTAAAACCCATAAATATTAAATTGTTAAAATTTTTCTTTAATTAGATAATTACTTTTTATAAATTTTCATTTAAGTTAAAAAGGAGGGTAAAATGGTAAATTATATAGAGCCGGGCATCTGACTTCTCTTGTTTTTGATAAACTCATTGATGTCGGGTGTCATATTCGTGGTAGTTATATATAATCGATTGGAGGTGTTCATTCGCAAGCCTTGAGAGATGTTCGTTCTTATTTATTTTCAAAACGGAAAACATATGCTCGCATTAATAGGTACCACCGAAAATATACAGGCTGCTGCACGCTTTATTATTTTTGGATAGTTATTCAAACTCTTAATATATTGAGTATAGAATATAGTAACACTAACTTCCTTAAATTTATCCTTTGCAATACTGCCGAATTGGAGATCTATCTATTCTATCATCCATTCCAGAAGGATTCCAGAAACCCCAAAATATTCAGTTCAGTTTCAGTGCCGTTAACCCGGGCGTTTATTTTATTTTCATTGTGTATATAGATTTCTTTTACCCACCTCACTAGACAAATTCTGTTCCGAGGCGGGTAAATAACAATTTTTATTTAGTGAAAAGGATATGTGTATCGAAGTAGACATGGATATAAAAAGATAAAAAATAATATAAGAAGACAAAATAAAAGATAAAACAAAATAAAATTAAAAAAATATACATATAAAAACATGTGCACATACACACATGCATACAAACGTAATGTGGTTATAATACACTAAATCATTACATTTAAATTTTGTTTCTTTATATATTTCCATAAAAAGATTGCACATGTAATTTAAAATTCACGTGGAAATAAATGTAAATACAGTAGGTGCATGATAATTAATTAATAAGAAAGTATAAATGCAGTGGGAACATAATAATTTATGTGTATTTTGATATTAGATATATAATTTCGTGAGGTAATTATGTATAATATACTCGTGTTAGTTATTTAGGATATTTCGAATATCTATTCGTTTCTTTTCAGTCAATATTAAAAATCTTTTGAACAGCCAGTTCGAGTTATTTGTGGTTACGTAAGTTTTTGTTTGTGTTAGGAAGATATTGAAAATGTGTGGAGTCAGGTATGATTCATGTTTTTTTGCGAAAGTTGATTTGATATAGGGAACTAGAAAGTGATTATTCAGTTTTGCTCTTGTGTTTTGCGAGTGAAGTATGTGGTGAGATGATGTCTTGATACAGTTGTTATAGACGATCTTTCTTATGAATAGTTTATTTACGTCTAGTATTGTTTATTTATCGTCTAGTATTACTGTTTTTAATCATAAGCCGTTCTGTCGGCTCTTTCATATAGAATGAAAGAGCGCGGTTCTGTCTTCCGTGACATAAGATTGTCATGTGGAAGCGGGACGTAATGATAGGGCCTAAGGGCCCCATATAGCCCGCCACCATCACCATCCATCTCTACATACCTGGAGAGATTCATGAAATTACAAATCCAATAGTACTTACGCCTGCCAGCCGACGCTCCTCACGCTAGCTGTTATCACAAGTGGTGCCATCTTTTGGCATTATTGGCTACTTGCTTGAATTCGGTTCTATTGTGAAAGTAACTTTTTAACAAACTTCAAGTCTTTTGGCCGTGAAAATCTTAAAACGTATCTTCACGTAAAAAGATTCAAGTAAGAACAAGCCTTTTGCATAAGGCGCGGCGTCAGAGATGTATTCGAAGTCGGGTTCTTAAATTTCAACCGTGCAGTCACCAGATTAATAATAACGTCAAATATAATAAAAACTGTAAGTATCCAAAAACTTGTCTCATGAATAAATTACAATTTACAATTTGGGAGGCGGGTATGGGTACCGCCGCCCCGGGAACCATTTATTGGATAACCAACACCTCTGCCATAGGTCACCCCAAGTATTTCGCTACGTTTGATGACTTAGCAGGGATGCCCGGGTTCATGCGGGTGAAGTTTGTCGAGGTCTTGGCGGTCGATGTGTCTGCTCACCTGCTGCGTGGTGGACAGGATCGACAAAGACTGGTTGAGGGAGGTCTTTTATCCTCTCCAGGCCAGAATCTCTCGATTCATTCATTGCCTTGCACTACAGTTGGAGGGATGGATTCATGCGTCCGTCACTCCTGGACTCACTGACCCCCAGTTTCTTAACCATCCTTCTTCTTAAAACAACAGCCACTCCGAACAGCATCTCCTAAGATGACATAGGCCCTGAGGGAAATTATTTTTCTTAGAGCCTCCTGTGTGGAGCTAATGTAAAAAAAATATTTTTTTTTTATAATTATTGTAAATCGGAAAAGTAATTATACACAATAATAATATATTACACATCATTCATAAACAGTTTTAAATTACCCAGTTATTAGAGAAAATGTTTAGAAACTTGGGATATAGTCCAGTAAACGAATGGTCCAAAAGGAGGTGTAGAGTGCGTGAGCAGGAACCTAAGCGATTCTTTCAGGACTTGTTTAGGTTGCTTAGGGTGTGAACATACTAAAAGTCCTGACGTCTAGGTGGTGAGCTAGGGGGGGGGGAGGGGGGGGGGGGGGAAGGTCCCGATTTTCGGTTTTCCATTTATATCTCAAAAACGGTGCGTCGCAGAGGAAAACTTTTTAAGAATAAGTAAAAGCTCATAAAATTATCTACAACTTTTATTCTATACGTAATTTTGGAAATCCCAGCCGTTTTTGAGTTATACGCTCCACAAATGTCAATATTTTCGAAAAAAATCATTTTTCCTCACATTTTTCATCAAACATTCCTTCATATCGTCTAAAATATTCATCCAAGAAAGAAATTTATTTGAAAGAAGTTGTAAATAATTTAATTACCTTTAAGAATATATATACATATGTAAGTAAATCTCTAACCAGTAAATATTTATAGCAATTTTAAGTTTTTTCGTAAAATGTCGTCATTTTCAGAAAAAGCTGTTTTTTCTTACCAAATTATTAGGACGGGTTTTTTCTTAATGGGAAATTCCTTATTAATTTTTGCACGCAAGAAAGCAGGTAAGTTGTTCTCGAACAGATGATTAGTGGAATTCAATTTATAATCATTATTATTGTAATGGGTGATTAGGTTAGTCGTCGGAGATGCTACAATAACGTGCTACGATGCTGTTCGAGTTGGTGAAAAGGCGATGAATGCGATAGTGGGCTTGACATTCTCAGACATCAAGTTGTCCCGCAAAGATCGGGCATTTCCAATGTCTTCTATCAGCTCGTCGATAAAAATTCACGATGAAAAGGTTGCAGTTGACCCAACATTGCTGTTTCAGCGGATGTGTATAAGCAAACGATCTGATGAGGATTAGATGAAATTCTTTGAGTATGAGTTGGCCCCATTTCCCTTGGCACTGTTCAATGAAAGTGGGATGCGAAAGACAAATAAATCTGTTCTGTATAGCTTATTCGAGCCTACCAAAAAAACTGTTCTACTGTCTCAGATGAACATAGTTGTGGACGGAGGATTTCTATCATATTATACATATTATCTATATTATACAGAGTAATTTGACAAAAAATGCCTCCGTTGCCGCAATTTGTGATCGTTATATCACCTATGTCAACCACCACTATCCTGGAATGACTCGCACTGTGGTATTTGATGGGTACGCAAATCCAGTCAATAGTACGAAGACTGAGAAGGTCAGCAGACATCAATTTGACATGGAACAAATCAATACCCGTTAAACAGGAAGATTTTTTATCCAATCCTACCAACAAAAGTAACTTCATCTCCTTACTATAGACAAAGTTTCGGGAGAATGGGATACAGACTCTTCAGGCCACCGATGATGCTGACGTCCTTATCGTGAAGACTGCTGTGGAACTATCCTTTCACAACTCTGTGGCTGTCTTTGGTGAGGATGTGGACCTCACTGTCCTTTTGATTGCTTCCACTCCTCCCACCTAAGATATTCTGTTGCTGAAACCCGGACGAGGGAAAACCAAAACATTGGCACTGTCCACCCAAGAGATGCAGCATCGTGGATTTGAATACATCATATTTTTACATTCATTTACCGGATGCGATACAACGTCTGCAACTTTCAGGAGAAGCAAGGTGGCTTTTCAAAATTGTACTTGGAGTCAGAAATGATCAAGCAAGAGGCAATGATCTTTTACAACCCCTCCTCTACTCACGACGAGGTTGAAGAGGCTGGAAATAAATGCTTCCTGAAATGGTAGTGCAGCTAAACAGCATTCCCGGCGGACATACCACCAAGTTCAGCAGTGGCTCAGGATTGAGCTGTCCGCTGAAGAATGGGGGTGGAAACACGAAGGAGAAACCCTGGCGCCAATTACAACAGAAGATCCTCCAGCACCGGAGGTCCTTCTGAAAATGATATTTTGCCGCTGTACCAAGGATTGTGCAATTGGCAAATGTGGATGCCGAAAAGCAATGCTGACCTGTTCTGCAGCGTGCCTTCACTGCCAAGGGAGATGCCTCAATAGCGTGCCTGTTGCCGAGGACGACGATGAAGACGACGTAGAGCCCTTTCAGCAAGAACATCCACCACTGAGAATGACGATGCCATGGATGAACAACGCTTGCCAGGACCCTCACGTCCAAAGAGGATATGAAAACGTGAATCCACATAAAGTTGAGAGTGTAACATGATGTTATTGAGAACAGTGCCAAGGGAAATGGGGCCAACTCATACTCAAAGAATTTCATCAAATCCTCATCTGATCGTTTGCTTATACACATCCGCTGAAACAGCAATGTTGGGTCAACTGCAACCTTTTCGTCGTGAATTTTTATCGACGAGCTGACAGAAGACATTAGAAATGCCCGATCTTTGCGAGACAACTTGATGTCTGAGAATGTCAAGCCCACTATCGCATTCATTGCCTTTTCACCAACTCGAACAGCATCGTAGCACGTTATTGTAGCATCTCCGACGACTAACCTAATCACCCATTACAATAATAATGATTATAAAATGAATTCCACTAATCATCTGTTCGAGAACAACTTACCTGCTTTCTTGCGTGCAAAAATTAATAAGGAATTTCCCATTAAGAAAAAACCCGTCCTAATAATTTGGTAAGAAAAAACAGCTTTTTCTGAAAATGACAACATTTTACGAAAAAACTTAAAATTGCTGTAAATATTTACTGGTTAGAGATTTACTTACATATGTATATATATTCTAAAAGGTAATTAAATTATTTACAACTTGTTTCAAATAAAATTCTTTCTTGGATGAATATTTTTGACGATATGAAGGAATGTTGATGAAAAATGTGAGGTAAAATTTTTTTTTTTTTTTTTTTTACATTAACTCCACACAGGAGGCCCTGAGAAAAATAATTTCCCTCAGGGCCTATGTCATCTGGGATGCTGTGTGGAGAGTCTTTTTGAGGAGAGGAAGGAATGAACATTGGTCTTGAAGAGACCCATGTTGTAGGAAGGAGGAAACACAGAGGCCGGCAAATCATTCCACAGCCGAGCTGTTGAACACAAGAACGAGTCGAAGAAATGACCCGTTCTCATGTGACAAATGTCAACCGTGTACAAATGTTGGGCACGCGTTTGGCGTGTTTCCCGACTATGCACCGGTGCCGAAGGGATCAATGATGCTAGTTCTTCAGAGCATCTTCCATTGTAATACCGGTAGAACAAGGATAGCATTCCCACCCGACGCCTGTGCTCTAAAGATTGCAATCCGTCTGTTAAGATGGGAGAATCTATCAAACGGACCGCCCGTTTCTGCACAGAGTCGAGGGTATTTTTCAGGTATTTTGGAGCTCCAGACCAGAGATGGCTGCCAAATTCAACCGTGGGGCGTACTTGTGATTTGTACAAGGTTAGCAGTTGTGTACTATTAAAGTATCTGCGGGCCCTGTACAGTACGCCCAGTTTTTGGGAGGCTAACTTTACTCTGGCTTCGATGGAGCCCCCATACCTGAGCTGGTCACTTAGGGTTACACCAAGCATATCAATGGAGGGCCTGTTCGGAAGATTGCTTCCGTTGAAAGAGACTAGATTTTCATTTCGATCCCTTTTAGACGTAATCAGACAAGATTGGGTCTTTGAAACATTAAATTCAACGAGATTATTTTTACCCCAAGAGAAAACACTCTCGAGGTAACCGTCCATTCTTTGCTTCAAAGCCCTACGAGCTGTTGGAGTTTGTGAGCCCTTTGGGGGCTTGTCAAACAAAAAGCTATCATGAACTGTACTGTCATCAAATGATTTTTTTCGAAAATATTGACATTTGTGGAGCGTATAACTCAAAAACGGCTGGGATTTCCAAAATTACGTATAGAATAAAAGTTGTAGATAATTTTATGAGATTTTACTTATTTTTAAAAAGTTTTCCTCTGCGACGCACCGTTTTTGAGATATAAACAGAAACCCGAAAATCGGGACCTTCCCCCCCCCCCCCCTCCCCCCCTAGCTCACCACTTAGACGTCAGGACTTTTAGTATGTTCACACCCTAAGCACCCTAAACAAGTCCTGAAAGAATCGCTTAGGTTCCTGCTCACGCACTCTACAACCCCTTCCTTTACTGGACTAATATCATGGATATTTTTATACATGACGTTCAGAAATTTTTGGTACTTGCTCAAGGGACTTGAATCAATCAATATCAACAAGGAAATTGTGCTTTTTGAACTTCTGAAATGTTCATGATATTGTGCATGTATTAATATTATTAAAAAAACTTTTACGATTGATTTCTTTATTTATTCAGTACAGTAATCCCATTCGTAAAATGTTTTGTCCAACTATGAATGTCCCATTTTAGGACAGCCAAATTTGAATGAATTAACATACATATTTTGTACGAAAAAAAGGAGAAGAAGAGAAAGAATAAAAAAATAAAAATAGTTAAAAACATAAAGTTAACTGATATTTGTTTAGCAAACGATAATAATAATAATAATAAATAACAAACCTAAAGGTAGTCAACTGCTTGCATTGCGTATTACAGTCCGTCAAATAATTTTTGTAAAAAGAAAGGGAAGATAAAGAATAAAATAAAAAAATAGATTAAGGGGGAGTCTGGTTCAGCCGAGGTCTTGTTTCATTGCGTTATTTTCAAAATTTATTTTGGTTCACGAAACTTTTAATACATGTAAAAGGTACATTTGAACGAGATTTTTTGATTCGAATATCTATATATACCTACATAGATATAGAGGCCGCAAACGGAGAGTCTGACCAAATCGGTTGGAATCCTGGAGTCCTTGGAAATCTTTTGAAACATGAAATTTAAAAAAAATATATATGTATACATATTTATGAATGTAGAATGCAGATGAACCAAGTTTGTAAAAAAAGTTGTAGATTGCAAAAATGGCGGGCATGAAATTAAAATTGACGATAAAAGGTCTTACTTTTGCAATAACGTTTTCCTAATATAATAATTTTTCTTAAGTGGAGGTTCATCCCATAAATTTAATCATTAATTTCATCGTAAATTTAATTTTCTTCAATTTATACTTTAAATGTAGTGAATCGGGTGAAAAATCGATGAGCTACGACCAGCCAACTTGAAAAACGTGGTTTTGAGAAAAACGCGTTTAAAGTTTTTGCTTGTAACCGGGCCGCTCCGTTTCAGGTCTACCTGTGTGGTGCGCACCACTCCTAAATATATTTAGAAACTGAAGTTGATGCTATAACTTTGTGTATAAAGATTTTTAAGCAACATTTTTTTTGGATCGGCTGAACCAGACTCCCTCCTTTATTCAAAACAACCGCGATGCCACAAAATGAAATTGCGAATATTGAAAAAATATATTATTATGTTTGTTCATATGAAGCATATACTTTGTGACGTGGCATTGTAATTAAAAATAAAACAATATCTCTGTAAACACCACATTTATTTTTTATATACTATGTACGCCGACCGGGTTTTGCTAGAAGCGTAGCTTCTTCGGGACAGTATAATTCTCTACTGTATTATAGAGTATTTGTACTGCTCCGGTTGTAGCGAAACCCGGTCGGCAAAAAGTAGGTACACAAAAAATTAAAAATGGTGTTTACAAAGTTATTGTTTTATTTTAAATTACGTTATTATGTTTTAAGCCATAATATTCGATTGATGAAAGTATCGGACTTCAAACGATTGTTCGTGAGGCAAAACCCGCCAATAAAACAAAACATAATAATTATGATTTGTTAATACTTCGTATAATCTCAATGTTCCGTATTCAAAAGGATATCGTATTCATAGAAATGTATATCTTTCAGTCAAGATCTGAAATGCGTTTCATGTTTGTATAATTATTCCCCTGTTCTCCTCGATAGGTACCTTCTGGTACTATGGAAAATAAGAATAGCCACATAATTAGGGAGAATGAAATTTAATGATCCCTACTGCGTAAATTATTGGGTTCAAAACAGGTGATTCCTTATGACCACAGTATTGTGCTCTCGTTGGAATCATCAAGCAGGTCAGATATCATTTTTTAAGATTTTCACGGCCAAAACCACCATTTATTTTTGAGGTATTGTTCAATTCTGTCTTTTTTTCATTTTTTCTGTCATTTGGTTTTTTTGATTTACTAGATTCTTATTTTCCATGAAGTTGTCAGTTTTTTAAATTTACTGAATTTAAAGTTCAGTTCCTTTTCTTTCACCTCGTGTATTTATTTAAAACACTTAGAGGCTTAGTTTTAGACGTAGAGAGAGGCCTTGTATTTTCTCGGTATGGAAAGATTTGTTACCTATAAACCCTATTAAAATTATTTATTCATGTATTTTTTGCAGCATTATCACAAGGCCGTCCGAACATCAACCAGCGAGAACCCACTGCTGCCATATATTCATGCGTATCTGTTTGTGTTTTATTGGGAGTGGGTCAAATCCATTTTTATAAAAAAGTTTTAAAAATGGCTCACTTTATTTTTTTTCTAAATTAAATTTAAAAATTTAACTTAAATTTCTGAAAAAAAATAACAAAAACATACATATTTTATTAGACAAACATGTCGTAAACATTACTGTAACCACACTTATTTGTCTTTCCATGTAAAAATAATTAATAAAAAAAATTCTAGAAATTTCATAAATCTTTTCCAAATTGCGATCCAAAACTTTGGTTTCATAAAGGAGTACATTTTACTAATTTTGTGATTGCCTTTTAGATTTGAATATAAGGCGTGGTGTTTTGTCTTTCTTACACCGTTTACATCATATTTTTCACTGCGATAATAAGGGAGACACAACGATTTCTATGTGAGTTGTTCCGAAAAGCGAACAAATTAGCCTGAGGGACAAAAGAAATAGTAGTATATTTGCTACAATGTAAATGTACTCTCAGTATTACCCTGGTGTAAAACCGCCATTCAGAATTTAAACGTTGCTTGAAATGGTTTTAGTCGTTTTTGGTGACCAGATCTGAATAGCCAGGTACTTCCCCACTTTCGTCTTCTCCTTTTCCTTCCCCTCTCCTCTACCTCAATATATCACAATCGGGGATGCCATAGCCTCACTGGCTCCAGATGATTAGGAGCAGTTGGGACTGTTGTGCGGTATTAAAATTGAAAAAAAATCCTACTGTTGTTCTCCTAGACCTGGTTGATAAGCGTTATGTTTTTTGGCGTAAGAAATTTCAGTTGCAATCTGAAAAAAAACCAAAAGGTTTAAAAAATGAACAATGTTACCTACATATTTGATTCAATGTTTTTTTTCACATTAGCTCTATTAGGGCCTATTATGTCATTTTAGGGGATGCTGTGTAAACGTTTTTTTAAGGAATGGAAGGAGAGGAAGTTCTGGGAAGGAAATAGGTTTGAGAGGTGGGTAGGAATCTGGGGGTCAATGTGTCTAGGAGTAACGGACGTTTGAATCCATCCCTCTAACTGCGGTGTAAGTGGGATTCTTAATAATTTTTTAACTAATAAAATTTAACATTCTCTTTTGATTTGGACTAAAATACAATATTTCAAACTAGGCACATATTGTATTTTTTACACTCCGAAATATTATACCATCTTAGCGCAGAAATACAGAATTACATTATTTAACTTAAAATATATGTGTATTATATGTACACATATTTATGAACGTGTGTATGTACTTATTGGGTGTATACATACGTTATTATATGTACATTTCTTTAATTTTAAGAAATCTCACAATAATCTCCTGTAAAATCGATCATGTTGATCTCTAAAGACACTATGTATATATATTTTTAAATTCTATTTTAACCACCACTGTTTAATATCCACATAATATAATACCCACGCACAGGCTTCGCCTTTGTGGGATCTTTTTTGTTACTCTCTTATATTTTATGTTATTATGTTTGTACCTATTCCCATGTATCAAAAAATTTTGCTAATAAAAAAAATAAAAAAATTAAAAACTATTACTTGTGATGAACGTAGTATACAAATATATTTTAATCGTTTAGTAAAGCACCTAATTGTATATTTACGGTTTTATTAAGCGCTCCGTTTCTTGCATAAATTATAACATTTTTAATGAACAGAAATAAAATCTGATAGGGGCTCTAGGCCATCCATAACTTTAAATAACAAAAAAACACATTGCCAAAATTATGTAACTCGCCCAAATGGAAACTTAATTGCCGATAGAAAAAAATTCAAATATTAATTGCCAACAAAACAAATACCTGCCTCAATATTCGCCAGACACAAATTATACTCTTTGTTTACCGGCTAATAAGTATATAGCTTCATTTATAACACCTGCCATCCGTGAAATTTATACATGAAATACGTCCAACATTAAATACACTAGATATGCTCTCAAATTGTACGAAGACATTTATATTTTTAATAAGTAATAACAATAACATACCAATAAAATATAGCGGTTCTCTTAAACCTTCATATAAAAATCTTTCAGGAATTTATGTATTTTTTAATACAACAATTTTCATTAGAAATTGAACCGCAGAAGACAATATTTCTTTTCGATATCGCCTTTTGAATACTGGTTTAACAACAAATCCTCCAAGGATTTTTTTTTATTTTATTTTTTTTATTTGTTTATTTAGCACAATATTATACATTTAAATACATTATTTATTAAATTTTGACTGCCCAACTAGGAGTATTATCCCGTTTTAGGACAGTCAAATAATTATGGGTATGAACATGTGGAGAATGCTTTGTACAAAAAAGAAAGAAAATTGATGAAATAAAATAAGGAAATAAAAAGAAGAGTAGGAATATAAAATAAAATAATGAAAAAGTTGAAAATATAGTAGCTAACTGTTATTTGTTTAGCATAGCAAAAGAAAAAAAAAAGAGAAGAGAAAGAATAAAATAAAAATGAAATAACCAATTAAAACATAAAATAGCCGTGGATTGTTTGGCATAGTTGTTGTTGAAATGATAGTAATAAATAAAAATGTATTTACAAGCAAATGATTAAAATATAAGGTGGTAGGTAATTGGTGTTTGCATTTCATATTTTAGTCCTACGTACACATTTTGCATAGTGAGAACAGAAACAATAAAGTAAAATAAAAATAAATAATTAATGCTTGATTATTACTGTAGTTTTCTAAGCATAGTTACTAAAGTAATAATAAAATAATAGGGTTTAGTTTTTCCTGTGGGGAAAATTTAACCCGGACATTTAAATCTGGTGCGTAAAAATATATATATACTTCTAACTGATGTTTACATTGCATATTATACGCTTACATACATATTTTTTATAAATATGAATATGAACTTATTTTAACTAGAGATTCTTGATCATATTTGCAGTAAAAACTGTAGATGTCCTATGTGCTGTCCGATGATTTTTATTCAATTAAAAACAATGAATTCCGTCTCGTTCTAGCAGCTCGGTAATACACGAAACAATGCTCGTATCACGTGAACCCGTCGCGAAAGTGTAGGAGTGTGATCAGTGGCGACATATGTTTCGAGCACGTGGTTTCTTGTATTACCGTACTTCTGGGAGGCGGGGTGCTTATCACGTGACCCGCTAAACCACGGTTTCCAAACCTTTATTTCGCTGAGTCTCCCCGAACCAAAAAAAATATTTTCATGCCCCCCTTAATTAAGTTTCAACAAAAATAAGAAACACATATTTTTTATATTAACTAAATTATTTATTTGAATTTCAAATAGGTACAACACAGATACAATATATTATATTTATTTATTATGGATCTTTAATAGAAGAGTAGGCACACTTTTAATCATTGTACTTTTACATTTACATTTCTTGGTTTTCTTTTAATTATAGATACATATTATTCTACTATTTTTTTTTAATTTATTTAAATTATATGTTTATAATTAGATAATGTCTAAAAACTTTCAAAGTAATTTTAGAACAAATAAATATAAACTTTTAAAGTAGGTACTAACGAGATACTTATGCTTGTATGCTCTGTACCAGTTGGTTGATTCTGGGATGTCTTTGCTAGAGCTATGGTTAAATCGCTATGGACGACAAGGCGATTTCGCTGTTTAGTTTTTATTAAAACTAGAGCTGAAAAACCTGTCTCGCATAAATAAGGGGACGAAAATGGAATAAGTATTTTCAAAGCAAGAGAAGCAACTTTCGGATTAACAAGAAATCGTTTGATCTAAAATTTATGCAATTCGGAACAGTTAATTTACCTACGCGTTAGATAGATTTTTTTCGGAAATGCAAACGTACCTATTACGCCCCCCCCCCCTGACATTTCTCTACGCCCCCCTAGGGGGGCGTGCCCCCCTGGTTGGGAAGTCCTGCGCTGGACTATAATCGACTACTTAGTTGTGACATGTGATGGAAAAATATTTTTTATTTTTTTTTATTGAAAAAATATATAACTGAACAGCAAAATGACATTGACATTTTTTACTCCAAATTTGCTTAGGAATCACTGGTTTAAATCTTTTCTGTATTAGCTGTTACGTCCTATATACTTTTTTTTTAAATATGGACCAGACAACTTTTTTGGGATTATTTCTGTCCTTTTCCAAAATTCCTACCTACCTCCCTATATCTCTACACATGTGAAACCGGTGTAGTGACAACCTTCAACATGCAAGCAATTTTTCCATAATTAAGTGTCTGTTTTGTATTCTTGAATTCGAATGATAAATTACTTACGAGTTACTAAAATCATTAAACTTTTACTGATAGTGCCTGCAGTGATTTTACGCTTCGTTTTTTCCCTTCTTCCATAGAATTCCTAACACATCTATTTTCTTCAGTATTTGGCCTTAAGTAATTTTTGGTAGGTAAGATTATGAAAGTTAAAGTAGGGTAAAGGTGATTTTTTTAGGATTGCGATTCTATGTCATTGTTGAAATACGAACATAGAATAGCCGGATTCATACGTACATAGAATAGCCGGAAGCCTATTGTCTCTGAACGTGTAATTAATAACGTATCTTTTATATCGACACCTCCTCAACAGACCATTTATTCGCTTGATTTACAACACTGTAATGGTTTAATCAGGAAATAGTACACCTTATTTATTCACGCCGTGTCTTCAGTGAACACTGTAATTACGTCCAACCCGATTCCAAGGTGTCTCTTGAGATTTACTTCTGAAGAAGCCAATTTTACATCTGATAAGATAAACCAATCGGAATGCCAAACCGAAGTTATTGATTTAGTATAAATAATATACTTTACGGCTAGATTTTTATCGATGTTGTATATGGGTATTTACAATAAGCTTTATTTTTTGTTGTTGGACAAATAAAAAAATGGTGTATGATTAAAAAATATTATTTTTCAAATTTAGCTACCTACTTACCGATTTTGTGGTATGGATTATTTTCTCTCAGGTGTTTGGAATTACCGTGGAATCTTTAATACGAGTATGAGGTCGTCAAAAATATTCAAATATTGTACTTATAACCCTATTAAAACTATATTATTCAAGTTGATACCTACCTACAATGACGTTACAATGTATATAGACGCGCTTTAGGGATCTCATAGTGGCAAGCCCAAGCTAAAAACAATTCGTAAGTAGTGTTTTCGATTTCGTATTTTTAGTATTAAACTGCTATACATCGGGAAGGTGTATGTGAATTACATTATAAAGGTGCCAAAATATGTGTTGAGAAAATGTTTTCATTACACGGCAAACACTTGTAAAAGTCAAGGAATGACTATCAATTATTATTTAAAAAAAATATATAATTGTTCTCCGCCCGAAGATTTTATGTATCATTGGAGAATGCAAGACCAACTAGATTGCAGGTCTGGGGGCGCAAATTACGAAGTCAGTGATGTCACTAAATAAACTTTACGGTTTAAAATGGTCTGATCACTCGGTTTATTTATGTGCTTGCGGTAAAATAACATACAAATCAGCAAAACAACGAGTACAAAACACAATCGCCGCCATTTGCAAACCGTGCGTCGTTGCTCTAAAAGCTTGATCACTTGACACCTTAAAATCGCCCAGACCTCCTAATCTAAACAGCCTTGAATCAGAATTCGACGGAACTATTGAATACGAAATCGCCGCCTGGGTATCTAGCATGGTTGATCGATATAGGTTTTATCGAAAATGTCGGTAACTTGTCATCGCTCCCGAGCACGACTGCAGGCCGCTAACGAACAAATAACTATTCACGTCAAATAAATTAGGAACCCTTAGTAGTTGTGAACTGTTGTTTGTTCGTTAGCGGCCTGCAGTCGTGCTCGGGAGCGATGTCAAGTTACCAACATTTTCGATAAAACCTATATCGATCGATATAGGTTTTATCGAAAATGTCGGTAACTTGCCATCGCTCCCGAGCACGACTGCAGGCCGCTAACGAACAAACAATAGTTCACAATGACTTGGGGTTCCTAATATATTTGACGTAAACTGTTGTTTATTCGTTAGCGGCCTGCAGTCGTGCTCGGGAGCGATGGCAAGTTACCGACATTTTCGATAAAACCTATATCGATCGACCATGCTAGGGGGCCGTCCTGCCGTTTATTTCGTTCATACGCGTATATTTTTTAAATATCTATCTGTCATACGTGAACAACGTTTGAATTAAGAATTTAATGGAAATATGGTATACGAGTAGTTTTTTTTGCTTACCACATTTCATTTTGTGTTTGTGAGACAATATCAAGTTTTGTATTATTCTACCTACATTTCCTACCTTGTACGTTGACCGGTCAGTGGCTAATCCATCGGGTTTCAACCCCGTGAGCTCAATTCCTCGGCTGCGTAAGTCCTCCATCATTGCACAAACAGCCTTTTTTGCTTTTAATGATTCAATTAAATTTTAGTAGACAATAAGATCTTTTTCACATTACAGGCAGCCATCCGACGACCCCCATCGATACTGGTAAGATAATGTTGTATTTTCTGTACATGTAGGTATAATACCTGCAAAGGAAGAAATAGCTATCTTTTGAAACGAGAATACTGTTCGGTTAGGTATTTGATAAATGTTATAAGTTATAACTAAATACTCAATAAGAAGTATAAAAATTGCATTAGCATTACCATGGAAATGGGAAATAGACATAGTAATTACATCTGAAGCGCTAAAAAATATATTAGTTTTTCATAATAATAATAGTTAAAAGGTAGAAGCTGTGAAGGGTTATTGTCATTAAAGTATTGCGAAACTCCCGGGAAGAAAATAGGTTTTTGTTGTTTGTAATCGACCAACATAAAAGGCAATCACGTTCTACTGATTGCACGTGATCGCAACGCCCTTTTTTACCCGCTCCAATACGACGTCGGACGTTGTGACATTTGAGTTGACTTTAAAATACCCTTTTTTGCTCCACTTGCCATTGTCCAATAATGAGCAATCTCGTACTAGTTAGCACCGCTGCACGTCACAGCAGATGCTTGTAAATCTGTCTCGCGGAGAGGGGCTGCGGCTGTCTCTGAGACAGGTGCAGGCATAGCATTTAGTGGCGTAACGACTAAGTCGCGGCTCCGAGGCATTCAGGCTCTTTATCGGCTTCCTCCCTTTGTCTCTACTAAATTTGTGTTTTCGTTATCTTATGTGTAAAAAAGAATGTTTCTTTTTTTGTCCCTTATGCTTTCCTAAATCAATCATCAGATTGCGATGAAACTATGAGAATTTGACGTGCGCGTGTCCGCGATCGTTTGGGATCATCCATATATTACGTCACACCTTAAGGGGAGGGGGGAGGGGAGTAGAGAAGTCTGACGAGGGGTATGGGGGGGAGGTCATCAGATTTGTTACGTCACATGCACAAAACGACTGCGAAACATGCGACTACTACAAAAATATTTTTGCTATCCCCCTCCGTTGTGGTAAATATGACCGTGACGATAGTATCACGAAACAAGCAACATTTTCGCTTACTGTGATGGTAGTAGGAGATTTTCAAACATTGGGTTATTCATAACCCGGGAATGTTAGACTTTCTTTAAAAAAATCGTATTTTCTCTTCTAATGGTGCCTAAATATTGGTTTCGTTCTCCGAACAAATAAAGCATGCGTTCTCACTCAAAGAACGAGTTACGTAACTAGTTCGTTAGTGAGTCGGATAATTATTATGATACGTCATAAAATATTGTATGAATGTATTTTTCTATTTTGACCCTTTTCTTACAAGATTTCTTTTTGTATCTGAACTTCCTTTCTACAACTCTTGAGGGCTGAAGTTATTTCTCAGAACAAGTAATGAATACTTATGTAAAATTATGAATTTTTCTCTACGTAGTTTAGTCCCGCATAAATATTCCGATTTACCACCCTGGAAATCACCGATAAGAATTTATTTTAATGCATTTGACGACTTGGTAATGTCACATCGAGGCTCGGGCCCCGGGCGCCTTCTTGTACTGCCCGGGTGGTCGCTTCGCCTTTACTTGTCAGTATAAATTTATTAATTAATTTATCGAATCAGTATCTTTTTGCGTGTGAGCCCAATATGTCAAAATCGTACGTCAAATGGCTTTACAGAAGCTTTCAAACATTAAACAATGATTTAAACATCATGAATAATTCTTCTCATTCTTCTGTGTGCTCCGCTCATATCGAAAGTTGGAAGATATCGTTAAAAATTCAGTTAGTCATTGACGTTGCAATCTGGAAGAGATTTTTTCCAAAGCACTATCAGATTCCTCGGCGAAGGGGTGCGCCTTCTGAAACCATTTCTTATCTCTACCTTCCCGTTTTATAAACTAAATTGTTTTCTCATAGTTTGTACAATGTATGATGATAAGCGATGATAATGTATGATAAGTGATTTTTAGCAAAAACGGGGCTCTACAAAGTATCCAATTATTATGCACACATGTACATACTGCCGTTTTCACTTAATGGATATTATAGAGAAGGATTTGGCTTCGGACATTTATATCTCAACTTCTATTATTTAATCAAAGGTTTACACAGGATTAAATTTAGTGTCCCAAAAATAAATGAGAAAATTTAATATGTTTTTCTTTTAGTGAAACAGTTATGTCAAAGATCGCGGAATTTGCACAATTTATTTTTTTATGTGAATTCTTCACAAGAGTCCCAAATAGAGTCCCCAGGAGCCAGTGAGACTATGGCATCCCATTCGGGGTATGTTGTGATGCTAAAGGTAGTGGAGGGGAAGGAGATGGGGGGAGAGGAAGGTGGGGAAGAAACTGCTATTCAGATCTGGTCACCAAACACTAATTCCATTTCAAGGAACGTTTCAATTCTGAATGGCTGTCTTACGTCAGTGCTATACTGAGAGTACCTATCTTCCACTTTGGAACATGCCGCAAATAGACTATTTACTATTTTAAATGAATTAATAGTGAATTATCACAAATTAATCAAATAAAATTTATTTACCTACGCCGGATTCGATCCCGCGACATTCGGAATGCGAGTTAAGAGCCTTACCCCTCGACCACGGAGGCCGTCACAATACACAGCCTAACAAAAATATGTTAGTGATCAAAAAATATTAACTCCCGAAGAAAACCTTACACGTCATATGTTTGCTGATCATTATCATTGAAGAAAGAAATATGAAATTTAAGAAACATAATATTGATAGCTGTGTTAAAAGAATTAGAAAACTCACTTATATACTCTTATTTATACGACTAAGAAATAATGTAAAACAATTAAATTTTGCAATGGTTTGCATTGCTCTGGTGCAGCCATTGCAGTATGGCGAACATGATTGGGGACTAACTTTTATCCAGAACTTATACCCGAAAAAAAATTCAAATGTATTCAAAATATTATTCATAAAATATTAAATGTTATTCTTGAAAAAAAACGCTATCCAAACTGTCCTCAATGCAAAGAGTTGAACACCGGGGCGAAGCCATCGGGCGCAAGCCAATCGTAAAATCAGGCAGATCATGATGCGCCCCAGGCACTTCACAAACTGCCGCCAGGCACTTCTCGATGTGGCTAGGCACATCCTGATCTGCCTGATTTTACGATCGGCCTACGACATATATACCTAGTTGCAACACGACAGCTGCACAACATAATTAATAATTACTAATTGTGAAAACCTAAAACTGAAAAGTTATAATTTTTTTTTTAATTAATTTTACATTTTGTTCCAAAACCAACAAAGTGATTTTTTGACAATGATTTCTAGATATTGTTATTCTTATGTATTTGCACTTATTTATTTATTGTACAATATTTCTAATACTTTTGAATTACACCGGAAATTTGTGTGGCTTTATTTTTAAGCAATTATAGTGTATGTTTTTTTTTACAAACTATTATCAAAACAATTTCACAAACATAATATTTAAAAATGCTTAACATATATTTTAAAAATGTGCGAGGTCTTCGCACAAAAACTCATAGCTTCTTAAATCAGGTCCTTTTGAACAATTACGATATTTATCTTATATGCGAAACTTGGCTAAATAAATCAATCCATGACAGTGAATTGTTTGACAATAGGTATGATGTATTTAGAGAGGATCGGAACTACTTTTCGTCTGGCCAGCAGCAGGGAGGGGGGTACTAATTGCAACTTTCAAATCTCTAAAGGCTCAGAGATTACCCTGGTCTACGTGTACTGAGGAGATCTGCATATCAGTGCCAATACTAGGTAACAATAATAAACTCAAAAATTTATATATCTGCTGCACATATCACCCACAAAACACCAACTACATCCACAATCTAACTCATCACTTCAACACTACATCAGACCTGCATGCAAATCACCCGGAAGAATTGTTTTTATTAGCTGGAGACTACAATATACCCAAACTAAACTGGAAGTTAACCGAAGAGCAAAACCAATTTAAACCAAATTTTCCAGAAGACACTGCTAGCTGTGCCTTGGTAGACTTCCTTTCATTCACCCAACTACACTAATTCAATTCTATAACCAATACAAACAAACGAATTCTTGATTTAATCATGACAAATATTTCAAAATATAGTATAACCCATTGTACCGAACCTCTGACGCCTGAAGATTCACATCACAGAGCATTAGACATAGAGTTATAACCTTTTACTGTGCCGTCTCTCTCCGGCTCATCTAGGACAGTTAAAATGTTTCACGGAGGTTGTTATTACGGTCAAATCACTGATTATCCAAAATAAATTGGAAACTTGAATTTCAAGGTAAGGATACTGAAAAAGTCGTATTAGATTTTTACAATATTATAAATGACATTAGTCGCAAATATATCCCCGAAAACAAAAATTTACGGTAATTTGGAAAGGTTTCCCCCCTGGTACACTTTACCTCTTATTAAAATTGTAAAAGAGAAATTAAAATATCACAAGAAATGGAAAAAATACAAGAAACCTGATCAATCATTTTCAGTACTGAGAAATATGGTCAAAAGAAGATCGCGTTAGAATGTAATGAAAACTTCATTATGATGGCAGAAGATTCAATAAAAAAGTACAGCAAACAGTTCTGGTCATTTGTTAAATCAAAGAAATCCTCTTCCGATTTACCAAAGCAAATGTATCTTGGAGATATTTCCTGCAATGATGGACAATCCATATGCGACCATTTTAGTGATTATTTTAGATCAGTTTTGGTAGAAAATTCCAACCCTCGCCTCAATCTTATAAACTGTGAGAATGATGACGACAACTCCAATCTACGAGTACATATACACAATATTAACTTCAATCAATCATGTGTACTTAATTATTTAAAAAAACTTGATCCGAATAAAAGTGCGGGATCTGATTTAATTCCATCCATATTTTATGTAAAATGGCGGGACCAATTGGCTTATCCTCTCTCCTTGCTATTCAAAATGTCATTTGAAGAAGTCAACTTCCCCAACGTCTGGAAACAAGCACTCATTACACCAATCCGCAAAAGCGGGGACAAAAATAACATTACCAACTACAGGCCCATCTCCAAACTCCCAATTGTCAGCAAAATCGTGGAAAACACAGTTCTTGATCAACTTTTTCCAGCGGTACAAACAATCATATCTAAAAATCAACACGGCTTTTTCAGGAAACGGTCGGTCGAGACAAACCTTCTGGAATACACAGATTTTATTTTGAATTCTATGTGTGGTAAAAATCAAGTAGACTCTATCTATACGGATTTTTCAAAAGCCTTTGATAAAATTATCATTGACCTGCTTCTGAAGAAACTGTTAAAAATCGGGATTAATGGTGACCTTCTCAGATGGATCAAATCATATGTAACAAACAGAAGTCAAGCAGTTAGAGCTAAGGGTTTCTCCTCGCGTTTTTACAATATACCTTCAGGAATCCCGCAAGGATCACATCTTGTTTATTTTATATGTCAATGATATAGGTAAATGCTTTAAAAATTCCAAATTTTTGCTGATGACACTAAAATTTACAAAAAAATCACTAATATCTAGAATTGCAAGATGATATCAATAGGCTTGGAATATATTGTGCGAACAACCAACTGTTCCTTAATCTGGAAAAATGTAACACAATATCATTCACCAAAAGCATAAACCCCCTAATATTACCGTACAAAATAAATGACATTGAGATAAAAAGATGTTGTAAAGTGAGGGACTTAGGAATAATAATGGACTACGGAATGTCTTTCCGAACACATATAAAATCCATCTGTGACAGGGCGTACAAACTTCTAGGATTCATCATAAGAGTGACCAAACCATTTAGGTCACTACACATAATCAAAATACTGTACGTCTCTTTTGTTCGCTCAATATTAGAATTCGGATCAGTCATATGGAATCCCCAATACAAAGTAAATATTTATTTATTTATTTGATGCAATATTATTTACATTTTTTTACATAATTCAATGATGTTGGCCTCACTTGGTGCTTTACCCGTGCTGAGGCCTCCATTTCATATACAAAATTATACACAATGCATATAAATATATATATACATAATATTGGTGAAAAAAAGGAAAAAAATAAATAAAAAACATACGATTAAGATAAATTAAACTTAAAAATTAGAGATTTAGAACTAACGTAAAATTAAGAATAAATAATATTATATAAGATATGATTTTAGATTTTCACGGCCAAAAATTTTATGGTTATTTCCTTTTGGGGTATTATGCCGTGTTGCGCTACCTCCTCCTTTAGCTAACGTTTCGGACAGCTTTTCAACACATCTGCCCTGATGATGGACACTGTAAAGCTGTCCGAAACTTGGCTAAAGGAGGAGGTAGCGCAACACGGCATAATACTCCAAAAGGAAATAACCATAATATTATATAAGATTAAAAATGATATTTTTAATACGTGTTGTGTAATTGTGGGTGATTGTGTTTTATATTGGTTTTGTGTGTTACTTATATGTTTTGTTATTTTATACTATGGTATTTTGGTAGTATTGAAAGGTTAGAAAGAATTAAAAAAAAGATATTTATTAAATTTCGTACCTAACATAGGTACCTATTTAAAATATCTAAAATTCTTAATTCAATTCAAACTATTAGGGGAGTACCTACTTTAAATAAATTTAAATAACTTAAAGATTTTCAAAAATAGAATCCTGATTTAACAATCATTGTTTTGCAAAATGTCATTCTCAAACACGCGAACTGTCAAACGTGCGATGTTTTCTGAAATTATCCAATTTTCTTAATTTCTCTCTCCGTAAGAACCATCCTCGTACTTCAAGGAATATTCTAGAAAAAAAATTAGCGAAATCGGTTTAGCTGCTCTCGAGATTTGCGCTTAGCAACACATTCAGCGATTCATTTTTATATTAAAGAAGATATAAAATAATATAGTTTTTCATCTACTCGTAAATACGAAATCAAAGACACGCTATATACCTGGTTATGATAGTATTCTCATAAGCGTTCAACATATTGACTGGAACTCCGAAAATGTGGATAATACAAGGTGGCGCAAAATTAACCACCCTATCGGAAGATGTTATAATTTTTGCAAATGGCGTCGAACGTCAATAATATTGAACTAGACAGCTGCAGAATACAAACAGACAAGCAATGGATCGCTATACTCCGCAAGAGCATCGAATAATTGTGTTGATTTAAGCTTTAACGCTTTTAGCGATTTTGTGTCGAAAGTCACCATGAGCGACGAGGCGCATTTCCACATAAACGGTTACGCCAATAAGCATAATATTCATTTCTGGGGCACTGAAAATCCGCGTGTGATACACGAAAAGCCATTACATCCACTCAAAGCTACTGTGTGGTGCGGCGTTGACGCGGGAGGAGTGATCGGGCCGTATTTTTTGAGGACGCCATTGGCATTACGGTCACTGTTACTGGCGAACGCACAGGGCCATGATAAACGACTTCTTACTTCCGGAATTGGATGAGCGGGGCTTGGTGAACATGTGGTTTCAACAAGACGGTGCAACCGCACACACAGCACGAGCCACAATGGTTATTGTGAAGGAAGCGTTTCCTGGTCGCGTAATTTCACGTTTTGGAGATTTGGTATGGCCAGCAAGATCGCCCAATTTAACCATTCCAGACTTCTTTATTTGAGGCTATTTTAAGTCGCGGGTTCATGCCAACAAGCCTCAGACAATCGCAGCCCTTAAGGAGAATATTTGACAGGAATTGGAGGTTGCCCACCACATTCCCACGGCGTTCTAAGGAAACAGATGGTTTCCTCCTTCACCGTACTCGTCAGGACTCTAATTTTTTGTTTATAAAGAAGCTACTTTTTATTTAAAATGACTCTAGACCCCCAATGTCCGGGCATACATTGTTAGCAGGCAGTATGCGAGTGCGTACATGTTGTTAGTTATTTATTTCACAATATCACGTCTCATCTCCGCCACCTGATGTAGCTGTAATAAAAGTTTGTTAATATGCAGAATAAAAAAAAAAAGAAATTACATAATTTGATGAGATTGTTTAACTTAACCAAAGCAGCTGAGCTACAGTCACCCGGCACTCCCGGCAGTCCCGCCGAGGATAAGCGGAGCCATCAGTCCAGTCGCAAGCAAGACTCGGTGTCCGCGCCCCTAAGCCAGGAATGCGAACAATTATCACCGGAAATCTTGCGGAAAGTCATGGAAAATGCGATAAAACGGGCACAAATGTGTATCAACACTGGCGGTAGCCACTTGACGGATATCATCTTTTCCACTTAACAGAAAAAATTGTAAAAGTCCAAATAAAGATTTTGTTTTATTTAGTAAAAAAGTTATTCAAAAACAAAATTGGATGATGAATTTTGCGCCACCCCGTATAATCCGTTAACTTTTACTTTATTCACGATTACGTAATTTTCAATTTTAGGATTTACTATGGAGTTCAATCAATACTAAAATAATTGGTATTTATACCAGTCAGTGTAACACCGCCACAAAATACAAATTAAAGCCATATATGGTCTACAGTGGAGTTGTTGAGCCAATTAAGTCGGGGATCTCGCGGGAGGTTGCGAGTTTGATAGGTTGTTCATTTATACCGCAAATCATCAGCTCCAACGCAGCGTGGATTTACGATTTGTTTCTTTGACCTCCCATTTTATCTCTCTTAAACGGCAATAAAAATAACCCGCCAAAGCCTTCGTGAGCGGAAGCCAGGGTTTGCTTTTTGGGAAACCGTTTTACAGATTAACGGGGAATCGTTGTCAATTTAGTATTAACTGGTATATTGTAAAATGACATATAGCAATATAAAATGAAACTGCGCGTATGCTTCTCATTCACGAGAGGTATAATTTACGTTTGAAAGTATTATTAATACAATTCGTAATGTCAAAAAATTTAAGTTTCGATATGGGACACAAGCAGAAAAAAGCAAATCCTGCTGTATTTATTTATGAGTTTGCTATTATTTCGCAAAAGCCGCCACTACCCGAATTTCAACCGATTTCTTGCAGATCTCCCTGAAACATTTGAAGTTTTTAAGCTCTTAAAAAAATACATGTAATTTTTGAAGATAATGTCTAGACGCTTTTTACGCCAAAACGCAAATTACATGAAATTCCCTCGACAGAAAAAAAATTGCAAAGTATGCTCCGAAAATTATTATAAACACGTTCATTTCACTTATTTTATTTACTAGTTATATAGTTTTGAAAAAAATTACAATGTTTCTTTAAATGATACTTAAGACGCCTTCCACGAGATTTTTGCTAAGTTTTAAACGAGTCGTGTTTTATTAAACATTTTCACAATTGTCGCTTCAATTTTATCAATTAAAATATTAGTGCGCTCTGTCCAACATTGATCGTAATTACATATCTCTCCATCTTTCTTCTTTTTGAGCGGGGATGCGGCGACATTTTTGTACTACCCAGATATTCAATAAAATAAATTGATAAATAGGTACCCTATAATGAAAGGTGTGTCATTCTTTAAATTGAATAAAGATAATGTTTTTTTTTTTGAAATATGGAATGTATTGCATTGCACTACCCCTACATTCTGCAATAAACCTATTATCGAAGGAGAAGATAACACTATTAATCTAAACGAAAACATGAAAAAAAAACAATTGAAAATAATTCATTATTGAGTTTTCATTATCGTGATTTCAACCGTTTTTTTCGATTATAGAAAAGTTCGCAAATTTACAAATCCTGACAATAAACTACCTAACACAACTTCCCTTTAATCTCCGCTTTTATTCCTTCAAGAATAAAACCTTTTTTACTTGATGAAGAAAAAATGTCACGCAAAATGATGAGCTTTATTGCCCGTGCAGCGGCCATTAACTTCATCCCATCAAAAGCACACGTGCATTTGTCATGCTTAACTTTATCCCACGTGAAGATTTATCAACACCATCGTTTTCCACCCCGGGCAGGTCGGGGACCTTTTGCTTCGGCTAGGAGCCCCGGGCCCCCACTTGTACGAGTAGGTACCGCTGGGCCCCCTCGCACAACTTCTCTCTCTGAATTCCACAGCTTTCTTTGAGGCGACTAACTGAGGTCGTGTTTCTAAAACTGCAAATAGCATTCTGTACTGCAGTTATTCTGCTGGCATACCTAAACAAAGATAAAGATTGTTGTAAAATTAATATACCAGTGCCTTTAACCATATTTTAATAAATTTTTGCTTTAATTTGTGCAATCCGAAATGTTAGCGTGCCATTGAATTTTTTTAGCAGTTTAAAATCTATTCTCTTACCTGTATGAATTTTCAAAAAATTTATGGAAAAAACCTAAGGGAATCAAATGCCTAGTTTCCATCAAAACTTTTAATTTTTCAATTATCGCCAATTCTCTTCGTGACTTATTTTATAAAATAAAACAATTTGTGTACACCACTACTTAATCAAAATAATTGACTCGTTTCAGACTATAGAGTGTCTTCATTAGGATACAATATGTAAAGGAAATGAATAAATATAAATATTGCCAAAAAAGAATAGATGATTAAGTACCTAAAGATATTTCAACAAGTTAAAAATATTACAATGCGCGGTGATTAATTAGTTGTTGAGTATTATTAAAAAATAATTATTATAAAAAATGAATAAAATTAAAAATACTGTATTAACATGTTACAAATTTATATATGTATTCACTCATTACATAATTATCCACAAATAATTAGGCACTTTGACTATCCACCTAAAAAGAATAGCCGTTTAAGGTTAGTGAAATCAATAAGCTTAAATCATATTATTAAGCGCAGATCACATCGCTAGAAATCCAATCACTCTATTTTATTTTATTTTAGTTTATTTATGTACGTAATGGACCAAGGGTTATCAAACAATAAATTCCAACCATCCAATAACGGTAGGTACACAGTAATATGTAAACATAAAACAATATGTGTGTCAATCATGTCTTCATTGTCTGACTTGAACATCCTCAAGCTTTTGATGATGACTGAAAGTTCTATGAATATTAAACATCACAACTAATAACTAAAAACGGTTCCTTCCGACGACAATTGGCCCGCAGACGGTAGATCCCCCGGACAGTTGATCCACTGGACACTTGACCTTTCGGAGGTCGATCCCTCTGCCAATTTATTAGGTAAGATTATTTCTTCGAGAAAGTATGCAAAAAGGATATACGGCCGTAAAACCAAAGTCGATATACTTATATCTGAAGGCGTGTTGAGTGGAAATCCGCTATACAAAGATTTTTACCAATAATTCCGAGTCCAACAATAATTGCTTGAAGAAATAATAATATTTTAGGGGATCAACTTGCCGAAGGATCAATTGAAAAAGAGATAAACTGTTTAAGGGGTCAACTGTTTGGTGGATCGACTGTCTGGGGGATCAAATGTCGGCGGGCCAATTGTCGTCGGATCAATAGTTGATATTTATTGTCGGGTCACCACTAAAAATGAAACAAAAAGCATTACCAGCATTTCAAATACCTAAGTAGGTACCACGAAAAGAATTTTACTATAGTAAAGGTTAATTATTCTTTGTTTTACATTGAAAATAAACAATTGATTTACCTTAGTAAATTGTTTTTCCCCAGAACTCAATACTATGCATGCCAAATAGCCTACAAGTCTGAAAAAACAAACACTTAATGGGTTTTCTTATTGTCTTCTAGCTTTTGAGGTAAGGCGTCAAAGGCACAAAGAGAGTAAACTCGAGAATTTAGGAACAAGCTTTTGTTTTTTTTTTCACTCTTTTGGGTGTAAAATTTTCACTTCGTCATTGGAGGATCGTTCTACCGGAATATTTTCTTATAATGTCATTGGGTAGATGTCGTAATTTACCAAGTTTACTAACATTTTGAAGGGCAATACTCCTGGGGCTAATATACAATTTTTTTATTATTTTCGATTCGCAAATCCTACAATTAAAATATCCCGCGGTTTTCTCACGGGTTTGCGATAGTAATATTATAAAAGCTCCACTCCTTCGGGTGATAGCGTTAAAAAACCGCATAATTGGTTTTCATAATACACATAACTTGTCCAATCAGATATATTATTCCATTGGCCTGGTACCTAGTGCCTAGTGCCAGTGCGAGTGCAAGCCCCAGTGGTGCTACCTGCTGCCTGCTGCCCAGGTGCATGCGCTGCATACCAACACGGCCGTATCGCATAACACTTATCGACACGCGTTGCACAAGCAGAAACCTGCATTGACTATTAGCACTATAATTATTAACACTTTGTTGAAAACAGCACAGCAGGTACGGCCAATATCTCGTTTCAGACGTTTATTCAACCGAGATAGAACGCTGCAACTCTAATGCGGCATCGGTTATATCGAAATAGAAGGCGGCTTTTGGTTGTAATTACATACCTATATATAAATGGCATTTTAACGGTGCGATCAATAAATTAATTTAGAACCCGATAATATTTTAAAACAGTAGTTATAATGATTAAAAGGTTTCTGAAGTTTACGATTTTTTATGCTTTTACAATATTTATTTTTAATGTTATAAACCCAGAAGAATACCAACTACTCTTAACCGCCTGATCCAGAAAGACTATGATTTTAATTGGAATACGTTGTGAGGCTGAAGGTAGTGTAGTGGGAGGGGAAGGAGATGGGAAAGAGAAAGGCGGGGAAGTGCCTGGCTATTCAGATTAAGTCACAAAACACGGCTAAATCCATTTCACGTGAGGTTTAAATTCTGAATGGTGGTCTTACAACAGGGCGATACTAAGAGTATCTTCCACTATAGAACGTTTTGCAAGTATATTTTATGCTATTTTTAAATGATTTAATTGTGAAATACTACAAATCCGTCAAATAACATTTACTTGCGTACGCCGGGATTTGAACCCGCAACCTCTGGCTGGCTAGTAGAGTCGACATTCATCTAAAACAAATTTACTATTTAATACTTATTCCTCTTTTCATCTGAAACAAATTTATGCAAACGTCTTGAGGCCGCGATAAAGTTTCAAATTATTTGTGCTTATGGTGTGTAGGAAAAAAAAAATTTTATGCGACTTTCACGAAATTTTACAAATCTATCTCAATTTCTTCGACGCCATTGTAGAGTTAAAATCACCAACATTAATATTTTGATCACTCTAAAAATATTTGACTTATTTAAATTTAACCCAAAAATAATCAGTGAAAACTTAATGCATTCGTTTATAACTACATGCTTTGAAGCGCAAAATCGTTTATTTTTTTAAGAACTTGTATTGTGACTATAATATTACGAAATTATTATTTTAGAATAAAATCTATCATCATGTATCATTAATTTAAAGTGGGCGCATTAATCCTTTTTATTGGTGTGATCCGATTCTGGCAGAAGCCTCCCAAGTCAGCGTTATTCCTTAGGAAACGGGCCAACAAATTACTTAGACGTGTGTGATTCGATCCCCATTATAGAGGTAGAAGGTGCTGCGAACTTTTCCCTGCGAGCGGCGGAGTCCCCTGCATCCCTCATCCCGCGAGCACACCACCTATCCAGCCCCCACGCGCACACCTCCCTTCCAGCAACCTCGCGCACACCACCCATCCAGCACCCCGCGCGCACACCTCCCTTCCAGCACCCTCGCGGACACCATCCACCCCGCACCCAGCGCCTCACGCCACATATACTGTCAATACTCGTACTTCTGCTGTACTTCGAGGCGAGTGCAGCATTCACGCAAACTTACTCTACTCAGTTACTTTAATTAATGGCATCGACTAATGAAACTTCCAGAAGAAGTTACTGGTTCGTGACACAATCGCTTAAAAATATCCGTAATGTACCTAAGTACTTTTCATGTGATACCACACAAGCGTCCCAACTTCCCGGAAACAGTTGAACTACGGGATTCCCAATGCTTTGGTTGTGAAGAAAGTTGAGAGATAAAGAACTATATTTTTTATGTTTCTTGTGCTTAACTATGTAGTGTTCAACCTTCTTTCGCTCTTTCTAAAATTGACGTGCACCAATCGAAATAGATGTGACTATTAATACATTGCACAATCTTAATGGTAACCTCTAACTCCTTTATTCAATTTGAAGAAAATAAATTATCTTAATTGTACCAAAGAATTATCACTAATCGATTGAACCCCAATGGAAACACTTAATTGTGATGGATGAGTCTCTTCAATTCCTATATAATAACATCTAGCCAATTATAGAAAAACATACATATAAAAAAGGAACAAAACAAATATCTTATATGATATTCCAGTATTATTATCCATCAAATCAGAGTAAATATATACTTAGAAAAAAAAAAGTTAAAATGAGGGATTCAAGACACCATGAAAATTTCTCAATCCTACGCATAAGGGTAAAAATTGAAATACATAAATGCTTCCAATGTTATATTATTTTTACCGAAGACTTGGATGTACGTATTTTCGAATTCAATCACTACCTTCAGAAGGAACTTATACTTACATGCCGACCATCTCCCCACTTAGCTGCTTTATAATTATTATTGAATCATTCACCTACTTATGCATTGGCTGCATTATATGTATATAAATGCATATGTGTGTGCGTGTGTGTATGTACATACATGCATAGGGGAGACCGGAGACAGTTGTACCAATTTGACTTTGACCATTTTCTACATCTTACGTATAATGTTTATGAAAAAATGCTCATACTCGACGGCAGATAATTTAGTTGTCTACCAAATTATTATTCTATTATTTTTCTAAATCTTATAGAAGTTAAGCTATAAGCGCATAAACAGATCGGGGGAATTGCTACAACTGACCCCTACCCCGGGGTTAGTTGTACCAGTAGCGGAATTTAAATTAAAACACAGAATTTATAGATAAAGTTAGTTAATTTTAATAATTTTAGTGAGGAAAAACAGTTTTTTTGTTGGTTTATAAAATTACTTTTCAAAATTTCAATTACATTGAACGTAATACTCAATTTATCTGACCACAAGAAATCTCTTATAGAATTCGTCAGGTGAAGTGTTACCAAGAACCTTAACTATTGTAATATAATAAAATGACAATACAAATATAGAAAAGAGAAGAAAAAAATAATCAAATTTTGTATGAAAACATTGTGGTACAATTATCCCCGCGGTACAATTGTCCCCAAACAATAAGTATATATGTATATTCCTTTTGCAATGATTTTTTTTTATGACAATATACAACGAACAAATACTTACAAATTAAATTATTGGCTCAAACTATTACACATTAAAGTCTTATTTAAATAAAAATAATTATAATGTTAACTTGTAACCATAAAATACACGTATTCAAAACGACTTAGTCTTGAAAACACAACATTTAACACAAAAAAACAATAACAAACAAAAAATAACAAAAACGCTGGCTTGTTGAGTGATCGGTCACCTTATAGCTTATAGGAACTATCTAACCACAAAAAAGAAAAATTAAATGAGAAATAACCTCTTATCATATTATGGGAAGCAAAAATTGTACTACGGGCAAACAACCACACTGGCTAAAAATTTTACATATAAATTTTTTTACGAACAATTTACAAAAAAATATAAACTTGTAACCATACAATATACATAATCAAATTAACTAAGTTTTGAAAAAACATAACATAAACGTAACAAATAAACTAAAAACGAACAAACAAAATATAACACACATGCTTGGCTTGGTGAGGGATCGGTCGCCTAATAACTTATAGAAACTATATAACTGTAGAACTCGTGGTTGGAGGTTGCCAACGTAGAACAATCAGGTTAAGTATTGGAAGTCTTTATTGAGTTCTACCAAAAATTACAATATGCAAATCAATTCAGGAATGGACAGCGAAACAGATTTATTACACTACCGGTGATTTGGTAAACAAAACGAACGTAGTTTCTCACTGGGTCAAGGTTAACTGCGATTGCTTGAGGTGAGCTTGTTGAACCCTATAAAAAACACCGTAACACTGAACTGTGTGTTTTGCCGGCGTCTTTATATAGCCCGACAAGTCGGAGTGTTGATTTGTGCGGCAGTAATTTTTCATTCGACGAATTTCTCGAAAGCGCCCGAACTGTGCATTTCAGGCGCGCAATTTTTCGAAACTTTGCTGGAACGCGTGAGAGGTAGGTATAGGTAAGTAGGTATAACGCAGCTCAGTATCGATGTGACAGGTACTTACTATCGAGTCACGTAATTACGAGCGGTGGCCGGAACGTTCTCGATGGTTCGGCATTCGAACATTTTAATACGGGCGACGCTTCTAGAAAGATCAATATTTTTCAGAAACAATACAAAGCATGAGGTAGCAAAGGCTGGCTACATAACCATTCAAAAGAAAAGTTTAATAACGAACAACCTCTTGCCATATTATTTATTTATTTATTTAGAAATAATTAAAATATTATGAAAAATGATCGTTATAAATATAAATGAAACAGGAAATTATCAAAATGCAAAAGAAACATAATTGTACAAATTTTTACTCAGATTCACATTTATGACTCATGTATCCAGGTTCTCGCTTTGTGCAATCTTCGTGGGACCAGGATTTGCATTTAATCAACATTAACATAAATACATAAGGTGAAAAGGGTTTGGACATTGAAAGTATGGCGGACGGGCACGGACATGCACTTGAGCGTAAGATTTGGGAGCTGTACTCACAGAATCTAAAAAAAATCCTTGGGGTTAGTTGTAGCACGGGGTCAATTGTACCGGTACAATCGTACCAGCGAAAATCGGTACAACCATCCCCGAGGGGTCATTTTAAATTAAAACGCAAATTTTTGGTTAATCCCTACTCACGAACGCTTCAAAACCCATCCTAAAATAAACTCAAATGTCCAAAGAAATGTGTAGATAGCAAAATACTAAGAAATAGTACATAGTTATTGCAATATTAGCGAATGAACGCAATCGAGAAAAGTTACGATTAGGGCTCAAAAATTTATTCTTCCGATTGACGGGCTACTGACGATTGTCCGCATGTATCAGGGCCATCGCCTGACGACACATAGTATGCGTACCTATTATAGTTAGGGAGTTATTTGCCTTGGTACTACTGACCCGTGGTACTATTGTCCCCGGTCTCCCATATATATATGTGTGCAGTGTAGAGTCTGCGCAAGTATACATGTACAAGTCGTACATGTGTATGTTTGTATTTATTAATATTTGATATTGATCCGCCTTGTTTTATGTACCTACTTTTAATTTAATTTATTATTATCTACTACAATTTGCACAGTCATTACTTATACAGTCATACTAAGATGAATGGTGTGACCACCTTTAATTGAAATCATTGCCATAATCATATCGAAAATGTAATAATAACACATTCATTTTCCTCATCATCGTGAACATTGATAACAATGGTCGATACATCATACCACGACCTTGCGAAGGCCGTCGATAAGGTTAAGTAGGCTTAAAGAAATTGTTTTTTTTCGGAAAACTTGAAAACTGAAACTCTATGGTAATTATTTGAACGAAAGGGAACAATTTGTGTCCTATGGTGAGTTAACTCCAACACTTATCCTACAAACTCTGGTGTGCAGCAGGGATCAAATTTAGAACCCTTATTGTTTTTAATTTTTATAAACAATATTCGGAAAAACATCAAATTCATTCGTTTTTTACTATTTGCAGATGACATTAAACTCTTCTTGAGAATAAGATCATTAGAAGACTGTAGTAAAATTCAGGAAAATATAAATGCAATTATTGACTGGAGTATCGATAACAAACTCGGCTTCAACTTTCAAAAATGTTCAGTTATGTGCTTTACGAAGTCACACACGACCATATATTTTAATTGTAAAATGAAAGACACGTCATTGAAATACATGGCGACTTGCAAAGACCTAGGAATTGTGTATGACGCTCACTTAGCATTTCATGCTCATATTAAAAAGATCTGTAAATCAGCCACAAAGATGTTGGGTTTTGTCATACATAATTCAAAGGAATTGACCCATCTTACAGAAATAAGGCTGCTTTACTTTAGCTTTGTGCGTAGCATTCTCGGGAGTGGATCTCAGATATGGGGCCAAAGTACATCGTCTATGTACTAATGACGTAGAAAATACAAAATAAATTTTTTAGGTACTTCTATATGAGAGAGTTAGGTTTTTCATGAATGTTTTATTTGTCATTGGAATGCTGGGCATCTGGAGCCTTAGTTCCAGAAGAGATGTTACTGCTGATGGCTTATAAGCTTTTAAATGGTTTTATATCGGTACCAGATATTCTGGCTAAAATAGGAGTCCCAGATAATTTCACGCGAGGCCGCCAACACAGGATTTTGATTCTTCTGAGGTGCAGAACTAACTTACTAATGGTGATGCCCCTGGGAAGAATCACTAAGTTAATTAACTGCCTCGCAGGAAACGTGGATATTTTCCGCATGTCCTACAATGAGTTTTAACGTGAAATATCACTTATGTTTTAATTTGTATCTTAAATTTAAAGGAATTTATTTTATTTATACAGCTTTTGCAATGTATTGGTTTTTGCAAGTAAATAAATATTAAGTTAAAAATGTAAAAAAAAAATTGTTATTTTTATTAGAGAATTTTTTCTACTTTATTTAATATGCACCCTGCTGGAGGTTAAAGGCAGAAATCATCTACTGATGTGCGCATCGACATGCTTAATTAAGCCAGTCAATGCAATTTGTCGATGTCATTAGCAGAGCCTCGCAGTAACTCGACCCTATGTAATGCGTAAATCAATTTCATCCCACATACATATATCGATTAATAAATCTACAAACGTTTAGTTGCGGTTGCCTATGTTTTTTTTATTATTTATTTTCTAATATTATTTTTTTACATAATTTAATTATGGATGTATCTCACAAAAACAAGCATTTTTTTTGTAAAAAAAAAACATATATATATATATATATATATTTATGTCATACCACATTTTGTGGCTCATCTTAGAAGAAGCCACTTAAGTTGCTCATCCTTTCGCATGTAATATATACTTACGTAGATGAAGTACCAACATGCTGTCTTTTAAATTTTGTTTAAAATATGGTCAGCTATAATATGTAATCAAAAATTATGTTTATTTATTAAAAAAAAATATCTTAAAATAACGTGCATTCCTTGATCTATTTTAAGAACACACTTACCGCATCACGCTACGTTGCCAAGTTTAATGTTACCAATATAGTCACATATGTAGGTAGGTTGACAGAACAGTTTGGATGTTGCTTGTTGATTATTCACACATATTTATCATTTCTAGCGGCCGTTTTTGATTATTGGCGCGTTTTTTTAAAATTGTAGTATGATTTGCTAATTAATATTGTTATTTATTTGGTGTTTACGGTTGTTTTTTTTGTGTTAAGGTTTATTTTATTATTATCATAAATAAAATTAGGTATTTAAATACATATTGGTGTAGGTAGTTTCTTTTATTTGCTACATAATTATTTTATCTTAGTTTTACTAGTGTTTTCGAAAAATTATGAATAAACTTATTAGAAATATATTACATAATTTACTTTATTCATTGATTCGTACGTTTCTTTAAGTTGTCACCTCCGATCTATATGGATAAAATCGATCTAAAAGAAACTAACTAACTAACCATCACGCCGTTTCCCCGCAGGGGTAGGCAGAGAGGACGGACCGCCAAACAACTCGGTCTTGGCACACACTCTTTGCCTCACCCACATTCATACATCGTATCATACATTCTCTTCTATTATTCTGACTTTTGACACGGCCCGACTCAAGTATCTGATTCACTTGATCGTGCCATGTCTTCCTCGGGCGTCCCCGACTTCTTCTACCATTCACATTTGCATCATATATTCTTTTTACACTACTTTCTTCGCTCATTCGCTCTACGTGCCCAAACCATCTGAGGGTCCCTTTCTTAATTTTGCTCATTATTAAATTATTATTATTATACTTAGTTGCTATCATATTTTACAATTTACAAATAGAGACGGACCGCCAAATAATATTAATTGGTTAAATTGTATTTTTTCTCGCATTAGCACAACACCTGATAAAAAATCCCTCAGTGTCTTTGTCATCTTTGGGGATGCTGTGTGGAGGGTTTTTTTTAGGTAAAGGAAGAAGAGGAAGTTCTGTAATGAAATAATTTGGTATCTTAACCGTAAATCCAGAACTAAATTTTGTATGAAATAGGCCGCGAAGAAGTTTCTCTTTTCAAGAGCAATTATAATACTCTTAGAAGAAGTCGGGGACGCCCGAGGAAGACATGGCACGATCAAGTGAATCAGATACTTGAGTCGGGTCATGTCAAAAGTCAGAATAATAGAAGAGAATGTATGAGACGATGTATGAATGTGAGTGAGGCAAAGAGTGTGTGCCAAGACCGAGTTGTTTGGCGGTCCGTCCTCTCTGCCTACCCCTGCGGGGAAACGGCGTGATGGTCGTCTCATACATACTCTTCTATTATTCTGACTTTTGACATGGCCCGTCTCAAGTATCTGATTCACTTGATCGTGCCATGTCTTCCTCGGGCGTCCCCGACTTCTTCTACCATTCACATTTGCATCATATATTCTTTTTATACTACTTTCTTCACTCATTCGCTCTACGTGCCCAAACCATCTGAGGGTCCCTTTCTTAATTTTGCTCATTATTAAATTATTATTATACTTAGTTGCTATCATATTTTACAATTTACAAATAGAGACGGACCGCCAAACAACTCGATCTTGGCACACACTCCTTGCCTCGTTCACATGCATACTTCGTCTCATACATGCTCTTTTATTATTCTGACTCTTGAAATGGCTCGACTCAAGTATCTGATTCACTTGGTCGTGCCATGTCTTCCTCGGGCGTCCCCGACTTCTTCTAGCATTCACATTTGCGTCATCATATATTCTCCTTACACTATTTTTCTCGTTCATTTGCTTTACATGCCCAACCAATCTAAGCGTCTCTTTCTTAATCTTACTCGTTACGCTTACATCAGGCTTACATTATGTGCGGATCATTATTATTCATTTCGGTCTACTTTCATCATTTCTCTACCAGTTCCGAGCCTCACAGCGAAGCATTAGGGTAGGTACCAGCACTCCATTATGGACGGCTAGCTTCGCTTCTTTCGATAGTTTTTTAGACCGGGGTAATATAATTACACTAAGAACAGTTTTACTCTGTATCTCAGTTGTCTTTTACACCATATACTCAATAATTTTGGTAATCATAGAAAAACTATTTGGTTATCGATCTGTTTTTAAAAATGTATATTGCATTGCTAATTTTTTTAATATAAAATAATTTCTATCAAATTCCGGCAAAGTATCTGTAGCCCTCCCCCCCTCCGCCACGCATCGCATAGCGTTACCCCGTGCCTACAAACTGAAGATTCCACGGACTGGTAGCGGATCGGTAATAGTTGCATTTTAATAAAAAGGGAAGTGTCATAATAATTGAATCACGCTAGCTTCCTTAATATCGCTTTTACTTTTTTACTTTACTTAAGTTGAAAATGGGCGTTGGCGTAACTTGACAATTCAAGCAATAATAAGCAATTTCTAAGTTATTAATGGAAAGGACTACATCCCGTTCGCTTACACTTTGCATTTCATATGATCTTTTTACAATGCTTAAATATTTGCGTGCCGGTACTAGATGATTCCGTCTGGGACATTTCCGGTAAAATATTGAATTTACCATTTTTAGAAACATCACTCCAATTATACCCGTCTCTGTTTGTCGTGTGAAATAAAAATATATCAGAAAGAGACAATCATTATTGTTTAATTGGTTGAAGGAATTTGTAAAAATGAACTCCAACATTGTACAGGTGGTTTAAGTCTACATTGTATAAATAGTCTTAAATTGGGTTTTCGGTTTTAATTGCTAACTTGTTTAGATTAGGTGGTAATATTCATCTGGGAGGCGGATATGTGTACCGCCGCCCCGAGAACCATTATTGGATAATCAACACCTTTGCCATAGAGGCAGGGCTGGGCAAAATACATGCATTACTGTAATTAAAATACAAATTACAAAATACTTTTTCGCATGTATTTAAAATACGAAATACAAAATACTTTCAAGTCGTGTATTTGAAATACAAAATACAGTATTTTAACCATTTTTAAATTTCAAATACAAAATACAAAATACAAATTACAAAATACATTTGGTTTAGGTAGAACCTTTGGTTGCAATAAATTGTCGTAAGTGCCCATATCTAAGAGTGCGTTTCCATAGAAGCAAAGCAGAGCATAGTGAAACAGAGACGTGCTAAAATTGACTAATCATATTGCTCAGGACACACATCTCGTCTCCGCTCCACTTGTAAAGATTTGTGGTATAGGACTTAGGTGTTAGATTATAATAATTATTATTATAATAACACTAGCTGGTTCCCGGTATGCGTTGCACTGCAATATTCAAAGAAATAAATTGTTTCTCCCTGCATGTCCTTTCCCGTGCGTCCCCGTTCCCCTACCGCTTCCCTTTACCCTCTTGCATTCCTCGTACACCTTCCCTGCCTACCCTCACCCCTCTTCCGCTCCCCCATCCCGCCAACCCCTCCCGCGTTCCATATATTTAGTCCCAGAACATTTTTCTATATTATAAAAACAATCAATAAAATCTGGTACCTGGTAACATAGGTACCTATTTAAAATATCTATAATTTTAAAAATCCAATGAAAATTCTTTGGTTACAAAAAAACAGCTGCCTGCTAAATTTATTTTCATCAAACGCGCGAACTGTCAAACGTGCGTAGTTAAAATAGTCGTTAAGTTTTCTGAAATTATCCCATTTTCTGCGTAATTTTCTTAATTTTTCTTTCCGTAAGAACCTTCTAAAAGTATAAGAAAACTTTAAAAAAATGAATGAAATAGGTAAAGTCATTTTGAAGTTATGGCGTGACCAAGGGAAACAAGGATTCATTTTTATATATAAATGGATGACATTTGTGTAGCGAAGTTTTGTGTTATTTCACTTCAAGTGCGCTCTACAGTAGTTAACTTAAAAACATTCTAGTATTCAGTCCAATATTTTATTTCTAGTATTCAGTCCATTATTTAATTATTCCAATAGTGCTCGATCAAAAACTGGGCGTACTGTACAAGGCCCGCAGATACTTTAATAGTACACAACTGCTAACCCTGTACAAATCACAAGTGCGCCCCACGGTTGAATTTGGCAGCCACCTCTGGTCTGGAGCTCCAAAATACCTGAAAAATACCCTCGACTCTATGCAGAAACGGGCGGTCCGTTTAATAGATTCTCCCATCTTAAAAGACGGATTGCAATCTTTAGAGCACAGGCGTCGAGTTGGAATGCTATCCTGGTTCTACCGGTATTACAATGGAAGATGCTCCGAGGAACTAGCATCATTGATCCTTTCGGCACCGGTGCATAGTCGGGAAACACATTGTACACGGTTGACATTTGTCACATGAGAACGGGTCATTTCTTCGACTCGTTCTTGTGTTCAACAGCTCGGCTGTGGAATGATTTGCCGGCCTCTGTGTTTCCTCCTTCCTACAACATGGGTCTCTTCAAGACCAATGTTCATTCCTTTCTCTCCTCAAAAAGACCCTCCACACAGCATCCCAGATGACATAGGCCCTGAGGGAAATTATTTTCCTCAGGGCCTCCTGTGTGGAGTTAATGAAAAAAAAATCTAATACTATGATACAAGAGTGTACAATACAAAGCAATGACAAGTATGATACAAAATGTACAATAACAGTGCTATTATAGCACAGGACAATAATAATAACTAGCATGAAGTAAAAAAAAATACAGTACAGTACATTATAAAGCAATTATAAGGGGGCATACATTAATTAGGTGAGCAGTTTTTCTTCCAAACTAGACTCCCCCCGCCCCTTGGTGAGATAATTTGGACCACTTCGTTTATTCTTTTCAAGTACCGTGAGATTTTGCTGGACCCCCCCCCCCCCTCCTTTTTTGAGCTCACATAATTAATGTATGCCCCCTAAGAGAACTACAAATAATCATTAATAAAGAGTCCTATAGCAAAGGACAATAGTAGGTACAGGATTCTAGCGTTTTTAGTCTATGTATTATCTATGTGTGGTTATTTTTAATTATCATTATTAAGATCACTAAATGTATTTGAAAATGTATTTTGAAGCCTTAAGTATTTGAAATACAAATTACAAAATACCTCAGCAGCAGGTAATTGAAATACCAATTACCAAATACATTGTATTTGTATATATTTGTATTTCAAATACGTATTTCAATTACAAGTTTTTCAAATACTGCCCAGCCCTGGCCATAGGTCACTCCAAGTGGTAAGCTATGTCTGGTGACTTAGCAGGGGTGTCCGGGTTCATGGGATGAGGTTTGTCCGGGTCTTGTTGGCGGATGCGTCTACCCACCAGCTGCATGGCAGGACGGATCGGGATAGACTGTTTTTTTTTACATTAGGTAAAATAATTTCCCACAGGGCCTATGTCATCTTTGGGGATGCTGTGTGAAGGGTCTTTTTAGGAAAGGAAGGAGAGCAAGTTCTGAAAAGGAAAAGGGATGAAGGGTAGGTAGGAATCTGGGAGTCAGTGTGTCCAGGAATCTATCCCTCCCACTGCGGTGAAAGGCTATGTTCCGAGAGAGTACGGCTGGAGAAATCAAAGGGACTCCCTCAACACTCTCTCCCAATCCATCCTGCCATGCAGCTGGTGGGCAGAGATGCATCCGCCGCCAAGACCCGGATAATCCTCACCCCATGAACCCGGGCACCCCTGCTAAGTCACCAAACGTAGCGAACGACTTGGGGTGACCTATCGCAGAGGTGATTTTAGATTTTCACGGCCATAAGTATTTTTGTTATTAGTTTTTGGGGTATTATGCCGTGTATACCTCCTTCTTTAGCCAAAGTTTCGGACAGCGTTGCAGTGTCCATCATCAGGGCAGATGTGTAATCTCTTTCAACCCATCGCCTTGCAATGCAGTGGGAGAGATGGATTCATATGTCTCTCACCCGCGACCTCCGGATTCGTAGTCGAAGTTCGCAATCTCATTTTTTTTACAGTAGCTCCACATAGGAGGCCCTGAGAAAAATAATTTCCCTCAGGGCCTATGTCATCTAAGGGGATGCTGTGTGGAGGGTCTTTTTAAGGAAGGGAAGGATAGGAAGTTCTGGGAAGGAAAAAGGTATGTGGGGTGGATAGGAATCTGGGGTCAATGTGTCTAGGAGTGACGAACCTAAAATTCCATCCCTCCAAATGCGGTGCAAGGCGATGGGTCGAGAGAGTCCGGCTGGAAAGGACAAAAGGCCTCCCTCAACCAAACTCTCTTATCCGGCCCGCCACGCAGCAGGGCAGACCAATCCGCCGCCACGTCCTGGACAAACCTGATACCATGAACCCGGGCACCCCTGCTTAGTCACCAAACGTAGCAAACTGCTTGCAGAGGTGTTGGTTATACAGTAATGGTTCCCGGGGCGGCGGTACCCATACCCGCTTCCCAAATTGGAATACCTCGTTTACAATTAGTCCTTACTCAAGTCATCTTAGGTATGATTAGTCTATTGTATATTTATCGGCGTAGTCCAGCGGTAAGGCTCTTGACTCGCACTCCGAAGGTCGCGGGATTATAATTTGTGTTATTTGACAATTTATTTAGTAAAAATAATACATATATTTTATATTTGCAGCACTTTCCAGAGTGGAAGATACTCTCAGTATCGCCCTGGTGTAAGACCACCATTCAGAATTGAAATGTTGCGTGATATGGCTTTAGCCGTGTTTGGTGACCAGATCTGAATAGTCAGGAACTTCCCAACCTTCCTCTTCCCTATCTCCTTCCCCTATCCACTACGTTGTGCGATATTCATGTAAAAACAAAATAATCAAGATTTTTGAACCCTACCCTAAATCCAAAATCAAATCTAAAATCAAATTCAAAATCAAATTCAAAATCATGAGAACTGGTCGCTTCTTCGATTCGTTTTTGTGCTCAACAGCTCGGCTATGGAACGATTTGCCGGCCTCTGGGTTTTCCCCTTCCTACAACATGGGTCTCTTCAAGACCAATGTTGACTCCCTCTTCTCCTCAAAAAGACCCTCCACACAGCATATTAGATGACATAGGCCTTGAGGGAAATCGTTTTCTTAAGGGCCTCCTGTGTGGAGTTTTTTTTACAGTGAATACCGCACAAGAATCTCAACTGCTCCCGTCTGGAGCCAGTGACACCATGGAATCCCCAATTGGGGTATGTTGTGAGGCTGAAGGTAGTGGGGAGGGGAAGGAGGTGGGGAAGAGGAAGGTTGGGAAGTACCTGGCGATTCAGATCTGGACACCAAACACGGCCAAAGCCATTTTCAAGCAACGTTTCAATTTTGAATGGTGGTCTTACTTACACCAGGGCGATATTGATAGTATCTTCCACTCTGGAACGTGCCGCAAATATACTATTTATTATTTTAAATGAATTAATTGTGAAATAACACAAATTAATCAAATAAAATTTGAGACCTGCGGTTTGCGAGTCAAGGGTCTCACTCCTGGACTATGTAGGCCGTATATTGTAATTTATTTTTAAATTATTGTTTATTTTTGTTCATAACTTTTTTTTATAAAATACACCAAAACAACAATAAAACATATTTTAATTACTTCAATACAACTAGAGACAATGCTTTTGAAAAATTGTCACGCGTAAAGTAATTACCTAGGTACAGAACATTTTTTAAAATGAAAAACTTGTTAGATTTCTTAAATATGATAATATAATCCATTATAAAAATTACGTTCTACTAAAAAAACATTTAAAAAAAATAATATAACTGTATGAAAAAACATATTACATGAGTACCTAATATATTTCTGAAATTTTTAGAAAACCCTGTATAGATATCATTACATTACAACTGACTATGCTTTCGGAACGCAAAAGACAAATACAGAATGACGTGGCAAATATTTTATTTATTAAAGAAAAAACTACATAAATGTGTATTAAAATACGTAATAATATCAACCTTGTAATAAACACAAAAACAATTAACACAAAATTAATAACGATATTATAAAAGCAATTCGTAAATCAATCTTCAATTTTAAAAAAGCGCGCGAATAGCCGCTAAATATTACTCGTATAATATAATGTCTGTTCTAAAACAACTAACAGTCCACAGCGAGCGCTTGGCAGTCTGGCTACCTATGTAGATAGAATACAACATAACATACCGGCAAACATATAACATATCGCAAAAGATTCAATCTGACATAGCAATGTCATGCGATAATAGATTTTGAGGAATTTAACCATTGAGTTCAATATCGCAAAGCATTGATAAACGACTTGGAGTTTGAATGATATTGTATGACGAGAACATCCGGCAACGTCGCATGCCGTGATGGTTATAGATGCGATAAAAAGTGTACCCAATTGATGTTCTAAGTATTGATGAATATTTACTGATAAAAAACGCATTCCGGAGCATTAACGGTCCACGTAAAAATGTCATTTATTCACTCAAAAATTTTTTTTACACCGTTCGACTCGTCTCATCGAGTTTGATATGATGGACTTAAAAAAAAAAAAAACGATGAGCCACTAAGTGCCCAAATGAGCCAGTAAGTCGAAATGATCAAGAAGTTCCGGTAATTAAAGGACGCTTTGAGCCACTAAATGCCGTAACATAAACCTATATATATATATATATATATATATATATATATACGTACACATCACAACGGTGGTAAAGAAGTTTTCATTTCAATAAATTGTGATTAACATAAAATGTACTTCAAATACTCCCATTTACTCAGAATGTAATGTACCAAGAATATAGAAACAATCGCTTTGTTAGAAATAACTTAAATAGAAACATAGTAAGCTTGAAACGCTTTTTGCTGTATTAAATAATCAGATCTAAATATTCTTTTAGGTGCTTACCGACCGTCCACGATTACATCTCCGTCCCCTCCCTACCAACTTCAATACTTTTAGATTGATTAGAAATTATATTAGGCTAGTAACATAGAACAATTTGGGAGGCGGGAATGGGTACCGCCGCTCCGGGAACCTTTATTGGATAACCAACACCTCTGCCATAGGTCACCCCAAGTGGTTCGCTACGTTTGGTGATTTAGCAGGAGTGCCCGGGTTCATGGGGTGAGGTTTGTCTAGGTCTTGGAGGCGGATGACCAGGACATACTGAACCCCAGATTCCTACCCACCCCTTAAACCCTTTTCCTTCCCAGAACTCTCCTCTCCTTCCTTTCCTTAAAAAAACCCTCCACCCAGCATCCCCAAAGATGACATAGGCCCTGAGGGAAATTATTTTCCTCAGGGCCTCCTGTGTGGAGCTCGTGTAAAAAAAAATAGATAGATTAATGACCATGTCCCTATAATGTAGTAGCGAACTCTTGAGTGTATTCAATTTAAGAGTACCTACTCGACTCACCAGGAATAAGAACCTATTTTGTCAACATTCACAAACAAATTATAAAGCAAACTCGCCAATTCCTCGCTTACGTACTAGTTTAGCAAACAAAATATGCAAATGATATCGACATTTGTAATGTAACAATTTCTATGTTTAAAACCTACTTACTTATTTATTTATATTTTTTTATGTCAAGGTATTATTTCTGATAATTTCAGTTTATTGTTTTAATTTTATTTTCTTTAAATTTATTCAATTGCAAACCACTGTAATGTAAGAAATCACTATTGTTTATTACTAACCCAAAGGTAAAAAATATAAACATTATGTACCTTCCAACTGCAAAAGCCCCATTGGCGTAAGAAAGAGTAAATAAATAAGTCAAAAAATAATGTACTAATAGTTTTGACGAATTATTTCAAATGACAATATTTTTGGAAAAAAAGTCATTGAATCATTTGGATTTCTTAACCAACACTAGTGGAGATGTAACCAATCCCACTGCTTTATAGATATTTTGAAACCACACAATTTCCTTCGGAACTCACAAAACATCCGGTGACTGGGGGAAATCAATATACAAACTTCTTTGTTAGGGTTGTCTTATTTCATTCCTTTTCATTTTAATAATATTTTATGAATGAACATAATAAAAGTATTAAATAAAAAAATTGTGAGTGGAAAATTTAAGTCACAATAATGAAAACAGCTGAAACAATAATTAAAAAACTAAAATACTTGCAGAACTTAATAATCACATTATTAAAAAAGTAAATGGAGTTCTACGAATTAAACACAAACACAATTAACAAATATTTCAAGATAAATAAGTGAAAATGTTATTTTATTTTTGTTTTTAATAAAAAACAGTAATCTTTTTAATTATTATAATATTATGTATAAGATTATTACTACCGACCGTTGTAATGGATTCACATCGAAGAAATTCAAATAATGGCATTGAACAATATTGGGCAACTTCCCTACGGTTTGGAAAGAAAATCGACTGGTTATTTGTTTGTAACTTACACGATTTCAGCATTAATAATGCGTAGGGAAGGTTTGAAGGAATTTCAAGAATGCCTATAAAGTGTTTTTATATTTTCATCCGTGGGTGGTGGAGGAAGATGGCTTGAGGCTAAGCTCCGTGTTTTAAATTATCAAAATTTCACATTTAGAAAAAACTTTGGTTTGACTTTGAGTCCAGTACAATAATGGCTTCCGCATAATGTTTGGTCTCCCCCGATATTGCAGCGCTTCCCGGAAGTTCACGGAGGGGCGAGTTCCCGGTTATGCAGCCCTTATTAGTTCCAGGGTGGCAGGAATGAGGGAAAGGATAAGCAGCTCTGAAAATATCCTCACCATGGAAGCCCGCCTCAGTGCATCCTCTAGCATGGAGAAAAATACTAGCTCTTATTGTAGTCACAGTACCTAAAATACTAGCTCCTAATAAATGTAGTCACAGTACTTATAAATACTAGCTCCTAATGTAGTCACAGTACCTAAAAATATTAGCTCCTAATGTAGTCACAGTACCTACAAATACTAGCTCCTAATGTAGTCACATTACCTAAAAATAGCTCCTAATGTAGTCACAGTACCTAAAAATACTAGCTCCTAATGTAGTCACAGTACCTAAAAATACTAGCTCCTAATGTAGTCACAGTACTGTGATGTCCTGTACTGCAGGTAATACTGGGCCCTTAATCTCCAGTATCGCTCTTGGATGTTGTCAAGGTTACTTATTTAAAACACGTAGTATCTTTGGTACACGGAGACTGTTTATTGGAATATAATATTTACAGTGTTGGCTGTAAGCCGCCTAACGAGAAAGAACGGCACGAGCTCTGTGCTCGCTATTATATTGTGCCGATGTCCGGCCGCTTCGGCTAGGTTCGGTATTCCCGAACCTACCCGACAGATACTCATATAACCAACACTACATCTCTCCCTCCTTCAACTCTGAAGCTACTTACTTACATAACAAAATAACTTAAATAACTTAAATAACAATTAACATAAATTGTAATACTTCATACACAATAATTTTTTTAAGATACACATAATTTAACCGCGGTGACTGGGTCAAGTTGTCCCGTCTCCTCTGGAAGTTGTAGGTGCCTTGTGACTTGAACGCAGTCTTCCCGACCATGGTCTCTGTTGCCGTGCCTGCTCCGACACCACCTCCTCCCCCACCAACCTGGAATCAGGAGAACAACCAGTCAATCCACGCAACAAGGTCGCAGTCTCTAACTCATGAGGCTCGTTCCTCAAAATTTCAGACGCGGGATGCTGCGCAATTTTGCCATCTTCCTTCCAGCTCACTGACATTTCCCTCATCTGGTCCACATGTCTCTTCCATGTCACATCAGTGTTTCCTATTTTAATAATATAAACTTTTTTACCTAGCTTTCTAGAAACTACACCCTTAGCCCAAACGACTTTATTATCATGACGATAATCTTTTGTCAAACATTTTTGTCCAACTTTAAAAACCCTGGTTTTTACCCCTCTGTACAACCTAACTTGATCAGATTGAGCTTTAGAAATGTTAACGTTAGCTTCCTTGACTTTTTCCGAAAAGTATTCTCCATTTTTCACTGGCAACAAACTGTCGAACGTAGAACGCAGCCTTCTTCCTACTAACAGAACCGCTGGTTCAATACCTGTCGAACAATGGAAAGAATTTCTATAGTCCACTAAAAAATTCAACAGCTTGACATTGTAATCTAGTGGGAATTTACCGTTTATTAACAGTTTCTTGAGGAACATTTTCGAAATTTTTACTGCATTTTCTGCCAGCCCGTTTGACTGGGGGTGTTTCACCGGAGAAGTCATAAGCTTAATATTGTTCTCCTTTAAGAAAACTCTAAATTCCTCACTTGTAAAAACTGAGCCATTGTCAGATACAATTAACTCAGGGTTGCCAAAATTAGAAAAAATTTTCCTCAATTCCATAATCGTGTGAGTTGAATCTGCCTTCTGCACCTCGATACAGTCTAACCACTTCGAGAATGAGTCACAAACCACGAGAAACATCTTCCCCGCTAGGGGTCCACAATAATCTAGATGTACCCTACTCCAAGCTTTACCTGGATTTGGCCAAACCGTCAATTGACTTTTGGGTGGTGACTGTTTTGACAACGAACAATCTGAACAAGATTGAACGACTTCCTCCAAATCTTTGTTTAGAGAAGTCCACCAAAAATATGTTTTAGAAATTCCCCTCATTTTTACAATACCTAGATGTGACCTGTGTAATAAATCTAAAACTTGCCTTTGGAGAGAAACAGGTATAACTATTCTATGTTGCCAAAACAAACAATCTTCTACGATAGAAAGTTCATTTCTTTTCAACCAATATTTCCATATACTGCTGTCACGATTTACTCGTTTGGGCCAGCCCTGCCGCAAATACCTAAACACTAGCTGTAATTCGCTATCTGCTGCGGTGGCTAACACAACTGCTTGAAAATTAACATGGTCACAATTCTCAATAAAACAAACAAAGTCAGTCCCGCAATCATCCTTAAAACCCTCAACTGTGTCCTTCAACGGTAAGCGAGAAAGAAAATCTGCTTGATTATTACAAGATTTCACAAATTCCGTTTTGTACGAAAACCCTGCCAGAATGATGCCATATCTCTGCAAACGGTTTGCTGCGAGAACCGGAATATTTTTGTGTTCCCCTAGAATTCTTAGTAACGGCATATTGTCAACGCATAACGTGAACTCCCTTCCAAAAAGGTACTGAAAAAATTTATTTAACCCGAACACAATTGCCAGAGCTTCGAGATCCAAAATACTATATTTCTTTTCGGCGGTTGTCAAACTACGAGAAGCGAACTCAATTGGACGCATTGTGCCGTCCTTAAACACGTGCATTAACGCAGCCCCGAGTCCGCATGTACTAGCGTCCGTATACAGTTTTACCGGTAAGTCCGGAAAATAATTTGTAAGAATCGTGTTGTTGCCCATTAATTCTTTAATGGTATCGACTGCTACTTTACAGTCTTCTGAGAAATTCCACTCTACCCCTTTTTTCAAAAGGTTATGCAGGGGTTCCAGTATTGATGACATCCTAGGAATGAAATTCCGATAAAAATTTAGAAAACCCAATAAACTTTTCAATTTATGAACGTCCGTAGGATACGGAGCGTTTTTTATAGCTTCAAGTTTGTTTGGCTGAGGTTGGATTCCGCTCCCCGAAATTACATACCCCAAAAATTCTACCGATTCTACAAAAAATTCGCATTTATCCGTGTTGACCCTCAACCCGCACTCTCGTAAACGCGCGCACACTGCCTGTATGTTATACACTAAATCCAGTTCGTTGACCCCCGAAATGATGATATCGTCTAAATAGAATGCCACCCCCTTCAACCCCTGAAGACAGCTTGCTATAGTCCTAGCGAAGATCGCTGGCGCTGACTTAAAACCAAAGACTAGTCTGTTATATTGAAATAACCCTAAATGCGTATTTATTGTAGTATACTTTTTGCAAAAGTCAGCTAATTCTAATTGTGAGTAAGCCTGTCTTAAATCTAGTTTAGCGAACACTTTACCCGAACTTACTTTGTGAACAACTTCATTTATGGAGGGAAGCGGGTACCTTTCCAAGTCCGTCATGAGATTTAAAGATCTCTTGTAGTCCACGCAAATCCTAACATTCCCGTTCTTTTTAATTACCGGTACAATTGGAGACGCGTATTCACTGCTGGTTACCGGAGAAATGATACCATCAGCTACCATAGCTTCTAATTCTTTCTCAATTTTTTCCTTAATAGCGAACGGAACCGGCCTCGCATTAAAAAAAACAGGACGAGCTTCCTTGTTTACTTTGAAACTCACTTTATGTTTACTGAATTTACCCAGCCCCGGCGAAAATACTTCTGGAAACTCGTTGTAAATCATTTCAATTTTGTCTTTGATTGTTGAAACCGAATTATCCATCACTGGAACTATCTTCAGATTAAAAGCCTCCATGAAGTCCCGACCTACTATCAATTCCGAGCCATTAATCACAACAGTAAATAATAACTTGTTTTTAATATTATTGTATTCCACGGTAAAACAAGCACTACCTACAAGATTAAGTGGTTTACCATCGTATCCAGATAAAGTACGCTTATCAGGTGACAATGTTACATCCCTAAAATATCGGTTGAAAATAAAATCCGGCATGACCGACATACTGGCGCCTGAATCAATCATAGCGGCACATTTTAATTTATTAATTATTATATTAGCCCTAAACGGATTAATGTAAGAAATCCTATTAATAACCTTCTCCCGGGATTGTTCAAAAATCGGATAAACATTGTGATTCTTACAGAATTTCTTCAAATGCCCTATTTTGTGACAATTAAAACATTTTGCATTCTTAAATTTACAATATTTTTCTAAATGTGATTCACCGCAAATGGTACATTTTTTAATATTCGAGAATCCTCTCGGCTCGGGACTTTTCGACCGCGAAGATGACCTCCGGAAACCTTGAGTTTTATCAGGAAGTGAATCTCTCCCCGGCGAATACGAGCGATTAATTGAATTCACGCCGCCCGACGTCCCTACGGAAATTTCTGATTTAATTTCCGGAACTAGATTATCTAAAACTGAAACCGTTATTGCTAATTCTTCCATTTTGTTAAACGTTAATTTAGTCCCCTCGAGAAAATTTTTTTCCTTGGCTCGGCCCGGCAAAATGCCGATTGCAAAAACATCAGCTAAACATTCCGGTAAACGCGTTCCGAACTCGCAAAACGAAGATAATCCTCGTAAACGCACTGCAAAATCCCTGACTGATTCACCAAGCGATTGCTTGGCCTGATAAAAATTTTCTCGTTCCTTGAACACCGATCGCGGTCTGGAACAATGTTTCTCAATTAATTCTATTAACTGATCGAATGCCACGTCTGTAACTTTAGAAGGAAAACATAAGTTGATCAAAAGAGTTAATGTCTCCGCTTCTAGAAGATTTAGCAAATATGCGCGTTTCTGTGAAGCATCTAACTTAGTCGTTTTTATGTCATCACGAATTAGAAGGAACTGTTCTAACCTCAGGCGAAACAAACTCCAATCCCCATTAACGTGAGAGAACCTGGAAATTCCGCCCGATTCCATGATCGCCCACACCAAAAAAAAACACACCCGGCAACAATAACACCTTCCAGAAAAAGAAACAAAACAACCTGACACCAGGAACCGGCGCCTTTGCAGTCCAGGCGCCCAGCCGCTTCCAGGATTATCAATACCGGGCTGGCCTTAGTTACCCAGGGTCCCGTAACTTCCTCTTCTCCACTGTATATTACCGGGCTGGACTTAGTTACCCAGGGTCCCGTAAGTAATTTTCCTCTTCTTTCCTGTATTACCGGGCTGGACTTAGTTACCCAGGGTCCCGTGATTTTCCTCTTCTTTCCTCCTTCTCCACTGTCTCCTATTATGCCCTGAAAATCTCCTGATGGATGGCACTTCAGCGGTGCCCCAAGTGATTTATTGTCACCTTCGGGAGATTTTTGCAAGTCACGATCCCTGTCACGACTTGCCGCAATCTGATAAACAGTCTGGCGTGTAATCCTTTTTAGCTGCGCCACTTGTGATGTCCTGTACTGCAGGTAATACTGGGCCCTTAATCTCCAGTATCGCTCTTGGATGTTGTCAAGGTTACTTATTTAAAACACGTAGTATCTTTGGTACACGGAGACTGTTTATTGGAATATAATATTTACAGTGTTGGCTGTAAGCCGCCTAACGAGAAAGAACGGCACGAGCTCTGTGCTCGCTATTATATTGTGCCGATGTCCGGCCGCTTCGGCTAGGTTCGGTATTCCCGAACCTACCCGACAGATACTCATATAACCAACACTACAAGTACCAAAAAATACTAGCTCCTAATGTAGTCACAGTACTTACAAATACTAGCTCCTAATGTAGTCACATTACCTAAAAATACTAGCTCCTAATGTAGTCACAGTACCTAAAAATACTAGCTCCTAATGTAGTCACAGTACCTAAAAATACTAGCTCCTAATGTAGTCACAGTACCAAAAAATACTAGCTCCTAATGTAGTCACAGTACCTACAAATACTAGCTCCTAATGTAGTCACATTACCTAAAAATACTAGCTCCTAATGTAGTCACAGTAAAGGCTTATTATACTGTCCCCTCGTACCTTTTTCCTTCCCAGAACTTCCTCAGATTCCTTTCCTAAAAAAAAGACCCTCCACAAAGCATCCACTAAGATGACATAGGCCGTGATGGAAATTATTTTCCTCAGGGCCTCCTGTGTGGAGTAAATGTACAAAAAACGAATCATAATTTATTATTATTATTTTAAATGTAAATTGTTGAATGAAACACTAGTATGTAATGAATTATTTGGCGGATATTAGATAAGCCGACATAGCCCAGTGGTAGAGCACTTGAGCATCAGAAGGAAACGGGTTCAAGTCCCGTTGGCGGCATGTATCTTTTCTCGGAAGATTTTTTCAATATAGATGAGTATTTCAGGCTGATAATTATAGCTTATAATTAATAATAATTTATTACAAACGCGGATATATTTTATATTACATCATAAAATCAGCATAACTTAACTATCACATAATTTTGTTATTTTAATTATTCAGAAGATGCTTAATTTTACGAATTTTTGAAAAAAATGTTGCGAATGAAATTTATTACAACAGATTATTGAAACAAATGATCCGTAAAAAGCACTCAACGAAAATGTAAACTGTTTGAAATCCCTGCAAACAGCAGACACTACTCGCGTTAATGAAAATAACTTTTCGGGCCAACAACGAAAATGCAATAAAACACATTTAACTGGCGCGTTGCTTCTGTATTAACTGCTAGTGCTGGTAGCGGCTATTGCGCGAATTTCATCTGCTTCAGAGCCGGATCTGCTAAAGGCATAACGGGCGGAAGCAGAAATGGAGAAAAAACAATCGAGTGCAGTTTACACGCGGTAGAAGCGAAACTTTACCAAAACAATCTCAACCAATACTTGAAAAGTGAGGTCATAATCAAAGCGACCAATACGCGCAGCCCTAGCATAATTTCCGTATCATATCTCAACCAATAGGAGCCTTCAAAGTGACATCGTAATCAAAGCGGCAGATGAGCGCAGTTGCAATTGTCATTTTCGTTTCATCCGAAATCCAAATCACAGCGGTGTTATAGAAGTTTCACTCCAAAAAATACAAGTAAAAGTTCACACGCGGTACACTCGCGGTAGAAGTAAAACCTTCGGAAAACTAAAGTACAAAAGTGTGGAGAGGCCACGAAGCACCGTACAAAGAGGAGACCGATCTCATTCTCTCGCAGACAAAACTTATAGATGTATAGAGCATATTTGAAAAAAAACATGTGTATGTCATTTTGCTGTCCGATGATATATTTTTTCAATTAAAAACAACCAAAAAATATTTGTCACAATTCGCCATTGATTACAATGCTAAACGGCGCGACGGATCAGGTGATTCGCACTCTGCCTCGTCTGTTACCGTGCTGCTGGAACGAGACTCGTGAACCGCTAACCCAACTACCCAGTGATGGATTTTTTTTGGTTTTTGCCTGGAAAGACCGTAAAATGACATCTACGTTCTTAACTCCAAACATGCTCAGGAATCGTTGGTTAAAATCCTTCGGGTAAGTGATGTTACACCCTGTAACTATCTACCTATCTACACGTTTTTAAATGTCAACAAGAGTTCAAACGACATGTCAGTGGACAATAATGATTAGATATTTTAATATAACCGTAATCCCTTCCGGGAATGAATAGTAAATCCGTAAAAATGTAGGTAGGCATGTACATCAAAGTAGAGTTTAGCATTTCCACAATATCCATTCCAGGTGATGTATCTAAATTAATCTTGGTGGGCACCCCCTGAAGACTCCTTGATTTTTATTACCGTTTTATTCATAATTTGATCTCAAAGTCAGATACTTTTAGGACTACTGGTATTCATCGACATTCAAATCCCTTCAAATTGATGTGTTTAAGGGAAATTTATGAGGCGCCATTTAATTTTTCTGCACAGATGCAAAATGGTGATGATCCGACCCTGGCCTGTAACTTTGCTATATATATCTACGTGTGGTCACGGGTTTACGGCACGGTGCGGTGTTCCAAAATAATGCCACACTTTAAAAAATTACGAAGACGTCCGTAGACCTTTTAACGGTAGGATTATTCGTCACAGTAAACATAAAAATGGTGGCATATAAAGTCTTGTACCACAACAAAGCACGTGATCAGATAAATTAATTGAACAAATTATGTAAACAATGGAAAGCTTAAGATGAAGCCATACTAAATAATGCAAAATCATACAAAATCACATGTGTTTTTTTTTAAATTTGATAGCTTAAAAGTATTATAGATGCTTCAATTAAATACTGTGTGTAGAACATACCTTGGCCCTTAAAAATATCGGTCATTTTTTTTATAAGTCTTTTAATAAGCCTTTAAAAAATACATTATAAGGTCTATAAAAAAACACTTTCAAGTCCAAACTCTCCTATTTATATACCCCTTTTCGGATTTCGTTTTATTGTATAATGTGGCAAATTTAGTTTATTTTATAATAATCGCAAAAAAAATTGATATTTACGCCCGAGCTTGACAAAATAAAATAAAATACGCATTTTCTCGTTGTTATTTTTGACATCAATCAATACGGCCCGCACTCTATGAATTTGGATTATTGAAGTGACCCTTATGACTTGGGCACAAGAACCATGCACTGGGCAACACCTTTTTCGTTTCAGTGACGCCCCAAACGGCGCCGGAGATAGTCGTGTTGCTCCGCGTCGCTTAGTTTCGTGAAATCAATTTAAAATTTCAGTTTTCTTACAATAAACAATGCGTAAAACAGGAATTTATATTTTTTAAAGGCCTTTACGAAATCAACCTGTAAAAAAAATCTCAAATACCTTTTCCAACCTTTCCAAAAGCTTTTTCTCAAGTATTTTTAAACTCCTCCCAAAAAGGGCGTGAATTCCGATTTCGATTTTTTCCTGAACTATTGGATCGCCTTAAATTATTATTACCGGTTTACTTCAAAGGGAAGCAATGCTATTAATTACCTATAACTAAAGCGTAATGCTGAATGGTGCGCTGATTTTTAAGATTGTTGTGATATAATAATTAAGGCAGAGAATGCTAAAATGTTATGTGTGGTCGGTCTTGCTCTATGGATGTGAAACATGGACCTTGAAAGTAAATACCATGAACAGGTTAGAGGCTTTTGAAATGTGGCTTCACCGGAGAATGCTCAAGGTCCCATGGACAGACATGATCACCAACACAGAAATTCTCAGGCTGGCTAGAGTAGATAGAGAACTGCTTACATTAATAAAAATCAGGAAAATTTCATACCTGGGTCATATACTTCGAGGAGAGAAGTATCACTTGCTCCATTTAATATTAAAAGGCAAGATAGAGGGTCGCCAAGGGCCTGGTAGGAGACAAATGTCTTGGCTGCGTAATATACGAGAGTGGACCGGCATTAGAAGTGTGGAGGAGCTATTCCGGGCAGCGCAAGACAGAGAGACATTTTCAAGAGTGATCGCCAACGTCGCGTCGGGGGGACCTGATACGGCACACAAAGAAGAAGAAGATGATTTAATATTTTACAAGCCGAGTTTTTTAAATGTAATGTGTGCATGAAAGAGGTGGCTTGCTTGCAGATCTTATTTAGATGTATGTTATTTAAACGTCTCAATTTCTACCTACTCAAATAACACAATTGGCGCAGCCAGCCGGTAGCATTCCCTCCCGCTTGCGCACTATCTTTTCACAAACACATTACACCATCAAAACGATCAAAACGCAAGCATTTTTAAATATCGTCATTTAGAAAAAGATTAACTTCATTCAAGAGGCCCCTGATGCTAAACAGAATGTTTTTATATTTTTAAATGATTGAGTAGTAAACTTTGGCCTTACCCTTAAGGCTCTGCAACCGGGATCGAAAAGAAGAAGATGGAGAGATACGAAATTACGAATGTTAGAGGAGAGAGCTAATATTTATAGCGACAAAATCGATGCGAAAATTGCGAAAATGTTTAATAAAACACGACTCGTTTAAAATAGAGCAAAAATCTCGCGGGCATTATCTTAAAAAGCATTTAAAGAAACTCTGTGAATTTTTTCATACATATAACTTGTAAAATAACTGAAACAAACGTGTTTATAATAATTTTTGGAGCATACTTTGCGATTTTTTTCTATCGAGGGAATTTTATATAAATTGCGTTTCGGCGCGGGCAAAGTCTAGATATTATCTTCAAGAATAACATATATTTTTTTAAGAGCTTTAAAACTTACCGTGTTTAAGGGAAATATGTTATAAATCGGTAAAAATCCGGGTTGCGGGCCCTTAAAATAAGTGTCTTGAATGCATGAAGACTGCTACCAGAAATGTAACAATATGGGATGAAAAAACATAACCAAAGTGTGAAGTATATTCCCGAACAAACCGGTACGTGTTCTTACACTGCTTCTCCTCAATATTCAAATACCACAAACTACTTAAAACTTCATCTCGGCGCCACCAATTTAAATTGCAGTTTGTCTCTGTCCGCGGTATTGTCGTAAATGGAGTGTTTGCAGTTGTTAACTTTGTACAGTTGTTAGCGGAAGATACGCACTCGCCGGTCGGTCCATCGCCAGTTAGCTCACGTATAAGGTAAAAATCAATTCTGTCTAATTGAGTTCAGGTACTGTCTACCAATTAACTTGAAATACTGCTCGTAACCGGGCCCTGCATCCGCTCATGTTGAATACCAATTAAATGCAATAATAATAAAATTTTACATTACCCCACTTCGTAAACGCATCTCAGAAATATAAAAGAGATACGAGTGCAACATAAATTATCGGTCGCATCAATTCAAAGGCTCAGGGTTATGAGCATTTTAAAATTCTACTCATGAATATGTGAAAGATGCTTGTAGTATTTCAGTAAGGGCAAAGGGTTTTTACATCTAACACTAACTTTTGTGTGTGCGATCTAGATGGATTAGTAAGGATATTAGTCTTCAAAAGAAGTCCTTTAGGTTTAATACCTATCAGTAGGACCGTTATTATTTTTTTGTTTTTAGTTTAACACAAATTTATCAATTTTATATTTTTATTGGAAAAGTTGATTACTCGATGTATTCTAATGATAATAGTACGAATATTCACAGTTATCTTAAATTCCAGTAATCATTCTTACTTTGTATTAACCGAAATTGAAAAGTACAGCATCAGTTATGCATTAGAGCGAAATATTACAATGGTAGAGATAAACTGGATCGTGTTAAACCATAGTGAACTAACTCACTTTGCAATTTTTGAGTTAGTGCTTGAAATAAGGGCTCCAAATCATAATCTAGCTCAGTCAGAAAGAAGAACTAATTAGAGAAAAGTTGGCTATGATTGGTCTAGTCAGTATTTCTCTGATTGGTTTTTCTGGAAGAGCTAGATTATGATTTATAGACCTCATTTCAACTACTAACTCAGAAAATTAAAATTGAGTTAGTTCACTATGGTTTAAGACGATCCAACTATACCAGTGGATAAACAATACAATGAACATATCGAAATATACTCGTATTATGATTTGTTGTTTTCCCTGTTTTACACAAACCTTGTTGCTTACTAATTAATATTTATTACTATAATTAATTTTTCATGATTGCCTCACATTTTTCGCGTTGCGATAACTTAACTTATTTTTTATTTATTTTAAATACCTTATTTAGTATTTTTCAAATATAATAATGTTGTTAATAACAGTAATAAATTACATAACAATTTTTTGTTTTTTTGTGTTTCTCTTGTGTTTAATAAGAGTTTGTATATTATGTATGATAATTTATTTATTTATTTAATTTCAACGGTGTAGATTGTACATATACCATAATTAGGTACTGATTACATGTCACAAAATCATAAATAATAATACAGAAATAATAAAAAAAGAGTATAACAGATAATTGTGGCATTTGAATGAGAAACGACACCAGAGAGACAATTATATCAAAAATCTATAGTATAAATAGAATTATTATTGATTGAAAAGATTTGATAGCAGAGCCCTCTTGTACCTACCTTCCGTGCAGTTAAGATCTGCCACATCTGCATATCTATTACTAACATCATGTAACCTAGGTACAAGCGAGTGTTTCGTATACTCAGTCTTTTTATTATAAGTTATGATATAAAGAAGTAGGAACTTTAGAAAAAAGACAAATGAAAAAGTAATATTAATTTTTAAGATAATCTTAATTGTGTTATTTTTACATTGAATTGCACTTTAATCGCTTTTAGGCATAGGTAGGAATTTATCATCTTCGATTGTTCTTATCTTTTCAAGTAAGCTGTTGAAGCATTTTTCTCTACATACTCGTATATGTAACGAGGGTGAGCAAATGAGGTGTTGCATTTTTGTATTGGAAATATATGTTTTTGACGAGTATGAATTTCAATTCAAGCTGTAATTTGTTTTCCTTTTATTATTTACTAACTGGTACCCGGCGTGCATTGCTACGCCATTTAATAAAGAAATTGTTTCTCCCTGCGTGTCCTTTCCCATTCGTCCCGTTCCTCTTCCACCTCCCCTTCCTCTCCCGCATTCCCTTTCCCCTCTCGCGTTCCCACTCCACCTCCTCCACCTTCCCTCTCCCCACTCCACTCCCCCCTTTCACGGTCCCGCGAACCCCCCTCCCGAGTTTCTTTCCCCCCTACCACATTGCATACGTTCATTCCCGGTACATTCAGTTTTAAAACAGCTCGCGTGCCACTCATTGCAATTTTTTAATACAAATTTCATAATGCCAGAGCTCACCAGTTATTAAAAAAACCTTGAAAAACGACCACAAAAAAGAATTATCTAATTTGGTGCAGTCGTTCGGAAGTTATGCGCATACAAACATTTCGGAGATTCATTTTTATTAACCACGACCGACGCGCGACGCCTGCCCGCAAATATATCAACATAGTTACCAAGACAACGATTTGTTTTGCTTTTTTTCTGACGTTATCAATTTTGATAGGGACGTATAACAATAAAACGTATAACAAATATATTAAATTACTATTTATAATTTCATAACGCCAGAGCTTACCATTATATAGAGCCTATTTTGCTCGCATATAACATAGCTTTCTATTTGTTAAAGAATTTTTAAAATCAGTTTATTGGTTTAGGCATGAAAATGTAACAAACATACACACACACTTTTGGATTATTATTTACATTATTTTATTATTTGAGCAAAATTTCCACACCGAATTTATGGTAAAGAATAGCTAAAAATACTGACATACCATCGAGCGATGGCTACCCAAATTTAGGAAGGTGATTATTATAAAATACATGAATTATAGATTTTACGAATTTTTTAAAAAACCTAAAAATATGGGATGTACGGTGAAGTCTAGGTGGACTCGTTGGCTTTAAACCGCAGTAATCAGTTGATGCACATGTACATCCGTATTCATATTTAGAGGTATGATTTTAATTAAATCGAATGGCCGTATCGAAAACCGAACACCCGGAAATCTCCATCAGTGGATAATTATGTGCGACAAATATACGATGTTCTCTATCATCAAACATGGAAACACAAATATATTGCAGTTTTGTTCTACCTAATGTTTTATCTTACAGGAGTAATTTTTAAAAGTATGCGATAATTTTGAAAATTATTTACACACCTGATGTTTAAAAGTGTCCCGATATATAATTTCAGGCATTCATTGTGTACAATTTATCAATAAGAATAATCTCGATTAGTGTAAGAGACACAGATCGCTCTCTAAATGGTCTAGATCTGGAAGGTACTAAGTCAATGGCACATTTTTTTCTATTCAAATTTATACGCAAGGCACTTCTAGTTTTATATTTTTTATTCTGTACACAGAGTTTTCGAAATCAAATGTAGACAGTGACCTTCCTCTTGTTTTTAAGGTCACTGTGCAAAATTTCATCAACCTTTGCATAAAACTGTGCATTTGCATACAAATCAAATTCCACACCGCCCGCTTGCCAACCCGCTATACCTAAACCTATACCTATATCTAAACCTTCCTCATGAATCGTTCTATTTATTGGTGAATACCGCATAAAAATCTGTTCAGTAGTTTTTGAGTTGATTGCGAATAGACAGGCAGACAGGCGCGGCGGAGGACTTTAATTTATTATATGTAGAGATGTAGAGATATCACACAAACCACTCTTTCTAAATCTGTACAAATAATAAAAATATGTTCAATTCTCAAATTATATATATTCTTACCCGATCTTGAAAGCTACCCTCAGCCTATATTTGGTTATAGAGCAATGCACGTCAATGAAACACACTCATATTATGAACATTGAGCATTATATGTGGTGAACACTGGAGAGCAATCAATCAATAATCATTAAAACTTTAATAACATTAAAAACACATTCTAATAATGGTTCCTGTGATGGATGGGATCTCCCATGATATTAAATAATCTCTAATTAATTACCGCTCTAAGTTATAAACACTTCGATACGTGATTTCAAAGAACTCTCTCCATTTCGTTGAATCAAAAAACAGAAAGAAATAATAATTGATAGTTACATTATCTCGATTGGAGTAGTAGAATCGATAGGTTCGAACGAAGTGAGTGGTTTTGCGATTCCCCGTGGAGTTCTGCAGAGTGGTACTTTCCTAAACCGAACTGACGTCCCTTTAACCGCTTCCCGTAATAGGAGGAACTAAGCTTCTAGACGTTATTTATTGTTATCTTCCCACAGGATGCAATTATTTTCTTAGTTGGGCGTCTCAGGGGGGACAATTCCCCGACACAAGAGGGTTTCAAATGCCCACTGCATCGGGGTAAACTGATAAGTCTTCTCCAAAGCTACTATTGTTTGTTATATGTCATTTGTATATAAAATTCCTAATGCCCAAATGCGTGATGAAATCAAGTGGATTAGAAACTCTTTCAATTGCCCTGAGAATTAATGAGGGAGTCTTTTTTATATGAATACCTCACATGAGTTCCAGATGCTCACTTCTGGAGCCAGTGAGACTACGTTATCCTCAATTGGGGTGTGTTGTGAGGCTGGCCGGAGCGGGAGGGGAAGGAGATGGTGAAGCGGAAGGTGGGGAAGTACGTGTCTGGTCACCAAACACGGCTAAAGCCATTTTAAGCAACGTTTCAATTTTGAATGGTGGTCTTACACGAAACGTGCCGCAAATGTACTCTGCATTATTTTAATGAATTAATTATGAAATTACACAAATCAATCAAATAAAATGTATTTGCTCACGCCTGGATTCGATCCAGCGACATTTGCATTGTGAGTCAAGAGTCGTACCCCTCCACCACGTCGGCCGTCAATTCAATTGGTAAATGAAAAAATAACTAATATACCTAGATATATATATTTATTTAAATGTTTGAAAATCTCCTACTACCACCACAGAAAGCTGAAAATGTTACTTGTGTTGTGATGGAGGATTTAGCCAGCCGAGGAATACAGACCAGTCATACAGACATTTTATCATCTTTAAAACTGGGGTCTGTGTGGCCAAACCGTCCAGATCAAACGAGAGTGTAGTGAGAACCAGACGGTTAAGGATTATTTTTTTTGCGTATTCCATCGATGTACGTTATACGAGTACTTTGTCGATACACATTTCATAAGAATGTTGGTTTTTAATTATTATTGTTTTTTTTTCAAAGTACAATCCTGTTAAGCCGCTTTAAGTAGTTTGTCAACAGGTTGTTAATCTTCAATTAAAATTTAATTAGGCAAACATAATATTATTACTATAATTATACAGATGTCACAATTAACACACAGACTTAATATAAACCATCTCTATTTAGTAACCATATAGTCAGCATATATCTCAATCTATTTGTAGAATCGCAATTTTTTATTTTACTTCGTAACATATGTTAAATATTTTGGGCACATTATATTCCAGGGTTCGCCGTCCGTAATTATTGTTATATTTTGGAACAAGCATTCCTTATTTTTTGTGAACCTGGTATCGTGTTCATGTTTCGCTTTCTCCTTATATTTAGACTCAGATATATGCTGAGTCAAAATTTCGTACCGTAATAGAGCCTATAGAGTAATGTAGTGAAATTCTTATATTGGTTCAGATAAACTTCCAAAATACTATTTTAAAAAGCTTATTACAGCAGAGAGGCCATGAAAGAATCAGGAGGATTCAAAGTTCCATAGTGATATATTCGTTTTTCAAAGAAATTTTACACACATCTTAACTATTTACAAGATTTGGTACTTTTCTCCAGACCACGCGCCTGCATTAGGTACAGTATAGGCAAGTTTAGTATGTGCCTAGCTTCCTTATCTCAACATTGATAACTAAATTTGTACGTCTAAATGAACACGACCGAACTATCGCTGTATGCAAGGGTTCTCTAGCTAGTTAAGCGTAGATATTAGACATTGATATGGAATACGTTAGATTGGTTCGCACAACAGCGAAAGCGACCAAATACACTTAAGTATATACTTAATTACTTACATCGACACGAATATTTGCTTAAATATTCACTTGAACATTACTATAAACTTTGTCAAAGGAGGCGTAGCTTTGAAAAATTGTTCGAAGATGCAATGCTCATGAGGCCGGTGAATCCCGGGTGAATCAGGGAATGCAGGCGGGGGAAATAAATCTAAAGAGTTTTTTGGGTCTTGTCAACTGCGCGAGCCTAATAATTACGAGTTTAATTTAATTGTAAATAATTACTGTCAAAATGGATGAGATAGATTTTATTCATACTTAGTAACAATTGTACATATTAGCACCTGCATACTGCTACCTAACAACGTATGCGAGGGCAATGGAGGTCTAGTATCGTTTAATTAATAATTGTAGAGTCGTTTATATTTAAAAAAATTGAGTCCTTCCAAGAGCCTTGATGGGGTAACCATACCAGAGCGGGTAAGCGATGGGTCCTCCAATGTCGTAATGGATGATTATTTCCATCGTAAATTCATCTGTAAATAAAGTCTATTAATTTATTGACAAACTGCTTAATTGCAGCTTAACGGGATTTTACTTTGAAGAAAATAAAAAAAAATAATAATTTAACGAAATATGTAAGAATTTTTGATAATACTGGTTGTTTTGAAATGCTTAAATAGTACATGTAGGTCTTGTACGAATGCTAGAAGTCAGAAAGATTAATGTAATGCCAATTCGTATTTGTGGTGAATTTTTTCTTGCACATGTAATATAATAAAACCCAGTTCCTCAAAATCGTTTTCAGGGACACAACGAAATTGCCCAATCAAAATCGGTATTCTTTTCTTGATTGCTGATAAATAAATACATAATAAAATTTCGCGGTAGTACGGTTTAACCTGAAATCTGCATTTTCACCCTTTTACTTACATGTAACAACTACAATCTTATCGCTAAAACCGTAAGAATATCTTCCATATCAGAACTAGATGTTATTTGACATTCGCTTGAATTATTTACGTAATTCTTAAATGGTACATTGAGGTCGTGTAATAATGTAATAATGATATTAGCCAGAAATATTTCCTGATTATTAAATACATATTAAAATATCTATGAAATTTGTGTTTTCTCCCCGGTGTAGTGTCAAACGTCAAGTGTTCAGGCGTAGGCGTAAGTAGTGTAAATACGTCCTCAGCACAGACCACTAAAAAAATGTGTGTGGCCACGCACACTTCACCCCAATGTTTCAAGAAACAGAGGAGACGGAAGACAATTTTTTTAAAGTTATGTTCAAGCAAATGTTCAAGTTCACGGTCGGAGGAGACCCCGCTTCATTCAAACAAGTAGGGAATGCGAGGACATTGCGGAAACATGATATTTAATAATTGCATAAAGCTTGTCGGCAATAAATGCAGTGTTTCGAATAATTGTACGGGCGAAAAGAAGTTGACGCGGCGCGCGGTGGGTATAAGAAGTAATCATTTAACATAATTGAGTAGGCAAAGTCACTTCTTGGTAATATAAAATGGCACATTATGACACGATTCAGCAATTTAATATCAAAAAGGGGGAAAGGTTTATAGTAGTCACGTTGTTAGTACTTATTTTGCCTGATCCCCTCTTTTTTTCGCATAATATGATCTATGCACAATTCATATTTTAGCTATTTAGGGGAGAGTCAGCTCAAAAAGTGGGTCATTTATATTCTTTCTACTCATATGACTACACTTTCTACAAGTCTACAAAAGTAAGCGCGAATAGTTCAAATAATGGGAGTAGACAAAAAATTTATACGTCAAATCATGTTTTTGCTACAATTCTTAGATATGTAAGTGTGTAAGGGGGGTTCCCACTCCGCCTCCTCCACCTCCCCCTCCCTCCCTCACCCCTCCCTCCCCCCGCCCTCCCTCCCACCTTCCCTTCCCCCCTCACCACCTCCCCCCCACCACCCTCTCACCTTCCACCCTCTCCCTCCACCGCCCCTGCATCAAATCACCAAAGTTTCATCGCAATCGGATGAACGGTTTAGCAACGCGTAATTTCACGATGCCTGAGCTCACTATTGTACGATTATACAGAAAGCATCGCGGGCATGTGCACATCAAATCCCCAAAGTTTCATCGCAATCGGATGAATGGTTTAGCAACGCATAGACCCCATATATACAACTACAAAAAAAAACACATTTTGATTTTTATACATAAATATAATGTTTTCCCCATTGGAATTTTAAATCCGCGAAAATACATTTTACATTATCCGTATTTTATTTGCGATGTGTGCAATTTTTTTGTGTATTTTGTTAATACTTAACATTTTACAATATAAATCTAAATGGTAACATAGTTTCATATGATTATACTTATATTACTAGGATATTACACAGGTTGTTTCATTTCAATCAGTTTGTGTTTGGTTGCAATCGTTGCAATATTCTATCAATTTCGTGGCTCCCTATGTCGCAGATCAATTGTTTTGTGAATGCTTTGAATACATTGATGTTTGTAGGAGAGTGATAATCTGTTGTAAAGTTTTATGCCGTAAAAACAAAGTTTCTCCGCCCAAATGTTGTGTTCGTTTTTTACTTTTTGGAATGCGTGTTGATTGAAGGATCTAGTGATTTTGTTAGGTACCTATGTTGGTAAATATTATATTGTATTATTTTTGTGAGTATAAATAAGAATGGTTTTAGGACAGAGTTCTTTGAGCGACATGATATTTAAATTATTAAAAATTGAAAGGGATGTTGAGTAGAATTTTCAAGATGTCGTTATGCGTTACAATTAGGGGATTTAAAGTTGCTTCATTTCCCCTTCCAATTAATCCACATTCTTTTATATTTTGTTTTATATCTTTTAAGCAGAGGTGTCATCTAGCTGCGTTTATATTATCTCGGGTCTGTGGTTCCTGCAGTAGCACCCCTAATGCCGTAACAAGGCGCGAGGATCTGTGTACTGTGTAACGGGCGGGGCAGCACGCGGCTAGGCTGTTACCCTGACTCCAGATACTAATATCTACAGCCTGTATGTTTGACGAATATCTACAGCTCATATGTTGAACTAATATCTACGAACTTCAGAGTGTTGACTAATATCTACAGAGCGTAGGTTGAACTAATATCTACAGAGCGTAGGTTGAACTAATATCTACAGAGCGTAGGTTGGACTAATCAGCTAAATGTGTCCAATAGTCCTATATTAGGGATTTTTACATACATACTTACATAAATTAAGTTTTTTAAACTGCATACGCAATATTACGTTATTCCAATATGCTATACATAATTGCAAATCCAACCTCTGACAGTACTGTAGATATTCGTCAACACTTTGGTTCTCATAGATATTAATCAACAGTTTGAGCTGTAGATATTCGTCAACACTTTGATTCCCATAGATATTAGTTCGATTTTTTCAGTTTTTGGAATTCCTGTAGATATTAGTAGACGCCTCCGTTACCCTGGCATTGCAGTAGGCTTGCTAGCTCGCTGCTTCCGGCCCAGTACCTAGTTCGTGCGCTCACGGGCCGTCGCTAGATAAATCAACCTGAATTATTCCCTACTCTAAGGCTAGCTTTAGGGATGTAATTATTACAATGGGATTTTATTGAAATTGCTAAAAAAAAGTGTGATCATTTGATGGAATTCGGGAACAAACATCCAAATCCGTGTTTTTAGAATGTTTTATATCCAACTAGAATTTTGTAACGAAACTAGGGTAGACACCTTCTCATAATTCCTGCGTATTTTCCTTGTATTGTATGAATGAAATGATGAAATGAAAATGAAAATTGTGTGATGAAAAAAAAATTAAGTTGAATTTTCGCAGGTTTATACTTGAAAACGGTGGTGTTAGCAAAAAATCTACTAGGTTACGGGAATTTGAAACGATACAGAAACGGAATCAATTTTTCTTTAAGGTCACTATGAGAGTTGTATATTAGTTAACCCCATCAAGTTGCTTTTTTAGTAGAAACCCTGACAAGATAAGCCGAAACCATAACTAAAAAATACTTAAATACAGGCTTAAATACTTAAATACTTAAATACTTAAAAACAGGATGACAAAAATGAGAATAGGCCCATAGACAGGGTGAAAAAAATATAAATAGGTTATTGACAGGGTGACAAAAATAAGAATAGACCAATATATGTTCATGGTGACAAAATAAAGAATAGGCCCATAACCTGGTGACAAAAATAAGAATAGGCCCATAGACAGGGTAACAAAAATAAGAATAGGCCTATAGACATGCAAGATTCGTAAAAATGCGTTTAACAAGGTTAGCTCATCGAGAGGGTAGAGCGGTGATTGGCTAAAATTTATGACGTATCTTGAGGTCCATGTTTCACAGGAAGATTTGAATTAACTGCATTACAAGTTGCAGTGATTTACTTCAAGCTACGTCATGCGTTAGAAATTTTGAAAGCGGCCCGATGAGTTTTTTTTTCGAACGAACTCGTCGGGCCTCGATTACTGGTTTCGGTTTACTCGAACGAGCTCGTTAATGATACGGACGTGTCGAAACCGGTCGCAAAAAAAATTTAAAATTAAAGTAACAAATTTACATCGAAAATTAAAACTTTTCAAGACAAAAATGGCTAGAAATTGTTGCATAGTCAGTGCCCAAGAAATACAAAAAATATATTTTTTATTATTTAATATATTATTTTACGTTACAATTTATTCGCTCGACTACGGTACTGGGCTCATGCCTGTATCGTAGTAGTGGTACAAAGGTTATATTTTAATTTAATAATAAGAGTACCTAATTAATAATAATAATACCGATATATTTTTTGATTCCCTCCCTCTATTTAAGAAAAACATTTTTAGCACACTGAATTCGCACACATAATACACACATCCACACCCTCTCACGCGCACCTTTGTTTGTCCAACCCCGATTTCGAGGACTTCAACTGGCTACCCGAATTCGAGGTCCTGTTATATTATATAAAGTAGACATGTATTCTACACTTATACGTATATTCAAGTTAATCGTGATCGTTGCTGTCTATTCGGTTTCATCATACACCCGGTAAGCACCTAGAAAACGGTCCTCAAAAAACCGGAATACACACCCGGTAACTGAGGACTTCCCATATCCGAGGCCTGTCCACGTATTCAGGATTACACATACGTAAAATACACGGATCTCGGAAGGTCCTCGTTTTAGTGGTCTGTAGTTTTTGGAGGTCTTGGGTCCTCGAAATAGTGTGGAACGAATTTCTTAAACGTATCTTGGAAGCAGGCGCGGCTCGTCCTAACGTTCACTCGTGCGGTGAACAGGCAACAAAATTTTACGCCTCATCGTATTCCTAAATATTTTATTTATTGTATAAATTTGCACAAATTTAAAAAAAAGGTTCAAAATAAAATTGAATTCCCTATCTAAATATATATGAATTTGGTAAGAGATCATTACGGCTGACACCCGACAGGCAGTGCACCCCTCCACCCGCGCGCCCGGTGCTACAGCAGATCGGTTAGTAATCGGCGTTCGTAATACGGAAAGTACCGAAAACTTCCGAACTGTTCCGACGACAGGACTCCAGCGAAATAGCATTCTTACTTAGGGTTTGAACAAGATACCATATGTCTCTCGCAAAATGCAACCATTAGACAACGGGTATTACGTGCGATATTATTGTATTATATTATAAAGAGCTTATGATTGTTAGTCCAGTCAAGGAAGGAGGTGTAGAGTGCGTGAGCAGGGACCTAAGCGATTCCTTCAGAAACTTGTTTAGGGTGCTTAGGGTGTGAACATACTAAAAGTCCTGACGTCTAGGTGGTGAGCTAGGGGGAGGGGAGGGGGGGGGGGGGTCCCAATTTTCGGATTTCCGCTTGTATCTCAAAAACAGTGCGTCGCAGAGGAAAATTTTTTAAGAATAAATAAAATCTTATAAAATTCTCTACAACTTTTATTCTATATGTAATTTTCTAAATCCCAGTCGATTTTGAGTTATACGCTCCACAAATGTGGATATTTTCGAAAAAAATTATTTTACTACACTTTTTTCATCAAACATTACTTCATATCGTCTAAAATATTCATCACACATAGAAATTTATTGAACGAAGTTGTAAAGAATTTAACTCCCTTTTAGAATATGTATACATATGCACATAAATCTCCAAACAGTAAATATTTACAGAAAATTTTAAGATTTTTCGTAAAATATCGCCATTTTCAGAAAAAACTGTTTTAATCTTATTACTGACACACAGCTTTTGTTCGTTCACCTAATAATATGTGTGACAAGGACATCGGCAGCATCGGTGGCGTGGAGAGTCTGTATCCCATTCTCCCGAAGCTTTGTCTGTAGTAAGGAATGAAGTTAATTTTGTTGGTAGGATTGGATAAAAAATCTTCCTGTTTAAGTGTCCCAAGTCAAACTGATGTCAGCTGACCTTCTCAGTCTGTATCATCGTATCTGTTCTTGTGATTTCGTACTGTTGGCTGGGTTTGCGTGCCCATCAAATACCACAGTTCGAGTCATCCAGGATAGTGTTGGTTGACGTAGGTGATGTAACAATCACAAATTGTGGCAACGGAGGCGTCTTTTTTCCAAATTACTCTATGTGGTAGAAATCCTCCGTCCACAACTATGTTCATCTGAGACAGTAGACCAGTTTTTTGGTAGTTTCGAATAAGCTGTACAGGACCGATTTAGTTGTCTTTCGCATCCCACTTTCATTCAACAGTGCCAAGGGAAATGGGGCCAACTTATACTCAAAGAATTTCATCAAATCCTCATCTGATCGTTTGCTTATCAGTTTGCTTGATCGTTTGCTTATCCGCTGAATCAGCAACGTTGGGTCAACTGCAACCTTTTCATCGTGAATTTTTATCGACGAGCTGACGGAAGACATTGGGAATTGACATTATTTCACTGGGTCATGGGAAGGGAGGATGTGCATCAAACTACTGACTGAGTTTGGAAATGTTTGCTGTATCTCTACTTCAGTAGGCTTGTCCGAGGTCCTTGTGCTATTCACTTGACGTGAAGAAGACTCTACAAAACTCTTCAAGGGAAGTGCAGATCTCATGAGTTGCGCTCATACCAACTAACCACTTGCTGACTACATTGTGCGAAACACCTCTGCCTCCTGTTATGCCTCCTCGGCTTTTGAATGATCGAATCAATGTGGTTTCAATGGTCATATCTAACCATACGCCTGACTAAAAGCGATCAGATCATCGCATAATCGTCGTCACGCGTCGGTGTGTCAGTAATAAGATAAAAACAGCTTTTTCTGAAAATGAGGATATTTTACGAAAAAACTTTAAATTGCTGTAAATATTTACTGGTTGGAGACGTATGTACATATATATACATATTCTAAAAGGGAATTAAATTCTTTACAACTTTTGTGAAATAAATTTCTATGTGTGATAAATATTTTAGACGATATGAAGTAATGTTTGATGAAAAATGTGAGGTATTTATATACGGCTGGGATTTAGAAAATTACATATAGAATAAAAGTTGTAGAAAATTTTACAAGCTTTTATTTATTGTTAAAAAAATTTCCTCTGCTACGCACCGTTTTTGAGATACAAGCGGAAATCCGAAAATTGGGACCTTCCCCCCCCCCTCCACCCCCTAGCTCACCACCTAGACGTCAGGACTTTTAGTATGTTCACACCCTAAGCACCCTAAACAAGTTTCTGAAGGAATCGCTTAGGTCCCTGCTCACGCACTCTACACCTCCTTCCTTGACTGGACTGACAATCATAAGCTCTTTATAATATATAATACAATAATATCGTACGTATGTATGTATGTATGTTTTATTTGATGATAACGTTACTCTGCGTTTGGTAATTTTTTCAGTAATTTTTTCCGACTCTTCAAGATCCGCATTAATAAAACCCTTCCTAAAGCTCCTCCTTTACCTGCTTGACAACATCACCCATCCAGGTGGCGATATTCTTCCCCTGTCTTAATTTTTATCGACTTTATTGTTCCTTAATTCAGACAGAGGAGTTTTTGTGAGGTGTAGGTAATAGGGTCATAGAGTGGATTAACGAAGAATGGAGTGAAAGAAGAATATATGTCGCGGATTAATCAAATATTTGAGCAGGTGTCCTAATTATTTATTAAATATTACAACACCGTACAGCGAATTAAACAGTATTACAGAACATACATAGTTCACAATACGAACTAAACGCAATATTGAATTTTGTTTCAACTGTCAAAAACTGAATTCCTTGTCGGCACAATCGATATAGTGCGATACTTATCATATATTCACATGCTCGTAGGAATTTCGAATGACGGGTCCTCGGTTTAGGGCGTAGGTGAGATTTCTTGACACTCGAGCTTGCAGCGCCTCCTGGTGTTCACATTCCGCCATTCCGGTGATCAGCACCTTTTAACACGAAACCGAGGACTTTGAGAGAGTCCTCGGTTTAGGGTCTGTGTGTGATTTCCAGCATTAGCGGCGCCGCCCTGGTGGTCACACACCCGTACTAATGAAACACTAGCCAAATTAAACACGATATTTTTCACAACGAAAATGAGGACTCTCTCCGATTGGCCCAAAATTTCGACAGTTGACCAATCAGAACGCATATATTATAGGTACATATTCAGTTTTTCGCATTTCGAATCCGAGGACGTCCTCGGATTCGTATGAGTCCTCGGATTCTGGGTCTAAAGACCTGTGAAGGTCCTCGAATAAAGGTGCATACAAACTCATTCACACACATACAAACACTCTCACACACCCCTCTCCTTCAATAATTTATTAATTTAATTAAGGTATAATGTATTATTTATCTCACAAAAACATAAGTATATAACAGCGACATGTCATTGGTACCAATTATTGTATTAATTCTATAACTTTGTAACTATTTCCCATTATGTAATAATGTACTGTTTGTTTCTGCAAAATATAAATAAATAAATAAATAAATAAAATAGAACCAAAAATACAATCCAAAATAATATATTGTTAGTGAATATTTTAAAAACATAAAACGTACCTATGCATATCGTAAAAAATGATATTTTTTAATGATAACAAAAGATATTTTACAGAAAATAGAAACATAAATATTAAAACAGTAAGACACCTATTATAAGACTTACCTTTCGAATGAAGTCAAAACCACTGGACCCATTACTCAGGAAAATGTACTCAAACTACAAAAACAAGTCATGAAATATGTGAAGTTGTTAACTTAAAATTTTACATCACCTAATATGATAAACCGGTACACTGGTTTCATATAAATGCTAAAATAAAAATAACAAAATATGCTAAAATCAAAATTACAAACCACTGTATTTAACAACAAACTTATCATGAAGACAAATATTTGTCATGGTTAATGATAGCCCTAAAACTTCAGGAGAGTAATAATTATATAAGATTTTTTAAGAAAATGATGTTATTCTTCCGTCGATAGGTACTTCTATCATTGTCAGTGAACAGTGAATATATTTTGACGAAAATGTCATAAACAATAATATACCACGTTTTACTTGTTTCTGAAGTTATGCTACAGGAGCAAAACGATATGATAATTTAATCATGTATAATATTTGGTTATTATCTCGGTAACCATTTCTACGACTAAACCAGACGTCAGGATTTAAAGCAAGCGGTGCCCTAATAAATTCCTCCCTAATTTATGTGATCCTTCGTTTGTTTTCACTTCAACCCTTTCCCCAGTGCACGAGAACGCATGATATTGCTAAGACCCGGAGATTAACCCAAATCCGAGCACCGTTATAATGGAAACACAGAAAAGCCCTCCGCCTTGTTAATGCCATGCTGCGAGCCGACTGTGACTGCCATGGTTCCCCGGATGATATACGAGTATTTGGGGCCCGTGAAAAAACGGCCAAACCCACGATTTGGACAAATCTGTTCTGTTTGTACCTTTAGCTTACTATTAACAACCCACGGTTACAAGTAAATTCCAAAACCTTTTCAAAATTAAAGAGAGAAACTATTGTTTTTGCCACGCTATAAGTCTACTCAACTTTAGCCTCGCTAAGTGTACTGTACGCACATGAATGTCATAATAAATTATGTACACTCATTGTTGGAAATGTAAGTAATTTTTGTTAAATAAATATTTTACATCACGAAAGCACTGTAACTGAGTTATATTACAATCAATATCCCATTCATTATTCAACAACGTTGGATATAAAATTTATATTTTACTAGCTAGTACCCGGCATGTGCCATTCAAAGATATCTGCACGTCCTTCCCCGTGCGTCCCCGTTCCCTTCCACCTTCCCTGCCTTCCCCCTCCCCCGTCTCTTCTCTCTCCGCGAACCCCGACTCCCCTCTGCCTTTCCTCCCTGCCGCTAAAATATATGAAATACACACATTTACAATTATTTATTTATTTATTTAAACGCCCATTGGGCTTTTACATACATTGTTATAAGTATTATTACATTAACTATATGGCATATAAAAGTTTAAGTACATATATGAATAAAATAATTATTATATGTGTAGTACCTACATAAATGTTTTACAAATAATATAGAATACCATTATGGAGAACAGTTTTTTTTTTTTTTTTTTGTACTTACAAACAAAAATAACGGGATTGAAATTAATCAGCATTAGTAGGGACTTAAGCATAATCGAAATATAAATTAAATTACAATATTAATTTGTAAAGTTACATATATATATTAATGTTAAAAAGTCTAAAAGAAAAGAGTGAAATAGATAGAAGCTAAAAAGGGTTTTTCACTATGGAATGGTGAAGTCATACATTTCAGCAAAGTGTTTATGTAGATTTCGTTTAAGCACTGCTACGGAATCTCTAAATATATCAACGACATTACCAAATTTATTACCAAAATTTTGTATTCGATTTAGGGATATGTGCGCTTGATAATTTGTTTTGAAATTGTCACAGAAAAACGTGGAATTTTGTCTCGTATTTTTGGAAGGTACAAATAATTTTATTGTGGCCAGAATTTCAGGGCTGTCGATTCTATAATTAATAATTTTATTTAGTAGAACAAGGTCGGAGATAATTCGCCTATCTGACAGCGTAATCAAATTTAGTTGGTGCTTCAGCTGGATATAATTTATATTTTGGATTGGAATATTTAGTTTAAAGTTAATAAATCGTAGAAATTTGTGTTGTACCCTTTCAATATTGTTGGAATGTATTTTATAAAAGGGGGATTAATAATTATACAAATATCGTAACGACAGAGCTTACCATTGCCTATGTTACTCGCTGATAAAGTAGCTTTCTATTGCTGAAAGAATATAAAAAAAAATGTTTCTTGGTTTAGGCGTGAAAGCGTAACAAACAAACACATATTGGATGGTTGGATATAATGATATACGGAGTGTACGTACCAGAAGGATTTTAACCAGTGATTCATGAGCTGTCCGATGATATTCTTTTCAATTAAAAACAAAAACATAAAACTTCAATTACACGTTGCCACTGATCACATTCCTACAAGGGATACGTGCACTGTTTCGTGTGTTACCGTGCTGAACGAGACGTAGTGGTGCTTATCATGTGACCTGCTAGGCTAATCCTGACTACTCAGTTGCAACGTATGATGTGTGTTTTTTTATTGCTTTTGATTGAAAAAAAATATCGTCGGGCAGCAAAATGACAACTACGTTTTTACTCCTGTATCTAGCATGGTCGATCGATATATGTAGGTTTTATCGCAAATGTCGGTAACTTGTCATCACTCCCGAGCACGACTGCAGGCCGCTAACGATGAACAACAGTTCACAAGGGTTCCTAATTTATTCGAAGTGAACTGTTGTTTGTTCGTTCGCGGCCTGCAGTCGTCTTCAGGAGCGATTACAAGTTACCGACATTTTTGCTAAAACCTATATCAATCGACCATGCTAGACACCGATAAGCTCAGGAATCGATGGTTAAAATCCTTCGGGTACGTTCTGTTACCCTGTGTATATTGCCTAAAACAGTTTTCTATTTTTGATTGATGGTTGCTGGAAACTGTAGTCTCCTTAAAATTTTAATCAGGTTCCATTAGGTTACAGTAAATACCAAAACGGTGTAATTTGAATAAGTATTTTGCGATAGATTGACACAAATGGATTTATTTTGAACTGTGAACATCCCAACTATTAGTAAACATGTATTGTTGTAGTGGCATGTTTATTTCGCTGTTTATTTTGTACTTATTCTCAGCTTTTCGATCGATCAATCTGAGTCTCCAATCAGCCAAGTGGTTTGTTTAGTAACGCTAGATTCAGCTTTTTCCAATCATTTTTATCGTTGATGATCTTGAGTGGCCCCATCCACTTTCATAGACAGTAAAATGACATCTAAGTAAAAACTTGCAATGTTTTATTTATTTTAAATACATAAACGGCTATACTGCCTTTTATAAATAAACATATAATAGATTTTAAAAGTAAGAAAAATATTATCATTACATAATAGTAGTTTTAAACTTAAAAATAACATACAATTATTTTATGTATCACAACAAAAAATAACAAAAAAGAACAATGAGAAATATCATCATTTCATTTCAACATGTCCATATTGCGTATATAAAGTTACATTATGGAAAATTAATTTTTGAATGCATGTTTAAATTGCGCTAATTTTAAGAAATAAATGTCGCCGATGTTAGCATATTCATTTCCCAAAATGTGTAATCGACTGATTGGTGAGTAATAATGTGATAATGTATGTGTGTTATTATAGTAGAACGGTAGAGTCAGTCTATTGTTAGCGCGACCAGGGCAATGAAATGTTATTATTAGATAAATAATGTTAAATTTATTATTAATACACATGCTTTGGGAGGCGGGTATTCAATTTGGGAGGCGGCTATGGGTACCGCCGCTCCGGGAACCATTTACACAACAACCTCTGCCACAGGTCACCCCAAGTGGTTCCCTACGTTTGGTGACTTAGCAGGGGTGCCCGGGTTCATGGGGAGAGGTTTTGTCCAGGTCTTGGCGGCCGACACGTCTGTTCACCAGCTGCGTGGCGGGTCGTATCGAGAGAGGCTGGTTGAGGGAGGTATTTTAACCTCTCATTACACCGCAGTTAGAGGTATGGATTCATGCGTCCGTCACTCCTGGACACACTGATCCCCAGGTTCCTACCCACCCCTCATGCCTATTTCCTTTCCAGAACTTTCTCTCCTTCCTGTCCTTAAAAAGACCCTCCATACAGCATCCCCTAAGATGACATAGGCCCTGAGGGAAATTATTTTCCTCAAGGCCTCCTGTGTGGAGCTAATGCAGCGAAAGCACATTGGTAGGTACCTACATCATTTTAAAGTTTGACATTTCTCCTCCGCATGTTAACAAATGGTTATCGCAAAACCAAGATACATGGGCAAAAAACAAACAAAAAAGTAGCTAGAGTTTTTCGCAGAATGCGAAAATGAATACAGCGGACTTTACAAGTTCATCCGGCATTCGAAACGGTTAAATAAATGTTTTTCTTCAATTTTTGGTTGAGGCCGCCTATATCACTCGATTTTATCGTCAATCGCATCGTTCCGCTTATTTATTATTAAAATTATCATTTATATCTTCATCTTCGCTGTCAATATTAATTTGATACTAAAAATTATAGTAAAATTGGCAAACAATACGAAAAACAGTGCCTAAACCGAATGACCATAAATATATCAAACCACCGAATGACGTTCGACATTTCGCTGTCATTTTTCACTCTTTTGGCACTTTTTATAACTAATCATTTAACTACGCTAGAAGTTAATCCATTTGTTTTATTCCCCTACCTTGATAGGAGAGTAACTTTGGGAAGGGCTTAGTTATGCATTTGAGGAATCTTGTGCCAAAATTTCTGCTTAATAGTTGATCAGTAGGATAGGAACATAAATAAACCACTCACTAGATTGATAACTTCAGGTTATTTGTATGGGGAAAGTTTCGCCACTATTTAACCATAGATGTGCCAATAATTTGATTATTCGACGTTGCACACCGTCGACGAGGATAGAGGAAACTCAAAAAAGGCTGCTTCAGAGCTTACCCAATTCATTAGTCTAAAATAATATTTTTTAAATAAAATGTTTAAAATGCCAAAAGTTTCCTGAAGACTACATCTGACAAAGTGTGTCCTGAGAAAATGATCTTTAAAGTATCTTTCTTGACAGCTCATTTTCTCAGGAAAGCGCTTTATCAAATGGAAACTTCGTCTTTTTCTCACATTCCGTTGCAGTTTGGAAAAATCGAGGTGTAGTTAAAATTAACCTAAAATTTTAAATTTCTTTAAAGCAAGAATATTTTCATATGTGATTGTGCTTTTCTACGACAGTATCGAATTTTGACATTTCTCTGCTTAATGTAAACTGCCTAATTAGTGCTTTAAACTTTATTTACAAGAGGTTTTTCTCCTAAAAATTACTATTTTGACTATTTTACGGCGAAGTATAGAAATTTTATTTTTTTAATACAAACTGAGTTAAGAGTTGTTGTTTATGTAAGTAAAATCTTCGAGACATGTTAACCAGTGAGGGAGAATTTAGCAGAGATGCACGTCCCTTAATTCTGAAATATTTTGGGTACATTCATAAGCATACTCCCTTTCTTGTGTTCTCCATAGTATTACGAACTCTGTGGACGCGATGCTGTATTTATGAGCGTGCCCTCATAATATAATTTCATCCATTGAAATAGGTTACATGAGTCGTGTCTTTCACTTTTATTCAAAATCGAATTCAATAAAAATGGTAATGAAACGTATATTTATGTATAGGTACAAGGAAGACATGGCACGATCAAGTAAATCGAATACTTGCCTCTGATCATGTCAAGAGTTGAAAATACAAAATAAGATGTATGAGATGACACGACGTACGAGATAATGATATGTCTTAAAGACACATTTCGCGCAGTGTATATTTGACATATTATCATACTTAAAAAGTTTAAAAGTAGTTGAATAATTAGTTTAGGGTTTTGTACTTTAAATAAAACCAAGAAAATTATAAAAAAAGAAATTAAAATTTAAAAATAATAATAAAATGGAGTAAATCTCTTACACATCAACCATAAACTATTTTTTAAAAGAAAAAAAAAATTTTTTTTATGTCTAAATCGTATTTTGTATATGTTATGAAAGTTTTTAATGCTAATCAGTCGTTATATATACAAATTATAGCATTTTTTTTAATCTAAATCACATTTGTAAGAAGTCCGAAAGTTACTCAAAAGATAATCATAGGTCTTTCGAACGTATGGTGTATGTCTCCGTAATTATTGTACTTACCGTGGTGAAACATTCACCTGCCTACAGACATGGCAATCGAACTAACCATAAATAAACCAAACCACACACGAGCTAACTGAGATAGAAAACGCGTTTTATAAAAATAAAAATGTTTATTTTTTTGGATTTCGTAGGATTCGAGGCTCCGTTCGCTGGATGTCTCTGGCCGTTGGGATTTGTCACGTGCTTTACGCCGCCTTGCTATCGGAGGCTCGCGCCGAGCCGTGAATTTACCACATTATATTAGAACCGAGGACCCGTCAAATAATAAATTTTAGTGACGCACGTCCGTTTCATCCGAATTTCAAATCACAACGGGGTTAAAGAATCTTCACTTCAAAAAAGACAGCAATACTTGTGTCTCGCTTACTTCGAAAAGATGTAGAATATATTTCTTCTTTTTTACATTAACTCCACAAGGTAAGTAAAACGTGATACCGCTTCCTGTTAACGACCCTAACTACTTTCTATAAAACATATCCGATAGGAGGACAGTTTTTTACGGCTAAAAATGTTTTTTTTTTTTATGTCAATGGCTTCAATGAAAGCTCGTTTCATTATGATACGTGACTTCCATAAATCTTCCTACATAAATATCTCATGAACCCAGATTTATTTCTTTAGTCCGCACCGAAGTGCAGAGCGGGCATAACCGTAAAAATGCGCCGATAAATTACGAAAATATCATGAAATATTTAATATTTTATGGTACCTACATCAACGGAGAGCATTCTATTACTTTTATCCTTATGTATGGTAAACATAATTTAGTGCAACTAGTACGTAGATACCAGTAGCTGATATTATAATATTGTATGTATATATTGTATATTGTTTATTACTTTGGAATAACAGCCGACAATAGCTAATTACTGTAGAATAGCAGATCCGGCCATACGTTACTGTGGCTAACGAAACACAACGCCATTACCTAACCTTTATAAAATCCACATCCCCCCCTTGCCAGTTGCCCGCTGCCCGCTGCCTGAATTGAATATTTGAATTTCTCGGCTTTTCTCTACTACAATAAGCATGTATTATACATATAAACCTTCCTCTTGAATCACTCTATCTATTGGTGAAAACCGCATTAAAATCCGTTGCGTAGTTTAAAAGATCTATGCGCACCTACATTTTGAGCGACTTCATTTTATACTATGTAATGATTGAGAGGTCATCATCTTTATGTATTATTGCAAGATTCAATCCCGAACTAAATGCTATCTAGATAGTGTTTTGGATAAATTTTATCCATTTTTATTTTTAATACACGACATCTATTGACTTTTCTGCAAGTCTAGAATGAATATTTATTTTTAACTTAATGAGTAAAACCTCAAATTGTAATATTTAACAACATTTTCAAAGACAGCAGCCAATAAGAATATGCGTTAAGAAAAATGAAGATAATATTGGTAGTTCTTTATACAGTTAAATATGACCGAATCGAAGAGGGTCACATTAGCTCAGTTGGTAGAGCTGCGCCCCAGCAAGGCGCGGGTCCTGGGTTCGAGTTCTAGAGAGACCGTATCTTTTTCTGATTTTTCTGTTTTCAGATTTTCAATTGAGTTTCGCTAATATTGTCTTCATTTAATTAAATATTACAACTTGAAGTTTTACTCTTTAAGAGGGAATAACCAGACACAACCGGAAATATATCAATTTTAATTAAAATTTTAGTAGTATTGACTTTTTTTCCACAAAAAAGTATAAATCGATTTCGAAAGATTGTTCTTTTATCTAGTAAAGGTAAGTTTTAAATATTGAGAATTTTTTTTATAGACAAATGAAACAATGTTACTTTGTTTGAACCACTTGTATATTTGTTTAAAACCGACCGGTTTCGGAACGACCGGTCCTTCCTTAGGACAAACGTATACTGATTTGACAATTACAAAATAGTAGGTGGGAACAATGTATTATTACTAAGGATTGTGGTAGGGGTGGAGGCGTTGCTAGGGATTAATGAAGAGTGGGTGGGGGAACATATCCATGATTGGGCTGTAAGATAATATTTTTTGTTTGTTGATAATAATGTTTGTTTTTAGTAAGTATAATGGTTATACCGTATGTCTTTGACAGATTTGTTAAATTTTCAAACAAAATTTTACATAAATTTCTAATTATATAATCACGTAGGAAAATAAATCAATAAATTATCTAGGAAAGCTACTTTTCAGAATTTTAATTTTAGTTCAAATAAGATCTTTAAAAAAAGATCCTAGCACGTTTTGTGACGAAAATACTTCAGTGTGTCTTTTTATTTACGGTCTTACAAACTAATATACAACATTTTTTTACATTTTTATTTTGCTTAGACGTTATTAAAAAATTATAAATACTTATGATAAAAAAATAATTACAAAAAGTACATAATTTGAATAGTTTTATCATCACTCATTTGAGCATTTTTGATTATAGTTATATATCAAAGCAAGTTCTTATTGAAATAAAACCGATATGGAGTTATTTTTTTAAAATGCTGGTACGGAGAATAATTAATCTTTCATATCGGGACCGCCCTGTACAGTTGTAAGTGTACAATCGCAAGACCGTCTTTCGACGAAATTTGAATTCTTGGTCGCTGGTTAATCGCCCTTAAGTTTTTTTTATTTTTTTATTCTTCATTTTAAGCACCCGCTAAACTGCCAAATCAGTTTATCAGCAGGTCAATTTAACAATATTAATATAACATTAAATCACAAATATAACAAGAAACCACAATATACAAAATAGATGCAGAAGAACAACTTTTAAATAGCTACAATACAAAGGCATAAAATATACAGATAGACAGATATAACACAGGCAAATTACTCTTAATCATATTTATACATAAGATTACAAACAATATCAGTATAAAAAGTTTTGATCCATTAGCCATTTTTTTATTTTTTTTTTTTTGAAATTGGTGGTGCAATTTGATTCGATTTTTATGTTCACTGGTATTTTATTAAATATGGTAGGGACAAGATAAGTGAATGTCCGTTGTCCATATTTATTTATAATTTTCGAAACGGATAACCCCTCATTTTTACTAAATCTAGTGCCATGTGCATGTGCATGGTCAACTTTGTCTTTATATATTGAATCCGACAAAAGGTTTTGGCATACAATTTTAAACCATAATATCCCTCGAACAGGTAATAATTGACTGACTCATATAATAATTTTATGTCTCTTCTTTGTGCATAAATACTTTTGTTTACCAAGAGCTTAGTCAAAGAGTTTTGAATTGTTTGAATGTAACCTATATTTGTCTTGCACGAGTTTCCCCAAGACGTTATTCCATATCTGATAGTAGTTTCCGCTAATGACAAATAAATTATTTTTAACGTACTTATGGGCATGAAATATTTAATTTTGTAAATTCGCCCAGCAATAGCTCGTAGGCGTGTGCAGACGTTGCTTATGTGAGTATCCCATTTCATATGCGTATCTACAGTTATCCCCAAATATATGTACGTTTGTACAATTTCAATGGTTCCGCATTTGCTGGATTGTGACGAATTGTGTATACACTCAAATGTATGCGATTTTATTACAGGCGTGATGGTATATTTGGCATGTGGAGATCGTATGTGAAATAAAAATAAATTCTATTTTATTATCGATCTTATTCATAAAACTTTTAAGTGCGCACCTATGTACATTATTTTTTCCATAAAAACGACTCCATTTCATACGATTTTTTGATGGATAAATACCGAGTAAATAATAATTTTATTTAAATTATACGTGATTCTAAATTAATCACCATATCATGTTTAAAAAAATATTTTTGAAATGCGAAATACATTTTTTTAATATTACAGACTGAAAGACATAAATATAATACGATTGATCCCCCGGACAGTTGATCTTTCTGCCAGTTTATCCCTTTCACATTGGTCCTCCGGAAATTAATCACTGGAAGCTTTTTCAAAATGATATTTATAGTCGTACTTTCCTGAAAGCAAAATATATATTATACTAGCTGATCCGGCGAACTTCGTACCGCCTCAGAATCAAAAACTGTTGTCAACTTATTAACTGAATTGATCTAAATTGTTTCTCCCTGCGTATACCATACCTTGATCTAAATTGTTTCTCCCTGTGTATCCTTTCCCCTCTCGCGTTCCCTCTCCCTCTCCCCACTCCACTTCTCCCCTTCCCCCGTCCCGCTAACCCCTCTTCCTGAGTTCCTTCCCCCCCCCCCTCCCCCCCCCCTCCCCCCCCTCAGAATCACTTTATGACTCGCGCGCCGCAGTGTTTCCGGCCGCTCGAGACAGCAAAGCGGCGATACGCGTTCGGGCCCCACAGTCAGCGCCCAGCCTCAGAGCACCGAGCACGTGCCGCTGTGTGCCGCTCGCTCCATACGACCGACGGTAGAATCTCGTGGAACAATGGCGCCAGACACGTGTTGTAACCATGTATTCGAGGACTGGAACATCAGAGTTCGTTGCCGAGTCGAACACGCCTCTCACACCACCCTGTAAGTGACTGCATTGCCGTATTCCCTCTTTAATAATGTGTCTATTCGCTGTGTTAGTGATTGCCTCGCGAAACCCACCCGGGATGATGAAATTGAGAGATCATGTTAGTTCTAAAGTTCAGCTAGGTCATTGTCATTGTGTTCATACTACGTTGTTGACCCCTGTGATTACTGTAATGGTTTGTACCTGTTGATTCTACAATATATGACCTTTTCCTCTATTAACTGTTGTTATTCCGCTACGGTGGAGGTACCCAGGGCGACGCCCCGCACTGTATATTGAGAGATGGAGCTTACCTGATAGCCTACCGGCGGCCTCCGCTCTGAATAGAGAGATCTCATATGCTTTTTCCGATTTTGCTAGCCTCGGGCATGTTGAGACGATATTGTTGGGGGTACACACCGCGCCTACCCCAGGCCCCACGTGTGTTGTAGCCCAAACGCACCACAGGCCCCAACGTACCACCCTTTTGCCTCAACTTCCTCCCCTGCGTCCCCTTCCCCTTACGTGTTCCCACTCCGCCTTCTCCGCATTCCCTCTCACCAAGCGGTTAGTGGGAAAGGAGACGCAGGAGAGGAAGGGGAGGCGGAAGGGGAACGGGACGATTGGGAAAGGACACGCAGGGAGAAACAATTTATTTATTAAGGGGCATAGAAACGCATGCCGGGAACTCGCAAGCATTTAATAATTTAGAAAACAAACTATTGAAATAACTCACAACCATCGCGGGCATACGCACATCGAATCCCTAAAGTTTCATCGCAATCCGATGAACGGTTAGCAATGCATAATTTCATGATGCCAGAACTCATTATTGTACATAGAAACCATCCCGGGCATGCGCACATCAAATCCACAAAGTTTCATCGCAATCCATGAATGGTTTAGCAACGCATAATTTCATGATGCCAGAACTGACTATTATATATAGAAACCATCGCGGGCACGCCCACAATAAATCACCAAAGTTTCATCGCAATCGGATGAATGGTTTAGCAACGCATAGACATCTCATATACTCACATGCTCATATATAGGTATACATACCCAGAAGCAAGCATATTTTGATTTTGGTATAATATATAGATCATTTGGAAACTTTTTTTTCTGTTAATTAGGATTATTTATGTGGAATACATTTTTTATGAAAAAAGAAGAAAACAATAGGTACAATAATTTAAATCATATATCTACTTGTTTTCATTAAAATCTAACAATAATATAATTAAAGTGGTTCTCTGCGTTTGGTGACTTAGCAGGGGTGCCCGTGTTCATGGGAGTAAGGTTTATCTAGGTTTTGGTGGTGAATGCTTTTGCTCACCTGCTGCGTGGCGGGCCGAATCGGGAGAGACTGAGGGAGATCTTTTGACTTCTCCAGCTCGACTCTCTCGACCCATTGTCTTGGGAGGTATGGATTCATACGTCCGTCACTCCATAAAATACTGACCCTCAGATTCGTACCCACCCCTCATACCTTTTGTTCTTCCCAGAACTTCTTCTCCTTCCTTTCCCTAAAAAAAACCTCCACGCAGTATCCCCAAAGATGACATAGGCCCTGAGGGATTTTTCATGGATCAGGGCCTCCTGCGCGGAGATAATGCAAAAAAATATTTATATAAATTTTTTTTACATGAGTTCCACACAGGAGGCCCTGAGGAAAATAATTTCCCTCAGGGCCTATGTCATCTTTGGGGATTCTGTGTGGAGGGTTTTTTTAAGGAAAGGAAGGAAAGGAGAATTCTGGGAAGGAAAAGGGTTTAAGGGGTGGGTAGGAATCTGGGGTTCAGTGTGTCTTGGTCATCCGCCTCCAAGACCTAGACAAACCTCACCCCATGAACCCGGGCATCCCTGCTAAATCACCAAACGTAGCGAACCACTTGGGGTGACCTATGGCAGAGGTGTTGGTTATCCAATAAAGGATCCCGGGCTGGCGGTATCCATTCCCGCCTCCCAAATTGAAACATATGACATATAAGTGTGAAGAATATTAATAATAAATAATATATATCCGTTAAAATAAATATAAAATATGTGTTTATTATTCTTATTCTCACATTTGCGTAGTGTTTTCTTGCGAAATAACTGAATAAATAAATAAACTATAAGACAGATTTTTTTTCTCTTGTTTTTATTCAGATGCATGTTTTTTTTTTATCAAAAAATTTGAATTGCGTGTCCGAAAGGGTTAAGAGTTATTCGGAACAGGATTTTCAAGTTACTGGATTTAATGAGACAATACATATTGAACTTGGAATGAACCAATTGATGGGGTAATCGTGAGAAATCAGCTTTTCATGTCAATGTAGAATCATTGGAAAAAGCACCAATGTTAATATTACTCGTGTACGATGTTTTCTACAAACTCCAGTCATTAATAGTGAGGCCAGCAATTTCAATTGCTCAACTAATCTAAATTGCATAACCACTGGTGCATTTTTGGCCATATTTTGGCCAATTTGTAAACTCCCTCGGGCGTAAAATTTATTGGAATTATTTCAAAAGTTCCCGCGCATTAACAAATATAACTAAGTATTTTCACTTTTCAACAAGAGATGTCTTGCATCTCTTCAAAATTAATTGTTATTGTCATTTCACCAACCGAAGTTATTGAAATATTTATTAATACAAATCATTGACCATGCGTTACATATTAAAAAAAAACTTGTTCAATTTAAATTTATATCCGTGACTATCAACTAGGCCAGTGGTTTTTAACCTGTGGTACGCGTACCCCTGGGGGTACGCGAAGCCAAATTGGGGGTACGCAATAACGTGACACGCATGTAGAATCACTGGTTAAAATGCCTGAAGTTGTGTCACACTCTGTATAAAATTGCATTACTTAATTGTATTCGTGTGGTTTCATTGTTAAATTTTTGTAATTATTAGAGTATTAAAAATTACAAATGAAACACGTCTTTCATTAAACGTGTAAAAAAGATAGAAAAAGGTTACGTGGCTCCAAAGGTTGAAGACCACTGAACTAAGCTATCGATATCACATAGAAGTCATAATATTTAATATTCTTCAAGAATATACTACGTACGGCAATTATAGTTATTATGATGGTTTTAAAAATGGGATTCCTAAATATATGGAACAAACATAAGTGCATTCAAAGAACATTGAATTAATTGGACTATTTGTCCGTAAATAAATAAATAAATAAATAAACATTTAACATTATAAGTAGTTTACATGTCTCCGTATAAAAATTCGGAGTTACGTGTTTTTTAATGTGGGCGGGAAATTTCCAAACCAGACGCTCAAAATCTCGGACTCTGGACACATATTTAAATTATTAACGCGAGTGGTAGAATGTTCAACCAGGACGTGCATTACGGTACAGAACTCTGATTTAATTATATACAAGGTAAAAACTCAAAATAATATAAATAACTCAAAAATAATTTAGTCTCCGTAAACTATTTATACTGCAAACTATGAAATATATCTTTAAAAACAAAAATAAATTCGAAAACATTAGAAATAATAATGTACTTCATACCCCCCAAACGAATACCAAACTAATGCAAACATACAGCAGTTTTATTGGATCTTTCAATCTTTTACCGAAAAAAATTCAAGTGACAACTAAACTTCCTCAATACTTAAAAGAGTTAAAATTATGGCTTAACAATATAGATGTTGAAACATTATTTATAATAATACTACAAACTTTATGCATCAATAGATGTTTTTACAATATACATTTTTTTCTTTTATTATTGATTCTATTGATGAAAAGGTCTTCAGCAGTGCCTCCATTTTATTATTTATTTAATTTAATTCACTATATATTTTTTACAAACTGCACACTTATTATTAGACGCGTGTATACTTATTATTACACTATCGTGTATTTTCTACTAACTGTTTAGACAACTTTTAATCATGTTTTGACTTGATAAGCCCATTTTTTGTTCTTTCTAGGTACACAAATAAAATGAACATAACTATGTATATTACCCACGCACAGGCTGCGCCTCAGTGGGTTCCCATTACTCTTATGATTTTCATAATATTGTATTTACGAGTATCAAATGTAAAAATTGGGAAAAATAAAGGAAAAAAATACAGAAATAATTAATAAAACGGTATGTAAAGTTTATTTTTAATTTAAAATAAACACAATAAAATTTAATCATTTCTCTTCTTAAAACTGGCGATTCATGGTCGATTCCATTATCATAATATAATAAAACAAATATGAAACTTATTTCCACTTTAATTTATTTGACCGTTTGATTCATAATTTGAATCATGTAGATCCCCCCTCTCCCCCTCCCCCTCCCCCTCCCAATTTTTTATGTATATAAACCGTAGGGTAAGCCGCCGCATCCCGAAATTTTAGCGACTTCTTACAATTTAAACATTTGAAGTTCTTAAGCTCTAAAAAATATGTATGTTATTTTTGAAGATAATATTTAGACGTTCCCCACGTCGAAACGCAAATTATGTGAAGTTTCCTCGATAGAAAAAAATCGCAAAGTATGCTCCGAAAATAATTATAAACACGTTTTAAGATTTTCACGGCCAAAAGCATTTTCGTTATTTATTTTTGGGGTGTTATGCCGTGTTGCGCTACCTCCTTCTTTAGCCAACGTTTCGGACATCGTTGCAGTGTCCATCATCAGGGCAGATACGGCAGATCCGGTAGATGTGTCCGGTAAAGAAGGAGGTAGCGCAACACGGCGTAACACCCCAAAAACAAATAACGAAAATAATATAAACACGTTTGTTCCGCTTATTTTAGAAGTTTAATGTATGAAAAAAATCACTGTTCTTTTTTTGCACAATTTTTTAAATGCTATTTTAAATGTTCCCCACGAGATTTTTGCTCTATTTTAAAGGAGTCCTATTTTATTAAACATTTTCACAATTTTCGCTTAAATTTTATCGTTTTAAATATGAACGCGCTCTTTCTAACTTTCGTAATTACATATTGAACGGTCAGTGGTTGAGTGGGCATAGCGCTTGGGTCCCAACCGGGCGTCGCGTGTTCGATTCCTCGGCTGGCTAAGTCCTCCATCACAACACAAGCAACATTTTCGACTTTCTGTGGTGGTAGTAGGAGATTTTCAAACATTGTTGGGTTATTCGTAACCCGGGAATGTTTGCCTATTTTTATAATAAAATTAAATAAAAATCTCTCCATCTTCTTCTTTTTGAGCGGGTGTACGGCGCCTTATATTATACCAAATATCACTCTAAAACTTTATCAACCTAACTAACATTTTTTTTAATTTTCACAACTGATAAACAACACAAAGATCGGTTATTGTATTAAACACGATTATTAGTAAATCCCTATAGATCCATCTTCCGGCCACAAAAGTACAATATCTGGTCGAAGGCTCCGTAGTAAGAGTTCAAAAAGAAGAAAAAGGTGATTTGAAAGAAAGATATAGAATTCGAATGTGAGAGGGAGCGCCTTAATATTTCAAAAATTAATATCATTAAAGCGCGTAAGCGAAAATACTTAATAAAGCATGACTTCCTATGAAAATAAAGAAAAAAATCTCTGGATAAATATCTATAGAAGCATTTAAAGAAATATTTTGGAATGTTTTTTTTTATCTATAGGGGGAATGTTGTAATAATTATTGTTTCGGCTAGGCAAATATACCTACATATGAAAATTAATATAATTTTTCAGAGCTTAAAACTTAAAGTGTTCACGGGAAATATGTTACTTAAATAGGTAGAAGTTCGGAATGTGTGGGCCATAAAAATTGGCTTGTAGAAAAGTTTGAAAAAGCCAAACCAGTATTTCTTTTGCACTTTCAATTTTTGTTTAATTACCGACATATATTTTGAACGCAGACCAATCCACCCATTAGAGCCTAATTAATGGCTCAGAAGTTCGCTTTCATCGGTACGCGTCGGTGCGAAGTCTTTCATAAGTTTACCAGAAAACAAAATAAAAACAATCCAAGTTTATCGGCCAAACCTCTAAAGCTTTCGTGTTTAACCACAGGGGGGTCTCGGGATACATTCACGTACACAGGGCTCCTAACCCTTCCGAATTACGCATCAAGCAACGCCACTCATCAAAAGAGACGCATTATTCGTAATGACCTTTTTCTGTGCTTCTGGGAACCCTAAATCCTTTTGACCAAGTGGTTGAAGATTGTTTTCTCGTAGGATAATAATCATCAAGGAAAAGCATAAAATAAAAGATTGCCTTCATTGGCTATTGAGAGACGAATCTGTCATGCCTCCCGCGTAAAGATACTCAAGTCAGTCGGGTGTGTGACACCCTAATAACGCGCCAATGGTCCTCGAGCGGTCAGTGAACCTTTTAAGGTGTTTATCGTCTTTTGGGGAAAACAACATTTCTGCTGAGAATACAGAACATCAACGAAATACCCCGATAATAGGAATGTACAGGAATAAATATCTCTCATTTTGATATTTATCCAAAAAGCCTTCTTCTAAATCTGTCGAAGTATGGAAAGTGCCTTATGGCACTGGAAGGTCCCCTTAGCCCTGAACCAGCTGCTGGTACTGCAGCGTCGCGACGTGAATCTTTCTGCGTTGACTTTCAATATTTATTTGTCTTTCATTAAAATAAATAATGCCATCACAAAGTGAAAACCTTTCCGAAGAAGTTTTCTTCGAAAAATTTCAATATTTATATATGACTGACTGATTTATACCCATTACCATTAGAGATTGTGAATTTGCAGCGCTTTACTGGTGGTAGTCACCACGAAACGACAATACTAGAAACTTTGCTCGTTAACAACTGCGACAAATTGTTAGTCTCCACGCAGATAACACTAATTGCACTCAGCTTTGTCTACACTTCCAACAAACAGGTTGATGAATATTAATCATAATAAACATTCTATGAATATAATTTTTATCTACATAAAAATGAATGTTTTTTTTGTCCCTTATGCGCTCCTAAACCATTCAACTGATTACGAATAAATTTTATTTATTAAAAGAAAATAACTTAGTTTACATCACTTTATTTTTTTATTATATTTTATACTATCAACATGTTTCGTGAACCATGTTCACTTCTTCAGGAATAAAAGTATACTAAAGTTAAAAAATTAATTATAGATTACATATGGAGAGAAGAAATTGAAGGAGGGGGAAGGGTTGACAATGATGGGAGTTTCGAAGAATTGGGGATTACCAAGCTATTAGAAGTAAAAGGCCGGTTAAGTGGGAAGATATTTAAAACAGGGTTAACAATTTTTTTTTGCTTATTAATTATGTCAGCTTTGAATTTACATTTTTTCTTATTTCTAAAATTTCTAAATTATTGATTTGCGATGTTTTATATCTTGTATGTAATATTTGAAGACCTGAATTTATGTCAAAGCTATGATCATATTTTAATAAATGGTCTGCGAACTCAGAATCGCTATTGCCATTTAGTGCTCTGAGGTGCTCTTTAACCCTAATCTCAAAGTTTCTATAAGTTCTACCTATATAAAACGAACTACAATCATTACAATTGAGTTTGTAAACCCCTGATTTTTTTTGTTTTAACTTCGCTATCTTTATTGTTGAGTATATATTTCTTCAATTTGGTATTTGTGTAAAACGCTGATTGAATAGTACCGGGAATATTTTTACTAATAATTTTTGACGTATCGTTGTCGACAAATAAAATTCTACGCCAATGTTTATTGTTATATTTAGAAATAGGATAAATATATAATTTGAAAAAAATCTGTTTAATTTTTTTTATTTAGTATTTCATCTATCAAATTAATAGAATAGCCATTATTAATTGCTATTTGCTTTATGAGATTTAATTCAAATGTATAGTTAAGAGCTGACAAAGGAATTGTAATTAGTCTATTAATCATAGAGTGAAAAGCCGCTAGTTTTTGAGAAAAGGGATGATTTGAAGAATTATGTATAACAATATCAGTATACGTATCTTTACGGAAAATATTGAAATCTATTTTTGTACCTGTTAATGTTAAATTTAATTCTAAGTAATTTAAACTTTTATCTTTATCAAATTCCAGTGTAAATTTAATGTTTTTATGTAATTTATTTAAAAAAATTAAGAACATGTTCAATTGTCTTTCTGAACCTAACCAAATGCAAAATATATCGTCAACATATCTTTTCCAACAATACACATTTTTAAGTAATAACGCACCGCTATTAAATTATTTTCTTTTAATAAATAAATAATGACATCACAAAGTAACAACCTTTTAGAAGAAGTTTTCTTCGAAAAATTAATAAATTTTAGTTGTTATGCGCACGCTCTTGAAAGTTTCTATATATACGGATTGTTCCACGATATTTGGTCCGGCGACAGTTGATCCTCCGACAGTTGGTCCGCCGACAGTTGATCCTTCCGACAATTTATCCTTCCGACAATTGACCATTTAAAAGATTTTTTCTTCAAGTAAGTATGCAAAGAAGATATGCGCCGTATAACCAAAGTCAATAAACTTATATCTGAAGGCATCTTGAGCGAAAATCCGCTGTTAAAATATTTTTACTAACTATAATTACGACTCTCCGAAGGAGCATGCGGTAAAAACGAAATACGGTCCACTTATACTTCTTCACATCTCCTTCCCCGTCAAGTTATTTTCTGTAATGTTATCGTTATCATAAATTTTTGCGGCCCGCACAAATATCAGCCGCTTTTTTTTTAATATATTTTTTTTTCATGTACATTAACCTGATTTTTATATTTTACAAATATTTTGTGTTTATTACATGATTTTAAAACTTTGATTTTAATTGGTTGGCATTTGATTTCAAAACGCTGATTTTAATTGATTGACATTTGCTTTTAAAACGCCCAGTTGGTTTTTAAACACATCCTAAGTCGATTTTGAACTAGCATCTAGCATATAGTGTACGTCAAATGCCATAACGCCCCCTTGTGGGTTTTTGAGACTTTCAGGAGGGGCAGTAGAAGACCCAGAAAAAATAGGGGGTGTTGAGAAGGCCCAGTGAGGCCGTGGGCAGGTTAAAAAAATATGGTATACAAAGGCAAAAAAACACGCTAATCACGTACTAATAAAGCAAAGTAAACTTTAATATGGGTGTTTTGTTAGTGTACGTATTGTAATAATTTTTATCAAGTTTCAGGATATGCATGAAAATTGAACTGAAGGATAAATCGGATAATACGAAAATTAATTTTTTTTATTATATAATATTTGGCTGATTAATAAAGCGCCGCTTTCGTGAAAAATCACCTCAAGGGCGCTGAAAATGAATATTTATAATTATTTCATGAATACCAGAAGGAAGGAGGTAGCAACCCGGAACTTGAAAGTTAAAATACAAAAGAATTGCTTTTTTAACTTCCTTAACAAAAAGATATGACAAATATTTTTTATCGAATTATTGATTCCGTGTCAGTCAACCCCCCCCCCCCCCCCTCTCCATCCCCTCCGATGCCAATAACTGTGCGGCCCGCAGTGATACTTCACTTGTCGTTTGTGGCCCTTGACCAGAAAAGTGTGACGACCGCTGCTTTAGATGGTACCTAGGTCTAATGTTTACAATTCAATTTATAACCCCACTAGGTCAGGCTTGTGTTGAGGTACCTATATAATTAAACTGTTGTAAGGATTAAGCTTATGAAATAATAATAATATTGTAACAGTCAAAATTTTGTCTGGCAATTTTTGTCCTCTTTTCGCGACTAACTTTTTTGAATCAACCGCCAAAATTGAAAGTACTCATATATAAGTTCTTTAATATTTCCAAATGAAAAAAATCGATACCATTCATTGTTTTGGCATTGCGGATATAAAATTTTCACCTGCGGCGCTTTATTTTTACCCACTTTGATAGTTTTATTAAACAAATATTGTTTTACAATATGCTTCGACAAAGTATACCCTTGTAACCCAACAATGAAGCATTAAAGTTGCCTGATTTACATTTTTCCTGAAAATCGTAAACAATTTTTATGATCGAAGCTTAGGATAATAAGTAAAGGACTAACTGGTTCAGATATTTTACTCCTTCAGAAGAAGTAAAATTATATTTTCGCCGCTTTCATTAGAAACACTTCTTTTTAATTCTTTTTCGCCGGCTTTTCAGTAACAAGTATTTGCTGCTGTCACCTGAAATCACGGAAATTTGAAATACTGTAAAGGGCAAAATGTTAATGATATGAAAACAATTCACTTTATATACGTTCACCACTTATTAAAAAGTGATGTATAAATCACTTTTTAATCGCTTTGTGTACATACAGAGCCATTTGTTTTCATATAATTACAATGACGCCACAAATTGAATCCGTGAATATTGTAGAATTAAAAATGTTCTTTGTTCGGGAGAGCGAAAAGAAAGTTTTTTTTTTTTTTAAATTCATGTCTCCTGTTTTTGTAGACCTATAATTATGAATTTTTATTATAAAATAACATTAAATAAGGTACGTTTTTAGATTTTCACGGCCAAAAGTTTTTTTCGTTATGCCGGATCTGCCCTGATGATGGACACTGCAACGCTGTCCGAAACGTTGGCTAAAGAAGGAGGTAGCGCAACACGGCGTAATACCCCAAAAACAAATAATGAAAACATTGAATAAGTATTTCGGAATGTTAAACATTTTTGCAAATTTCTCTAACAACTGCGTTTAATATAGTTTTAATTTTTTTGAAAAATCTTCAAATAAATGCGTCTACAAAGACGCATTTATTTTGGAAATATTTCGACGGCGCTCATCGAAAGAGAAAAAAAAACGCGTTAAAATGACATATTTAGCTAATTTTTGGATTTATTGTCCTTCACGGCATTTCAAATTTCCGCAATCGATAATATAAGGGTTCCATATTATGATATTATCGTGTGCTTAAATCGATCTATTTTCCTCCAAACTTATAATATACTTCAAAAGTTTTTAGTGTGGCGAGCAATAAGAACATGGATGCAGAAATTATAATTTTGCATTACCTAAACAAGGCGCTGCGCTGTATAAAACTAGCCTACAGATTTTCGATATAATTGTATTTTTTTCATAGGCATCTGCTAAATGTAGTAGGAGTGGCACAATATGTTTTCCCAGGTTTTTATAGACAGCTTACTGATTAAATCTAGCATTCGCCTGGGTACGTACACCTACAATTCATTATGTTTACTTCAGACAAACAGAGCAGAAGAAAACACGTGCTAGAGACAGAATGTCAATGTGTTTGACGGCCAACATTTTTTTTACATTAACCCCACACAGGAGGCTCTGATGAAAATATTTTTTGTTAATATGAAGCAGATACTTTGTGATGTGACATTATAATTTAAAAAAAAATTATACATATTTTTTAAAATTATTTATTAACCAATATATTTGACGACCGGTGTGGTGCAGCGGTAAGGCTCTTGACTCCCACACACACCGAAGGTCGTGGGATCGAATCCCGGCGTGGCAAATAAATTTTATTTGAATAATTTGTGTTATTCACAATTTATTAATTTAAAATAATATATAGTATATTTGCAGCACGTTCCAGAGTGGAAGATACTCTCAGTATCGCCCTGGCGTAAGACCACCATTCAGAATTGAAACTTTGCTTGAAATGGCTTTAGCCGTGTTTGGTGACCAGATCTGAATAGCCAGGTACTTCCCCACCTTCCTCTTCCCCATCTCCTTCCCCTCCCCGCTACCTTCAGCCTCACAACATACCCCAATTGGGGATGCCATAGTCCAGCTGGCTCCAGACGGGAGCAGTTGGGACTCTTGTGCGGTATTCATGTAAATATATATATATATATATATATATATATATATACAAAATAAATATTCAAACATATCTTTTTTTTGTTTTTGCTATATACCTCCTCACTAGGCTGAGCCTGTTCTGAGGTGGCAGGAATTTAAACTAATTTTGATGTCTTAATCTTGGAAGAAAAATAAAATTCAAAAAAAATAATAATTTAAATTGATAAATAGAATAAAAGAAAAAGAGTTAAGAAAAATATGAAAGAAACAAATTAGAGACATAAAACTAATTGAGAGGAAAAGAGAAAAATACAGGCGTTGAGTGTGTTCTTGTATTGTTCAAGATATCTGCCAGCAGTATGCAATGCTTTGTTAATTAATCCACGTATGAATTTTGTGTTTTAGATTTAATTTTTTGTCATGTGGATATCTTTAACATCTTTTTCAATTAAATTTTTAAAATTTTGGAGCCAGATTATGTATTTGTCCATATGTTATTTGTCTTCGGAATCATGTGTTGATGTTTATGTCTTGTGTTGTGCAGTATAAATAAATCTTGATATTTTCATGAAATCAATTTACAGTAAAAATATTATTACATAAACCTATACATTTTCATTTAGCCATGCATATTTATTATTTCAGGCAGTATTTTTACATTGAATATTTTTATAATTATTATATATTTTTATAATATTATTGAATATTTTTATAATATTATTATATATTTTTTTACATTCGAATATATAATAATTACATTCACGTTGTACGTCAAAGCACATTTTGACATCCAAGATAAAATAGTGCCTTCTCATTGCACACAAATGTCAATGTATGTATGTATGTATGATGGTTTAGTTTGTCTTCTTGGTAATGTATAGATATAATTTTGATGTCCAGTTGCTGTATGTTCAATACTGCAAAGTCTTTAAATAACTGTATTGTCGAGAATCTAAAAGAAAGAAATAACTTTTTAAAAACCACTTTTATTTTTTATACTTTATGCCGACCGGGTTTTGCTACAATCGTAGCTTCCTCGGGCAGCATAAAACTCTACCAAAGTTAAGTTACATGTGCTATAGATAATATAATATATACTGTTTTCACAGTGAGTTAAGACAAAATGGGCTGGACTCCTTTAGTGAAGGAAGAAGTAGGCGTAAGGGTAGATGGAGAAATGGAAAGGGAATGTTCTTTGTCAATGGGGAATAATCTAAGTATTGGATTTTACTTAAATTTATTTGATTGTTAATTACTTTACTATTAATTTTTTTGGCTTTCCTTAGTTCTAGTGCTTCTTAGTTATCCAATCTGATTCCTATTTCATTTTTAGGCATTCAGGTGACGCCTGTATTTTTATTAAATTTATGGTCTGTTTCAATAATAAGATGGTTCGCAAATTTGGAGAAGCCATCACTATGTAAACATCTTAGGTGTTCTTTGACACGGATGTTAATATTACGTGCCGTTTTGTCTATATAAAACGCGGAACAGTCACTGCATTGAAGTGAATAAATCCGAGTGTCCTGAACTATTCTCTTTTTCCTTACCGTTCATTAAAAGCTTACCTTTGCTATTATTCGTGTAAAATGGTGATTTGATATCTGAAGGGAGCTCAATAATTAATAATATATGTTTTATAATTTATAATAATTTATAATTTTAATAATTAATAATTTTATTTAATAATCAATATTTTTTCTCCAAAAGCGTAAAAAATCTCCAATCAAATATCAAACGAGCATAATCTATTCAAATCTTCGATATTGATAGGGTGATATTTCTTTTTACTTGAAGAGGGGATTAGGTGTGGAAGCAAAGACAATACGTCAAAATAGAGACCTACCTTCTAAAAACCACAAAACATGAGGCTTGATTGAATTAATACGATTAATTTGTCTGTACGCCACTTTCGCACTACAAAACAAGGTTTTAACGTATTTGAATATCTTTCGTTTAAACCTAACTAAATAACAACTAACCATTTTTATTGTTTCAATCTTATCTTTTTCGTTCTAGTTTTCCTTGCCAAAGAATTTATTTAATTACTGTATTGTCTTATAAAGTTGTTGTTATACTTTCATTGCACACAAATAAATATTCTATTGGGTGGATATCACATTAATTATTTTTTTAAATATATGTAAAAATTAGAGTGCACTTCTTGAAAATATTGAGGAGATTTTTTTTTTCAATACTTAAAACATTTTATCTTCTTTTTTTAAATTTTAACACATAAATTTTAAACTAAACTGACATTTTTAAAATTATACCGAATCCATTAAATTTCATAATTTCAACTCCTTCCAAATACGACGTCTAATTTTTGATCAAATCCTATTGTTTAAAATTTTAAATAATGGCCTGGACTCACCAGAACTTACTAATTTGATACATTTTCATATTCCGTCAAGATCATCCCGACAATCCAATTTATTTTTATTTGCCCTCATGTAGATCAAATATTAGAAAAAAATCCCCAATTCCTTGTGTATGTGCACAATATAATACAAAATTTCACAGCATTGACACTTTTAGTAATAACCGATATGAAATATCGATATGAAGTAACGCGTACGATCGATTATTATTAATTTGAGAGTGTGGAATGTATCGGAGCATCTCCTATCCTTTTCCTATATTCCTCTTCCTCTCCCCTTCCTACAACCCAAATTAATTTTAAGATATTAAAACATAATTTCCAATGAACTTTAGGATAAGGAACTGACGTGGCTTGCCTTCAGTTCACTTGTATATTTATCACTGTATATTATGTAAAAGCTGTTTGTTTCTTACAAACAAATAAACAAATAAACATACGAACCCCTCAGCACAGGTTATCCTAGTGAGGTATTCACAAAACACCTTACCTTTATTATTTATTTAAAATATTGTTATTTAACATAACAACATTATGTATACGTGTGCATGTGTGTATATTCAAATGTGTGCATGTGTGCATATGAATATGTTTGTATTTATATGCTTGTATATATGAATATGGATGCAGATGTGTATGTTCACATGTGAACATATATGCATATATTTTTTATGTTTCTATTGTAATTTCTTTTTATTTTATTTTTTGATTTATTCGAACTATCGACCAACAATAATTTTGTAAATGTAAAAAAAAGTTAGGACTTCACAGAAGAAGTGGTTGGGTTGTTTTTTAAATAAAGCACCCTTTGAGAAATTAAATCCATCGTTTTTATTGTTATGTTTATAAAGTTACAAGTTACCGATATAACTCATTCCCCACTCAACGGACAAAGGTTAAATCAATACTTTATGTTTTCAATGCAAGCTTAGTTATAGAAGAAGAAGATATATTCTAAACGTCTAAAATAATATATAAATGCTTATGTCCACAGTGATATGAATAATGCTTATGTCCACAATAAATAAATAATAAAAAAGATGGTAACGCCTAAAACAAAAAGATTATGTTTTTATTTATTTTTTAATACATTTTTCTTCGCTAAAAGTGTGTAAGTTAACGCCGCGCTATTACGTTTGAAGGTTTCCAAAAAAACACTAACGACAATACCCTGATAGTCTCGTATCTCGCTTCAGCCTCCTTCCAAGTCACGTGCCACTTTTCCGAAAGGCTTTAAAGAATGGCCTTCTATTATTATTTGTATGACGATCTCGCGGTAAATTGGATTGGAGCGCCCCTAGGACAAAGAGCTCAGGTCGCATAACCCTTTAATGAAGAACGGACGCAGGCTTTTGTTTACCCACTAGACTCAATTACTCGCGAAGAAAGAAAACACCCTTTGCGGTTATTTGTGCTGGACAGAACAGCTCTGTGTTGACTTTAATAACGCAGCATAACCAGTTTTCCACTTTGTTGGAATTTTAAACTCTTTCCTGCGGCATTTATCTTAGTTTTAAATTTATTTTATTTGTTGTTCAACACATCGCAGTTTTAAAATAAAGTATTTTAAAAACATAAAAGATGGGAATAACGAGGTGCATGAACGTGATCGGCGTTTTGTCGCGCGTGATCAAATATTTTAATGTGCCTTTTCCTGTATACTCTGTGCTAAAGTTTTTCTGCAAATCATTGCTGAAACAACAATTCACCAATAAAACTGAGCATGATTCACATTCATCAAGATAAAATACTTAGGAACCCATAAGGCATTACATGCGTTAATCATTGGCTAGTTTTTTCGTTCTTGTGTAGCGTTTTATTGGTCGAATGCTCGAAAATAATCCTGCCCATCGTCAGATACTGGCAAAGATTAGTTTTCATGGCAACAAAGGTTGAGTGACAAATTCTGAGCTACCGAACATTAAAACCAATGATTTATTTCAGATTTCAGGAGATCAGTGCAATGCCATGCATACCATTAAATCATTAAAACTACAGTATATTTTATAGTAAATAAATATTAAAATAGTAATGGTACTTAAACAATAAAACAAAAAATAAATATATTAACATATGTACAATATATGTATCGTACGATTCCCGGCCAGTTTGCTAAATAATGAACAAAATATTTCTTTATTTTTTTACTAAAAGTACGCTTCGTGGAAGTAGTATGTTTTCGGGGGAAAACATTTATCTTGAATACATAATGTCACTACACAATTTAACCAAAGGCAGGAACCAATTTAACAAAGAAAGATCTGCCTATAACTAAACTGTTTGCATTAAGGTATTTGACGACCTCCGTAGCCCAGTGGGTAAGACTATTGACTCACAATCCGGAGGACGCGGGTTCGAACCCGGCATGCGCAAATAAATTTTATTTGATTAATTTGTGTTATTTCACAATTAATTCATTTAAAAATAATGTATAGTATATTTGCGGCATGTTCCAGAGTGGAAGATACTATCAGTATCGCCCTGGTGTAAGACCACCATTCAGAATTGAAACGTTGCTTGAAAATGGCTTTAGCCGTGTTTGGTGACCAGATCTGAATAGCCAGGTACTTCCCAACCTTCCTCTCTCCCATTTCCTTCCCCTCCCCACTACCTTCAGCCTCACAACATACCCCAATTGGGGATGCCATAGTCTCACTGGCTCCAGACGGGAGCAGTTGAGATTCTTGTGTGGTATTCACTGAAAAAAAAATATATATATGCGTTTATCAGGGCATTCAATGTGGTAAGCGGGTATCGGTGCTGCCTCCCGGAAGCCATTTATTTGATCAACCACACCTTAGCAATTCATAGGTCTCACGAGAAGTGGTTCGCTAGCTTTGGTGACTTAGCGGGCGTTCCCGGATTTATGGGTGTGGTTTGTAAAAGCCTTTGCGGCGAATGCGTCTATCCACAAACTGCGTGGTGGAAAAGGATCGAGGTCGTTTAAGGGAGACCCTTTGACCTCTGCAGCCGGACTCTTTCAACACATTGTCTTGCTCCGCAGTAGGAATGATTCATTCATACGTCTGTCTCTCTTGAACGCACTGACCCCTAAATTCTTAACCATCTCTCACGCCGTTTTCCTTCTTAGAACTTCTTCTTTTTCTTTTTCTTAAAAGATCCTCCAGACAACCTAAAGATCACATATGCCCTGAGAGAAACTATTTTGCTCGTGTTTTCCTATGTGGAGTTATTTAAAAAAAAACATCTGAACTTCAGTTTCAGGATAGGCGGCTTGTACGAGTATAAACCAGTTTATCCAAAATATAACTTTTCGTCGAGCATTAGGGATGATAATTGTAACAATATATTATTTTTTACATGAATACCGCACAAGAGTCCCAACTGCTCCCGTCTGGAGCCAGTGGGACTATGGCATCCCCAATTGGGTATGTTGTGAGGCTGAGTAGTGGGAGGGGAAGGAGATAGGGAAGAGGAAGGTGGGGAAGCACCTGGCCATTCAGATCTGGTCACCAAATACGGCTAATGCCATTTCAAGCAACGTTTCAAATTCTGAATGGTGGTTTTACACCAGGGCGATACTGAGAGTATCTTGCACTCTGGAACGTGCCGTAATTATACTATATATTATTTTAAATGAATGAATTGTGAAATAACACAAATTAATCAAATTAAATTTATTTGTCACGCCGGGATTCGATCCCGCGACCTTCAGAGTGCTAGCCAAGAGCCTTACCGCTGGACTACGCCGGCCGTCATATATAATAGGTAATAATAATACGTTTGAACCATTATAGCGTCGTTTTCGAGAAAAATTCACCTCAAGGACTGATGTTAACTAAAAGGTTGACTCTTCACTTCAGTGGAACATAATACTGTAATAAGTTTGTTACAAAAAAATAATATAGAAGCAAAGGTACAGCTGCAAACAGTGAATACCTTTCACGAAAAACCTTACAAAAAATCTCTTCTTCAAATTCTCTGTTTCGCTAGATAATAAAGGCAACAAAATACGTGTTTTGCTGACTTGTGCGGATAACGTGAGACCGCAATATCGGGTAAAGGATGAAGAACGAATCCACCGTCTGCAAAATTGTAGGTATGACTTATTCATTCAATAAGTATTTGTAAAATAAGTCATGTCTCAAAGATCGTTACATGAGTGATGTCGTAAGTGAATAACGATCAAATTGCCTATCTTCTCACAGTGATCGTGGTCTAACAGACAAAAGAATCCAAAGGGAATTGTGCCATAGAACCATGTTGCCCATAAAACGTCCTCGCCTTATGTTTGTAGCTACATATGTACATAGATTCGCACTTCCGTGTTGTAAGCGAAGAGTACGTTGATTGATTAAGCTTTCAATCATAAAAACCTTCCCACTGACTACAAAGATCGCTCACGGAAATGACAGTTTATAAATAAATAAATGTCACTTCCTTATTTCATGACAAAACTGGATCAGCTCATTTGAAAAAAATATTGCTAACGCGCTGGTGTAGCCTTTCAGATACTGGGCTCCTTGTTAATATACTATCAAAGACTTAGGGACGGAGTCTGGTCTAGCCGATCCAAAAAATCAACTGTTTTTTTGTTGCCAAAAATCTTCCTTTGTATGTGGAGAATACATTCCTAAAGTAATAGCATCAAATTTGACCGTAAAATATTATAGGCCCAGTTACAAGCAAAAACCTTAAACGCATTTTTCTTAAAATCACCATTTTTTTCAAGTTAGCTGGAATCGTAACTCATCGAATTTTCATCCGATTCACTTCATTCAAAGCTTAAATTAAAAATAAATAAATTTATATACGGAAGAATCTCGACTTATGAAAAAATATTAGTACTTATAGGATAAAGTTATTGCAAAATTAATACCGTTTTTTTGTCAATTTTCATTTTATGTCCGCTATTTTTGGAATCAACAATTTTTATGCAATCTACATTCACAATATGCGCATTCTACATTCATACTGCGGCAACGTACCTTCCTTTTTTAAAATGCGCGCCATTCAGTCGGTTGATGTCGTAGCGGAGCGCCAGTGATCTCGTTCGAGAGGTGGAACTATAAGTATTGTCCCTACACAGTTTAGTCGCCATCATGCGTTGGATCAGTGAGGAGCGTGCGTTTGCCGTTGAGGCCTACTTTTCGAACGGATGTTCTGTGATCGCAACCCAGAGTGCGACAGCATAACTTCCCTTTTTAAAAACTTGATAAAATCCGTTGTATGAATCAGAAAATTTTAATTTGTTTTTTTTTTTAAATGTAGGCAAATACTTAAAGATTTTTTACTCAATTTTTGAAGATCAAATCAGGTAGGTGACGTAACCATTCTCAATAAACTGAGTAAACAGATTTCTCATGACTCTTGCCAGCATATCAGACTTTATCCTACCAATTTCTTCCTGGAGGGGAATTCGGTAGGGTCAGGACAAAACTTTATTGTTTCGCCTATCGAACGAGATCACTAGCGCTCCGCTACGTCAACAACCGACTGAATGGTGCGCATTTTAAAAAAGGAAGTTATTCTGCCGCACTCTGAATAACGATTTTTTTATTTCGATTTTCAAATGATTTCCAAGGTCTCCAGGATTCCAGCCGATTTGGTTGGACCCTCCGTTTACGGCCTCTATATAATATCTATAAAAATATTTAAAAAAAAATCAATAATGTTTTTCTTGTTAAAATGTACTTTTACAAGAATCAAAAGTTTCGTGGACGAAAACAAATTTTATCTTTGAAAAAAAATGCATTGAAAAAAAACTCGGCTGGACCAGACTCCCCCGCATAGCTTGCCTATTTATTCATATTTAATTCATAAATCGTATTCTCAATTGTTCAGAATAATACACCCTCAATGTAGTAATGCCATTTATATGTGAAGAAGTACATAAAAAAAATGTATTCAGTAGGAAGCTTCCAAATATTGACTAAATGAAGAATTTGTAAATTGCGATGTTATCTGGAAAACATGGAACTGACGAGAACAAAATCGATTTGAAGGGAGTAAACAGGCCAATAAATTAGCATTCTCCTTTTGCCTTTAAAAACACCATTTCCATTCCAAAAAACGACCTTGATTTAGAAAGTAATGATATTTCGTTAGACTATCAAAGGGTATAATACAATCTATCTACAACCAAGGCGCTCGTTGTTTCTCGCAGACATTTTCAGTGTGCTTTTGTAGTCATAACAAAGCCTTTGACGAAAAGTAAACTTTCTCAGATTTTGACTGTGTTTAAGTGATTTTTGTTTATTCAATAAATGTATTGAAACTTAACTTAAGAGAACCACTTTGAGAAACTGAAAATAAACAAGAAGGTCCTTGAGTTTTACCTATTAAACACATTGTAGACTTAGACGAGAACAAGTCTAAACAAAGAGGGAATTTTGGCAAGTTGGGCTCCTGAGCACGGAGGGAAAAATATTAATATTGTTTCTAACATAAATCTATTTCATCGGGAAACAGGCCAAGATTTAACTCGAGGTAGCACTGTACGGGGTAGGTAGGTACTAGGCGACATACGACACTTCGTGATACGATGCACGAAGTTGTTTGGAATAAGTCTTACCATGATGTGTACATTGTATACGAGTATGTACCGACAATAAGAGAGTAAAAAAAAAGTTTTTCTTGGATTGCCTTCACGTTTTTGGTGATTTGTCGGGAACACTAAACTATGAGATATAATACAAATTTGTCATTGGTGTACCTGCTTTAGATCAATATCTATAACCATATTTGTTCAATTCAGACGACTCCGTATTTTCTACACTTTTGACCTTCGAAGCGGGATATATTCCCAGACAATAGGTTGCAAGTAATAAATATTTCGTAGGTCTGCTTTATAATATTAACTTTGCCATGTGATTCTGAATCTTTTGTGCAATTTCTTACAATTACTTTTAACAACTAGTATAAAACACGAAATGCTGTAAGTATTCATGATTATTTATTCATTTAATGTACGTTTAAAGTTGTACAGCATGGATATGACATTTGCGAAGTTTTGTTTCAAATTTAAAAACGCGAGAATTACTCATTTTTCCCTAATTAAGAGCCTAATAACCTATTTTGTGCACATAAATGGTTGTTTATTATAGTAATTGTTAAAATGAAGTGTAATTGCCATAATCCATGCCTAAAAGGTTAGTGGAATAATAAATTAATGTATTTTGTCCCCAAATATTCAATTATTCTGCATATTGTGTATACTGTCTCAAAAGCTCCGCCTTAAATAGGTAATTCATGCGTATTTAGATTGAAACAAAACTTCGCAAATGTCAAATTCATGCCATATAACTTAAAACGTACATTAAATGAATAAATAATTGTTAATGAAAAAAAACAATTGCAAGCCTTAGACTTAGACAATCACACAAATTTGACAGGCGATTACGTATGGAATCGATTCCGTATCCACAAAAGATACAGAATCGCTCTTCTGTTTAGTTTTCATAAATTTCTTAATTTTTCTTACAAAGTTTTCTTAAATTCTTTTATTAAGTTTTATAACTTTTCTAGAAAAATATTGACAATTTATTTTTAAATGGTCAATATTTTTCTGGTTAATAACATTTATTGCTACTGGTTTTGCGAAGATATTAGTCAGATATTAAAGGTACGTACCTAAGAAAATACAAGTAATTAAGTCACAAGAAAATACGAAAATAAACAAAATAGTAATTTGAAGACATTTTTGTTTTGAAGAGTTTTAATTTTCGATGTACATTTGTTACTTTAATTTTAAAATTATTTGCGACCGGTTTCGACACGTCCGTGTCATTAACGAGCAAACTTAAAACTAACTTAAAAATTCTATACAAGTACACAATTAATTAGGCGGGGGTAGTGGGAGGGGGGAATTTGGTGGAGGGGGAGGACGGTGGGAGGAGTCAAAATTACATGGAAACATCGTAAGCAGAGGTGATTTACATGGTGCTATTATTTTATTAACTAAATTAATTTTAGATTTAATTTTTATGTTTATTTCTAAAGTTTCTAACGCTCACAAATTAAAATATGAATTTACATTGCAATGTTTAAACATAGTTTTTTTCTTTTTTTAAGCTATGACCTGTCTCTATGAGATGGTTAGCAAACTCTGAGTAGTTATTATTTCGTAAACAATGTTCCCTAATTCTGGTTTTAAAATTTCTAGTAGTCATTCCTACATATTGCGCGTCACAATCGTTGCATTCTAAAGTGTATATCCCGTTTTTGTTCAAATTTATTAGAATTATCCTTGTTATTAATCAATTTTTTTTATTTTAGAATTAGTATAGAAAGCTGGAGAAATATGATCTGGTAATATGGATAAATTAATTTAAGGATAAATCTTTAAGGATAAAGTTTTAAGGATAAATCGCCTGTAAAAAGAAGTTTTTTTATATATTAAGTTGTAACTAGGTTTGTTGTTACTATTACCACTATAAATGCATTTTTTTGTTAAAAATTTTGTTTGCTTTTTATTAACTAGGCGGTTAATTATTTCAGGTTTATATCCATTGTTCACGGCTATCTGTTTTATAATGTTAATTTCATTATTATAATTATCATTGTTTAAAGGGACATTAATAGCACAATGTACGAGTATCATCGAGTTGAAGGAGGCGAGTTTATGTGACAAAGGGTGAAGGGAAGTAGACGGTATAACACAATCAGTGTGTGTAGGTTTACTATATATATTAAATACTCACTTATTATTATCTAAATAGATATTTAAGTCTAAAAAGTTTAAATTGTTGTCATCATTATGTTCCAATGTAAACTTTATATTTTGGTGAAGGTTATTAAAAAAAGTGAGAAAATTATCTAATTGTCGGTTACTGCCCGACCAAATTACAAACACGTCATCAACATACCTATACCATGTAAACACATCAAAGTCCACAATCAAATAATTTGTTCTCAACGAAGTTCATAAATATGTCTGCAAACAATGGTGAAGCGGGATTCCCCATAGGGAGACCATTATGCTGTTTGTATAATTTATCATTAATGGTAAAATAGTTTTGATTAATGCAAATTTCTAATAATGTGGACATTTCCTTCACATTAATTTGTTCAAGTAATTTGTTCGGGCAGTAACACACAATTAGATAATTTTCTCACTTTTATTAATAACCTTCACCAAAATATAAAATTTACATTGGAACATAATGATGACAACAATTTAAACTTTTTAGACTTAAATATCAATTTAGATAATAATAAGTGTGTATTTAATATATATATAAAACCTACACACACTGATTGTGTTATACCGTATACTTCCCTTCACCCTTTGTCATATAAACTTGCCTCCTTCAACTTGATGATACCTCGTGCTATTAATGTCCCTTTAATCAATGATAATTATAATAATGAAATTAACATTATAAAACAGATAGCCGTGAACAATGGATATAAACCTGAAATAATTAACCGCCTAGTTAATAAAAAGCAAACAAATTTTTTAACAAAAAAATATATTTATAGTGGTAATAGTAAAACAAACCTAGTTACAACTTAATATATAAAAAAACTTCTTTTTACAGGCGATTTATCCTTAAAAATTTATCCTTAAAGATTTATCCTTAAATTAATTTATTCATATTACCAGATCATATTTCTCCAGCTTTCTATACTAATTCTAAAATAAAAAAATGATTAATAACAAGGATAATTCTAATAAATTTGAACAAAAACGGGATATACACTTTAGAATGCAACTATTGTGATGCGCAATATGTAGGAATGACTACTAGAAATTTTAAAACCAGAATTAGGGAACATGAACTTTGTTTAAATTAAATCTAAAATTAATTTAGTTAATAAAATAATAGCACCATGTAAATCACCTCTGCTTACGATGTTTCCATGTAATTTTGACTCCTCCCACCGTCCTCCCCCTCCACCAAATTCCCCCCTCCCACTACCCCCGCCTAATTAATTGTGTACTTGTATAGAATTTTTAACGGGTCTCCACACCATCCAATTTCTAGTCACTTCTTGCTGGCCAGCCAGATTGGCGGTTTCCAACACACCATCCAATTTGCAGAAAGGTCTTAGCTCTTGCGCTGTGCGCACGTGTTCGGAGCGCTCGCGCTGTACTCAAACGTGTCATGGCTCCGTTACTTTCGAAATTTCAACGTGTTGGATTAGTGTTGGCTTTAATGACAACAGACAATGATGAATAAAAAATGTAGATGTCATTTTGTTGTCCGATGATATATTTTTTCTATTAATAAACAAAAAAAAAAGTTTTTCGATCACATGTCGCTACTGATCCCATCACGACGGGATGGGTTTAAGCGAACTAGCGCTGTCTCGTTTGAACGATATGCCGTTAGAACGAGACGCAACGCTTGTCAAATGACCGCTAAACTATAAACAAGTTATACTCCTGAGTACTCAGTTGCGGCGTGTGATGGAATAATATTTTAAATGTTTTAATAGATAAAAAGTGTCATCGGACAGAGAAATGACTTTAATATTTTTTACTCTAAGCTCGGGAATCGCTGGTGAAAATCTCTCGGGTGCGTACTGTTCCACCCTGCATAATTTTTGAAACATAACTTTTTTGCAGGCAAACATAAAAAGTTTAAAAATATCCCACCTTATGTATTTTTCTAACTAAAATTACATACAACTAAAAAAATAAAAACACCCAAATAATATATTTTATTGGGCAAATTTATTATGAACATTACTCGTTTTTGTCGTTTCATGTAAAAAAATTAATTAAAAAATTCTCTCAGTTAAGAAAATATTAATCCTTCTGTTGGGTATTACAGACAAAAATAATAACAGTGATGAAAAAAAAAATTCCTTCTCTTGAGAATTACTGACAAAAATAATAAAACTATCTTTTTTTATATGAATACCGCACAAGAGTCCCAACTGCTCCCGTCTGGAGCCAGGGGGACTATGGCATCCCCAATTGGGTTATGTTGTGAGGTTGAAGGCAGTGTGGATGGGAAGGAGATATGGAAGAGGAAGGTGGGGAAGTACCTGGCTATTCAGATCTAGTCACCAAACACGGCAGAAGTCATTTCAAGCAACATTTCAATTCTGAATGGTGGTCTTACACTAGGGCGATACTGAGAGTATCTTCCACTCTAACTAACTAACCATCACGCCGTTTCCCCGCAGGGGTAGGCAGAGAGGACGGACCGCCAAACAACTCGGTCTCGGCACACACTCCTTGCCTCGTTCACATTCATACATCGTCCCATGCGCTGTTCTATTAATAATAAAAAAAGATGATGTAAAAAAATATTCTTCCTTATTCTGAGATTACAGGCAAAAATTAGAACAACAATGTAAAAAAATGATTAGTCCTTTTTCTGAGAATTACAGACAAAAATAATAACAACCATGATGAGTAAAATAATAATATTTAAATAGTAATTGCTGTACTGGTAGCGTATTTCCAAAACATACACCGGTTCAGACGCGGGAGTGACAATTTACATTTTCAATACTAAAATGTAAATACCTACTTAGAAATAAAATGATTTATTTCTATAATACACATTGGAAAGATTATTATATCTTTATTTTAGCACAAATTTTGTTTTTGCAAAGTGATAAAAATAACCAATTTAGAGGTGTATTTACTTTACATGGGAATAATATCAAAATTAAAACATTTAGAAATAAAATTATTCATTTCTAATTCACACATTGAAAAGATTATTTTCGCCAGATTTTAGAACCATTTTTGTTTTTGCAAAGTAATAAAAAATAACCAATATAGAGGTGTTTTTAAAATATAAATTGTCGCTACCGCGACTGAACCGGTATAGGTTTTGAAAATACGCGTTCGTACAAGTCGCTGTTAACGACCGCACGCGACGCTCTCCGATGAGAAATGAATAAATCACGTGTCGTAGAGATGCATGAAAAGTAATCATTCGGTACTGAAGTAATCGGTACTCACCAAGTAATCAAAGTACCGACTACTAAAAACGAAGAGTATCCGTTACTTTTGATATGATTACTTTCATTGATACTTTGAAATGATTACTTTCGATGCGGATACTTCAGTACCGATTACTTGGTTGTTGTTTGTGCCGCAAGAGGCGCTCCACGCTATACCAGCTGTTCATAAATAAACCACACTTTGTACCGATTATTTGGTCATTTCTATTTGTGCCGCTGGGGCGCTTCACACCAGCGACGTTTAAGTACGGTATTGCCAGAGACAAAAAATACTGTTTACATCGGGAAAAAAACGCTTTCAGTTGATATTTATGTTTGTGTACCTTGTTATCTGATATATATCTATATTGCTACCAATTTGTACTAAGTATGCATGTTTTTTGACGGTAGGTATCTACTACAATTTTCGAACGGTGTAAAAAATATGATTATTAGATGTTATTACGACTGTAAAAAGTTTTCAATGTAATAATTTTAACACCTCTTTTATTCTATCACACATTATAAGATTTAAATTTCTGTGGAGTTTACAAAAAAAAAATAATAATACAATATGCGCTTCATTTTTAATTTTATGATTATAAAGATGAATTTGGTTTGTAGAAATTTCCGCCAAGTAATAAGCCCGCCTATAACATCTATCATCATAGGTATAATATGACATTATGTGAGATTAAGTAAATAATAAATAAAATGTATAAAAAATTACCACCAGCCTATAATAGTGTTTTATTAACTTATCTCAAAGCTAGAAAAACAAAAATCAAAACACGCATGTAAAATTACGTTTCGAATTTCAAAGGAAAATGACACGTCAATCCAGTGTGTTAATATTATGTAATTTACGATTAAAGATAATGTAAAAAAATCTAAACACACAAACTCTTCAAAATATTCGAAGTACCTATAAATAACTAACGTAGAATCCTAATAATTCATAACCAAAGTACACGCTATCCGCGCTAACGAAATACATAAACGTCAAAATGTAACCAGTAACGATTTGTATCTATCCGGCGGTATCCGGAACCGAAAGTAGTCAAATGTAATCAAAGCATTCAGTAACGAATTGATACTAGTAGTCGGTACTACCCGAAAGTAATCAAAGCATTCAGTAACGATTTGATACTTGCAGTAGTTACTACCCGAAAGTAATCAAAGTAATCAGTAACGATTACATAGTAACGATTACTTTTTGTGAAAGTAACGGATACCGACGGGTAGTAAAAGTACCGATATTGAACACTACTAACGTGTCGTAACGTGTCCATTCGGGGGCGTTCCTTCTGCGGCTGGCCCCAACAAGAATTCGCAGACGGTAAATAATTATATACGGCTGGCTGTTCGGCCCAATTTTAAGGAGTGGGGGGTCCCGGCAGAAGGAAAATAATAATACGGCTGGTGATTTGTTCCAATTCGCAGGCGGTTGTGACTCCTCACCATACAATATGCAGCCATTTCTACATTTAGTGACTACATTTAGTGTGGTGTGGAGACCCCATTAACCCGCCCAGATCCACGATGCGATTTTAGTTTACAACGCTCTTTCAAACATCAATAACTCCTCAAATGCTTCAATCATTAAATCAACGTTTTAGGTATTCCTAAGAAATATGTTTTGCATCCATAAAAAATATTTAAAAAATTGTGACGATTCTATATAAAATAATAAAAAATGTTTTCCTAAAAGTCGACACATTTCTATGTCAGATGAGACAACAAATTTTAAATTTCTACGGGAATAACAGAGAAGACAAAACATTAATTCATTCCAACCTCATTAACCTACGTCCAATATTACGATCTCCTTTTAGTGATGTATGACAAAAAGAGATGTAATATAAAACGTTAAAACCTTTTGCCTATCTGTAGAGACTATTTTACTTCTCAAAGTTGACATCATATTCATTTATTTGAAATGTCTGGAAACAGAGATGACAATATTAAATATCTTGCTGCAAAAAAATTTGGGTTGCTTGACATTCCGCTTTCATTAAAAAAGAGCCAAAAAAAAAATAAGGAACCACATCGGAAGATTCGGCCGACCGACCACCTGATCCTCAAACCAGAGTCATTTTTTAATCCCTTTCTGCGTATTTCCTTAAAATTAACGACAAAATGTTACGATTGTAGACAATCAGATGACGGGGGATGTTTTTTGTTTAGTTTTATGGGTTTTGGGTTATTTGCAGGGTCATGCCACATTAGTTAAGAAGTAATAAATGTTTGTTTAATTTCATTTTATTTTTATCAAATAATCTCTTCGTGGAAGACTTGATTAAGACAATGACAATGCAGTACTTTTTTTACAATAGCTCCACACAGGAGGCCCTGAGGAAAATAATTCCCCTCATGGCCTCTGTCATCCTTGGGGATGATCTGTGGAGGGTCTTTTTAGGAAAGGAAGGATAGGAAGTTCTGAGAAGGAAAAGGATATAAGGGGTGGGTAGGAATCTAGGTGTCATTGTGTCCAGGAGTACGTATGAATCCATCTCTTCCACTGCGGTATAAGGCGATGTTCCGAGAGAGTACAGCTGGAGAAGTCAAAGAGACTCCCTCAACCATTCTCTCCTGATCCGGCCTGCCATGCAGTAGGTAGGGAGATGCATCCGCCGCCAAAACCAGGACAAATCTCTACCTACGAACCCGGGCACCCATACTAAGTCACGAAACGTAGCTTACTACTTGGGGTGACCTTTGGCAGAGGTGTTGGTTATCCAAAAAATGGTTCCCGGGGCGGCGGCACCCATACCCGCCTCCCAAATTGAAAAGCAAGGCATTGAACTGGCAAAGGAAGGATAATTGTTGACATGAGATTCCTGATATATATGTGTTGTAAAACCAAATAGTTACAGTAAAGGTAGAGCCATGTTAATTTGTGGAGATCTAGAAGAGATACAAGGCCGATAAAAATTATAATAATTTCCACCTTTTTATAGCGCCGTTTAGTGATAAAGTCACGTCAAGTGTACTTGATGGATGGGATTAAAAGGTACGCTTATTTAGTTAGGGCATTCAAAAAGGAAGATATGACGCGAAGTGAATAATAGCCAAGGAAGTCATGGCATGGTCAAGTGAATCAAATACGTTCAGTCGGACCACGCCAAGAGACAGAATAATAGAAATATACAGATAAATAATTTTTAATGGTTTTGGTGGTATATCCTCTCTGCTGCAGAGGGTAGTTTCGGTATTGAAGACAATACTTCATCGAAAATACGATTGTAAACATTACTGCACCACCATAAAACTCTTTTGTGAGGGTCGGGTGCAATATTTTGAATCTTACCTACCTATTTTATTACCAAAACTACCCCTATAAAATAATTATTTTAAAAAGGGACTTTCTTTCCATTGAAACAGTAGCAAAGTGACGTCTTTACAAATGATTATTACATGGAAGGAAGTAGCGATAAATATAAATGCTTAGGTTTCAATGAATTGAAGGTACAATTTGCAATGAATGTTAGGATTTTTAGAATATATATTTTTTGGAATTATTTATTATTTTTACTATTTTAGAACGCTCACTGTCTTTGTTTAACTTGCTATTTCGATCATCTTCTAAAATGCATATTTTTCATAATAACGGCATGCCGCCACCTCTAAAACCATTTATTGGACAACCAACACTTCTGCCACAAGTGACCTCAAGTAGTTTGTTACGTTTGGTGACTTAGGAGGGGTGCCCAGGTTCATGGGGTAGGTTTGGTTCCGGATCTTGGCGGCGGGTACGTCTGCCTACCAACTGGCTCTGCGTGACTGGCCGGGTCGGGAGAGACTGGTTGAGGGAGACCTTTTGACCTCTCCAGCAGGAAGACCTTTCCCCAAAGATGACATAGGCCCTAAAGAGAATTATTTTCCTCAGGGCCTCATGTGTGGAGCTAATGTAAAAAAAATCTGTATGTCTGCACTACAGTATCCACAGCTTAAGTTCTTATAGTTTCGTATAGTACTAGATGACGTGTGGTCGCCATTTTACGATTTATTGTAGATTTACTATAGACGAATGCATTACATAATACATATGTAGGTAAATATAATAACAAAGTCTTTGTTTTGCTTTTTTGTAGAAATCTTTTACATCTACATTTTAACCTATATTTTGTTATGATAAACACATCGGATTAATGTTAAAATAACATTTTACCTAAATGGTTTTGGTCGTTATGTTCCTGTGAAATAAATGTTTTTTTATTTACTATGTAAACTATTTCCACTCATAAAAGTCAATTTTATCCTAAAAGTTATCATTAAAAATCGATATAAAAAATAAATTTCGCAAAAATGTTAAAACATACGAGTATTTAAAAAAGGGAGTTCACACCGGTAGAAGCGAAACCTTCAGAAAATTAAAGAAGACAAGAGTCGGAAGGCTACGAAGCACCGCTTAAAGAGGAGACCGATAATTCTAACCCATTCTCTAAAAATGATATAGATGCATGTGTTTGTCTCTTTTTAGTGTCGCTTTTTCGTTTCATCCAGTTTCAAATCACTACGGTGCTAAAGAAGCTTTCAATTCAAAGTAATAATAACATTTTTTTTTCTTGGTTTGCTTATTGTTTTTTTTTAGTGTCGCTTTTTCGTTTCATCCAGTTTCAAATCACTACGGTGCTAAAGAAGTTTTCACTTCTAAGTAATTATAACTTTTTTTTTTCTTGGTTTGCTTATTGTTTTTTTTTAGTGTCGCTTTTTCGTTTCATCCAGTTTCAAATCACTACGGTGCTAAAGAAGTTTTCACTTCAAAGTAAATATAAGATATTTTTTCTTGGTTTGCTTATTGTTTTTTTTAGTGTCGCTTTTTCATTTCATCCAGTTTCAAATCACTACGGTGCTTAAGAAGTTTTTCAGTTCGAAATAATAATAAAATTGTTTTTTTCGTGGTTTGCTTATTGTTTCTTTTTAGTGTCACTTTTGCGTTTCATCCAGTTTCAAATCACAACGGTGCTAAAGAAGTTTTCACTTCAAAGTAATTATAACATTATTTTTTCTTGGTTTGCTTATTGTTCTTTTTAGTGTCGCTTTTTCGTTTCATCCAGTTTCAAATCACAACGGTGCTAAAGAAGTTTTCACTTCAAAGTAATTATATCATTATTTTTTTCGTGGTTTGCTTATTGTTTTTTTTTAGTGTCGCTTTTTCGTTTCATCCAGTTTCAAATCACAATGGTGTTAAAGAAGTTTTTCACTTGAAAATAATTATAATTTTTTTTTCGTGGTTTGCTTTCGCGTAAAACTGTAACAAAAATTTAAAATTCGAGTGTTCTTTAAGTATGGTAATCTATATCTCTGTGCAACTAGTGAACCATTTTATCTGGTATTAACTTAGATCAGCAAACATAAAAAGCTCTTTACGATAAAGTATTTATGTAAATGTATTTAAAAAATGATAGTAGGTCGGTGTCAGCCCTTACTAGTACCTAGCGCATTCCACATGTGGCTTTCTGAAACAATGCTACTATTCTGGAGGCTAACGTGACCCTGGGCGGTCGCTGTCACAGCCGGCCCGCCTTGTTGGGCGTTTCAAATAATATTTGATTATTTATTATGAATGATTATTTTTTTAATATTTCAGTTTTAGGGCACACAATCAATATTTTTTTCTTACAATAAATTAATATAAGCCAAATTAAAAATATTCACCACAATATTTTTACAAAAAACCTGAAATAATTTCCAAATCCCATAGAGTAACGCTGTGTTACAAGACGGTTTGTCGAGGGTATTTTTAGCATGGTATGGGAAAGGTTAAGTTAGTTTTAAGTTTGCTCGTTAATGACACGGACGTGTCGAAACCGGTCGCAAAAAAAAATAAAACTAAAGTAACAAATGTACATCGAAAATTAAAACTTTTCAAAACAAAAATGTCTAGAAATTGTTACATAGTCAGTGCCCAAGAAATACAAAAAATAGTATTTTGAAGAGTAAATAAATTCTCCCAAATACACAAATTATTGCATTATTGATAGTGTCCGACCGAAACAAGATTTTCCACCGAAACCGAATCTTCTCTTCTTTCTCAATTTCGATCGAAACCGAAGCTTTTTTAGATAGGTTAAAAGTCGATTTTTTACTATTATTTTGCTTTTTTTACACTTATTTAGACAGTTAACAGATCGTGTTAAGTTAAATAAATAAAAAAATAAAAATAATTTAAGTATGTGAAAAAATATTTTTTTTTAATATTAGGTACTTCAATTTGGGAGGCGGGAATGGGTACCGCCGCCCCGGGAACCTTTATTGGATAACCAACACCTCTGCCATAGGTCACCCCAAGTGGTTCGCTACGTTTGGTGATTTAGCAGGGGTGCCCGGGTTCATGGGGTGAGGTTTGTTTAGGTTTTGGAGGCGGATGACCAAGATACACTGAACCCCAGATTCCTACCCACCCCTTAAACCCTTTTCCTTCCCAGAACTCTCCTCTCCTTCCTTTCCTTAAAAAAACCCTCCACACAGCATCCCCAAAGATGACATAGGCCCTGAGGGAAATTGTTTTCCTCAGGGCCTCCTGTGTGGAGCTCACGTAAAAAAAAAAGGTACCTACTTCTAAAACAAACAAACATAATTTATAAAAAATAATGTGAATACCGCACAACCGGTCTGGATCGCTCCCAACCGGAGCCAGTGAGACTATGGCATCCCTAATTTGAACATGTTGTGAGGGAAAGGAGATGGGTAAGATTAAGGTGGGGAAGTAGCTGGCTATTCAGATCAGGTCACCAAACACTGATAAAGCCTTTTGAAGCAACGGGTCATTTCTGAACATACCAGGGCGATACGGAGAATCATCCACCCTCGACCGGGCCGCAAGTATACCTTGTATTTCAATTTGGGAGGCGAGTATAAGTACCGCCTGCCTGGGAACCATTTACTAGAAAACCGATACCTCTGCCATAGGAAACCCCAAATAACCCCGAGGGAGGCCTTTTAACCTCTCCAGCTAAATCCGATCGATCTCTCGATCCATCGCCTTGCGCCGCGGTTGGAGTGATGGGTTCATACCTCCGTCATTACTGGACACATGGAACCTTAGATTCCTTCCCAGAACTTCCTATCTGTCCTTTCATTAAAAAGACCTTCCACGCAGCATCCTCTAAGATGAGATAGGCCCTGATGGAATTTATTTTCCTCAGGTGTGGAGCCAATGTAAAAAAAATGGTATTAATTTAGAAATTAGATCGACGAATTGTGAAATAACACAAATTACTAATCAAATTAAATTTTCTTGCGTTCGCTGAGATTTGAACCCGCGAACTCTGGATTGCTAGTCGAGAACCTTAAACCTCGACCACGGAGGCCGTCAAACATGCTGCTCAGATTTGATTTATAACAATAATAACTTACTCTGCCGAGCGTCTCGCCAGTTCGTAAATTATTTGAGTGGCACCAAATTCACGATATGCATCTCCTAAATTAATCTTCCATGACCACCAATTTATAGGAGCGATTTACTAGTTGTTAGTGATGGATGCGCTTCTCAATATAGACGTTTTACTTCGACGACAATAATAATAAAGATATTTGAACACTCTACACAACTTGCTACACAATAATGCTGATATAAATCACTTTTTAAAAAGTAGCATCCGGTAGAATTTTTTTAATTTAAAAAAAGTGTATGTCGTCATGCAACACCATCGAAGTAAACTTTTCATTATATTGATGATTTCGAATATAAAAATCGCCGACGTAAGCAGTCTTCTATTATTTAACTCACCTATTCTTCTACAAATATACTGAAATAAATTAAAAAATTGGTGTTTGAAAACATAAAACACTAAAAAACAATGGATATTCGGAATTATAATGTTATGGCAAGAGTCTAGACTTTTTTCCTAAATAGAAATTACATTTGATTTCAAATGGAAACTAACAGAAGTCAAAATATTATATTTCCCATTTCAACTTCGTGATTTTTCATGCGATAAAAGTACGAATTTTCTAACTTTTTTATTACCAAGTCGTTTAACCCTCAACCCGTCGCGTGGGGTCTTTAAAAGCTTAGGTTTTACAGAAATGCTAATAAGGTACATTTTAAATATTCCCTTCTGATTCCTAACTTTAGGTAGCTTCCTAAAAGGGACTATACTTGACACTTGATGCTAGCGCCGCCGACGTTCAGTCTGCGCATTTATTTTTATTTGAATACCTCACAAGAGTCCCAGCTGCTCCCGTCTGGAGCCAGTGAATCTATTTCATTCCCAGTTGGGAGGCTGAAGATAGTAAAGAAGGGAAGGAGATGGGGAAGAGGAAGGTAGGGAAATAACTGGCTATTCAGATCTATGGTCACCAAACACGGCTAAAGCCATTTCAAGCAACGTTTCAATTCTGAAAGGTGGTCTTATACAACGGCGATACTAACAGACGTGTGAAATCAACAAAATTCAATGAGAAACCAAGTTCGTGTGTTTTTTCGTGTATTGTGTTGATTTTTTTTGTAATAATAATAAGTCTGTATCAATCTCAAATAGCTATAAGTTTGAATTAGAGAAATTGTTCAGATTTTTTTAACTGTAGTATTAAAAAACGTCTGATTCAAAATTATAAAAAAATGTTCCTTGTTGATTTTTAAGCTTTCGTATTGAAAATACACATCAAATTTTAATTATTTATTTTTATTTCAATGCAGCCCCTATCACCTGACTATAATCAGTTAAAATAACGCATAAAATGTATGCCATAACAAAACTTTAATAAAATTTATTTTTGGGGTGCTGGGCGACCCCGCGCGACACCAAAAAATTGACCCGATCGGCGGAGGGTTAAGTATCTATCTTCTCAAGATTAGTAATCAGAATGTTAGTATGAACTACTTTACAATATTTATATTTTTTTTACAATGGTTAAATCAATGGGTTTTATTACGATATTTAATTCCGCGTATTTTTAAATGGTAACTCTACCATCAAAGCAGTTGGTTGATCGTTTTACAGTAATAATTTCTTCGAATACTAAGGGTTCTGCCCATTACTAAAATATTTGTAAGTAGGTAAGTACATTCAATGGACACGTGTTTTTTTTATCTTTATTGGATTGTTTTACTGTTTTTACTTAAATTAAGAGGAAAAAATGTCTAAAGTCTAGGAGTCTAAGTTAAATCACGTCCCAATTGTAAATTCAAAAGAAGTAGTTATACGGTCCCTTGAAGGCCTCAGGAGGTCTGGAGCCGGTCGTAAATCGAGCTCCAATGTTGACTTTTTTCGTCTTCCAAACAAGGGGTATTAAGTATTTACACAGTATTAAGTTAATTAATTAACACAGTACTAAGTATTAACGATTAATTGCGTATAAATAGTTCAGATAAACATCTAATTAAATCATTTTAGATGATGGCTGTATGTAAGGCATTTAGAAATGAAATGATAGAATTTTTTAAGGAATTAATCACAATAAGTTTTATGACTTTTCAAACATTTTTATTTTTTCCAACAAAATGATATAAAGACAATTTTGTTGTAAAAAAATGAAAATAAAATTCTACACAGACGTTAAATTCAAAGCAAAAGAATCCATAGACGGAAATAATAAAGATGAATTTAAATATAAAATGATAGGTAGAAAATGAAGATACATTTTGCAAATAGGACGGCACACCACTCACCAGTACTTATACAGGAAAGTTTAAAGAGTTTGAAAAAGAGAGAATTGGGAATGGTATTTCCTACATTAACCGGCTAACATTTTATTATTAAAGTCCATAGAAACAGTGGATATTATTTTCTACTTCAAATGATTTACCAATAATGTTTTGCCCATTGGGTGACCCTTTTCAAGCGTGATTAAATGTTGATCAAATTCTCTCCGTGTTCGATTCAATTGGAGCTCAAATTGTTTTTTTATTCTGAAAAATAATGTCTAGGGTCAAGATTCGGAGACTGTGGATTTCGAACCAACTCTAGCCCCGTGAATACAGAAAAGTTTCACAAGTAAACGCACTTAATAAAAATAACCGAATGTGTACATGTAAGCTGTAGGACAAGGGTTCCCAACCTTTTTGAAGTTGGGAGATTTTTTTTTTCATTAGCTCCACGTAGGAAGCCTTGAGGAAAATAATTTTTCTCAGGGCCTATGTCATCTTAGGGGATGCCGTGTGGAGAGTAAACAGGTATGAGAGACGGGTAGGAATCCTACTGCGATAAAAGGCGATGTTCCAAAGGAATCTCGCTGGAGAGGTCAAAAGGTCTGCCATAAGGGAACGTACCCATACTACGTGACACGTTTAGGGGGGGGGGTCTTCAAAATGTCACGCTTGGTACAAATGAGCGGCGGCGGGCTTAGATGGGGGGGGGGTTAAAAATTGCAAAAAGTTGGTCACGTAGTTAGTATGGGTACGTTCCCTAACCAGCCTCTCCCGATCGGGCCTGCCATTCAATTAGTGGGCTGACGCCTTATCCCTGTGAACCCGGGCACCCCTACTAAGTCACCAAACGTAGCAAACCACTTGGGGTGACCTATGGCAGAGGTTTTGGTAATCCAATAAATGATTGCCGGGGCGGCGGTACCCACACCCGCCTCCCAAATTGTAGACTTTTTTATACTTTTTATCTTAATTTTCATAAAGATCTACTTCTGGCAAGAAACTAACAAGATTATTTTTTTTCGTTCCTCATACTATTGACCACTAAATCAGATAAAAACGGTCCTAGCAAAATCAATTTGTCCTACTAAAAGGATTTTTTTTCCACCATGTTTGTTAATTTAAATCATGGAAACAATAATAATTTAAAAATCTAATTACAGGGATCGATAAAATATTGCTTCGCCAACGACCGGTTAGGAACCCCTGGTAAGAGAACAGAACGGATTTATTTGCAGTAACTTGGCAGTAGCACTTTACTTCGACATTTTAAAAGGAAAACTTAAATTAGATTACCACAAGTAGGTTCCCGTGTAAGACGTTTAAACTTTTATTAATGTTTGATAGCAATAGCGAAAATAATTGAAAATTATTGCGGTAAAACGTCTGCGATGCATTTAATAGAATGTACGAGGCTAGTGGGATGGAATGACATAGTTTGCTCTATTGCAAATATTATTTTTTCCGTCCTCTCAATACTCGTAAATGTTTTTTACTTTGCAAACATAAAACATTTCATTTTGGGAGGCGGGTACTGGTAACGCCGCCCCGCGGACCATTTATTGGATAAGACTCCTGCCATAAGTCACCCCAAGTGGTTCGCTACGTTTGGTTACTTAGCAAGGGTGCCGAACTCATGGGGTGAGGTTTGTCCAGCTCTTGGCGGCGGATGCGCCTGCCCACCTGCTGCGTGGCAGGGAGAGACTGGTTGAGGGAGCCTTTTGACCTTTCCAGCCGGACTCTCTCGACCCATCGCTTTGCAGAGCTGTTGGAGGGATGGATTCATACGTCCGTCACTCCTGGATACACTAAACCCCTGGTTCCTACCCACCCCTTATACCCTTTTCCTCCCCAGAACTTTAATCCTTCTCTTCCTTAAAAGACCCTCCACACAGCATCCCCTAAGATGACATAGGCCCCGAGGAAAATTATTTTTCTCATGGCCTCCTGTGCGGAGCTGATATAAAAAAAAAATAATATATTCAAAAATGGCACGACCAAGTGAATTAGATACTTGATTCGGGCCACGTCAAGAGTCACAATAATAGAAGAGCATGTGTCAGTTGATATATGAATGTGAACGAGGCAAGGAGTGTGTGCCAAGACCGAGTTGTTGGGACGGGGGGGGGCCGTCTTCTCTGCCTACCCCTGCGGGGAAACGGTGTTATGGTTAGTTAGTTAGTGAAGGATGATTTTATCCATATTTTTGTCGTCGAATTCCGGTTCACTTTTTCCTATACATTTGGTCATCATATTAATAATTATGGTTTCTTCTTCGGAGTCGCTAGATGTCGTTTTCTTTCGCCTGTTCATTTTGGTGTTGTTTGAAGATTGAATATTGATTTTTATTGTTTTTTTATAATTGATTTAAAATAAAAACGTTTATTTTGAACCCACGTCGTGTCGTCTGAATTGTCTGGCTACTAGATTCGTGAAGCGCTTTAAGCGCGCCACCGCGCCGGACTATGGGATCCTTGCGTGAGAGCGAGGATTTACCGTAATATATTAGAACTAATTAACTATTATATTAAAATAATAAACTTTCGTGATGCATTTCCGTTTCATTCGAATTTCAAATCACTATAACGGCGCTAAAGAAGTGTCACGTCAAAAATCAATCAAAGTCAAGCATAAAATTCTATTTCGTAGTTACTTCTCGATGTTAAAGGAAATTCATAAAATAACAATAATTAATATAATTTACTTTTACAATTAAGTTTAAGTGAACAAATATCCATAGAATGGATTCATTTATCAAGATGTTTGTTTTCAAACCAATTTTAGTAATCAAGTATCATAAACTACCTACTGTACTTTAAAATAACCGCACATAAAAATTAACCTCGACCAACGTCTTTAAATCTCTCCCGAACTTAAACCCGTTTTTGTATGGGTACCTACTTACCTAACTGCTTGAATAATAAATTAGTGTCATTGCGAATTGAAAGTAAGTACTGCTTACCCTGGTACCCACACACAAAGAAAAAGCAGGCATTTTAAAGATGAAATATTAATTTTCATTATTAAAAAACAATACAAACCTTTTGAGACTGATGTATGAAGTGTAACTATTTAAAATAAATCAGGGAAACTAAAAAGAGACAAACAACAAACACAAACATCTATAGGATTTAGCCTGCGAGAGAATGAGATAGTATAATCGGTCTCCTCGTTGTGTGATGCTTCGTCCCCACACTTTATACTTTAGTTTTCCGAAGGTTTTACTTCAAACCGAGTGTGAATTGCACACTCTGATGTTTTTAAATTGGTTTTAATAACTTTAAAAAAAAAACTAAAAATGTCAATTGCAAAGAGTATTGTAATAGGTAAGTGCCCCACATATTTTAATTGTCTATTGATTTTCTGAATAAATCGGTTATTACCGACAATATTACATAATTAATCAAGTTAAGATTTGGGTAGGTGTAGTAACATAAATAAAATCATACACATAAATCGTCTTCACCTGTCTTAACCACTGTTTTAAAGTTGTTATGAAGTGCATCTTTGGGGATGCTGTATGGAGGGACTTTTTAAAGAAAGGAATGAGATGACGTTCTGGGAAGAAAAAAGGTACGAGGGGTGTGTAGTGGCTTGTGTCGCTCTCCATAGAGAGAAAAAAATGGCCTTATATTTAAACGCCCGGGGTCTCAAAAGTTTCGTATGATCTTTAGCTATTCGAAAACGTAAAAATAAATTAAAAAATTGTTCACTATTAGCCCGCTAAAATGGCCGGAAGTTTTGAAAAAAAAATAGATTTCGTGAATTTGAAAAAAAAATAAAACAAAGGGTTCATATTTTATATTTTGTACCAAACTTATTTTTAATTCCATAACTGCAGTACAAAGAACCCAAAAAAATTTTTTTTTAATCCTTTGTGATGTGTTGGTTAAAAGTATAAAGGGGGAAAATAAATTTTTTTCTGGATAAAATCAGAATTCTTGTTGACTTACTTGTATTCATGAACATGAACATTTTTTTCATTTTTGTCAGTTATACGCATTTTTTAATAATAAACAAACGATAAAAGGTTAAAGAACTGATTTTTTTTATTAAAAATTAAAAAAAAAGGTTTTAGGTTTGTTTTCTGATTTTCAGTGCATTTTAGCGGGCTAATAACCATTTTTAAAAAAATAAATTTAAATGCAGTTCTCATTTTCTTTGGAAGACGCAACTTTTGAGACCCCGGGCGTTTCTGAATTCAAAAGTTGAAATAATTGACACACCCTAGTGTGTAGTAATCCAGTGTGTCCACTGTCCAGGAGTGTCAGACGTATGAATCCATCGGTGATCGGACAATTCAGAATCAACTCAACTCAACACCTTCTAAGTCATGAAAAAAAATGGTTAAATATGTGACGTTAGGTTACGTTATTTTTTTTTTTTTTTTTAGGTGAGCTCCACACAGGAGGCCCTGAGGAAAACAATTTCCCTCAAGGCCTATGTCATCTTTGGGGATGCTGTGTGGAGGTTTTTTTTTAAGGAAAGGAAGGAGAGGAGAGTTCTGGGAAGGAAAAGGGTTTAAGGGGTGGGTAGGAATCTGGGGTTCAGTGTGTCTTGGTCATCCGCCTCCAAGACAAACCTCACCCCATGAACCCGGGCACCCCTGCTAAATCACCAAACGTAGCGAACCATTTGGGGTGACCTATGGCAGAGGTGTTGGTTATCCAATAAAGGTTCCCGGGGCGGCGGTACCCATTCCCGCCTCCCAAATTGAATTGTTATGGTCTATTATTCGTTTTTTTTCAAAGATTTTAATGACTTTTCAAAGAGGTATTGAGTTGAGTTGATTCTGAGTTGTCATGGAACCGAATCCATTCCTTCCGCTGCGTTGCAAGACAAGGTGTCTATAGAGACCAGCTGGAGAGGTCAAAGGGTCTCCCTAAACAGGCGTCTGCCGATTCAGGGTAGGGTAGGCGCACCCTCACCCGTTGAACCCGGACACCGCTGCCAAGTCACCAAACGTAGCGAACCTTTTAGGGTGACCAATGGCAGAGGTGTTGGTTAATTAAAGGTTCTCGGTACGGCGGTACCCATATCTGCTTCCCAAATAGTATGTTGTAGATATCTTCAGAAAAAAATAATATTAAATTTGATTTATTTTAAATTATTAAAAATTAAATCGATTTCTACGCAATAAAAAAATACATTAACCCTCACCCATCTAAACAGAAAGGTTAGATCTGTTACATTATTTTATATTACAAGAGTTATTGCCTTCTGCCTTTTCACAGTTGAATTGTATGTTATAATAAAGGCTACAAGGTGTTCGTGGAATAAATGCTTGCATTCGGACCCCAGCCTCACGGCAAGAAGCCCGTCGTGTCACGGAAGTTGTTCGACCACAGTAACCTGATTCCAATAACTTATCATGTTGACATTTTTAAGCACTCCCTACTTTCGACTGTCACCAACTCGCATATAAATTTTTCACTTACTTTATTGCGCTCGAAATAAAGCAGTCAAATTTCTCTCCCGATGAATATTGACATTTTTTACATTAGCTCAACACAGGAGTCCCTGAGGAAAAATCAAGTCTAAATTAATGTTTCTTTACAAAACCAATTTAAGGTGAGTAGCAAAATAAACCAAAAAACCTAGGAATTCTATAGTACTTACATGTGGGTGCCTGTGATGAGGATATTAATTATTCAGTGTTTGGGTGCATATATTTTGACTTGATTAATAATCTTAATATATAAAAAAGAATCTGTCTTTGTTTGTCATGGAAGGGAGCGGATGAGAGAAGGCGGGGGAGAAGGTTAAGGGAATTGGAAAAGACACGCAGGGAGAAATTAACTCCCGAGAAAACTCGCTAATACTAAACAAAAAAATGTTTACTACTAGCTTTAAAAAAATATGGTTGCATGCTAACTCAGAATGAAACCAACTCAGATCCACCTCAGATAGGTCATTAAAAGCTTTGAAAAAATAATTTAAAAACAGCCGGTAACCCTAACCTAACTTAACCCATTTAATCATTTTTTAATATTTTTATCATCACTCTTAATGACTTTTCTGAGGTGATTCTGAGTTTGTTTCATTCTGAATCGGCCGGTCTCCAAAAAATATATGATGATGTCCTCACTGGGATCTCCCACGCAGATAATTTTTAAATTTTTTTGTTATTTGTTTATTTGCTCGCCAACGAACAATTATTACAGTTTTTTTTTATTTGTTGTTGGGGTGTTACGCCATGTTGCGCTACCTCCTTCTTTAGCCAACTTTACGGACAGCGTTACAGACGATGCACACTGCAACGCTGTCCGAAACGTTGGCTAAAGAAGGAGGTAGCGCAACACGGCATAACACCCCAAAAACAAATAACGAAAATACTTTTGGCCGTGAAAATCTAAAAACGTATCCAATTATTATAGTAATTAACATTTTAGATATGAATAAGCATCATTTATCACACCATTCTTTGTGCAACGATAAGTTTAAATTAAAAGTAAATACAAGTAAAATAAAGAGGACTAAAATCAACATATTATTGAGCCAATAAGTGTATGAAAAATACGAAATAATTATAAATGTATTGTGTGGTGAATTATTCTAAATAATTGTAAACATTGCGTAGTGTTTTTAGTGCATTTGGGTGGTTTCGGTGGCTGTATTTGTTGTCAGTATTTTTTTCTATTTCTTATCTCCCTGTGTTTTGTTTCCAGCTTTTTATTTGAGATTTAAATGTTTATAGTGTTATTGTGATTTTTGAATGACAGTAGAATCTAATTGTACAGTTGAGTACCATTGTACAAGGAGCCGTTTTAACACAGATGTTGTATATTTGTAGTTATTTGTTGGATATATTATGTTTTTGGCCCCGAGATCTAGTGTTTCTAACATACAAGACAAATTAAAAAACGAAACACAAATGACCTCTTTATCATTTATAAAATTGTGAATAATTATGTAGATAGTAATTTAGTCAATCAAATCAAGATGTACGCCAGGTCCATATTTGCAAGAAACTATAACACATTTTGGCCGGAATTTTTGTCTAATAACACTGGATATTATAAACCGGTGTCTGGAATATCTCGATCGTACAACTTTCTAGCTAAAACCCGCACTAACATATATTTTTTCAGGTGATATTATTTATTTGACGAGATATCTTCATGATTTCTGTATCCGAAAAAACAGTCATATATTTAATTTCGCGTAAGAAATTTTTTATCATATTTTAGTATATAATTTTGTAAATTGATTTTCTCTAGTGATTAAATTCTGATATTGTTTACATTTTCATATATTTTAATTCAGGGCGCTTTGCTTCTAAGAAACAAAATTATATTATTTTTTATTGTAATATAAAGAACATGAGTTACATTTACACATTTTTTTTACAATAGCTACACACAGGAGGCCCTGAGGAAAATATTTTCATGGGCTATGTCATCTTTGGGGATGCTGTGTGGAGGTTTTTTTTTAAAGGAATGGAAGGAGAGGAAGTTCTGGGAAGGATAAGGTATGAGAGGTAGCTAGGAATCTGGGGGTCGTGGGTCCATCCCTCTAGTGTTGAGTACCTCATACAAGAGGCACCTCAAATGTCCCATACAAACACGTAAAATGTCCCCCCACCTCACAATATGTATTTGTACCAACTCTTTTTCTCTGTCCCCCCTTCATATTTGTATTACTACAAATATGAAGGAGGGACAAAATATGAGGTGTGAGGTGGTTTGTTTTGTTGGACTACATTCATGTCATGTACGGGACAAATATGAGGTGAGGTTCGAGGTGGTTGGTGTATTGGACTACATGTCATGTCACGTTGTCACGTATGGGACAAATACGAGGTGAGGTGTGAAGTGGTTGATGTATTAAACTACATGTCATGTCACGCATAGTTTGGGACAAATGTATGAGGTTGTGAGGCGTGAAGTGTTTGTATATTCTATGACATTTTTGTATTAGAACCGTGAGGTGGTGATGGGGTAAGCCAATTCATATATTGTGAATACTGCAGAAGCGTCCCAACTGCTCCGAAATTTTTATTTTTTATTTTTTTATTCTAAATAATTGTTAAGTGAATACCGCACAAGAGTACCAACTGCTCCAAAAAAATATTTTTTTTTTAATATTTTTTTATTGTAAATTATTGTTATGTGAATACACATTACAATAATTTATGAGCACAAGAATCCCAACTGCTCGAATTTTTTTTTTTTTTAATTTTTTTTTTATTGTAAATTATTGTTATGTGAATACACAAAACAATAATTTATGAGCACAAGAGTCCCAACTGCTCGAAATTTTTTTTTTTTTTAAATATATTTTTTTGTAAATTATTGTTATGTATACACAAAACAATAATTTATGAGCACAACAGTCCCAACTGCTTAAATTTTTTTTTTTATTCTAAATATTTTTTATTGTAAATTTATGTATTGATAAGTGAATACCGCACAACAGTACCAACTGATCCCAAAAAAAAAATTATTTATTTACTTATTGTTATATGTTATGTAAATACCGCACAAGAGTCCCAACAGCTCCCAAGGGAGGGAGGATGAGGCAGTGTTGAGATGAGGTGGAGGGGGTTGCTGAGGAGGGGGAGGGATAAGAGGGGGGGATCAGAGGGGGGTGCAGGGAGGGGATCAGAGGTGGTGAAGGGGGGAGGGGGTAGGCCTTTTTTATATCCATTTTTCGTATTACAAAAATTACAGACACGGGAGGTGGGTATGGGTACCGCCACCCCGGTATTTATTAGAAAACCAACACCTCTGAACCAAGAAAATCAAGCTGAAGGAAAAAAACCAGCCCCCCCCCCGTAAGCGAAAATATTTTGTAACACCTCACCTCAAATGAGGTGGGACACCTCAACACCTCATTTCAATATTTGAGTACCTCATACAAACTCATCCTGATATCGTGTCCTACCCAACACTACATCCCTCCCACTACGGTGCAAGGCAATATTCCAAAAGAGTTCTGCTTGAGAGGTAACAAGGTCTCCCTAAACCAGTCTCTCATGATCCGGCTTGCCACGGTAAGCTGGTGGGCATACATATCCGCCGCCAAGACCCAGACAAGCCTCACCCCATGAACCCCATATATTTTACAAAATATTATATTTAAGGTCACCATTAGTCATGTATTTCCTCCTTCCTATAACATGGATTTCTTCAAGACCAATGTTCATTCCTTCCCCTCCTTAAAAAGACCCTCCACACAACATCTCAGATGACATAGGCCCTGAGGGAAATTATTTTCCTCAGGGCCTCCTGTGTGGAGTTAATGTAAAAAAAGTATACCTTATCAAAAAAGAGGAGCTCTTGTACCTGATAAGGGAGCCATGATTCTTACTTAGATTGTATGTTATAATATATTTTGTAAATATTTACTTTTTAATGCACTTGGGTTTTTTTTGAAAAATTATTTCATTTTATTTATTTGTTCTGATCGGTTGATTATATAGCGCAATTCAGAAGGGAGGTTATTTTAGTTTTTTATGGGTATATTGGCCCGCTGTTACAGAACTGTTAAATTTTATATTTATGTGTTTGTTTTTGTGAATGTACAAATATGAATGCTGCAGACACTTTAATGTAGGGACTACAAATATTTTTTGTGTTACTACAAGTATGTTCAATAAATGTCCTGTTTGCGTCTTAAATAAATAAATACGAATTAGTTATTTCTTGTGTTTATGAATGTAAAGGAGTATTATAGTTTTAGAACAGAGTTGTTTAATTGTCATGAAGATGGTTAGGCATTACAAAATGTTTATTTTGTTTGTTCGAAAATTTAAATAAATATATTTATATCACAAGAATGATAGTTAGGTACTCTTTGGATTTAACAGAGACACCTGAAATAGTTTTAAAATAATATTAAAACAAGAGAATAACTGTCATCATCTGTCGTTTCGGAAAATTTTGCTATTTTATTTAATCATTGTGAAAAACTAACTAGTTGTGTTTCGTTGACAATCTGGAATTTAAGTGGACAAATTAACGGAGGCTTCCCCAGCTACAAAAACTTCATACGAGGTTGGTAAATCTATTATTTTCCCTGGAGTTTTCAATTGTCATTCTTTGTGATATATTTGTCCGCGCAAGTAGATTTTCGTAATCAAATCTGTGAGTATTAATCTTAGAGGGTCTGGAGTTATTTACACACCTCAGGCTCGCATATTATAATGCAATAGTTGAGGATTTCGTCAGTGCGTCAGTGAATATTATAATAAACTTTTAATAATGAAAATTTTATCTCATGGTAAGACTATTATATTGAAAACGTTTAAGAGAAATTTGTGGAGTTTAAATGCCTTAGTACATAATACGAATATGTACTCATGGATACAAATACTTCATTTTACGATTTCCAAAATATATTATTACAACTGCCATAACACAAATAATTCAACTATCGTCGCACACCAAAATTAAACCGGACATTTATTCGACACAAACTACAACAAAACATGATCACAAAATCAAATTCACTTATAGTCATCCACTCACTCAACAACACGTTGAAATAACTCCTTACTTCTTTTCAAGCCGGTTCCCGTTGCTGAGGATCTTGATCCCTTCTTCAATTTCCATGATGAACAAGGCTCCTTCACTCCTTGGGAGAGCTGCGGGCACCATCACAACGGACTCCAGAGATACTTGGTCACTCCAGGGCGTTGGTGATCTTCCTCTACCTCTTCTGCCTTCCACTTTGCCAGTGATTGTGAGTTTCTCCAAGTTGTAGTCCTCAGTTTGGCGAGCAACGTGTCCAAAGTATCTTAATCTTAAGGTTGTAGGAAGATAGTTGAAAGCCTATTGTGGATACCTAGCTCTTCAGAATGGACACATTTGTGCGTCTGGCTGTCCTTTTTCTTATTGAATCCTTTTTCAGAGTATATCTCCAGCGCCACATTTTGAGGGAGTCTGTCCGCTTTCTTTCATTATTTATTTTCTTTAAACTCCTTACAATACATCGCATATAATTAACACAACGCATATTACCTAGAGAATTAAAGCTTCCAGTAGCGAACAAAAAATATCAGTACTTCAAGCAGCTTTATAAACAATGACGCTTTCATTACATTTTTTTTACATTTGTATATATTTTTCACGCTTATGCTCTTGTTTAATGTATCTACATACCAAAACTGTAGCGATGTTCGCAAGAGAAACAATTTCTAAGGGAGCAATCTTCTGTACAAGACCTCCATCGATATGAATGGTGTAACTCTAAGTGACCAGCTCAGGTACGGGGGCTCAATCGAAACCAGAGTTAATTTAGCCTCTCAGAAACTGGGTGTACTGTACAGGGCCCGCAGATACTTTAATAGTACACAACTGCTAACCCTGTACAAATCGCAAGAGTGTTCCGCGGTTGAATTTGGCAGCCACCTATGGAGCTCCAAAATACCTAAAAAAAAACCCTTGACTCTTTGCAGAAACGGGCAGTCCGTTTGATAGATTCTCCTAACTTAACAAACGAATTACAATCTTTAGAGCACAGGCGTCAGGTGGGAATGCTGTCCTTGTTCTACCGGTATTACAATGGAAGATGCTCCGAAGAACTAGCGTCATTGATCCCCTCGGCACCAGTGCAGAGTCGAGAAAAACGTCAAACACCACCCAACATTTGCACACGCTTGACATTAGTCACATGAGAACGGGTTGTTTCTACGACTCATTCTTGAGTTCACAGCCCGGCTGTGAAATGATTTGCCGGCCACTGTGTTTCCTTCCTCCTATTCCAGTGAACATGGGTCTCTTCAAGACCCATGTTCACTCCTTCCTCTCCTCAAAAAGACCCTCCACACAACATCTTCAAAGATAACATAGGCCCTGAGGGAAATTATTTTCCTCAGGGCCTCCTATGTGGAGTTAATATAAAATAAATAAAGCAACACCTTCCCTCTATGTGATTTTCTTCATCTCATCATCTTAACTCCATGTGCATCTGTAATCATTTGTTTACTCCTCAATTAATAATGCGTGTAAAACTTTTATAACTCATTGGGAATTACATAATATTACAAAAATGTTATTTGTTGTAAATTGTACTCATCATACTGAATAAATGTATAAAAAATAAGCATTACATCAAATAACACATTGCTTACGAGTGCATGTGCAGCACGTGGTTGCGTGTACCATCTGACGAACCACAAGCCAAGACCGCTGCGTGATAAATGGGACTTTACAAAACGAATAACGGTCGGCCAAATAGCCCAGTCAGTGGGGGATAAAAAGGGCCTGTAGCTTGCAAAAGGTCATGTAGTAGCGATTTTGATATATGTTGTTAAGATTGGGACTCTAAAGAAAAAAAAAAGTTTTCGACCTCGGGAGGGTCGAGCTCGATCCGCCATCTTGGATTGAAGGTCCCAAAATTTGGTTTTTGCAAAATAATTATGAAATGGTTGATTTTACAACCAAGTTGTTCAAAGTGAACTTGAAGAAAACTAAATTACGTACATTTTATGTGAAAAGTTTTTTTTTGTAAGTCTAATAGGTAACGAGTTACAGTGGCGGAAATGTGAATATTTTTCCAAAAAATGATGAAATTCTCAATTAGTGTTATTTTTTCGGGTTATTCATTACATAACTAGCTGTTAAAAACCCGCTCCGTAGGGTTTTACTGCTAGGCCCTGTAGGCAGCTTTTGGTTTGGCTTCGCTCAGTTAGTGTTGGTGACCATTTTATACATAATTATATTATATAATATATTTTTTATCATATAATTATAATAATTTTGTTAACTCATCCACACCACCATGAGGTAGAGAACATGGCGCATTTTTTTATTGTGGTATCCCCTGTAGGTCTACTCCACAGATATACCAGCGATGGTAGATTTCGAAATTATTTTATATATTGGCTATTGCGTAATGATATTTTTTTGTTGATGCCGGTTGGTTGATATCGACATCTTAATAACAGTCTTCATCAATGTCATCATCTAATTCATTGCCTGTGGTACTGAGATTCTGGGCTTCCATTGACAAAATCTCTTCAACTTCTTCCTCGACATCGATATGAACCTCTGGCGAATTTCGGCATGTTTGACCATTACAGCACCCACACACAATAGAACAATTCAATCCAGCTTTCCTGCAGCCACATGCAACGCCGCATCCTTTTTTACAATTACATGAAATAAATTTCAATAAAGTCTCGGGTTCTGGTTTCTTTGTCATTCTTACTGGAACAAGCCCGTTGGTGCCACGTTTCCAGCCCCAGTTTTCTGGATTTTTTTGAATTCCACACAATTTTTGGACTTGGTGGTACGTCCTAAATGCATGGTACCGTGCAGCGTCGTTCGTTGGTAGCAAAGAGGCAAGATTGAATTTGCTTTTTGTTGTTGACTTTGTGAAACGTTTGTAGCGGACTTCTTCCAAGGTTTCCTTATCCATGTCACGCCCGTACAAAGCAACAAGAAAGCGTGTTCCTGCATCTGCTATGTCTTCTGGTTTTGCATCATGTTGTTTGAAGATTCCTATCATGGCATTGAGTCTTGTGTCGTTCTGTACAAGTGAACAAAATTTTGTTTTTCCTTGGTTGAAGAAGGACGATGTTGTATCGCAGCCACTAAAGGCATGGAGAAACAGAATATTCTCAGCCGCTTCTTTGTATTTCACACTATTCGCGGAATACAGTCTTTAAAAAGTTTTGCCTCTCCCGGGTTTGCGAAGATATATACTTCTTTCGGGTGGTGCCAATGCTGTTAGCAGAACTAGGAGATCAACGTCTTCGCCAATAACGAATACAGCGTCAAATGATGAACACAAGGAAATCGCAGTATTGACGCAGTATCAACTCATCAGCATCTTCTTCAGCCCGCTTAACTGTAAAATCAGCCTGTATAAATTGCTTTGTAAGCATCGAAATCAGACGGACTTTGTTATTTTCATTGGCTAAAAAACGTTCTTGTGAAACTTGAACTGGCATTGTTTCATCGAAAAGAACATCTGCATACGTATGCTTTTTCGATTGGCGAAGTCTTTCTGCGGTTTTTGTATTTTTTTCACCATCATCTAGCGGATATCCATCGAAAACAATAACTGCATGTGATCCATAGTGATGTCTTACATAGTGAACGTACTTCTCGCAAATTGACCCAAAAAAATCATTACGATTCCATACAACTTTATGTAAAAGGTATCCTCCATCCACAACATTAATTTTGCTACCTTTAAGTTGCACGCCTTCTGGAAGTTGTTCAAAAACACCATAAAATGATGATTTCGTATCTTTGCGCATTCTTTCTTCAGAGAAAAGCGACAAAGGAAATGGGGCGAGTTCGAATTTAAGGTAATCTTTCAATTCTTCGTCGGATTTCTTCAAAATACACATACTCTGGAACAACATTAGCGGGTTGTTGGAAATAGTTGTTTCGCCGATCTTGATGCTGCTGTTGACTGCTACTATTTATTTTATTTTATTTATTTATTTATTATAGATACAAAAGAAAGTACAAATTATAATTTGAAAAGCTTTGCCTGTCCAACTAGGAAAGTTTCCCGTTCCAGGACAGACAAATTGACATGTTTAGTTCATATTAATATTATTCCTGAAATGTAGATACATTATTACATAACAAATAAAAAAAAAATCATTTTTCTCTGAAACTAAGCTGTGTAATAAAGGAAATGTATATAATATATATAAATATAAGTACGCATATATTTTTTGTGACAAAGTAGAAAAGGTAATCTGGTAGCATACCTATATTATAATCGGATTTACCGAATTAACCTGGTAATATTTCATACATTCTGATTTACAGAGTATGAGATAAGTAAGTTGATAGTGTTGAAAAGTGTAACATATACCTGATAACATGATGGAGGAATTACAAAAGATTTACAACATAAATATATGAAATTACGTTAGGTTATGTGTTTAGTAGTTTGAAATATTAATACATAGTACACTTATAGGAGGAACAGTAAAATTTAAAATATTAGCTATAATTTATGAATGTAATAATCTATGTGATTTTACGACAATATGCATATACGTGATACAATATACGTGAATACACATGATAGTACGACAATATGAATATACACCGCGCTCATGTCTTGAGCTAGGTACTCCTGCTAAAATATAAAAACAATAACTATAAATATAGATAGAAATATAAACTATGAATAATAATAAAATAGTACCTAATTTAGTGCTACTTTGGTGAAGTGGTGCGTTACTTCGTACGCCATACAAGTTGTGTTATGTAGGTATTATTTATTTATTATAAATCATGAATCATTACCGTTGTAAGGTAGGTACCAAGTTACACACAGAGTTAGCGTGCGACTAATGGAATACTAATGGAATAACTTTGTCCTTACGTTTGAATTTAATAGATTCAACATTTTTATACCTGGTAACCATGTTCGACATCCTCTCGGTACCTATTTTGGATAAATGACAATTAATCTTTTCATCCCCGACAATTCCAGTACTGATAGAAAGAAGTGAATTGATTCCAAGTCAGCTATAGACTAGGAGCCCACTATAACAACGTCAATCGACGTCATCGAGCACACGGATGATGCTATATAAGTATATTGTTTGTGGGAATACGTTAAAATGATATTTTGTAATACGTTCTTACAAAAATTTATCAAGAAAACTTGAGTTTTACAATTTTTTGTCAAAATTGTCTTCTTTCTTCCGCTGTAACTCGTTACCTATTAGACTTACAAAAAAAAACATTCCACATAAAATGTACGTAATTTAGTTTTCTTCAAGTTCGCCTTGAACAACTTGGTTGTAAAATTAACCATTTCATAATTATTTTGAAAAAACCAAATTTTGGGACCTTCAATCCAAGATGGCGGATCGAGCTCGACCCTCCCGAGGTCGAAAACTTTTTTTTTCTTTAGAGTCCCAATCTTAACAACATATATCAAAATCGCTACTACATGACCTTTTGCAAGGTAAAACTACGGAATGACTGGGCTAAAAAAATAAACAGTAGAAATTGGCTCGGTGCGGTGGGCATGATACCTTATTCTGATTAGTATATCGCGGAGCTTGTGGAGATGCATAATTTTCAATTTGTTTAACTATAAACGATATTTGAATAAGTGGAACATAATATAAAGTACGTCAATTTAGGAGAAACTCATAATACCGCCGCCCCGAAGCCATTTATTGCATAACCAATACCGCTGCCGTAGGTCACTTCAGGTGGTTCACTACGTTTGGTGACTTCGCAGGGTTTGTGGGGGCAAATCTGTCTAGGTCTTGGCCAAGGCGGATGCTTTTGCTCAACTACATCGTGGCGGACCACATCGGGAGAGATCGGGAGAAAGGGAGACCTTTTGATCTCTCGACCCAATGCCTTGCACCGCAATGTGAGAGACGAATTCGTACGTAATTTATTTTAAAATAGATTGGGCGTTTGACTATCAGCTCACCATTAAAAAAGTCTACAAGAATTTACTTTATTACCTACCTGGTAGAACCAACTCATATTATAATAAATTATTCTTATTTATCATAAAACCATCGACAAGTGTGACGAATGGAAAGAATTTGAACGTTAAAAATCACGTGAAAAGTTTTCGTGGTCAGTGTATTTAGGTAGTTAAAATTATCAGGTAATTATGGCTCGGTTTTTCAACTATAATTTGATGGTTGATGTAAAATTAAGTTGAACAACACGCGAATCTAGTAGAAAAACTTACAATAACCTACTTATGCTCCACTTAACCCGTTTAATCACAGGAGACCATATATATGACCCAGCCCATATAGGTCTCATAGAAATCGTTGTGTTTCTCTTATTATTATAGTGAGAAGTACGATCTCAACATAATTGGAAAGAGAAAACAACACGCTTTATATTCAAATGTAAAAGTTAACCACAAAATAATTAAAATATGCACATTTATGAAATTAAAGTTTCAGTCCGTAATTTGAAAAAAAAATTAAACTAGGTGAATTTTTAATTCATTATTTTTACATGAAACGACAATAAGAGGAGTGAAAATAACTTTTATATTTAATTTGTCCTGTAAAATGTGTGTGTGTTTTTATTTTTTTCATTTTCAGTAATATAAGTTAGTAAAAACGGGAGGTGTCCATTTTTAAAACTTTTTAAAATTTGCATTCAATTTTTTTTATTTTAAAAATGATATGGTTATTTCCATTAATAAAATTTTAAAGCTTATTTCATCATTTTTCAAAAACAGTTTTTAGTTTTGGGGCCATTCATTTATTACGTAAGACGAATTTTGCTAGTTTCGACCCCCTCCCCCCCTATTATAAGAAAAAATAAGAATAGGCCGACCCCCTCCCCCCTGTTTAATATTTATTACGTAAGAATCTAAAGGCAAAAATGAAGACATGTTTGGTTGTTTTAATGTTTATTTTTCAAAGTAACAATTTTTAGAAATGTTTATTTGCACTTACAAAGGTACTAATAATTTTAACTTTGAGCATTTTTGTGATCTTACGTAAGAACTATCGAGACTCCCTCCCACCCCCTTGTAAGAAAAAATAACACGTGGTCGCCCCCCCCCCCCCCCTAAATCGTCTTACGTAATAAATGAATGGCCCCTTTAGGATACATAAATATTCCATTTATTTGGATTTTATTGCAAAGCGGAATTTTTTTACCTACTGACGGCAAGGAAGGATTTTGATGTACTTTTCACTAACACATATGACGCTAGTCGGATAGTTATCCCAATATGACGAACATGACAGCTCACGAAACCGTCATCATAAATAATAACGTAATATTCCATAGTCATAGTATTATTTGTAAAGCATTATTTGTGAACAGCATGCAAAGTTATAGTTTTATTTACTTGACATCTGCCAACTGTTGTTTGCCAGTAATAATTTGATCGTTGACAGCTGCTAACATTTTAATAATATAATTTATTCGGTCGTTGCATGAACTGCAACGTCCGATTAATAATAATGTTTTTAAAGGCGTGTGAGTGATTTTTTTCTGGAATACTGCCAAAACACTTGTCAAATATATGAGTCTAACATAATCTGGTTTCAATTTTTTGTAATGTACGTATATCAATATATCAATTCATTATATATAGTTATTTTTCAGGAATCATACTGTACCTACCGTTATTATTTTTAAGTGTGTATTAGTAAATAGACTATTCCCCAGGTAGATACAAGAATATTTCTCTACTTACTGGGTAACTAAATTAGTTAACTAATAATGTTACATATCATATTGTTGCAATGTATGTTTGCATTATAGATCCAATATTAATAAATAATTATATATAAACTTTAAGGACAATGGCTAACGAAAATTACAAAAAGGATTCATACTTTTATAATAAGGGTTAGCCGTGAGGATTTAAAAAATTGAAGAAGTTGAAGAAAGTGAACGGGAAAGATAAGTAATGTTAGAGAGCATCAGTCTATTCGGAACAGGTCATCAAACACGGATTTTACTGAGGGCAATTAATGGTGAGATTAGGTAATTATTGTATACATTGGAACGAAGTACACAACTTGTTCAATATTTGAATGAATTTACACGTTTATTAAACCTTCAGATTTTTTTAATTTATTTGCTCACACGGGGCTTCAAACTAACTTCCTGCTTTGCTACTGAGGTCGATCTCGATTGAAATACGGACCAAAAATAATATTATGAAGCAAGCTACAGAGCGACTAATTTCACAGTTGAACCAAGCTTTCGGGAGTTGATGAAAAAGCGTACATTAGTAGTTAATGATGACAAGCATTAGTCAATGTGAGATTACACACGAGTTACAAGACGTGTGCCGCTGTGTACGGATAGGACGAAGAGTTAAATAATTAGACTGGAGCTCTTCGCGCCTCGCGCCTGTTCCACTTAACTCGACCCATTCGTCTTGTCACTACAAATAGTTGGCTATTCGAGAGATAATGACTGCAAAATTAGAAACATTATTT